>JACSVZ010000008.1:25659865-26259865 GCA_014706295.1 Lycocorax pyrrhopterus obiensis
AGTGTTGTCAAGCATTGGAACAGGAGGCTGTGGGATGTGGCTGAACCACCACCCCTGGAGATATCTAAAATACATAGATGTGGCCCCTAGGGACAAGGTTTCTATTAACTCGGACTAGGTCAAGAGTTGAACTCAATGACCTCAAAGGTCTTTTCTGATCCAGATGATTCTATGATTTTAAGCTTTCTAAGACCACTGACCAATACCTGTAAATTTTTATGAATAATGAAATTTGTCCCTCTAGAGCAGGCTGGCTTACTCTGCATAGCCAGGATGTAACACACAGTATGTCCTATTCTTGGTACACTGGACATCCCTCTTCTTTAGTGAGACTCCCTCCACAGCCTAGAACAAATGTCGTGGAAACCAATGAAATCTCATCACTATGTGATAACAATTAACTGCTTTCCTTAATAAGCCAACATCTTCTTTTCCACATATCCTGATTTCTTTATTAACCTTGAATAGAAGTCGCATTCACAAACCTTTATCAATGACTCAGACTGAGACAAAAAGTCAGTAAAGAAAACGATATTGCCCAGAGCATCCTTTCAGCTTTAGTTCTTCTTTGGTTTATGGGTCATTTGCAAATCTGTTCTGACAGGAATATTAGGCTGCTATAGAGCTATAGCAGAAAATTCACCAGAGATCTAAATTCCAGTGAATGTGCACATTCCCATGGGCCATGAATGAGAGTTTTTATATCAGCACTCAGTTCTGAATCGTCAGCCAGCTTTTCTCACCTATTAAAATGAATTTTAAAAACCTGTATAAAGAAAGCCCAATTTGTGTGCTAACCAGCTCTCTAGGAAGTTTGCTATCTGATTACATACCTTCTCTCAAACAAATATTTAAGTTATAAATGTTTCTTCAGCAGTTGTGAGCATGTGGATTCCCCCCTGGTTCCAGAGCACTTGCACAGTAAAATGCAAAGCTTATAGCTTTCCAGCTTTGCAAGCCTACTGAAACGTTTGCAATTTTTTGTAGGCATGTGTCTGAGCTAATTGCATAAATTTTTTACCTGACAAGTGAAACAGATGTCAGATGACTAAATTCATTGATTCAGGTGCTGATTTGGCACAGCTTTCCCCCTTTTATTGTACTCAGATCTGCCTTGTCCATGTTCTCCTGCATAATAAAGTCACTGGAACAATTTAGATAGTGAGTAAAATGGCAGAACTCCAGAAAACTCACTGATTTCAACCTTCTTATATTCTGCAAACAACCTTCTTGTACTCCAAGAAGTATGGTATAAACTTCCATACTTTGAGAAGAGCCAGACCAAAATCCAAGCACGAGAATGGTGCCAGTTTCCACATTTAGTTGTGAATTTTCTAAGAGGCACTGAAAAAATGCCCTGAACTCTGTGAATGTAGTCATTAGACATGTTCTTCTCTCCAGGGTCTTTCATGGAGTTGGCAGAAGGCTAATTAAGGAGACTACAGCTCAGTGTATCCTGTCCATACTGACATACCTCCTCCCAAGCCCCCTCACAACACTGACACCAACTAACAAGACAAAACAGGTATGGAAGAATGAAGAACCTTGAATTCTGAGTTTATTATGGCTTCATCACCTGTTTCTCAGTGTCCACAGGAGATGATGGAGAGAAGAGTGGTTACATTGCTTCACATCAGACATGTCATAAACACAGCTCTGGACCCCCTGGGCCAGCAGAGAGAAACAGGTTTTTTAAGATAGTGCTTCAGAAAATCTAGTGCCACAGCAGGGATTAGGATCACAGGTCACTGGCATTGAGATCCTCCTGTCTCCTTCACTTCTACCTGCAGATTTTCTTGTCCTTCTTCTTGTGTTATCACTGGCACTCATTCAACTCAATCTGCCAACTGGTTTAGTGACCTGACCATTGCAGGGGCACACAGCCCTAAATCAACTGGGAAACAATTACTGAGCAGAGTGTTAAGGGGGACACAGGGGACTTAATCCTGACACACACTGTTGCAGTAGAACCTTTTGTTTGATTGCTGGACTCTTCTCCTGACAAGTCCGTGGTCTTGATGATGAGAACAAGTCAAGAATGATACCTCATGGCTTTGTAATCTTAATAACAGGCCTAAACACGGCAAGGTGAACACTCTTTGTAAGACTGTTTTGTCCCTTATTTGGAAGGTTAATGGCTGGCTTGATTTGTATCAGAATAAGGTTTTATGTGGAAGCAAATCATCATGCCAGGTTGCATCAATACTGCTTAATCTCCCAAATTCTTTTTCAGACCCAGAAGAATTAGCTCTTCTGCAGATCAGAATTAGGGGCTTTACAATCTAACCTTTTTCCCTTTCCACTCTAACTCTTACTCTTTACACCAAAGATGAGAGTCTTTAATATCAGAAAGCCCCAGAAATTAAGCTCTTGAACAGTGCCAAAAAAGAAGAGCTGATCAAAGGGTTAGTTGCAGATATGGGACTTGATACCTCAAAGGGCATCCAGCCTACAAATACATTTTATATCTTTGAAAGCATGGAATTCTCTACCTACCAATCAGAGCACTATTTATACAGCCTCAGAGGCACCGCAGTTACAAATAAAATGGGAGGTGCTTGTCCCAGAGATCTTAAATAACTTCTACAATTAGAGATGACAACAAAGAGACCAAAGATGTTATGTAAGAGTCAAGATTGCAGAAGTGAGAAACTGTCAGACATTCTGTTACATACCCTTAATATTATATTTGGGCCTCTTGCTTGCTATTTCTCATCCAGCTTCAGTTTCCACCCCATCCCCTACAAATCATGAGACATGAGATCCTAAAATTCTGCTACCCTGAAACGGGAAAATTTTATACTCTACCTCATTTTAGTGGTCCATTCTCAAGGATAACTAGTTACACTAAAAATCAATACTTCACAAAACCTAGTCACATTTTCATGGTTTTTTAAGAACCATCACCCAGTTTTGATCTTGGTTACACAAGGAAAAATCAGAAGTAAATCTCAAGACTTGCAGACAATTCATCTCAGCTTAACAACTGACTGTGTGTTACCTGAGGCATTTCCCTTTCTGTGAATGTACTTTTATCCCCAAGGCATTAGACTTAGCTTAAGCATTAATTTATTTTGGCCTAAGCTTAGTTCTCCCATTTTGCATTGCCAAGCAAAGAGCACATATATGGATATTGATGCTAATCAATCTATTAACACCTATCAGCCTGGTAAACTCTTTATTTACCTGTGTGCCTGAGACTACAATCTATACTGTCCCTCAAAGATAAAATCAGAGTAAAGAAGTTTAAGGGCAGCAGGTAAGGGAGAGGCACAGGCTACAGGCATTGTGGAAGTTATTTCATAGTATCTGTGACCATGTACTACAAGTCACATAGCTGATGGTCTGGCCCCCCCTTCTCTTTCTAGAATATATTTTATGAGTTTTGCTAACTGAAAACATTGCTGGGAGGAAGCCACACAACTCATGTCCCAATAATCCTGTTCCACAAAAACCAAAAAAGCTAATAGAACAAGAAAATGTTAAAATAATTTTAACCTATTTCACATAATAGATATTCCCATTCTTAGAAGAACACGTGTGTGCAAATACACACATAAATATTTGTGTGCATACACAGCATTTTAAGAAGAAAAGGTTTGTTTTACAAACTGGTCAACATTTTAATATGTAAGATGGTCTTACTTGATAGGCCCTGAGTAAATTTCCAATCAGTATAAATGGCTTCAGGGTATGTGCACTTTTTCTTCTTTCTTTGTTTTTTTTATTTTTATTAAAGGGGAAAAATACATGATTTTCAATGTTAATTAAAAAAACCCTCCAAAAGCAGGCATTATTTGCAGCACCAAGCCATTCCCCTGAGGACTCAGCTACTGAAGAAACAGTTAATAGTTATAAATAATATTCAAAGACATTAAATAAAATTCCTCTGACAAATTCCTCCAACACTGCCTAAAAATGAGCAAGACCAGCACTACACAGATCTTTGAATGATGAAGCTGCATTTTAGAAGTTGATTTCAATTTGGTTTTCCTCCAATACAACTTCAGCAGATCTCATCTGTATCCTGTATCAGAGAAATCCTACACACCCTGTACAGGTTTGGAAGCCCATGTCCAGACATATTAATGAACCAGTAAACAGAATATATTGCCTATATCCCTAAATAGGCTGGAATTAGGAAGAGCAGGTGCAGGATTAGCAGAGAATCCAGAGTAGAGAAAGGATTACATAGACAGGATTTGAAAAACCCAGCAATAATCAGCTCTCGGACAGAATTTAGAGCTGCTTTGGCTTAGCAGATAATGTTTCATAGGGTTTTCCCTGGAGTTCCTTTTAAGAACATTTGAGGGAGTTGCAAGTTTTGTTTGTGTTTGCTTTTCTTATCTTTTTCCCGCAAAAAACAGCTGGATGTGGATGAAGCCAATATGGATATAGAAGAGATGAGAAGCTGAGAGTGCACAAAGCTCCTGAGACAAGGAAAATCCTGTGGTGCTTGACACGATGAACCAGATATGGGCCTTCATTTAGAGCAGGGCCCTGAGTGTTCCTACAGATAAAAACAGGTATACAAGCAAGGACAAGAAGAACAGCTGGAAAAAAAAAAACCAAAAAATTATTAAATACTACGGTGATAAGAGAGATTTTATTCAGACTGGCCTCCTGACTCACTCGTTATTTAGTACATTTCCTATTTTCCTTACTGTAAAAATTGCTCACAAAACAGGGATAATGCCCCGTATCTAAATCAAAAACAAGAAGAAAACAGGTGAAGTGAAAACAGTTTTTAGGACAGATTCTTAAAAAGCTACATGCAGGACACAGCTTTTTCAGAACAACCAAGGAAAAGCCCATATTTTATAACTATGCTGGCTGATAAATGGTTCTGGTTTCTAACAAGCAGAAATATATATTTTTGTTGCAAATATTTTGTGTGTTTCAAAAACCAGGTGTTTCAGGAGAACCACTGTAAAGTCACATATCTTTGAAATCTCAGAAATACCAATTTAATCTGAAACATCTTCGGGGAAAAAAAAAAGGGGGAAAAAAACACGAAAAAAGCCTAAATGTTTTATCTACTTCAAAATGAAATGTCTACGAATGTGTCACAAAACATTGCTTTGTTTTGCAAATTTTGGCAATTTAATAAAAATTAATTATAAAATGTTTGAATCTCAACAGAAATGACACGTAGGAGGAAATCAAACAAAATTTTTGACCCTAAGTTATGTTTCCTCCATCTCTTATTTCAGAAAAATGAAATATCAACCTTCCATAAATAAAATTTAAAAAAGAACAAAGTCCTAACTATACAGAAGGCTAATTATTTAAATATTAAATATTTCCTGATTAGGTGTGCATCTCCCAGCACAGTAAAAAGAAGAAAAGAATTGGTACTAACCCTGCTTGTAGACCTGGCCCTGAATTCTTCAGAGAATTTAATCCCCTGCAAACAAAGGATGGTTCAGAACCATAGGTTTAAGCTAGAGGGCCTGGGAATGTTATGCAAATGTTTTAATGCATTGTGCACCCATCAAACAAAGAAAATAATCAGCTTGATTTGCAAGAACCCCCTACCTATGATTCTGTAAAGTCCCTCTTCCTAATCCTCTCAATTCCTCCCCCACCTTGAATCAATCCTTTCTTTTCTTTTATCCTCTGATTCCACCTCTTTTTTCTCTCCTAGCTATTCCAGCAGGCAGGTGACTGCCTGCTCCCTCTCCAGTTCATTATTTTGCACACCTTTTTCCAACTACTTTATTAATTATCACTTGTGTTAACTCAGCATCACAACAGTCCAATCATAGTCCAGGAGTCTGTTGCTCCAATTAACGTACAAATATCAACAAAGCAGTGGGTTTTGCTGCAGAGAACTACAAAGAACAGTACCTGCAAAGGTATAAACTAAAGGCAGCCAAAAGTAAGCTGCAACCCAACTATGACCAAGGTTTTTCTGTCATAAGTGACAGAAGACAAAAAAAAAGAGAGAGAGAGGAAAAAAGAGAAAACCCCTTAGTTTTTTAAGTATTGGCATAGGGCAGTGGATGTTCCTTAGAAAGCATCTCCTCCCAAGCATGACGGCCACACTGAGAAACCATATAAAGGCACTTAATTGAAAAGGCTGCAAGCAGAACTGGGGACTAGAGCTACAGGTTAATGAAAGGCAGCAGCTGACCTCCTAATAAGCAGCGAGGTATGGCAAAGACAGCAAAGTCTGGAAAGCAAAGACCTGCAGCTCTACTTTTAGTGTGAAAAGCTGGGGAGCATTCCAAAGAGAAGTTTCCTGTGGCTGCAGCAGAAATTGAGGTGTTTGATTTCTGCAGCTGCATTCTCTGTGAATCAGAGATGGCCACATTTGTGGGGGATAAGGCATTGCAATAACTGAGACATGAGGTGCTGAAAGCCTAAAACAGGAGCATTAGCCCTGTAGTCAGCAAGGAAAGGCGGCATGTTAGAAACAGGAATGCCAAAAGAATTCGCCAGGCTTTGACACAGCCTGCATAGAAAACCTGGCCTGATATAAACCAGCTTTATGGCTCCCTACAGCTGGAGCCATAGGATGGATGGAGCTGTTTCTCCTTTCTAATGACCACCACCTACAGAGCCAGTCATCTGGATCAAAGAGGAGTTGCCCTGCTGCCCTTCAGTAGTCCTCTTAATCCACAGCAACACACTAAAATCGCAACTAACATCTTTAAGGCAGCTCAGAAAGACATCTCCTCCTCCTCGTCTCTTGCATTAACATTTCAAAAGCAAATAAATCCTGATTCACAGAAAAGGACTCAATGTCCCCACAGACAGGCTCATGCAGTGAGTTATTTGGAAGCGAGCAAGGCAGACACGGAGTTTTGCTGATTCAGAACATCAAGGATGTGTTTCACTCCACAGCAATGAAGGGGAAGCTAGAAGGGAGCAGGATCCAGTGCATACCTAAGTGTGGGTGAGTTCAGGCAAACCACTACTAAATTAATAGTAAAGAACACAGCTGTATCTATAAATAAATCTATTCATTGCAGCAGCAGCTGAGTAACTGCTGTAGCTGTAGTGGGTAGCTATACTTAGCTACACAGCTCTGATGAGAAAAGTTACAGTTCCCAAACCCTGATGAGGGATAAGAAATGAGATCATCAGAGCATCTACCGTCCGTGTCTCCCCACCTGTCATAAATTTAGGCCAGCAGACTTTGGCTCAGTTTGTAAAAGAAAGAAGGAACCCATCTCCTGTTTAACTCCTGAGAAGCCAGCGAAGCTAGACAAGTATAAACCCTCACAGGTCCTGACTGCAGGGACCTCAGAAAAAGCCCAGATGAAGCCAATGATGAAGTAAAACGGTATCAAATAGGATCATACAGCTGGATCCCTCCATCTGCAGGTTAGAATATCACCCAGTAGACCAGTGACACCCCAACTGTGACAAGCAATTCAACTGCAAGAAATCCTACGGCATGCAGCCAAAAATGATGTTACACTGCTTCACGGCCCAGTGGGCAGTCTAAGCCCTGACTAGGAGGAAACAAGCAAGAAGAGACTTCTCTAAAAAAATATCTGTTTTTTATCACCAAACTCATGACTGAAAAACCATCTCAGAGCTTCCCTGTCCCCTGTAGTGTAATGTCTGTGGGATGCACGCTCCAGGGGGTGGGATAGTTGGTCATCAGGATCCACCCTTCTTGCTGCTTTGGTCCATCTCTATCTGTAATATGTATGATTACACACGTGTGTGTATTCCATCAGTGCCACACTTCACTTAAATTTCTAGAATGCACTGGGTAAATTATTTATGCTAAAAACTCATGTTACCATTGTTGCAAGATATATATGTATTTCATTTCTTTATCTTGAATACAGTAGTTCATGCACCAGTAGTGTATATAGGGAAACCATAGTGACATCAGAGTAGCATATGAAACCAATAAATGTTAAATATGTAGGCTTACATATGGGGCTTGAGTACAAATATGTATGAAACACAAAAAATGATATTTATCAGGGTAACCTCTGTAACACCTCAAAGGTTTACAGGTTCTGACACCTACTGAAATGACACATTAGAAGGTCTGAAGTCCAGTATGTTGCCTGTGAACCCAGGCTCATCCACAGGCTCAGAAAGAAACTTTTACTTTCTTGCCCAAATACTTTACTCTGTTTTTCTGTGCTGCAATGGTGGGATACTGCAAGAGGAATCTCTTCTGACATGCTAAGAAGAATAATTTAATTTTGCATTCAAAATGAGTCTTTTTATTAACTTCAGTGGATTTTGGATCAAGATCTGAGACTAGTAAAATGAATGTTAACCAAGTGAGAGCCTGTGTGGCTGATTTTCAAACAGTGGAATACCGATTAAAAATCAGATCCATGACTTACAAAAAGCTTTGATAAATTTGCATTTAAAAGCTTGTAAACCATTCCCAAGACAGGCTTGGATTCTTTTTTCCCAAGTTTTCCTTCTAGTTCACTTAGTAGTCTTCTCTGTACATCCATATTTTTAATTTATAATGGACCTTGTTCTTATTTTCACCAAAGACTGCAATAATGTACTATGTTAGTAACTGCAATTTAAGAAGGGTAAAAAGATCTTGTTTAACATTATAATCAAACATTTATTTTTCGAATTATTCCAGCTATAATCACAATTAAAATCAGAGCAAAACATATTAATTATTCTGATTATTACTCAGCTTAACAAGGCTACAGCCTAATAATCAGATTTTATTGCACAGAAAACTTTTGGGTTTCTTAGTCCTTTCTGCTTTTCTTCACTATCATTTATTGCAGCTATTTTAGCTTATTTTAGTACATGACACAGAACAGACACATTTCAGAGACGTGTAACAAACAGGTTTTAAATGGGCATATTCTCGACACTGCGAGAACCAAGGTCACCTCAGGGGTGGTGGGGTAGCAGAGATGAAGGCTCCCT
Organism: Lycocorax pyrrhopterus obiensis; assembly: GCA_014706295.1. Taxonomy (NCBI): domain Eukaryota; kingdom Metazoa; phylum Chordata; class Aves; order Passeriformes; family Paradisaeidae; genus Lycocorax; species Lycocorax pyrrhopterus. The sequence continues at coordinate 25,668,746 of JACSVZ010000008.1, forward strand.
TTCCTTCATGTTCTTGAATCTAGAACATTGGTGGCCACATGAAAGTAGTTTCTCTCACATATGCGATGTCCTATCTAAATGCAGCTTTTAAGAGTCAATAAATGCTTTTACTAACTGAACACTGAAGTGTAAGCAAATTTCCCTTTAAATGACCATAAAATATACTTACCCCTTCCAAATATCCTCGCTCTGGATTACACATTTATGACAAATATTAACATAAGTAAGTTAAGTATCCTCTTGAAAAAAGCACCTCTAATTTTCCTGTAGTTACTGGGTCTGCTTGTTGTGGTTTTTTACTGCAGGCCTCCAGACTATACTTAAAACTACTGTGCTGATCACTTGCATTTAATAAAGTTCTCAAAACTATGTGCAGGAACAATGCTGGCAATTTCTGTTCTCTCAGGCATTTTTTAGGTTGGCTAATTACATTCTCTCTGCCTAAATCTCCCCTGCAGCTTCAGAAAGAGATGATTTCCTTCTTCCTTTCCACACAAATACTTTTGCAGTTTCACCACATGCTGTCAGAGAGGCCCAAATACATTCTGACCTAGAAGAAGATATATTTCAGGTACAATAGAGAAAGGAAATGGAGATATTTTTTTTGTTTGTTTATTTCACTGCTTCTTAGAAATGTTAGCTTATGCCAGCTGAGACAGGCTACCAGGTGTTGTCGTATTTGTGTGTGTTTGTTTGCAGGGCCCTTCCACGTACTCCAAGAGGGGGAAAAACTCACCTTTCCTGCTCTCCACAAATCAGTAAGGTGGAATATTTTTTCTGGATTGAAACACATTAAGAAGGAGACTTCCATTTAAAGAATATTCACTGAAGGTACTTGCTGAGAGCTGGGTACCTGCCTGACCCTCTGTGAAAATCCCTCCTTCCATCACACACCCATCACCACTAACACTGCCTGTGGTCACAGCCACCCTGTTCCTGGAGAACCCCGGGACAGAACCCGCCTGGGATGAACGTCTGACCCAGAAGGAAGAAACGTGTGGACTAATTTCACTTTAGATTAAACTCGAGCCAGACCACAGCAGCCTTCAGTGGGAATGATTTGACAGATTACCGAGTAATATTTTATGACATTTAGGAATGGATTTTTCAGAAGGATGAGGCATTTATTTTCTCTGAGGTTTTGCATTTTAAGGAGAGAACAGCCTTTCCACTGCTTGGATTTTGAAAGCAGGCAAACTTAGAGAGAGAGAGAGAGAGAGAGGGTTTTGATTTCTATTTTTAAACTCTCCCCCTCCTCAGCAAAAATAATGTTGTTTTCTTCTGATGAATCTGCTTCACTTATTCACAATTCCATTAAATATTGGTGCAGCAAGCCTAGGAGATATCTTTTCACTGAAAGTCGTGGTTTTTTCCATCTCGAGTGGCAGAGACCACATATCTCTCACACAGCAATAATATACAAGTGTGTATAGTATAATGTAGCACCTATTCATATAATTCCAAACAGAACATATACACACAGCTTTAGTGTGGCTGTAATGTAGATATATTGAACAATATTAACCTTCTTTATAGTGGGAACATACTTTTTTATTATGCACATGAATTGACTGTTAATAAAAACGGTTTGCACTTACATAGCACCTCGCCCCAAAAAAACTCAGTGAGATTTTCCCAGTGAAATACATTTCTGTTTTGCAGAACTCAGGAGCTACCACTTCCCAGTGCAAAGCTTCCGTGCAGCTTTTTCAAAGTTATATGCCAAATGAGGAAGCAGGTAAGGAAATAAAAAGTTATAGTTTATTAAAAATTTTTACATTTGTTAAAGTCACTTCTCCACTTTGCAGAAGTAAGACTCCTACAGATATGAAAATAACTCAGTTAACTTGAGCACTGACATCTGTGGAGATGCAGTGACACAGGCTGCAGTCACACAAGGAAAGCACTCCAAGTTCCTGACAGGCTGTTGTAACCTCTATTGAAGTCTGTGCCCCTTTTGGTGGTAGCTGAATTAGCTGAAGGATACCTTGGGCTGTGCCAGCCTATCACTTGTAGGAGTCAGCTACAACAGAGACAGACTCCAAAGCTCAGCTTTATTTACACTGGGATCCTCCTCATCAACCCGCGGATGGTTTTGTCAGGGAGGTGCCCTAGCAAAATAAAACTATCTACAGATTTGGCTGTATCTACAGTGCCTTCAGGGACCTAGATAAAGAAAGAATCTAAACCTCAATTCCTCCTGACTTAGCTCCACAAGGCTACACTGCTGAACACACAAACTGGATACGTTGCATCTGTTGTCCAAACGGTGGAAGAACCAGCTAAACTCAGCCTGCCTGCAGATCCTGCCTGGTTGGAAACACCAGCAACACCCTCAAAGAGCCACTCATGGCTGACTTTTTTGATCCACATCAACCATTTGGTGAGTATCAATCCCATAATTTTCACTTAGAATATCCTCACTGGAAGCAAGGGAATCCCAAGGCCCAGAGAAGCGTGGCGGTTTTTTCTCCCTGAATTTCCTTTTAGCACAGATTGGCATGTTTGCAAACCTCACCTTTAGGGCAGGCTTAGATTCACTCCTGAAAGACTCTGAGGTGGCAGTCACACTCACATAAGAGCAGCTGTATGTAGCATGATTTTAGTGGTTCTACCGTCACAGAAGCAGACTGAGCAATGGGTAAATATTGGAATCTGGAAAAATTCCAGAAAGGACTTAAACATTTTTTTACCCACAACTCTGCTCGTCCTTTGCAGTGGTTTTTTTTTGCTTTTACTGCATTTGTATCCACAGCCTCAATCTGAACAGCTAATGGCATGATCCTAATTATATGGTCAAGTAAACAGGCAGGTTGACACATCTTAAAAATAATACATACAATTTTTTTTTACTTGTCTGAGTCTGAGCTTGTGGGTCTCTGCTGTGACAAGCACAGCACTTGCTGCTAGCCAGTTAAGATACACTGCTTGATCATTATCAACCACCAGGAGAGAAAAATGCTTTTATCGATATTATTTTACTGTTTATTTACAGATGTGAGCTGCAGACATACTCTAGGAAGAAAGGAAACCTATCCAGCGTACTGTCATACAAGGAAGGACAGGCCCTGAGGCTCAAGAGACTTGTCAGGTACACAGCTTTTGCTCCCCCCAACTTTCAGAGCACGGTATTTTTACTAGTAAGGCTCACAGCATGTTTGTCCTACAGCTGCTGGAAAACCTTTTCTGTAGAATAATTGGGGCACATTAGCTGAAGGAAGAAAACAAGAAGAGGAAGGACGTAAGCCATGTCATCATGTGAAACATATCTATTCTTTCACTTGGGTTTTTCTTATAGCCCTGATGACAAGTTAAAGAGAGATTAAATTAAATCTCATTAAAATGTTGTTGTTGTTGTCCCCAAGGTATACAGATATGTGGTTTGGAATTTTCACTCCTGCCATCTTCAGCAAAGTTTCAGGAATAATGAAAAGGAGAGGAAAACCCAACAAGTTCTACCAGGCAAAGAGCCAGAGCTCCAATTTCAGCAAGTATGATGGGAAAAGAGTAATAGATTTTAATTGGTGCCCAAGGGGGGAAGGTCAGTCTCTTTGGAACAATGGGAGCCTTTGGTGGTAATTGACTGAATGCTCCTGTGAGAGCTTGCAAATGGCAGCACATGCTTGAAACAGTAGCAACAGGGAAGGTTTGGCATCCTGGAACAGGTGGAAAAGTTTTGCTGGTAGAGGTAGTACAGAAAGAGAACAGTGACACAGCTTAACAAGGAACGTGACTTGGGAGATAGCTCTCAGCTCCAAGGTTTGAAGTGTCAGACATATTTTTGTTAGAGAAATGTATTTAAGTTTAAAAAGGAACATTGCCATGCCACTGGTGTTAGGCACACAGGGGTCTGGAGCAGCAATGGTTTGCCCTCTGCTACACTGAGTCATTGAATGACTGAATTAAGCTTCCTCTACCCCTCCACGATAACCTACTGCTACTTTCCCAAACAGGTTCAAATGATTGATGCTTTCCTTTCTGCACCTTTTTTTTTTCTTTTTTTTGTGAAAAGGTTTGTTTATATCTTTAAGCAATCCAAATGAAGGGCACACACTTGCACAGGTGGATTGCAGTTTGCGATTCCATCTCAGAAAGAAATGGTACAAAAAGGAGATCTGCAAGATTGGAAGATTGTGATCTTCCAGAATCATACGAGTTAGGAGAAAAGATGATTCTGTGGCTAGGATTTCAACCAAAATCCAGTGTTCATTTTCTGTCTGCAGCTGATTAGTTTTTGACCTTAGCAAAACATACATTTGATCTCATTCATAAACTAGGACTGACAATATTTCCCCTGAACTACCTATTAACAAAAATCCCTAAATGAGAAAAGACACCGAGTAGAAGCAGAGAAACTTGCACTTTCTTCCTCAGTTGATACTACTTTGGTTCATCTGCAATTGTTCTTTACTTTGTGGGAGCTGAGTAACCTGACATTAGGGAGGGCATATGGATGTGTTTGTATTTCTCCCTTAACTGCCTAAAACTAAGCACAAATTGCTGTCATTCAGATATGCTATGCTATTACATTGATTATTTACCATTAGTAATAATTATAAATGGAAAACAACTTGTGCACCAGAACCCAAAGGAACAGATGCTGTTCAAACATGGAGAAAAAAAATCTCTTTCTATAAATTCTTAACTTATAAATAGGACAGAAGAATCTTGGTCTTGACGCAGAAGGGTGAGTCACAATAATATGATTTTATGTTCTCAGGGCTGCATAATGTCCAGGAACAGCTGTAAGCCCATTGCCATGCTTATTATTAAGGAATTACTTCTAATGGATTGTCTTCACCAGAAAGCTACATCCAGAGCACACAAAATGCTCAAGAGTAGAGTTCACAGAAATTGCTGAACCTATGAGGAATCAGAAAGACAGCCCAGCAACCACAGCACACACATAAGGCTAAATCCTCTAAAACATATTCTGTCTTAAAAAAAAACCAACACAGAAAAATAATATTCAAACTCTGTGCAATGTGCTGTGCAAAGGAGCCCTAAACCAAGGGAAGGAGATTTTCTTTTAACCATATCTGATGAAAATAGATCTTCTAATTCTGCATTAAGATTAGGCATCCCAAATTGAGGTTCTGTTGGTGACTGTGCAGTTGCGTGGAAAACTGTCTATCTGTCTATCTTTGGTCTGTGTGGAAAAAGATATTGATACAAACACATAAGCATCTCATCACTCCACGAAAGAGACAAAACCCTGAGAAATGCCTGCACAAAGAGGATTTGTAATGCAAGGACCAGATCACCGTTCCCTTCTAATTCTCCTTATTACCTCTAATGAAGGAATTAGGTACATGGGACTGGAGGCTGAAAAGATTTTATGTTTACACAGAGGCAAACAGAAACCTAAATGCTATGTATAGTGGAGAATTCAGTGTTTTACTGCATTGAAGCTGTTCAGAGCAGACTTCTAACAACAATAGAATCAGCAAAGTGATTAAAAATGTAATTTAAGTTCCACTGTTTTCAATAGAATTTATCTTGGTAAATCTCTAGAGAATTTTAAAAGGAAACATTTCAAAACAAAATGGTTTTAGCTTTTCGCACCCAAAACATTGTTATTCTAACATCAATCTCTTCAAGACAGAAATGTCTTAGATGACCGCAGCAGAAAAAAAAATAACGTTTTGACTAGGAATAAGTGCTTTCAGTCAATATGATTTTTTTCTTTCTCTAAATAACAAAATCCATTATTCATAATATTCTATAGGCAATAGAAAACTGCAAATTTGATTTTTGCTTGTCAAATACAGTGCTAATTTAAATGTTTCTGTAAAACATTATTTTTTGAAAATATTTCACCAGCTTTTTAACTGCACTGTCAGTTTAAGAAAAAGCAACGAAAGTGTGCTGGCTTACAGATTTATGGTAACAGTTGAACACACTCAAAATTTACTACCAAGTATTTCCCTCAAATCCTCACATGTTCTTCTTAGCAAATGTGCACAGAAACACTGTGAAGGTACAAGTGTGCCCTGCATATTCACCATGGTCTGATTTCACTCCCCTATCCATGAAAAAATGCTCAGGAAACAGTGGTCTAGGGCTTGATCCATTCAATCAGAACACACAGCAAGAACTCCTCTGATAGTTCTTTATGAACATATTTTGGTCTACTTGGTGAATGTCACTCTCAACACCACCCTCAGCACTGCCTCCAGTGATTGCCATTATCACTGCTCTGCTTCCTCAACAGCCTTCTCTCCTTTGTTCTCACTTATCCCTAAAGCATTCGCCTTTACAGAAACACTGACCACAATTCAGTACTTCTGAACATGGTAGAAGAGATTCCTCCACAGAAAATCTGAGTTTGTGCAAATTTGTGGGAGACCTGTGCCCATCTGAAAGCCACGTTGTGGCAAAGAGAATGAATTCTGTGTTTCCATCCACAGCCTCCCCGTGCCATTACTCCCAAAGCTGTGGCAAGCATTGTATTTTCCTTGCTCCCCGAGTTACATGCCCTAACTAAATGTTTTAATTCCTTTTTTGACTACTATTGAGAAAGAGGTGGAGAGACAGGAATCAGAAGACACAATAGAAAATGTAGGGATTACAGTGCCTTATTTTCAGTAAGTTTTGACCCTTGAATTCTCTGTTCTCTGTTAAATTCTAGTTTGTTGGGTTTTTGTTGTTGTTGAGGGGGCTTTTTTTGTTTGGTTTGGGGGGGGGTTGGTGGGGTTTTTTTGTTTTTTGGGGGTTTTTTTCTGTTTGGTTTGGTTTGGGCTTTTTTTTTAATCTATTTATGTATTTATTTATTTATTTATTTATTTATTATTATTATTCTGGCTCTGGAAAATCTCTCTCTGTCCCTGCAACAAGAAACCTAAGCCTTTCACTTAGTAGTACTAAAAGGAAAAGGTCATGTATGGTTTTTCCAATATCTTTTTCATACCAGACACTTAATTATTCCCATTTTCTCCACGAAGCTTGGCTGCTTCCTCAAGGACCTCTTATTCTCAATTTGATATATGAGGCATCACTTGTTGGTCTCTAATTCTCATGCTATTTGCATACAAGTCAAATTCTACATTTTCTTAGCAGTAGATGACTTTCTAATTACATCCATTAATCTTTGCCATCACTCCCCTCTCTCTGCATTTACTAGCACTTATCAATCAGAAGTTTAATAATCAAGAGCATTTTTCTTGTTTATTTTCTTCACTTTCTTCTCCTGGTAGTCCAAGTACAGCTAGACAGAAGGCAAAACCCTCGAGTATCCTGTCATTTCATCATTCATTTGTTCATAACAACATATCCAGGCTGCAGAAGGAGTGAGCAGTTGCAATCTGCTGGCAAACATGCCCTACAGATTACACTATCTGCTAATTAACAGACAGTACTTTGCTGCAGGCCCAGCAAGGGAGGGTTGAGTGGTCAATATTCAAACAACATTTGTTATTTTTTACATTATCATTTCCAACGTGCCACAAAACAGCCATTGCATGGTTATGTCACAGTATCATGTTCCTTTTCCCTTGAAGGTGAACTTTTGAAGATGTATAGTATGAAGACAACTTCCAAATTTCACAACCAAAAAAGTATGTTCCTACCACAACACAACAGGGAAAGGAGACAAAAGACAGATTTAGTTATGTATCTTTAATACCTCAAAATCCAGAAGGTAACTGAAAACAACCCTGCTGTACATATTTTTAGCCCAACTTTATGAGACACTGAACAAACTGATTTTCAACCGCTTGGGACCAGTTTTTCATAGGAAAAAAATATCAATATTATGGCAACTGGCTTTCTTCCTGGTTTAAACAGCCTGTCTTACTTATGGAAATGGATGGAGCTACAAGTTTGAAAATAAGACAGGTCTGTTCTTGTGCTACCATCAATCTCAGCTGCCTGTATATGGTCTGCAACTAACAACATACTGCTCCTGTGCTCTCTAAGCTGCTGGCATATATCCTTCCTTGCCAAAAGGGATATCATCTGTTCCAGAGTATTTGGTAAATCAGGGAGGAATTAAAAAGGGATAAAAGAATTGAAGGACATTCAACAAGAGATTATCTTGCATAAATTTTAATTGTCCAGTTTGTAGAAAACAGGGAACAGACTCAGAATGGAAAGAACACTTTTGAAACTCTAAAGTTGAATTCCATGGCTTATACCTCCCTATCATTCGTTTCAACACCCAGTGTGCCCTTGGAGACTTCTGTGAGACACAAAGGCAGACTGTAGAGCTACTTTGAGTGAGGAAATGTCAAAACTGCCACTATTTTTGATAGGCTTACAAGAGCAGAAGTGGAATAAATGGGCTTTGATTTCACTTCATATCCAAGACGAGATATGGATGTAGAGTAATGGCAAGGGCTTTGTGTGTAATGGCTATTGTGAGAGCTGTCATGTACTGCAGCCATGAATCAGAAAGTTTGGTAGCAAATGCTGCCAGACATTTCAAAAGTAAAAATATTCACTTTGAAAGATGAGGCTCTGCCTTCAGTTTGTTAACATGGAGCAAATGATCGTTAATTATTGGTTTCCCCATGAACTCAATATTAAAGACAGCACCAGCTCTACAGTCACTCCACTTGACACATCTTTATTGACATCAGAGAAACTTCCCAACTGCCAGATCATATCCAACAGATGTGAGGAATAATCCACCTTTCTAAACTAGTAAAAAATTATCCTTGTTTTCATGGGAGGCAGAAAAGACAGTCTTCTGAAATGGAAATCAAGTCTATACTTGTTCATCTGGTTCACAGCTAGAATTACTCTTGAATCTAAAGGTATTACAAGCAAAAGTGAAAACTGTAATTGCATTAACCCAAGGACATCCCAAGATTATCAGATTTTCCAGTTACCACCACCAGAGGCTTGTAAAGCAGTCGACTTAATCCATCATTACTGCTGAACTGCAGAAAATTAAAGACTTCTTAATTCTCAGTGTGAGACATCCCCTCTTCCTGTGGGTAGTGAACTGTTTGCATGTGTACAGTGTTATCCATTGAACCACCCCTGCAGTCCAAGATAATTCTCGTGTAGGTTCAGGATTTCCACCCTTTTCTGGTGAGGTGGAATCTTTAGCTCAGACTGCTGAATGAAACAGATTTAGGCCATGGTATTTAGAGAAAAAAAATAGAAGTGAAGAAGAATCCCTGTGTTCTCCCACTGGAAGAGCACTGGATTAAAGGCATGTGTAGTACTATCTAACCCAAACTGCCTATCAGGTAAGTGAAAACAGGAGATAAATCCCACACCACAGGCTCTCGACTCCCTCCCTCCAAAACACTCTCTGAAGCACGTTATGAGGCTATAAAGAATCATTACTTGTGGTCATAGCATAAGAGACATTTCATGCACCATCCTGTGCTATATAGTGTTTCATCAAACAGAAGTTTTCATTTGACCAAATTTATGTTTTGATCTTTCCAAAACGCTGCAGTACAAGGTGGTTCCTCCCTTTAAAAAGGTATGAAAACATTCTCAGTAAATATCTCCTTGAAATCTCCTGTCCACTACAATATTTAAAAAAAAAAAAAAACCCAAAACAAAGAAAAAAAATACACCCAACCCCAAAAAACCACCAACCACAAAACCCCAAACAATTCCAACCATTCACATATGCCTTTTCGGTCTCTTATGACTCTCTCTTTGAAGGCTGCACTCACAGCCTGCAGCTAACAAGGACCTTTCCTTCCAAATGAAAAGAGGAGAGCAAGAAAATAATTGATTTTATCTCAGCAAGAGTGGACTGCAATCACACAATGTGCTATTGGCATGACTGACAGAGGCTGGTTTCCCAGTGTGCCTAATTTGCTAAGGATGCCATCCCTTGACCACCACGGGACCGACTCAGCCCGCGGTGAGGTGTGCTCAGAGCTCTGCTGAGCTCTAACCTCTCCAATATAAACTGACAGCCTTCACACTAAGATTTACAGAGGCTACAAGGAGGTCACTGCTGGAAACAACTGTTTTGCCTTGACTGAAAAAATCAAGACCTGCCATCACATCAGAGTTCCGAAAGCCTCCATGGTGAGGCAGGTCAGAGAGAGGATTTTTAGAAGTGTTCCCAATCTGATTTTAGCAACTGAGGCTAAGCAGACTCTTGAGAAACAGCAATGCCACGTGGAACTGTTCACCTCTATAGACACTTTCCCCAACTCTGAGAAGAGTAGGTACAAAGGCAAGTGTAAAGCACACAGCTCTAGGTCTTACCCTTTATACAAGAGGGCAGTTTACATTTCAGAAACAGAACTTCCCTGAGGCAAATAAACTTGCCTAATACCACAGGATAAAAAGTAGCAATCAATCATTCCCATTTCAGCTAATAAGGGTAAATTTTCTACTATCTTGACTAATTGAAACTTCTGCCAACTATTCTGTGCAGCACCACCAGCCAATGCTAGAAAGAACAGAAGGCTAGGCTGCCATTCCTTTAATTTCCTTTCATTTAAAATTCATTTATAGAAATAAATTTGAAGTAGTTGGGGATCTAGCCAGCATTGAAACCCACACAATTATATTTACAATAAATATCTGCTATCTTGGTGCTACACACTCAACAGGACAATGCTTAACACACTGTGATAAAGGTGATAAACACAAACAGTGAATATCAAGGAAGAGGAAGGCAACTGTAATCCATTCATCTTTAAAGAGAGAAAAAAAAAAGGCAACACTGTTCCACACAGCAATTAAAATCTGAACAGTTGGAAGAATAAAGCGAAAAAAATCAAGGCAGGCCTGCAGAAAGGGAGAGAAAAAATTGAACAAACAAACAAACAAACAAACACTGCCACAAAAATTCAAACCCACAGGAAATATCTTATGCACTAGTCCTCTTAATAGCACAAAAGTTACTGGCAGATATTATCACCCAGCATTTATTAATTAACTGAAGATACACAGATACAAGAGGCTCGAAAGTACAAAGAACGAATGGGCTGCACAAACTGGCTCTTTGCAGAGAACACAGTGTGCTTCCTACAAGGATACAGCATCTAAATTAGCCAGCAGCACTTTCTGAGTCACAGAAAACCTCCAGTTAAACAAATTCTAGAGTCCCCACCACGACCCTTTCACTTTCTATGTGTGTATGCCTATGATTTTCCATGCAATGAGTAAAAATAACCTATCCGAAAGGCTTTTATAGAGAAACACTGTAAAGCTTAGTGCACATGAGTTTCTAGGAAAATGAATGACACACTTCCGTGAAAATGGAATTTCAAGGTATCAACTTGGATTTCTATTTTAGTTCCGTTTGTAACCTATCAGCATTATTCCGAAACAGTATTTCTTCATGTAGAAGCATTCAAATAATTTTTTTTTTCTCATCGCAAAAGGCTCTATGAACCTAACAAATAAACCAATGTTGACATACCTAAGCCTAGGGATTTGTTGCACATTGCACATATCTCTTCCAGAGACTTGTTGACAAATACTCAAACAGGCTCTGTGTCTCTGGCAAAATCCATGTGGTACATTTTTTACCCCCTGATCTGTGTCATCAGTCATACGACCAGGTAGCACAGTAATTCAGTAAAAGGAAAGAATACTAAAAAATGTTTCCACTTCTCTTTGCCAGGACTTATACATTACTATGTTAGCAACCACTTTCTGTCATTTCCTTCAGAAAATATTGTAATTCAGAAAAATGCCAAGCAACAGCAATAGGTCGTCAGCTTAAATTGTGAATAATGGTTGACTTTGCTCTAATTTTTGGTTTCCAAGCACTCTTTTGCAATATGACATTGCCTGCAATGTCTGGTTAAAGGATTTAATTTTGTTCAATAAAGAGACAAGAATTGGAAGTCAAAAGCTTTTAGAAATAAATTGGCATTCATGGGCTGTGGGAAGCTCTGCAAATACTGGGTATTTATAGACCCATTTTTTTTCTAGATGGAGAAGAGCAAATAAATTACAACAAACAATTTTTTCAACACATGTTGTTGTTTGTTCTTTTCCAGAATGTGAAAATAATCAGAAATTCATGAACAAAGCTATCAATTATTTTAATAAATCCAATAACATGCATTCTACCGTTCACTGTTCTAACTGCTCTGCTTTGCAAAGAAGAGACAAGACTTACATAAATGGTACACTTGCTTTTTTTCATTACAAGCAATCAGTCCTGAGTCAGCTAAGTTCAAAATTTACCTTCTGTTTCAATGGAACTACTCCTGAAAGTTAAATATGTGCTAAAATAATTTTTTTTTCCAAAACAAGGCAACTTCAGTAAGTTAAGTACATGCTGACCCCCCTTATGGATCACTGCTGTAGCAAGGTCTCTCATCCAATAACTTCAAGATGAAAAATGCACCTTTCTTTTCCACTACTGAAGAAGCCTTTTCTCTCTGCTAAGGAAGGCCTTGTGGAACAAAAGACTTTGAAGGCTGCGGGTGCAGTCAGAGAAATCACCACGTGAACTAATACCTAGGAAAAATACACTGTTAGTATTTGCCCAGTACTAACTGCAACAGTGTATAAACCCTTCACGTGAAGAGTATGAGTTTTATAAAATTCATGGAGTTTAGAGTAGTTGAGTTCCACATTTTAAAAATACTTCTGCAGCCATCCACCCAGCCCACATTAGCGAAACAAGATACAACTTTCAAAATGACCAGAATTTCTGAAAGTGTTACCAGAATTTCAGGGGAGGAGAGGGGATCAGGCCCCAGGATCCATAGATTTTTCCTTGGCAGCAAAATTTATAAATATGTTTCCTTCATTTTCATTCCCCAACAAGCACAATAAAAACCTCAACTTTTAGTATTTTTGCTTTCACTGTAGAAGTACTCTTAGTGTGGAAACATAAGATAGCTCTACACTTTCTTCCCCATGCCCTCTTAGCCTCGGGGAACTATTTGGGTGTCTAACATTAAATGTTTACTGATGGAATGGCCTGATACCCTATAGAAGCAGCATAAGCAGGGCCCCCAAAAGTTCTCCCTGCAAGCCTAACTATGCTCCTGCTGAAATAATCTTTGAAAAATTCAATCTTAGACCATGACATGGGTCCTCTCATCCCAGGTGTTGCAGCTTTCCTCTGGCACTGTCCCATATTGACTGTAGGCCAACTTTATAGCAGACCTGCCAGAAAAGATGATTCCACACTTCTGCCTGAAAGCTTTTTTACTTTCATCTACTTAGTTTTTGAGCTGGAAAGGGATTAGTCTTCAGGCAGGTCAGTCCTGGATCCAGCTCACCAGATGGCTACACAAACAAGAGTGGCAGAGAAAGGCAGGGAGTGGGAGGGTGCAGGATGCAGCCAGAGGTGACGAAGGCTGTTCAGCGCCAGCCTGCACTTCACTTGGCTTAACAAGCTTGCTGAAGGACATTTAAGAGATCTGCTAATTTCATTCTTTAGTTCCTCGAGAAAGAGCTTCGTATCTCCCAAAGGGTCAGCTGCAATGAGATGACATCTCTCCACTAATTTGAGGCCATTTAATTGCAATTTAAACTGCTAAGCATTGTCCTCTCTGGTTAGGACAGCTCCCTATTCCTTTCACAGTCTGTCTTACAGAACACATAATTGTTTCAGTATAGTGAGAACAGCATTACAGTGACCTCAGCTGCCCAAATACACCCACCCAAATACATCCTTTAGAAGTGAGTCTTTACTGACATTTTCTGCCAATGCAATTCAGTTTTGCTTGTAGTGACTTGAACTATGCACAAGGACTGAAAACCAAAGAGTAGAAAACGAAAAATTTTGTCAAAAATGTATCTCAAAGAAGGCATCCAGATTCCTTTCATGAGTATGTCAGCATTATAAATTCATAGTAAACTGTTAGTCAGTAGGGTGTCTGAATGATTAAAACCTTCTGGGCTTCTAAGGCATTTTCTCTGCAGGAATTTGTCAAATCCCGTTCAGTTCACTATTGGGAGCACTTAAAAGACAAATAATGTTACATACAATCTGGTCACTGTAGATGCATTTCTGCCATTTTAACAAGTCTCTCTCCCTTTCAGACAACAAAATCAACACCATCCAGAAGGTGAGCAAACAATTACATGCACGATATGTGTTACGCCTATCCATTTAATGGCCATCTTTCCCTCAAGTATTACTGGTAACAGGTACAGGTGGCACAATTTGGTTTGTATTTTGATAAAGCCACACATTGTTTCAAGGCAAGAGCGACAGAGAGATTCCTGCCATTTAAATAGTAACAGATATTGACGAAATTGGAAAGAGATCTCCAGGACAGAAATAGCATCATAGCCAAAATGAGCCAACCACATCATCACCTACCTTACGTTTGTTTGTTGGGCAAACATACAAGTAGCTCAAAATAGTCTTCAGACCAACTTTATCATTCAGTTTCTCGTATGTTGTCCCATAATCTGTTGACCTACAATTCAAGAGATATTCTTATAAGTACAAACACTTAATCACAAAGCCACAAGTCACTTGGCAGCTTTTCAATGTAAGTCACGCTTTAAATAGCGGAATGGCTCTCTAGAGCTTTTTCAATGATTCATGTAGTATATAATGATAATTATATACACACAGCATCATGTGAGTGTTTATAATTTGCATTTAAATTAGATTAGGAAAAATTAAACCAGCATCTTCCCAAAGCATCTTAAATACGTACAATAGGAAATACAATCTGCATATAGATGATAATGATTGTCAGAAATGCCAAATAGCAGACAGCAAGAGACTAAGGTTATCAATTCATCATATACTCCAAGCTTAGACTAGTTTTGTTAAAATGGCTTATCTCAGTGTATTCCAAAGTACCTTCCCTGACACTGACTAGCAGAGAGGATGGACACATGCATTTTGTTCTTGCTTTAAAAGCCACCATTCAGTAGAGAAAATAAAGTATTTCTGAAATGAGGGTTGCCCATAAAAACACTGACTACGTGTCTTGGGGAAGAACAAAATAAGTGAACAAATGAGACTGTCCAGTGCTCCTGTAGGAGTTACACTTAACATGGGACCGGAACCAGATCAAGCGTCAGCAGAGGTTTTGTTCATTATGCAGCTTATGCTTGCCTGAATTCGGTCCCAGTATCCCAGGGATTTAGATAATCAGACCAAACCAGCATAGCTGGTGCCCATAAATTGCAGAAAGGGACATGTATCTGGGTAACAGACATTCAAAAGCATAACATATTCCTGTATCTCACCTGTAACATGTACAAATGGGCCCACATAGAACTTCACTTGCAAGCAGTAACATGAATTTTCCCTTTTGCTATGCCCTCCAAAACCAGACATTCTAAAGTAAAATCTTGGCACCCATTATTTGCAGGTTATCTCCTATCAGGGCAACAGTGGCTAAATTCACAAAGGCATTTAAGACCTTTAATGCTTACTCTTTTTTTTTTTTTTGGTGGAGTATGGAGCACGGTACATTTCTGAATCAAGTACCATACCTACATTCATATTACAGCTTCTGGAATTTCAGATTTTGCAATCAGTACATTAATAAAACAAGAAAACAGCAGCTTAGGGTTTTATCCACGAAAGATGAATTGCACTAAAACGTGAATCTGCATTAAAGTTGAGTCTGTCTATTTAGGAACTTTATAGAAGCCTTTGCACACATCTGCCTGCTCATATAACAATTGGCCTATGATTTATATCCATATATTTCTCCTTTCCGCCAATAAACCCACGCCCTCCCGTGTGCATGTATGACCTTTGGTGTTTAGAACATTAACATCATCTGCTGACTGATCTTTCCCTTTATAAGGTCATCTCTCTCAGGAGCACATAGAAACTAAACAAGCTATTTTCTCAGTGGGCTGAGGAGTAGGATACTGTTATGGTTGTTTCTGTTACCCAATATTTCAGAGATGCTCCAGCATCCAGGTGAGGGGATCCACAGCAAGATGCCGAACACAGCCTGGCCAATGACTGCAGCTTCACTTGGCTACCTCACCCCACCTCACCACCCAGTCTACTCAGAAATGAGTACTTCTGCTGCTCTCTGCCTAAACCCCAAAACCTACCCTTTGTGAAGTTTGAGCTGACAAAGACATGCAAAGATTGTAAGGAGTAAATCCGACCTGCTGAGTTAGGAAAAATATATTAACAAAATAATGCTGCTTTTTCTTATACACCAGTGACAGTAAATTCAAAATGAGATCTTTCAAAAGGGGATAGGAGCAAAGAAAATCTGAGACATAAAGCTTGCTTTGAAATTGTTCAAGAAAGGCAGCCAATACCCCTGCCACAACACAGGCAAACTTATGTCAACAGCCTATTGCAAATGGTAATCTCAGAATTGCCAGCCACTTCTTACTTCAAATCTCCAGGCAATTGTTTTGCATTCATAGCTTTATTTACAGGTAACCCTCTATACAGATGGAAGCGTGTGCTTCTGTCAACATCTATAAAAGAAACTGAAAGATTTAAAGGCTTAGAAAAACATCATTTTTTTCCAGATGAACGAATTCGCAAGCAATGGAAGGAGCTACTATTAGATCTTACTCTCATTATCGTGTTCTAAACTGACAATAGCCAGTCCTTCTACCTTCCCAGTTACCAGTTTTTTCTTTTGTACCACTTTACAACTACCCTTAATTTTAACAGGGAGGCAAATGTTACATATACAACAGCAGATAGGCATCCATTAAGTGTTTTAACACAAAGAAATGGTAATATACACATTTGCAGAGCAGTGGAAAAAAAGAATTATATCAAAGGAAACACTGCATACACGGGAGGTCTCTGCTGGGATCTAACCCAGGGTTATCACCAACCTGCATTCATCTTATTGCTATTACATATATATATATGTATACAAGCTGGCACTGATTAGCAGCCTAGATAACGAGCTCTTTGTTTGTCTTATTAAATGGGTGTTATAAAGCAGCATGAGACTCCTAAGGCATGAAAACACATCAGCCATTGCATGGCCCGGGAAGACAGCCTAACCTGGAAGTGCTGCAAAAGACAGATGCACCTCAGCAGGGTGTAGGCACTAATGACAGAGTAGGATCAACAACTTCAATCCCAGTTATCTGAAGGGGAAAGGGTATGTAGCAACCAACAGCTCCACATTTTGTGTGGAAGGCTGCTCCTCTGAAGGTCTGCAGAGAGAAATCAATTTTAGTCCATCCATGACAGGAGCAAGGAAATGCCTGGATAAATCATCAGCAAGGACTAAACCCAGGACATGTCGAGCTTAAAACACAAAAATTAAACTCTGCTTTCTAAATAGCTACAGCTAATGAAACAACTACATGTAAATGAGTGAACAGGAAGCCCTATTTTATTGTGTCTTGTGTAGATGTGTGTTGCAATGGTTTCTCAAACTGTTCAGGGGGGAGAAGGGGGATGTGAGTGTTACATTGTGGATGTCACTGAAATGCAGATGACAGTAGAAGAATAATATTCAGAAAATAAAAGTATTTAGACTCAATTACAAACTTCACATTTGTCCCACCATATTAGTTGTAAACGCTATCATTAAATCCCAAATTTTACCAGTAGCTGTTTAAAATCCAACTCCCTATATTTTCAGTAAGGCGAAAGACAATGCAAGAAGATAAACATTTTCATGATCACTAGCTCATTTCATGGTATAAAAAAGTACCAAAATTATGGGATTGAAGCTCTGATTTTCCCAGTAATAAATTAAAACAAAACTAGAAACGTGTGGAATGATTTCTATTTTGCAAACTATTTGCAAGAAAGCTGACATTTAAATAACTTCATTATTATTCATTGACAGGGTTTTTCCCTCTCCTCCCGTCAGGGTAAATGACATTTCTATTACAGTATTATAATAAACTCCTGCACATTTTAAATAAAGTCCCTGAATTCCATTAGTCCACCTACTGTCATGAATATATCTCAATCCATTCCTACCAATATTTCACAATTATAATAGGCATTCTGAATCAACCAGCAACATGAACCCTATGGAAATTTTCTTCTTTCTCAAGAAGCACAGACTGACATTCAGAGTACTGTCAGTTTGAATATACAGATTAAATAAATTCCCTGGTTTTCTCATTTGTTACAAACTTAAGTATGACTGTAGTTATTTTACATAAAATGCTGAAGACCTGAAGAATCGAACAGTCGATCATTTGGTCAAGAGGGGTTTTTTTTGCATCAAGATCTTTCTGGAACACTTCATGAGAAAAAAAAGAAAAACGTTACTTGCAGACTTTAAGCTGTCTCATGTCTCCTGTTTATTAGAGTACAGCTTTCTTCCCATGTTAACAGATTAAGTTACTTGTTATAACACACATCATTAAGAAGCAATCACTTTAATTGGCACCATTTGCTTTTTTCTTTTCCCACCATTCACGCCTGGTTTTCACATATTAGCTTGACTGCTTCCCCCAAATCCATGAGAACGCTGCGTTTCATGTCCTTATTCCCCTCTTTCCTCCACAGTTTAATTTGCTGCTCTAACCATGGTCCGAGTGGCAGCCGGCCCTGGGAGGCAGGACCAGGAGCACCTGTGATGTGGCCAGCGAGCAGCAGAGTGGGGCAGCCTGTCCTGACCAGGAGCAGTGTGAAGAGATGGGCTCTGGCCTTTTTCTCCTTCTGCACATGAATTTATCCCTGGCACAAGCCAGACATTTTTAAGTTAAGCAATGACTATTAGATCTTGTGTTCCAACCTTGCACATAACTGAGTTTGCCACCTGGTCTGCCTCCAAAGGGAATGGTCAGGTGAGCACGAGATTTGCCAGTTGCTATCATATTAATCTCTACAAGAGCAGATTTTTGGAAAGAAGCCTTTCAGATCACAGAAGGCACAACTGCAGAGCCACAAGCTGCACTAACAAAAGGCTTTCAAATGCACAAGTTTTTGAATAAGGAGTAATTAAGACATTAAAAATGATCTTTCATGTCTGAATGCCAAAAATACTGGAGCTGGTAATTCTGGAGCAAATTTGCAATCCTGTATGCAATGTTTTAAGCCTGTTTGTAAACTTTGCTGTAGAGTTGTTGACTTTTGCACTCTTTTTTTTCTGGGGAGACTTTGAGGTTGAGGTGGTATTCCTTCATCCCTTAAATTGAAACTCTTTACTTTGGTTTCATAGCCAGGTAGTAAAGTTTCCCATTGATTTTTGTCATACCACCATGTTTCACAAAAGCTAGTAATGTCAAAGTCTTCTTCAACAGCTAGCCATTTATGTTCACATGTTCCTCCTGTTAGCCTTTCATAAGGCATTGATAGATATCACTTCTGGTCTAATGCTTCTTTTGATTTAACTCCTTCGTGTGCGGCCCTGGTATTTTTTCCAGAAAGTACTAATGCCTCATCTTAGTTTCTTAGGGTGAATTTTTTTTTTTTTAATTCATTCTTTATTGTCACAGAAAGTTTCTCTTGCTTTGCAAATTACCTTGCTTCACCGGGACACTTCTCACCACTGTCTGTCTTTTTAATTCATTGTATAAATAATTCCCCAAGGCTTTTCACATTTCTAATGGGATCTGTTTGCTTAGCTCATGGAGACTGACACATTTTGAATGGAGTGTTACAATTCCACCTGGAAGAGCAATTGCAAGATGTAAACACAGAAGTTCTGTGTCCTTGGACAGAATTTCCATGTAGAAAAGAGTTTCATAAGAGGATCGTAAGAGTTTGGTTCAAGAGGGCAGTGGTCTGACAGCAGGGACAAGCCAAACCATTGGTCTGCCTTTCTTTAAATATCCGTAACAGCACTGCACATGTCACAACATTAAAACACTTCAAATTTATCCAGGAAGTTGAAATTAAATTTATAGGCATCTCCAGGGTAAAGAAAAGTAAGATATTTCAAAACTCAAGGGACTCACGTCTCATGCCCTAAGTGAACACATTTCTTATTACTTTTTTCTCATGAGGCCCTCAGAGGGCTGGCAAATAGGACTGTTCCCACTGTCTAGGTGGGGAAACAGAGGGAAAGACTAGATAACTAATCCTACATTTGAAGGAAGTCTGTGACAGAGCCAAATTCAAGTCCCCTCAGGCCCCACCATCTTCTCACTCCATCCTGACAGTTTTAATTTTCTGGGGTTTTGTGTGTGCAAATAAGGATTGGAAAAAGTCTTGCTATCAATGGCAAAACGATGAAATACAAAATTAAAAACAGTTTAAATAGGCATTTTAAAACAGATCTAAACCTTCATTTTGAAAATATTTTGCTTCCAGTCTGAGTTGTGACTGTAGGTTTTACTAGAAATTAAGTCATAAATTTCTATGAGTTTAATGAAATGTGTATTTTTTCCCCTCATGGGAAGAATTTTCTCATCACAAAATAAAGTTTCCCACCTGCAGAAGCCACCAAAAAGACTTGGAGAGGGAGTAAAAAATTTACAAAGAAACAATAGGAAGCTATTAAATTGACATTTCTCTGCATAATCAGTTAAAGTAATTCAATTTTCTTCTTTTCATTTTCAATCAACTTTTATTTGGAGTAATCTAAATGAACAGAAACCTACACACTCAAATTTCTTGTAATTTTTGGCTTAATACAGTTCAGCTGATTATTGCTATAAATAATTTAAAGATGCGACAAGCAGGAAAAGCAGCTCATATTTTATCATCCACTCCCCAGTCTACATATTGCATTGGATATTTTTTCAAAATATTACCCAATTCAGAAAGAAAGAAAATAGGGGAGTGAGAGGGCCATAAGACGTCATCTGTAGGCGACACAGATGCTTGTTTCTCCTCCAAGTAATGGTTGAAGAAAAATAAATTTGTCTAATTGCCTTCCATGCTGTTTCAGTGGAGAGTTAGTAACTCAGGTTACCAATCTATGGAAGCAGAGAATACTTGTTCCTCTGTCAAGGTTAACAAGAATTTGGTCAATTGCTTCAGAAGTCATGGGATGATGACAGTGGGAATATTCGAACGGGAGACAAGACAGGTTGTATGGGACGAAAGGAAATGGTGCAATCAGAGTGAAGTTATTCCTTACCCTTATCTATGTCAGATGAAAGGTGAAGGAAATTGGAAATTATGATGAACATGCAAGAGTTTACAGGTGGACAAGACAGAAGAGCAAATCCACTCATACTATAACGCACAGCATTAGACAGCAGCAAGACTTATGACTGTCAAATGCAAGGACAGGGACAAGAAGAGTTCTCGTAATGACCAGGGTAGCACACGAATGAGAACCATTATCCTGGTTTTGGCTGGGATAGAGTTCATTTCTCCTTAGCAGCTGGTACAGTGTTCTGTTTTGGATTCAGTATGAGAATAATGCTGATAACAGACGAACGTTTTGGTAACTTACCCTAAGTCAAGAATTGTTTAGTGTCAGTGAGGAAGAGCACAAAAAGCTGGGAGGAAGCACAGCCAGGACAGCTGACTCAAAGCTATGGCCAAAGGGGCACATATAATCAATGGTACAGAATCAAAAATATAATGAGGTAAAGCTAAAACACCAATGTGGACGTATCTGTGTTAGCTCTGGGTGACACGTGTATTCCATTGCATAATTCCACTTCAGACCCTCCTATCTTACCAAACTAGCCATGGAACAATAACTCAGAACAAACTTTCATGTGAAAAAATTTAAAGACATTCTGTGCTTCTAAGATGTCATCAAACCATTTTTTAAATATCAGTTTCTGATGCCACTGCCTTTTTTAGCAGAAGTAACATTCCGCTGTATTGTGGAGAAGGGCTTTTTATCTTCAGGCTTCAGAGACATTGCTGCATAAAGGTTGGATACTCAAAGAAAAGAGCAACATCAAATATTTTAGCCTGAAAAAAGATCAAATTTGGATTAGATGGGAATGATGCACTTTTCCCCTCCTCCTTTTACTGCTTCTCTAATTTTAGATGTCTGTCCCATCTTGTTTGATGGATAAACTCCCTTTAACTGCACAGTGCAATGGTTTCTCATGTCAGCAGGCTAAGAACAGAAGATTCTGACAGTTGATAAAATCCATATTCAGATTCCCCACTCCTCTGCCTGCTGATCAGAGATCAGATCCTGATCGCATGCTCATGTAAATCCAAACTATTTACTATGGAGATGCACCATCATAAACATGGAACTGGATAGCTTCAATGATCAATTTGCCCTTGCTTGGAAGCAACTGCTTCCAGGAAATCAGAAGGATCTTTGCTGTCAGAATGCAAGACTTGAAGATTTTTATTTCAAGTGTACAATTACTGAGCTTTTGTGTGAAAAATAATGCACTGAGATGTGACTGGACTCTGCTCTGGAAGTGTTTCCAAGGCACTGTTTTGCAGGAGTGGACTGTAAATCCACTATTTCCTATGGGCAACCCCGTTTTGGGGCATCACCTACATTCTGGAACCCCTCTCTGCTGTGCTAAATGACCACTTGCAGGATTAGCTCTGGGAAAGGGGATAGGACGTCAAGGGCAGAGGACTTTGGAAAAATAACTGTGGACTTACCACCAATTTTGCCTGGGTGCCAGACTCCCAGCAAGGCTGGCATTTGCCACTGATAAGGGGAAGTAACTGGGTCTTCCTTCTCCATTGCTTGAGCAGCAGAGCGGGTGACTTTCCAGAACTTTCCCCCTCAAATCTCCCTTTCAGCTCCTCATCTCCCTGGGGCCTCAAAGACTCATCTCCAGTCCCTCACTGACTGAAGCAGCAGAAGTCAAGAGCAGCGTGGGGAGGTTGGCAATCACAACCCCTTTAGCTATTCTAATCCAGTGCTGGGCGGAAGCCAGCAGTGAGAAACAAAGGAACAGCCATCAAAGCAAGACCTCCACTTGACCCTCTCAGTGAAAGGCTCAAGAGGCTGCCTCAAGTGGTGTTCTGGCTGAAGCATCAGTGCCATCTCTCCTGCTCTTTCTGTGAGTCATTTTGTGCCACAGCATCTGGATGCCTGTGGGAAGGACCATAACTCCACATTTTTTTGGCAGCTAACTAATATATACCAACAAAAATATGATACCAAATACATACCAAAAGCTGACAGGTTACTGATGCTCGTTCATCTGATGGTATGTATGATCCAAGCATCTTGTCTGTCCCTAAGCCCATAGTACTGGTTTTCAATACTTTTCCATTTGCCATCACAACATTATTTTCAGTGAAAGACCCCGAAGAAAGGAACGAAAGTTTACTGACAACTGGCTTTTTCCTTGCTGCCTTAGGAGAATTTTGGGGGATCAGTGGAATATAAGTGGAAGAGCACCGGTCTGGAAGATCTCCCTGTCCACCTGACTCGTTTGTCAAAACAAACAAGCAGCAGGGTAGAAAGCAAATTTCTGCCCTTCCTTCATCAAGGTGGTGAACACCCTGCAATACTGCAACTCAGAATGCAGCCATTCCCACAGGCCCAGCCTCACTCAAGGCTTATGGTCATCCACAAAACAAACCTCAGTTTAGCTGTGACGGATATTAAAGTCATTCTTCCATATGTTTAAATCAAAAGCTGCCTTCTAAATTAGGACTGAGGATGACTAATGATTCTTCTTGCCATATGTTTACAGAGGCATACTGACATCAGCACACCCTTAATGCCAAATTCTTGCTCATAAAGTGGTTCCTTGAGTGTTGATTCTTCCCATTTTCACCCCAGTCTGGTGTAAATCACACAAATAGCTGGGACTGGAGCCCAGCAATCATCACGCTATTAACTTTCTAATTGATGGTAATGGCCAGAATAAATTTCAGGCACCCCAAGGGGTTGTTAATGGATTTTGTAGCTTGAGGGCAGAGCAACAGGAAGCTTTTCCATTAATCAGGGAGATGAGACAGCCACACATGTCCTACACTTCCCACCCCATCATAACACTGAGGTCACTGCAGCTTGGCTAAAAAAACTCTCACAGCAGGCTGAGCTCAGTTAGAAAGTTTGATACTTGATCAGCAGAGCTGCCTGAGCATCCACAGCCACATTAAGCATCCAGAAAGCTGCTTTAGCCCACCTCCAATTAAGAGTAAGGAGCAGTTTTACTGCTTAGTGTCATAAATGCATTGCAGGTCTTCTGCAGGGTATGTACTAAAAGCCAGAGAAAAGATTTTCTGGCCAGCACCATCCAAGCATTTGCAACACAATACGCAATCTTCATTCTATCCTGCCAGTGCAAATCAACAGCTAGAAAGCTTAAAAGATCCAGACAGCCCAAGACATTATTGTCAAAATCACTGTCCGAGCTCCTTAGCTGTTATAATGGAGTAACTCCCAAGGACCAGTAGCATTTTAAAACCAGCTAAAAATGTGCTTCATGCATTAATTCATACTAAAGTTAGTTGGAAGATGCAATTCTCATCCCTTAGGCAATGCTATTTTTTTTTTTTTGCCTTGCTTTAAAATATCATTATTCCCAAAATCTGGATGGAGTAAGAATACAGGAGGGAAAGAGATTAAATTTAAAAAATAGTAATTCAGAGTGTTTCATTTCACTTGTACCAGTGTTATCATTATCCATTCAATTGAATATTTTATAACACAGTCTGGCTGTCACCCTACAGGAAAAAAAACTCCAATGAAACAAGGAGAAAAATCAAAATGAAACACACTTTCGGTTTCAGGTTATTCCTACCTTTTCTGTCAAGATTTCATTTTTAAAATATTGCAGAAGATTTATCGGAATAATGCTGCATTTCCCAGAAGAAAATTGTTCCACTGGAAAGGTTTTCAATTCATTCTCTGAGCCCAAGCAGTGAGCACAGTAAGCTGCTAGCTCGACTCTTACCACACCACAGTACCTAAGAAAGAATTTGCTGTTGCTGGATCTAAAAGCTGTGCTACTGGACTACTCTACCCAAGAATCACTAATTAATGCTTTAAAGCAGACAAATACAATGAGTGTTACCTTTTTCTTACTTTTTAAAGCAATTTGAGTGATGCATCTCTACCATTTGTGTCAGCCTCAAATAATAGACGCCACCCAGAGCCACGCAGCTTTGTTTTTTATCTCTTGGTTGGTAGAAGCATATTTATCACTATGTATCTCAAGGATCAGTGGGGTTATAAAACTTGCTATTTATAGCTACTCTTGGGGTATCGAGCAAGTGACAGTAATTTGTTCCTCTGACATCTAACCTTAGGTCAACTCCAGTAGCAGAAGATGGATTTTTACAGGAAATGAAATGAAAGTACACAGCAGAAGATTAATGCTGTTTTCCAGGCCTGTGGAGAATGCATGCTCCCAATCACTCTGCAGGAAAAATGGTCAGGAGCATGTGCTGTGTGTTAAGAATAGAGCAAGCTGTGGTCAAGGTGAGGTGTTCAAACAGTCTATTAGCAAACTGATACACTGGCATTTGTGCATAGAGGAACTGCAGGCTGACAGTCTAGAAATGAGCTCAGCTCTTCAGGTTCTTTGATTTTGAAAGTCATCTTTAAGTCAGCACCAGCTACAGATAAAATGGGATTTGCTTTTATGTTAGTGGTAAAAGATAAAAGTAAGTTTAAGGATAAAAGTAAGCTAAAGCTTGGCTGTAAATTCCATATAAGAAACATTTTGCACAAGATCAGGTTATGATTTTGCCCTGCATTGCAGCATCTCGTTTTAATTACGTTTTCTGTTTGTGAGAAAATAGGGACTGCATATTGAAACATGTTCAAAAGAGTCCCTGACACTAAAACCCTTACTGATGGGCCATATCCATCCACTACTCACAACCTACATTCAAGTCTCTCAAAAAAAATATTGACCAGAAGACTTATTTTCCCCACAAGCCAACTGTTTTTAATTTATTTGGAATTAAAATGATAAGGAAGGTCTTGCCAAAGATGTGGGTGTATAAAGACATTAATTATACAATCTAGTCATTAAAATAATGCTACTAACAGGAACTCAGCCAAGTACCTGAAAATTCTTTCCACCTTCTTATAACAGACCTGGCATCCTCAGCCACCACCGACGCCCTTAATAAAGGTGTGTCTTCTAACATGCTCAAAAAATTTCAGCTTTGCCAACCAAATTTCACACTTGACCACTAAAGCCATATAAGCCCCCAGTGTCCCAAAACAGCTGGAAAAAGCCATGCTAATTCCACCTGTGTGAAAGCCAAGGCTAGTAGAAAAAGCGTTATTAATTACAAAAGGTTCGATTTGCACTTGGAATGACAAAGGTCACACAGCCACATGAAGATAATACCCTCAAAAAGGACCTTCATAAGTCCCTGGACATTTCTCTGGGAGATGGTTGCCAAGTCCTATCCTGCTGCGTGATAGAAAGTCACTGATAAATGACTGTAAGTGGAAGGTCTTCAATTCAGTTTTGATTTATTAGTGCCCAATTAGAACAGACACTTTAAGTAAGAGTTGCTACGGTAGCCAAACACTGGAGCTGTGACTCTGGGTGGTGGGGAAGGGAAGGAGTCAAGAACAGGTGCAAGATTTTAAATGTGCAGTTCAAGGGGGGAGCAGTCATTAATGGATCACAGGTATGCCCCAAATCCCCCTTTCAGCACTATCTACACACACACCCCTTCACCACCTATCACACTGCCAGAAATCTACTCATTTATTGCTTAAAGGTCCTCTAGCAGGTGAAATAAGACCAGACAACTGTGACCGATCCTTCTACATCTTCACAGGTCAAATTCCTGCCAAAAATGCACTGAATTCCCCTTTTCAGCAGGTGAGAATTGGAAGACTGTAAATATACCAAAAAAAAGTAGTTGATGATTTTTCACTGCTTCAGAATAAAGTTCCCTGTTCAGCGCATCTAATTTTTGGGTGAATAAGGCACCTTAACCTTCACATCATGTATGGGTTTTTCTGTCTCCATCCTCTTCCCCCTGTTTTAAAATTTATGGTTACCATTTAGGCTGATTTCAATTTCCATTAATAATATGTGCGACTGATGTACATTTAAGTGATTTTAATCATGTTGTAGTGACAGGTTTAGCTTAAAGCAGGGCTTCACTTAGAACTATCAAGTAAATTTCTCTTGAAAAGGTCAGTTTAACATTTAACAGGAGGGCCCATTCCAGACAAATTAGAATTTGCTCCACTTGCTTCAACTGCAAACACTTTTTAAGCTGGCTTCAAGGGAGGCATGTCAATCAAAAGAGAAAAGTGTCAGGCACCCAAGAGAAAAGGTTCACTGATGCCTCCCCACACAGCCAGCCCAAGGACTGCTCAGACACGTGGGTGAAGCTGAAATATTCCTGCCTCGCTGTTCAAGATCTGGGGCCAGACCAACCCCCAGAAAGTAGGGAAGGCAGAGCTGGGGGAGTTTGGGCAAGCCCCTGACAAGTCAGACTTCTTATTTCTAGTTGCTGCAGCAACAGAAATGCGGTGGGAACAGCTTTCTGTGCAAGAGAGGGGTTATTGTGTGTGCGTCCCACGAGGATTTCTTATTGCTCCTGTGCCTGGCAGAGGCATTTGGGCTTTTCCAGGAGAGCAGCACAATAAGCAGAGAGGCAATACCTGTAATGCTGTCTCAGTGGCACTCTCAGCAGTAGCCCAGTTCCATGCACCCTGCAGCTGGCGACAGCTGGCGTCACCACAAATAAAACACAAGAAATAAGCCTGTGCTTGTGGCACTTGAATCCTTGAACCAGAACCTCTGGAGAACACAGTGACATCAGATCTTGTGGTACCTCCATGTTGTGGATGAGCCTTTCACTGTTAACAGTAAAGCAGAGCCTGTAACCTCCTGTTACTGGGCCACCCCTGCAAGAATGTAATGTGTCCTAGTAGATCCTTTTCCTTGAAAATAAATTTTCCCTAAGGATGTTCTCCATCAAGTGACAGTTTCTGAATAAAATCAAAACATGTTCCAGGGACCTGTCCAACCTTCCTAGTAGCTGCCTGAATGACATCATCCATTTAGTGACAGGTTTCACAGTCTTTTTTACTATCATGTTTTACTAATTTCAAAAATGCAAAAATCCTCATAAAACAGAAATTCTGTTTGTCTAGACAGCCAAGTAAGTTTGTCCAGACAGCTGAGTAAGTTCATCGTGGTGTAAATTTCCCCTGACAACTCCCAAGTTCTCCAGGAGTCCTGGAGAAGCCTCAAAGAGTATTTTTGACATTTGTGCTGTCACACTGCCTGAACAATCTTCATTAGTTCACAGGTTCGTGCTTCTGCCTAGAAAGAGTGGTTGGGGGGAAAAAAAAGCAAACAACAAAAAGAAAAAAAAAACCCAAAACCACAATAAAACAAAAAACAAAGCCATGTACACACAAACACAGTGTTTGAAAGTTCAGGGATAAAACTGAAATTTAATTCAGTCATCTGCAGGGTCACTTGGAAATGCTTCAGACACGTTTTCACTTTAGAAAATGCCAACCTGCCAAAGCAAAACTTTTCAGAAAAGCTCCTGAACAGAATTTCCTTGGAAAACACCAGAAGGAGCAGATTTTTTTAGTTCTGAGATGTGAAAGGTCCAGGCTTTGTAGGAAAGAGAGAACAGTCAGCTCCAGTACTGATGCATCTGTAGCTGTCTAAGCATTAAAACAACAGCTGGGGCTGTTACTGCAGCAACCACCAACACAGTGAAATTAGTTTCAAGCAAATCCTCCTCTAAAGCAAGGCAAACTCTGAAATGCAGTCATTCTCAAATGATACCAAACTTCAATTTGGGAGCATCATCCGTCTGAGGAGAGCTCTCTCAGCCACTGTACTGCTAATTATTGTGGGTTGGTGCTGTCCTTCACCCCTTTGAACTCTGGTTGTGTGTAGGACAGAGAAAGATGTTTAATAATGCAACCACACTCATGATTATGTAGAAGAGTAATAGATTCACCAGCAATTTGACTAATCAAGCTGACAAAGTGATTGAGTTCAAAAAGGGAAGGACTCTCCCAGCAGCAGTTCATTAAAATAAAAATGAAATTCTGCACATTTCCAGTGTAACAAAATTTACTGGTTCAAAAGAGGGAAGAAAAAGGAATAGCCTGTATAATCTCAACTATCAGCAAGAAAAATCAGGTAGAGGGTGCAGCTAAGACTGGATTGACTCTTTTAACTTCATTACAATTAGCAAACAAAACCTGCAAAGAGGAGGTTCTGAAAGGAAAGCCCTTGCACCTAGAACCATTAGGTCAGGTGATTGTAAAGAGTGTTGAATATGACAGGTATTCTCACAGCAATGGAGACAACCGTGGCTCTGAGGGAGGACCATGACAAACCTCAGAAAATAAGCCAGAGTTTTTTATAAGAAATATGTGTTTGCAAGAAAAAAGTAAAGGTACTTTGAAAATGGAAAGCTGACTCATCCACACACAGCACAGCAGTGGTCCCATGAAGTTATCAACACTGTGTGAGGCTGCTGAGAGTCAAGGAACTCAGCCTGGGTGGCAGTGTGAGAATATATTAAAGTAAGTGTCTTTTTGTGAGAATGTTTTATTTATAAGAGTAGAACAGAACTGTTGAGAAGAATTAAATAAAACCCCTTTGATTTTATTTATCATCTTACTTCATGTTAAAACTTAATGGGAAAAATCCTGAAGTTATTAACAGTTAAAAAGCTACATGTTTTATTGGATTCCTGAGCTGTTAAAAGTTTTTATAAAGGACATTTCAAAATGGTGTAAAAGATGAGACAGATGGAAGAAGCTGCTCCTGAAGAGAACGAAGGAAACAAGAAAACATGGCTCAGGAAAAGCTACCTCTTAAATGGCCCTTAAGGACCATTAAGGGACATTGACAGAATCAGGCAGAGGAAGGGCTTTAACCTGCGGGTGAAGAAGCAATTGTGTCTGCGGAAGAAATGTGTTACAATCCAAACTAGTTCAAACCATCCAGAAAATCCATCAGTCAGGCATCCAAGTAGGACAAACAATTCCAAACACTGTAAACAGGTAACCAAAAAGGTACTAGTGTTCCAAGACTGGCTCGATGGCTTGGTCACTGATGCAGGACAGTAGAAGAGGGAACCTGAGGGTGGGAGAGAAACTGCACACTCCAAAATCCCTTGTGGCAACACCAGACACTGAACCCCTTGCTACCAAAAAAAGGAAATTGCCCTGAACTCTTCTACCTTTGCATATACCAGATACACTTTTCATCCCAGTGGTGTACAGACTACAAAAGAAAAGAGCATATGTTATCAAATTTCTTCAGCCCTGTTGAAAAGCATGGAAGAACACCAACTGTATTTAGGTCCAGACTCAGGAACACAACCAAATTCTGCAGAACAGATGTAACCACCAATGCTGGGAGCTCTTATTGGCCAGAAAGTGGAAATAAGGCTAATCTTGGGACTGTGAAACACTTACAGTCCCACTTTCACATTCCAGACATTTACAGTTCTTTATGAAATTTCTATGGATTAGGTCCCAGTTCTTTACTGAGTTTCCATTCCCAAGGAAGGAGATATTTAACTGAAACCACCATTTCCAAATATGATGTTGCCCAACCATCAAACAAAAAAATGGGCAGCCAAGGCAAAATGCGTGTTGTCAATTTTTTTGTCTGAGTATGAACTCACTGAGCTCAAATGTATCTTCTGAGGGCTGTGCAAAGGTGAGCAGGTAAAGGAATCCTATTCTGCAGGGAAACACAGAGGGACAAGTGGACAACTCTAGTGATTGTACGGTCACTCCTGAAACATGAGGCCTCTACTGCCTCCATTAATTAAGGCTGTTGAGCTAGATCAGAGGCTGATCAGTCTTCAAGCCCTGGACTTGTGCATAATCATTAACTCCTAGCTCACCTTAATAAAACCTTGAACCAAACATCTCCTTTGGGTACTCAGAGAGGGAGAAACCAGCTCAGCTAATTAGACAGAGTTGTCACAGCAGCTAATCAGCACACCTACATTCATCCCAGTGATTGGTACCAGCTGGGGAATCATTTCAAAATTTACCAGGGAATTAAGAAAGCACACCTTTGGGACCTGCTGGAATAGGAGTCTTTGGCTGACAGAGCAAAAAAGATGCAGGACATGAAGCGGCAGCTAAAAGTAAAGTTTGCTTTAGAAAATCAGGAGTGAAGACAGGCAAAACTCACAAGAAGTGGTTCTTGTGGCAATTGATAGATCATCTGATCTGCAGCGCTGGTGGGCAATGGAGCAGTAGTCTACTTTAGGGGAAGCACTTGTAAGAAAGCATCATAAATTAATCCCAGCAAGTCAGCCTAGAGTGCAGCAAATGACAGCACTGGAACACAAACATTAAGTAAATCACATCTACCCCTGCCTGGGGACTGGGTCTAGATCTCTGTTCTCTACCTCCAGACAAACCCAGTCCTAGTCTATTATTTCAATTAATGGAACAGTCTTTTTATACCGAATGAAGATATTATTACTTGTCTACTCTATGACTCTGACAGAAAGGCAACACTAACAGTGAATCTTCCTTACTGTACCACTGGGCATTAACTCAGCTGGTAGTGCTGACAAGTCCTGTCCGATTTAGAGGCTGTGAAGTTCAGCTCCTTGAGTGCAACCACCTCATCTTTGCAGGACTCCGTCAGTAGACAAGTTATGCTGCCAGCCCTGTTCCTTCAAAGAATCTAGGCCTCTTGGCAGTTTATCTTTTTTTTTTTTTCCCTTTGGCATTTAGACATTATAGAGTGATATTTCAGATATAGCTGAGGTTCTGAACAGACTGTCCTGTGAGCTCTGTAAATCAGGAGCAGAAAGCTTGGGCCTTCTGGCAGGACTACTGGCAGCTCACGATCTGAGCAGATGAGATTTGTCTGCCACAGGTCTCTGCCACAGCTGTACAGCACTGTTACAGCCACACACTGGGCACAGCTGGTGCCTAAAACCAGGGCAACCACCTGCACCCTCTCCACAGAACCACAGAGCAGGAGAGGCCATGGCACCCTGCTGCAGAGAAACAGGAGCTAAGCTTGGTCAGGGAAGTCTAACAGCTACTGTGGGATGCCTGACAATTTTTTTTTCCTGTTTTGTCTCCCAGAAAGGGCACAGTGACCCCAGTAACACATAACAAAACTGCCTTAGCTGGCCATTGATCAAACCTATCCACTCCCACCCATTTGATACTCAAATTCCTCCTTAAAATTTACCTCTGCCTTAACATCTCCAATTCCGTGGATGATAACCCTACTCATACTATTGAGGCAACTGAGTTCGATGCTTCATAGAGAAGTCTGAGTTCACTAATCTCTTTATTAACTTCAGCACCTCTTCACACACTGCAAATCTCTCCTTGGAGTAAGATGCCAACACCAGAAGGTGTAAACACCTCCAAGAATTAGGGCAGCAACCCAAGAGTCACTGCCTGATGTGCCAGCAACACTTCCTTCCCTGCTGCACGGGGCTCACCTGTGTGCTGTACCCACCCAAATCACAGGATACTCAGCTGGAACAGTCACAGTGCAGGGACTCTGGTATGTTACTGGTTGGTGCCCAAACAAAGAGAAAGGAGCCGCTTTACAAATACTGACTCAAAAGAACTTTGTGTTCCTACGGGTGGTAGAGAAAAGACAAAACAAATCAGACAACAAATATTCTGTCTTTTTGTATAGGTAATGAGCCTGACCCAAAGCTTACTGAAATCTGCACAAGCCTTTCCACAGACTTAATAACAGTTTACAGGAGACTCTGTGTAATTACCCTATATAATTACATAAAAGCCTGCTAGAGGTTTAGTGAGAAGACAAATGTTTATGACATCAGGAAAGTTCTGGACTGCCGTGTGATGTTCCAGAATAAAATATAAATATATTATTTAGCTTTCAGAGCAAGACTTAAAGCTTCTTGACACTAACAAAGAAAATGTCAGAAGCAGGGAGGCCAGAGAAGCAACATTTTAGAAAGGAAAGGAAAGGAAGGGACAAACCTGTGTGGGAGGACAGGATGACAATGCCCAGTGGGATATTAAAGCATGTACATGATCACTGTCAAGTGTAGGCCAAATACACATGTAAATTAAGGCTCTGAGGCATCTGAGATGTTGTTGATACACTCAGCATCCTCTACCCCTTCCTGGACGAATTTGAGCTCATTAGGTGCAGCTGGAAGACATCAGCTCCTGTGAGAAATAAATTGGGTGCCAAAATGAATGGAATTATGCAACCAGATTTAGACCACGCAACTCGTGTACTTGCCCCATGTGCCAGACTAAGCTATGGCCTCTTTGTGTTTTCCAAATTAAGAAAAAGCCCACCACCACAAACAGGGCCCTAAAGTTACTAACACAGGTGTCAGTGCTCAGTCTTTGAGGGAGAGGGGGAATTTCTGCATGAGGACAGACAGACAGGGTGAGTGTTGGTACAATCCCATGCAAGGCATTACCTGCAGCCACTGAGAACAGTGCTGGCAATAACTGCATGATTGCCCTTTTCCCCAGCTTTCCAGCAGTGAAGAGCTATTTTGCAGCCAGGAGAGGCTGACTCATCCTATCAGATGGTGAGCTTCCAGACCTCACAGAAGCTAACGCTGCCTTTCAGATTTCCTTCTCAGAACAGAGAAGACACAGCTTACTAGAGTTCTAATTTCCTCTGCTCTTTCCTGTCTGACCAACATTTCTACAGGTGCTTCTGGAGAGGCTCTTTCTCACAGGAAGTCAGATCTGTCATACAGGGAAGCAGCAGGTAGATTCAGTTCTCTGCATCATGTTCAACCAGAAGGCAGAGAAGCCACCACATTCTTTCAGAAAATTCAACTACGAAGCCAATAATACCCCCATTGTAGGCTTAGGCCCACAAATTAAATAAGAGTAACATGTTTTTCATCACATCCCAAGCAACTGGGTCTTAAGAGTCAAGGTTGTTGCCACTTCTCTGAAGAGAAAAATATTTCTGAGGTCGTAGAAACAATCTGGCCAGCCTGCAAACAATACAGAGGTGAAGATCATCCAAAACCATCACTACTTTAGTCTTCCATGCTTCCATTCTCTAGTAAGCAGTGTGATACAAACGTAAAACAGCACGAGTTTACTGAAGAGCCAGAATTTTTCTTAACTACTGAATGGAGCTTTCCAAAGTTTCCCTTTTTACTTTCTCTATTCATTTAAAGGATAAGGCAATGCTTAAAGAGCAATCAATAGAACTCAAGAACACTCTGTTCTCCAGCTGCCATATGAAGCTCCTTGCCCTAAAGGCTGCATACAAGTGAAATTTTATGTCATTTACTGCTTTTTCACTTTCACTCTCCAACATGCTGAGTGGCCAGTTCATTTAGAAGATAAAAAAGAGCTGCGTGAGTTTTCCTTCATCACACAGAAGATTTCAAAAATATAAAGAGGTGCAGGAAAAAGAAACTGGATGGCTAAAGGCACAGAAAAACCTTTTCCTTCTCAAACACTAATTCAGCTGTCTGCAGCTGACAGAGGCCAACAACCACCTGGTGCTTTTCAGCTGTCCATCCTCCTAGATGCTGAAAGATTTTATTGGTTCAAATGATGGATACATTCTGAGAACAAAAAACAAACCGCACAAATACACCCACCAAGGGCTAATAAATACCTCCACTAAACACTTAGGTTGTTTTAAGAAGTTGTGGAGCCAGAAGTCAGTATTAGCTGGAAGGCTACGTTCAAATAGTAACACACATGGCCTGGCCTTGTTGCTACACCCTTGTCATCTTTGCATGCTGCAGGTTCCCAGTGAACATACTGGACCAAATGGGTCTTTGGTTCAATCCAAAACAGCCCCCTGTACAACTGCAATGGATCTTCCTTGTTCAGTGATCAACTCTTACTGACTTGATGGAATTACTTATAATAAAAAAGGCTGGAGTGCTAGTTATTAAAACAGGAGTAAATAGCCTCACACAGTCCCTCAGTTCAATGAGACACACTTGGATTATGGATTTGGTTTGGGGGTAAATTGCAACATGCAGCTCCTCTGCATAATAACTCTAGATCTTTCATTTTCTTCAATACCAAACTGAAAACCACTTTTTCCCCCCCTTTTTTGTAGAGTACTGATCAGCATTTCAGGAGTTACTGTGCATCAGAGATAATCCACAAATATAAATGAGGCTATTATATCTCTATACATGTTCTTTTCATGCAGTTTCAACAGAAATTCTGCAAATTAACATGCCCTGTTTACTCTGAGAGCTTTATTACATCTTCTTTCTAAACCAATTGATTCAGCATGTTTCTTCTGAAACAAAAAATAGCAACTGAATGTAGGAGAAGCCAACTGCCAAGCCCAGTGCTTCTATAATTACATTAATAGAGGGCCTGAAGAATGAATTTATACTTATTACAATACTTACCATTATTTTCCAATAGGACATAGATTGAATAGACTTTACAGCTACACTAACTGTATTTTCACCCACCTTTTCTGTTTATTTTGCACTTTAATGGTGCTAAAAAGCTAAGTGGTAATAGTAGCCATCAAAATAATATCAATAGTAAGGAGAAAAGCCTAAGAAGAAGGGTGATGCTGCTTTTATATCACTGGCCAGCAGTAATTTCTGGAGCTTGTGGAAAGTGGTGCTGCTTGACTCAGGTCAGTGAATTAACACCAGCTTCTACAAGCAGAAGGGCTGACTCCTCACGCAACCCTTCTCACCTTAACCATGTCTAATCTTCTTTGCTCCAAAAATCAGATTTCCTCCCCCATCTCTCATCAGTATTTGTCATCCTTTACCTGTCCTGAGTAATCATTTGGCCACCGTATTCCACCATTCGTATCTTCTTTCCTTTGTTATACCTCCCAAGTCACTATTCTAATAAACAGACACCAGACTTGATTCAGGTGCAATTTTATGCATTTGCTATATCCATGACCTTAGGAGGATGTTTCTGATCTGTTTAATTTTACGTCTATTCTTTAATTCAAATCAACATTTCAGTTAGTCTCTTTAACTTCTGCCCAGAAATCCCATCTTGGGAAGAGTTTTATTGAAATTTGAATGCTGTCTTAAAAATCTTTACATGCCAAGTCAGTATCTTGAACATTTCAAAGTTCTAATTTCTTAAAAAATTCAGCTTCTGGCTCCTTGCCTTACATAGTCATTGATCAGATCAACACATTTCGGTCTTTTCACACTGGGACATGAAGTCCAGTTTTTTGCCTTTTCCAGCTCCTACACACTGTCCAGTCTTTCTCCATGCAGTAAGTAGATGTTACATAGTCCTGTAAGCTCAACCTTCAGCCCCTGTCCCTGAAGTTTTTCTTTGCTGAACTAAAATACATTTTTTCAAGTGAGCTCAGCTTACTAAGCCATCCATTTGCCCACGGTGAGTACCTCAGGTCTCATTTTGATTCACTACCCTGCCTGTCTCAAAACTTGGAAATTATACCAGATTTATTACCAGACTAATGGCAAAGAGGGCCTATATCACTGCACCTACAGCTAACCTTCCTGAATGTCATTAGACACACCTTGCCAGGAGAAGATTCCTTGCACATCAATTTTGGTTCTCATGAATTTGCTGATTATTGATTATGCCTAACCAAATATTTCACTACCCAACAGCCACAAACCCATCCAGCGACAGGACGCAAATCTCCAAACCCCAGCCAGTACTCTGTTCTCTGAATCATGCAGCTCTCTCATATCACAGTAAGTTCATTCATACTCCTGCTCACTCAGATCACAAACTGGGCTGATTAACGCACAAAGAAACACTAAATAAGAAGTAGAATCCCTGTTCTGAATCCAGGGCCCTTTTGCTTCAATCAAACAAATTACTGTGTCGAGGAAGAAAAGTCAGGAGATTGAAAACAACTCCTCCAAGTCTCTCCTAAGGCAGCATTTGGCTTCCAAATGCTGTTGTGCATCATCTTAATAAAGCACTTAGGGAAATAAATCATAGGCTATTAAAACACTTGTGACATCACAGTTGCTTCTTTGAGCAACATCCACATCTTGAATTTACAATACATGTGTGCTGAGTAGTTGGTGGACCGTAAAGAAAAAATTTAAAGAAGCGTATTGGCTTCTTCCTTCTTTGGCTCCTTTACCAGAGATAAAGCTGACTGGGACTGTAATGTGCTTTTCGTACAAAAGAGTTAGCATTGTGAAAGCTGTTAACATACAGGAGAGATTACAAAGAATAAGACCATTTACCTTTGAAAAGGGAGCACTTAGAAGGAAAATTTACTGAGGTCTTTGAGTTTCTTTCTTACTACCTTCACCGTGACTAGCCTCTAAATTTTATGCTGCCTCATAACAAGAGAGCACATCGTCACTCGAGCACTGGCAGGGAAGTGAAGAGAAATTATATTTCCACAATGCCTGTAGTCAGTGCACACTGCTCACAGCCAAAGGAGGTCAGAGTCCCTGCAAGCCACAGATGCGCTCACTGGAAAGGGCCAACAGTCTATAATTGAGATAACTTACATTTTTAACTAGATAATAATGTCATATGGCAAGCCATCAAGACTCATGTTTTGGGGCATAAGCTGATTCCTGCAGCAGAGCAAGAAAGAAAAGTTATCCCAAAGGTAGTAAGTTTCTTATTGAAAGTTTAACACTGGTAATAGGTGTCATTTATTGGGCACTGCTGGAGGCAGGCTAGGAAAAAAAGAAGTCCCCCTCTTGAAAACACTAGCAAGGAAAACTCATTTTGAGGAAGAGCTGTGCAATAACTCCACATTCTTACCTACTCCACAGAATGGTGTTGCTTTCACTTAGGCAGTCCTACCATGAAGTAAGGAGGAAAAGAAAGGCTCTAGTTCTGCCTCACTCATCTCACAGAAAACACAAGAACAGAGGAGATGAAAAGTTACAAACGCAATTAGGAAAAAAAGCTTGTTCCATCTCGTCGTAAAGAAAATAAAAATTTCATGTTGCTGCTACCTCTAGTGCTTTTCCCAGCAATGCCATACAGTCTGTGGTCATAAAACATCTTCTGTAGTGGTTTTCCTTCCTTGGAAAGAGTTTAAAAGGACAGTTTCGGTTCTGATTTCTTACCCTTTTGCAAGGATTAGCCTCTGTTCAGGCAAAATCCAAACTAACAACATCGCACACTGGCCCAAAGATGACAATCCACACTGCCTGCAAAGGCATACAAGGGTTTCTCATGGTTCTCTTAGGTATTGGAAGAGAATATATCAGACATCTGGCTTGGTAAAGCAGAGCTCAAATCTCTGTTAGGCTTCACCCATGGATAGAGACTTTAGGCTTATGCAGCTGTGTCTCCACTCTCACTCTTCCAAGACTGGATTTTATTAGGCAGTTTAATCTAAAACTCTCAGCTCAGGTACTGTACATGGGCAGGTAACGTAACCCCATTACCCACACATGCAGTGGTGCAGAAGCTTGCCTAAAGCTGGATGTAGGAAGACCAGGACTCAGAGCTGTCCTGCTCGTTCCACAGCTCTAAACAGTGGAGAAATAGAGACCAAAAATGTGTGGTTTTCAGCCTCCTAGATTGATCTTTGGAGCTGACAATGTAAACACTCGAACTATCAGTAAGAAAACAGTGATTTGTTGGTAAAACAGAATGGGAGCTTAGAGCTACCTAAAAATTCCTTTTATCTTGCTGTATTACAGAAGGGTAATTAAACAAACAGTTGTTCTGGCCTCCTATTTCCCTTTCAGGTTATTTGAAAAAGATTTTCTATTCAAATACAAAAAGACAATGCTGGCCTGATTTTGACTGCATCCCTTTTTCCCCAGAGGCTACAGGGCCCATCAGACTGGCAGCTGAGTGCTGTGCAGATTATAAAGCCTGCAGCTTAACAAAAATCTCTCAGCAGCTCAAGACAGGCAGTCAGGGCCTGCTGGGGAAGACTGGCAGCTATTAATAAGCGACAAGGAACCTGCCATCTCTTCTGTCTGTGTCTTTTCCACCCAGCTTTGTTTCTCCCTAATATATGGAAAATACTTAGCACTCAGTTAACTCTGAGGGGGTGTCTCCTTTGTTCTTGTTCTGCCAACTGAAGAGAGAGCATCTTTGTAGCATTATGACTGTGAAAGAGAAAAAAATCCTCCAATTTCATCAAAAGTAAACACTAAGAGAAATTCAGTAACAGAACAGAAGGTCTGTTTGTTTTTTTAATGCTGGACAGTGTAATCATATAAGCCAATGGCCAACATTCAGCTGGTTTTCAGGAAAGCCAGTCTCAAGGTTCTGCTTGGCCTGACCAGAGCTGTGATCCGAACCTTAGCTATGACAAAGAGGTACCTACGTGTTCAGTTCATGGAGGAACCCACCGCATTTTTATTCCACTTCCATCCTATCCTGATTTGTCTTCACAGCTGAGATACTTCAAGCAACTAAGAAAAAAGCTCTCA
Source organism: Lycocorax pyrrhopterus obiensis (assembly GCA_014706295.1). Classification (NCBI taxonomy): domain Eukaryota; kingdom Metazoa; phylum Chordata; class Aves; order Passeriformes; family Paradisaeidae; genus Lycocorax; species Lycocorax pyrrhopterus. The sequence goes on from JACSVZ010000008.1 coordinate 25,707,708, forward strand.
GGAACCAAGTGTGAAGAATCTGTGTTTGGGCTTTCCCATCTGTACAGAAATCGAAGCTATTCAATTCTCTCTTCACTACGTGAAAACCAGGAAGTGGGGCTTTCTCCTACCACAGAATAGCTGAGATTCGGAGCAACCACCCAACTCCAGCAGCTCAAGCTGGAAGGAAAACCAGAAGAAAATTAACGGGAACACCTACACAGATATGTACGTAGCCATAAAATACAGCAGTAAAAGTCCATTAGTAGAATGAACAACACACTTTCTGCAGGAAATTTGCCTTGGAGAAAGATCAGATATCAGTCTCTATCTCCTCATGAAGTCATTTAATGCACAATACATGTGGTGTTTCTGAATTTCTATTCCTTTTCAACTCAGCATCTCTCAGAGATACTCGCATCTATCTAGATTGAAAGATCATTGGAAAGAGATTTTATCTTCACACCCAACTACACAGCACACACTAAAATGCATGCTGGGGAAATTCATACAACTCTCTAGCAGAAGAAACTCATTTGGGGGATGGGAGAAATAATGGGTGAAAGGAGGGCTTTTTACCTCCCACTGGCAAAGCACGGTATCGGTTTAGAGCACATTACAAGTGATGTTCATAATCAAGAGGACACATCTTCCTCTGCCACTTAATGCATCTCGCCAGTGAAATGACTTGGTGTAATAGCAGCAGGAAGCTGCCAGCCAGGAGAGAAAAGTTCCTGAATTCCCCCATGCCTCCTTCTACGTAAGGGAAACTCAAGCTGCAAATTAATTCCTTGCTCACCAGCAATCGAGTCTCCCTCGGGTTGTCTCTGTCATACAAGGACAAACTTTCACAGTGCTGAGTACACACAGGCCCTCAGTGGTACAGCCTAATGACAAGGGCAAAATGACCCTTCCTTACCCTAGCTGGGCCACTGACCTGCACAATATTCACCAACAGTTCTGTCCACACACAGATCTGGAGTCTAACCCAATAGCTTCAGCCTTCCTAAAGGACTCTGTGCCTTCCGACTGAACAGCTCATGCCTTGATGTCCTACTTACACACACACACACACACACACACACACACCTCTCCACAGGCACAGGAGCCACTGGCAGCATCACACTCAAAAGCCAGCTTTGCTATCATTATTGAAGACACAAGTTGATCAATTGTAAGCTTCATTTGTTCTTTTCCATTTTGCCCAATTATTATTTGGTAGGTTAGAGAAATCAGAAAAAAAAAAGGCACTTCCAAGCAAGCCACTATGTTTCAGTGTAAATGGTAGTCAGTTTATGCTGCACAACAAACATACCACTGATACATATTTAAATATGCATTTTTACAGCACATCCTTTCCAGGTGCTTCACTAAGTCCTCCAAGAAAGACCTAATGACATATGCCTGGCTCTTTCTGCAGTAACAATAAACTTTGACTGTTTGCCTGGATAGTTCCTGAAGTGCAGATGCAAAAATATTTGGGACCTGGATCTGAAAACCTCAGAGTTCAGATCTCAAGCCAGTATAATGCATTCAACTGAACTAGCTCTCTGTTAACCCAAGCTGAGCCCCAAACATACTTTTTCCTTTTGGCGATTAGTAGCAGACGTATCACTCTAAAGAGATGAGTACAATTTTACCCAGCTCTGCAAAAGGACTGCATAGGCATGAAAGGAATGCAAATATCAGAACACAAAGGGTGTTTTGCTTTCTGTTTATGAACAGGTAAGTACTGTGTGGTTTGTCTTTCCCCCTAGATATCAGCTCCAGTCTAGCTTGTCTGCAGTTATTATACAGCCACAGCAGACAGATGAACCCCGTGGACCAGAACCAGAGACAGTTCTGTTGTGTTTTACCAGCATCATTTGAGCAAACAGGTACAGCCTAGGAAACAGATATGGAAGTTCATCATCTAATTTGCAGAGTAAGAATGACAAAGTACATTGAAACACTGTATGCCTATAAAGTGGCATGAACGTGTGGTGCATTTGTTACTTACAGTATATTGCTAATATATGTCAGCATTAATATTCATTATCTTGATTTACATGTTTCTTTCATGCAGAAAATGGATTTGGATTCTTTCTGATTTACTTGATAACACTCTACATTTCATGACTGGCTGCAACAGAGAACACATTTTTAATAGGCTTAATAAATTTACATCATCATTAGCACTGAATATTTTATCCTCACAGAGCAGGGAGTGAGAAGCACATTACTAAATCCTCATCCGATAATATCAGGGTATGACTCTTCAAGCTAAGTCAAGGAAGAACTTACACGAGATTGATTAGACAAACATACATGATATGCCACAAAATGCAAAGGTTTTACTAGCCCTTACTCTTCAGGGAACGTAAAACTGGTAAAATTCAATAAAATTTAAGTTTCCTGCTAAACTAAGCATCTGCTGTGGGTTGTTTCCTAGGTAGATCATTTGGGGGGGGGTTGGGTGCACTTTTTGTTTGATTGGTTGGCAGTTCCCCCTCCCCACCCTTCATCTTTCTTTGAGCTGGTTTTGATAACAGGAAGAACATCCAAGGAATCTTTGGCAACCAAGTAGAAGAGTTGACTGTGCTAGAAGTTTTTATTACTGTAAGTCACCAGGGTAAAATGAGCCCTGTCAGGTACAAAAATTGATAGCTATAGAAACTGTTAGGTCCCTAGGGGTCTTGATGGCTGAACAGAGTGTCCCCACACGGAAGAAAAAGGCTGCACTGAGCTCCACACACAGGGCATAAAATTCCTCGTTCTAAGCCCACTGGCAGTGCAAGCAGATCTCCCACTGTGATCAAACCATATGAAGATACTGCTTCCTACAGGAACAGCTGAGTGTGCAAACCCATTCTTCCCTCCCCCAGACACCCTCCAGCATCTATACACAGACCAGCCAGAGGTTCCTACATTTGCAGGAGAGAAAAGGAAAAAAGGATTAAAACAAAAGACACAAGGAAATGTCACTGTTACAATTTCACTAAAGGCCCATAGGAGATAATGTAGCAGCATTTATCAAGCTCTGATATTCATTTAAGAAAAGTGACTTACACTGAGCAACTGGAACACTGTATTTATAGATAAAAGCCTTTCAAATAGTCCTTTTCAAGTCCCTTTTTCCCACAAAACTGCTGGCTAAAATGTGCTTAATGAGACTTTCCTTCCCCTCACTTTTTCAGTTCCTCTCATATGGATTTTCTTTTCCTACTTACTTCAGCTGAAAGACCCTAACCTGCTGTTGCAGAGCACACTGTGACACTAAGCCACACACTATGACCTTGTTAGTGTGGCTCAGCAGGCAGAAGATAAACATGAGTTGGAAACAGTCAATCTACAAAACAGAAGTAAAGAACCTGCATAAAAGGTCCAGGAGAATGATGAACATAGTAACAGACATAACCTAGAAATTCCCCTTAAAAGAAGTAAGCAAATATGGACAAATATTCATGTCTCCTGTTGCAAAAACTCTCTTGTCCAGAGAAGAAAATCTCCACAAACACATCGACAGTTCTGGGTGGCTCTAGTTCTGATCTGCAGAGAGGGCAAGGAGCCAGGAAACTGCATGCAGAAACATCAACATGGGAGGCTTCAAAACACCTTTAGTATTTATAGCCACAGGGCTGGGGTCAACTCTGACTCTTCTCTGGATGACAACCCAAATTCCCTTCTTGAAAGGACAGAGTTGCAGGATGATGTGCAGTGGTGGTGGTGGAAGGAATGGATAAGTAAACTGATGGGGGGGTTAAAAGAGCAGTTCAAGGTTAAACAAAACGGCCATGTAAAAGCTAGAAACAGGGCTAGAAACAGATCCATTTTAAGCTTTCCAAGAATGAAAAAAACCAACAACTATAAACAACCCCCACTTTACATCTGGAAAATTAAATCTAGATCTGCATGAAACATAAGTATTTTTCAGCGTCCTTGAGATTTCTTTATGGCATGTATGCAGAAGCTTCCTTAATGCAGAAACCAGAAGCAGTGAAGGGCAGGATGGAAGTGATAATCACTCCTGAACTGGGGAGCTCAGAGTTCAGGCAAAATGTTGGAGTGTCAAGATTATCACCAATAACTTCCAGAACTAGCACAGCAACAGATTATAATTTAAAACACTCTCACACAAAGCAAAGTCTACATCTTCCTAATTTCTGGCTGAAAAAAAAGTTTAATTACTGTTATTTTTATACAAAGTTCCAGGAAATTACTCATTTCTGACCAAATACAGAGCAGTAAGAAGGCAAAGAGGTGAATGGCAGCACTCATGGTTTGACAGCCTCTCAAGGTCCTGAGGGAAAGTGTCGCTCATGCACATCTTTCCAAAGCATCATATTTACACAAACAGGAAAAGATTAGTCCTCCCACAGCTGTCTACAGCTCATGGATACCATGCGCACTGTTCTGACATTTTTATTTATTTGAAATGTAATCTTATCTTACTCCAGTGGTAAAAAACATCTCCTAACTCTCACAGCTTAATCCTCTTTTTGATCTGAGAGATATATATGAGAGGACTGAGAGATATATATGAGAGGAAGAGAAATAAATCCAATACACTCAGTTAATTGCTCGGTGACAGATAATCTTTCCTTCTCCATTTTCTTTCTCTTCTATAAAAAGAATAACAACAATTAAATAAAAAGTTCTCAACTAAAACTGTGGAAAAATCTGCTGAGAGGATAACAGCATAATTAAATTCAGGCCCAGCCTGATGCAAAATTTCATTTTCCATGTACAGAAGCAGCAGCTCACCTGCCACACAAAGCTCAGTGCACACAGAGCCTAAACAATCTAGATAGATTTTCCCAGTCTCTTTTCTCTAACTGTATTTCATCCCTTCATGTCTGTCACCAGTGGTCTTTTAATTCATCAGTAGTTTTAGAAGGATGATCTCCATCTGTTAGTGTTGCAGCCAGCTGTAGTTAAACTGGCTGAAAAATAACATAGAAATGTAATCCCAGCAGGAAGTAATGTGTTTATAAAGAGGACAGATTCATATCCTGTAGGCAGTGGCATAGTTGGGTTATAGGTGGTTACAGTCCCATCAGTAAGACTGCTTAAACCACCCAAACACACTTTGGAATGACAGATGTGCTTATAACCAGCTATTGCATCAATGACTTGTGTCAGTGATGTGCTTCTACAGCCCCTCATCAACCTTCTGAGAGGGCACTTGGCACAGGAGGCAAGAGTGGTATTTCTTTGCCACGTATTCAAGACAGATTCCTCTTCAGTTGTGGGTACCTGCAGAACTACCTTTCTCCTCTATCCTTCAGAAACAGAACTCCTGATATCAGAAAGCAAACCAGACATAAGATGATGTTTTCTTCCATTCCCCAGAATGAAACCCAGAGGCATGAAATAAATTGCAAGGTATGTTTCACCCCTTCTCTCAAACCTGTGTTTTTCTATCCTTTTCAAACAAGCAGGGAGATTTAAATTAACATGTCACTTTAGCAGCCAGGAGGAGCAACAGCTAATAACCTCTTCCAGGTACATAGAATAATAAGATATGCCCACCTCACCATTTCTTTCCATCACATTAAGAGCACAGAAGCTGTCCCAGGATCTTCATAGGCATATTTATCGGTGACCTGACGGCATGCCTGCGTGGTGAGGGGAGATCTAAGAGCACAGCCAGACGCAGGACAGAGCACAATGTAACCACCAAGGGCTTGTTTAAGGTCACAGGATAGAGAGAAATACAAGGAAGTGCACTGGCAGCTTCCAGAGCAGCCACGAGCACTGAAGAGCCAATCACGAATAATGGAGCACTGGAAAGACAAGAGGGTTGATTCTGGTTCTCCAGCATCTCCCAGCCCAAAGCACTTGCCCAGGGGTTCTGGATGGTTGGCCGTACAAATGCAATCAAGTCCTGACAAGTGACACGTGCCAAGGGAAGCTGAGGGCTCAAAGTAAGACAAGTGGTTCCTCAAATAATTCATGGAATTCCTAGTTCTGAGATGTCACAGGTACTAAAAATTTTAACACACTCCAGAAGATATTGAGAAGGTCAGCTCATGGGATATTAATCCTCTGGTATATACTAAAACAAAAAGAAAAATATTCAGCTCCTCATAGACCTTACACTGAAGGCTGAGGATAACTTAAACCTTAAGAATGAATGCTAGTGTAATACTAGAAGGAAGTGTCAAATATCATAATCATTTTCATATGGTCTTGGCGCCAGCCTGTTTGGGGACATCATGGGGGAGTTGCACACACTCTCAGCTTTGAGCCTCCCTGGGACCTGCAAAGCAGCTGCACAGTTCCTTATATCTCTTTCCAAGTCCTCTTTTCTCCTCTTGTCCCTCTCCTGCTCTGCTTGCCAGAGCTACCAGAGATGTAAATGACTAATGAATGTTTCCCCCAATTAATATTTTGACATCTGGTGGTTTTAGAAGCAGACCTGAAGAGAGCAGGCATAGAAATTGGGAAGAATAAACAGGAAGAGCAGTGTGATTTTCTCCCTGTTCCTTGCCACTGGCTGATGTACTCTTGGGGAAGATCATACAAGAATCAAGAAACTGTAAAATCCAAGAATTAGAATCAGGCTAATTTTATGGAATACTGAGATTAGTAGTGTGCAATTACTGGTGCTAAATAGACTGAGAATTATTTTTCATAAAATACTCCGATTTTTACTTTTTCTCAGACAGTTTTTGGTAATAGAATTCCAGACTAGAGGAAACAATCATGCTATTTTTATGTTGCTAATCACATTCTGACATTAGGACTGCCTGAGGTCAGGAAAAGTACCCTGCACTCACTCTAGGACTGCTGCACTGCTGAGGTCCCAGCTATCTGTTACATTCTCCAGTGGCATCTACGCAGTCCCTCCCTTTTTAATCAGGGCAAAATTTTATGCCATTGTGGAATGCTCCACGGAAACCCGAAACAGAAAAGAGCGTAAGGTCATCAGCACAATTTTGTGCTGCATTCATACATCTCATCAGGAAGTGTGCTTTCCACTCTGATGTGGCTGCCCTAGTTTCAGTCAGAAAATAGTATCTCAACACAATCCTGCATCACATCAGCAGATCTTCAGCACTGTCAGCAACGGGGAAGGAGGTGTCTTTGCATGCTGAAATGTTGCATCTTCTGCAATGGCTGACAAAAGGGAGCTGAGTATTTCTCAAGGTGAAATGACTTAGGGTAATCAGAGAAAACGAAAATATTTTTCCTATTTATGAATATTCTTTTTTAAAACCATTGAGAAATTAAACAATCTAGCACAAACTCCCTTTAGAAAAGCATTGCCAAAGCCACAGTCCTGAAAGACCATTTATGTGTGCACACACCATAGTAAAGACAAAAAAACAGAAAGTCATGGCAGCAAGGTGTATGAAAAAAAAGATTGATTAACCTCCCATAGCAGGATGAAAAACCATTTCTTAAACTCCACAAAATACTAATACTTTTGAATATTCCTGTTACTGCTCAGAATAAATCCTAGAAGTACTGTATTTCTTTTACTCTGTTTGTTTATTTTTGGCTTTGTATTATTTTTTCAGGCCAGTGGGTGAAGCAATAGCCCAAGTTCAGAATATACTTCATGTCAAATCCCTCCTCTGTCATTCTATTAAAACCTGCTCAGCTCCTGAGCAAAAAGGTTATTTGTTTTACTTCTGACCCAAAATTCTCCCTTAGAAAATAAAAAACCTTTCCTATACAAGTTTATTAAAACAAGTTCATTCTAACAAGAAGTTTTCATTCCAAATACCCAAAGTTTTCTTCTACCCTGCCAGTAGCCTATCCACCTTTGTCAGTGATCTGCATACAAAACTCCTAAACTTCCCACCAAAGTTTCACAGATGAAACCATGAGAAAACCTCCCTTTCAGTTCATGAAAGTAGTACCAGGAACATGTGAAAGAGGGAGCACCTCTTAGATTAATTTTTCAGAGAAATAAAAACAGGCACCATCTGCTCCCATTGAATCCAAATAATTGCCTTAAGAAATTGTTCACGGCCCAGCTCTTTCCTTTGGTTCACACAGTGCATGATATGCTTTTAAATCATGAAAGTATCAAAACATTCCCTATAAATTGGTCCAGCAGTCAAGTTCACACAAGTGGAAATCAATTATCTAGTACTAATCCCATCAGTTCTAATCAAGAGACGTTGAATACTCACTCATAGGTATTTCCTCCAGGCTCAGGAGCCCTGGATTTTCTTAGGGATCATTTGGGCAGACCAGCCATAAGATCCTTTATTATAAACAAGGACTTTAGGCTGCTCAGTTCTCCCAAAAGTAAACCAATTGGTTGATTTCAATCTGAGTAAGATGGGAAAGGGGAAATCAAAAGACAGCATAACCACGAAGTACCTTATCTAGCTGAAAAAAGACAATCAGACTTCAGCCTTTTTGTCCTTGAGTATGAAAGAAATGGAGTGAGAGAGGGTTTAGCTAGAAACCTTCCAGCACTTTTAAAGAAATCCAATTAAATTCAATAAAAGAATTGTATCACTCTTTTCCTATTTAAGTAAGGTAGTAATTATTAACTCAATTTATCTCCATACCTCCAAAGAGAGCTCTCTGTGATGCTTCCCAGGTTGTAGTCATACAGCTTTGTCAGAATTAGAATCACCTAAAGGCAAAAGAAGAAATCATGGTTAGTCTCAAACAATTACAATCTCACAAAACTGAAATGACCCGGGGGAGGGCTTAGGATTCCTTTAATGGGTGCTTAACATAATTGAATGAATAGTTAAAAGCATTTGCCTAAACTGACATGGAAAGAATTTGTAGAGATATATGTTGAGCCAATTGGACCTTTTTTTGTTCAGTTCCTCTGCATGACATCCCCAACAGGTTCCTCCCTTAACTTCAGGAGGCAGAGCACAGTGGGAATGAGTTCAGACCTAGACAAAGTTTCAGGATACAAGACAAGATCTTGTATGCAGTAGAAATAGAGACTATTTCCTGCTCTGTTTCACAGACACTGAAGCTGCTGATCCTTTTCACAGCTGTGGTGCACAGATAACCCACTGGCCTGTCTCCAGTCAAACACTTTCTGGGTGCAGCAGATGATTTGATACAAGCAAATCATCACCAGTTTTGATTTGGGAGACTCAGGCTGGACATCAGGAAAAGACTCAATAAGGACAATAGTTCAACACTGGGACAGACCACCCAGAACATCTGTAAAGCCTCCATGCTTGGAGTTTCTTAACACCTGGCTAGACAAAGTCATGGCTGACCTGATCTACAGCTGGTGATAACACTGCTTTGAGTAAGAGGTTGAACTGTGGACCTCCAAATATCTGTAACAACCAATGTTTCTATAACTCCAGTGAAAAGTTTTAGGTTCAGACAGAATGGAAGTGTTTCCAAGTTGATGACTTTTATTAGCTCTTTTGATAAACAGCTTTTCCCTCCTGCCAAAACAGGCACTTCTAGAATAAAATTATCCTACCACAGGGAGGAAAGCAATTTTAGCAAAAAGAATTTCCAGCAAAAGATTTCAGCCCACTCTTTTGTTAGTGTCTTCAAAAAATTAATTTCTGACTTTCAAGATGATAGGCTTCTTTAACAAGATCTGCATTTGGGACAAACTACCAGACCATTACTATTGCTACTAATTTATTTTGCATGTCTCCCTGCCAGGTGACTGTATATCTTCTCCTCCTCCCTATCCCATTAAAACCGCAGTAAATTAGAGACCCAACTCTTATCTGACAAAACCTCTGATCTGCATGCCTCTTATTATTTTCAGCCTGGGTTCCTAAGAAATGAGGCTCACAGACACACAATCCCCCGGTCCCTGGATAAAATTGCCAACTTCAACCAGTTTGGCACCGCAGCAAAGGGCTGTAGGAAGTTCAGTGCCCATCAGCCCAGTGCCAGCTGGCACCAGCATGGCACAGGAATTGCCACATGGGGAGGAACAGAGCTCACCACTGCCTTTCCCAAAGCCAGCAGCCCATCTACCTCTTACACACCGACAGCTCTGGAACAGCCATAACTGGAATTGTCTCCTTCCGACACGCTCAGCATGTGAGACAGCAGAAAGAGCTGATGGGGGAGCTAAGGGAGCACAGTTACTGCAAGAGAGGAAGGCACAGGGGGCAGAGAACACACCTCTGACAAGACATCTCTTTCTACAGCACAAATCCCAAGTCACTCCTAGCATGGAAAAGGGCTGCCCAAAGCATTTCCTATCTGCACGAACACAACTCATGTGCAGCCCATGGGGAAACTCACACAACAGCCACAATCCCCCTCTGCTCCTCAGGGCACCCTGACACAGACATCCCCTCTGCTCTCCAAAACCCCAGTGCTGGCAGGGAGGAGCTTCCCTCTCTCCTGGCAGGTCCCCCTTTGAAGAGTCAGACAAGATGGGAAGCCCCAGGAGAGGCAGAAGCCAGAGCCGGGGTGGGCACAGGTTCTATGCCAAGGCTTATGTGAATCAGGGCTTTGTAAGTCCTAAATTTCAATCTCCACCCTCCCAGGAATGCTTATCAATGACAGCAGGGCAGCTGTCTGCTCCAGATACAGAGCTGTGTCACTGCCACCCCCCACAGCACCCTCTGAACAGGTCTGCAAATCCCCTACTTAGCAAGTACATAAAAATCAAGGGGGGAAGACAAAGGAAGGGGACAGGGTGTGCACATAAAGCCTTTGTGAATAACAACCCAGTGAAAGGTAGCAGTGAGCTCCACGATGTTCAGTGCCAGCCTGTTTGGGGACATCATGGGGGAGTTGCACTCTCAGCTTTGAGCCTCCCTGGGACCTGCAAAGCAGCTGCACAGTTCCTTATATCTCTTTCCAAGTCCTCTTTTCTCCTCTTGTCCCTCTCCTGCTCTGCTTGCCAGAGCTACCAGAGATGTAAATGACTAATGAATGTTTCCCCCAATTAATATTTTGACATCTGGTGGTTTTAGAAGCAGACCTGAAGAGAGCAGGCATAGAAATTGGGAAGAATAAACAGGAAGAGCAGTGCGATTTTCTCCCTGCTCCTTGCCACTGGCTGATGTACTCTTGGGGAAGATCATACAAGAATCAAGAAACATTTTCCCCATCTGTAAAATCCAAGAATTAGAACCAGGCTAATTTTATGGAATACTGAGATCAGGAGTGTGCAATTACTGGTGCTAAATAGACTGAGAATTATTTTTCATAAAATACTCAGATTTTTACTTTTTCCCAAGTGAGGAAAATTTACAATCTTAAAACAGCCCTGAAAGAAAACTCCACTGAGAATTTTGATCTCATCATTTGAGGGGAGAAAAATTGTAATTGACATCCCAAAAAGAATATGAAATGAAAAAAAAAAAAAAAAATTAAAAGTGCCAATAGGAGAAATCAAAATATTTCCCCTCCAGAGGGCTGAAATGTCTCTTTTGTTCTTTTTTCTTTCTTGAGAAATTTCAGTAAAATCCACACAATCTTAAAGTTCTGTAGTTCTCTTGGAACTGATGGAGGAATAAAGCCAGCTGCATTCCATCACAATTCTTTTTGATATAGCTCTAACAACCCTCCTGCAGAGGCATCCCTGGACCCATCCAAACATGCATGTCAGTTGCTGACTAGCTACATCAAGAACCCTAAGCAATATTGTTATATCCTCACGTCTCAGTAAATTTAGGATAAAATCTCAGCATTTACCATTCCCAAGATAATATCTGTATTTGACACCACGCTGTGGCGTACACATGCGCCAGCTTCTGGATTAACAGCTTAGGTGTCTCTACTTGGTGCAGATACCCTGCTACACAAACACGTAAGAGCTTTTCTATTAGAAGCTTTTTAATTTTTGAGAATCTGTATCAGCTGCCAAATGTCTTCAAGATTTTCCATGGTTTCAGCAGTCTACTTGTGTCATTTACTATGGTTCAAATACCAGTAATAGATCTGCTCAAGCATATATGTACAAAAGAAATGAATCATTGGGCAGAAAATTAGTTATTTCTGCCCTAGAAGTCACTCTTCTTTTTTCCCCATTGTAATGATACTTGAGTAACCTATTCAAGGCCATGATTTTGGATATATTTACTTTTTCAGAAATCATTTTTCTCCTTTGCTGTTCTCATTTCTTTGTTATTTAGCCTGCAAAGGTTAGTTCATGTTTAAGATTGTTTCTTTGTCTTTTTTTCCTCCCATCCTCTGTGGCTGTCACTGTGTAGTACTGAGGAACCTAATGAACAGAGACATGCATATTATGTTGTTCTAAATGTCAGAATAGGGGCTGTGAAGCAGCGCAGTAATGAAATGAAAATAGTGTCTCGCCTTTTCTTCATTTCTTGCCTTGTTTTTGCTTTCTGGGACTGTGTATTTTTCTCCCTTTTTTACCACTTACCAATCAATGCAAGCTCACAAGAGCAAGAAGCAAAAAAACAAGCAAACTAGAAATAGAATGAAAAGGAGCTAAAAATCCAGTCTCATTCCAGCTCTGCTGTGAATACAGATAACCCTTCCTCTATGCATAGAAATACAAGGCTTCAGAAAGTCTGTTATTCACTGGGATCAGCACTTGAAGTGGATTATTCTGCTATAGCAGGTGGGAAAGAGGAGAGACAAAAGTTTATCACTTCTGCACTGACAGCTCAGAGCAAAAGATATTTGATCCTGTGTTTACCACATCCCCAGCGAGTGCACCTACTAGGAGACAGAGCACTAAAAATGGTTTTAGTTACTCATACGAAGTGCAAGAAACAGACACCTGGGAAGACAGACTGACAAAAGAGGTACTTAAACCTGGCCCATCATTTCCCAAAGGAAATCAGTCCCCAGTGGCTATTCTAGGAAGGACTAAGCATTTGCACCTTGGACACCATCATGTCTTTCTTCAAACCATAAGAGCATTTTCAAAGAAAACATACTTTGTTAATCACTCCTGATCTGTACTGCTTTTCGAGACTTAGGATGTGAAGGACCATCTGTAGGTTTCAAAACATAAATCAGTGTCTGGGAAGAAGAGACTGCTCTGTGGACTTGCCAGGTTAGGCCCTAAGAGGATCTTTGCTATCACAGGAGAAATTCTAGGGCAAACATGGCTAAATTTTTCCCAGACCTACCTTGGCTTATGACCAACTGATCCACTCTGTCTCACCGTATCCTTCCTTGCACTTCTGACCCAGGTTTACACCTGGCTTAGATCTTTGTCTTGACCCTGTTTTCAGCTACTCTGTAAATACTTCTAGCAAGACTCCCTCAGGATATCAGCCAGAGTTTGTCCTTCACTGCAGTGCAAGTTCCAAATGTAATTAAATGGTCACATTTAAACTGACTTTTCTCCCCTGGCAAAAACTATTTCTCTCATCAAACAGTGCTGAACTAGCTGGCCAGGAAGGTGGTGAAAGTCTGCACACTGCTACTGATCAGGTTCATAACACACTGGGAAGGAAGTGACAGGCTGCACTCTGTGGCCACGTAAGTCATCTGGGGTCATGATGTGTGTCCTCAAAGCAGATCAGCCACAGCTACACAGAAACCAGCACTGAGGAACTCTCAGCACACTGGGGCAGGCAGCTGTAACACTCCCCAGTACTCACTGACCATGGCAAATTTACTCCTGGGAATGCTACGTGAGTACTGCGTCAAAAGACGTCCATGCTCATTCAAGCCCAGCTAAACAAGGACATGGACTACAACAATCACTGTGTTCAAGGTTTGATCACCGTTATTAAACACCCACTACACAACCTGGTCTGTGATAATCCAACTCGAGTTCATTTACACCAACATAGCTCTTATCTTCAATATATTTTATCAGAAGTATTCCCATCACTATCCCCAGGCCCTCTCAGCAAGTACTTCCCACCTTACACAGCACAACAAGGCAGAAATTCGTAACAAACACTTTCATTGCTTCGTAGTGATAATTTTTTTTTTTTTTCAAACAGAACATCACCATCAAATTTCTAAAGGTGTTCACTGTAGCTTCTTGGGCCCTGAATTTTACAAAGTTACCTCTAGACTGACCTAACCCTGTGCCAGAAAGATGGCCCCTACATGGGGGCCTTGAATCCTACAGGATTCAAATGCTGATTTCAAATCACAATACGCTTTCCTTATGAAGGCAAAACCAGAACTTCTACTTTAATGTTTTCAGACTTTGATGCTTTACATGTAGTTTTGCATGCATTTCAGTCAAGGCTGAAGCTGTCCTGGGATAATCCACAGCACTAAAACCATGTACTTATTAGTCTACTTTCCTGACTTGCATACCATCAGCTCTCAGCATGAGTTGAGCATAGACTGCTCATCAACATTTTGTTGGAATCATTTGGAAGTGGTATTTTTGATATAATATTTCTAGTACTTGATTGCTAGCCACTTACAGCAGCTTTCTGAATCAGTTTCTTGTGAGGACTGCAGATGTGGTGATCAGACATCTCCTTTCGACCACTGAAACCCCAGGAGAAAAAAAAAAGGAAGGTTCCCCTGCACCCGCCCGCCTCACAACCCAAAGAAAACCTTCAGGATGCTATTCTGTCCTGACTCCTTATTCAGACCCATGGATTTTAACATCTCAAGCTGCTGTCCTCTATGCCTTGGGAGCATATTAATTTCCAGCATAAGAGAACTGAGCTGGGTCTTCATGAACTCCACCTTCAGTTCTGTCTTAGAACTAGTAACATAGCAGAAATCATCTACTTTCTGTCACGTGCCAGCTCCACACTCTGTACTACGAGCTGATCTTCAGGATGTTCCACAGCTTCAGGAAAGAGCAGTAGCAAGAGTCTTCCCTCTCCTGTGGTGCTTTCCACTCATGCAAGGAGCACGCAACGCTTCTGGGACTCAACACAGCACCCATGAGGTTTGGCTGCTCTGCTGTCACCAGCTGAAAAGGTTTAGTCACAGGCACTGCCTCCCACAGAGACAGGCAGTCTGCAACATAACTCGTTTGTTAATAAAGTATTGCAATATTTTACATACAGCTATGTAAAAAACGGTAGCTAGATTTAATGGTGTAAATACATTTGCGAGACTCTCCTGATGGAACAGCCACGCTGCCTTCTAATTGGGAAGAGAGAAACACATATCCAGGCACAATCAAGACAGTTTAAGTACACCTCAATGTGCAGTGATCCCTGAATCCCTTATTAAACTCTAGAGATCCTTTCCATCGCCTGCTTAACAGGAACGTAAGTCAATAACAAAGAAGCACTAAATTAAGTTTTCACAAGCCTGCTGGGCTGCTAAAATTGAGCAGGAAACTAAAGGACTTGAAGCTTTTCTATGCATTATGTGTCAATAAACCATCAGTCTCAGGCTGTCGTGTTTGAGAGTGTGCACATTCAAAAAGTGGAAATAATTGGGAACCTATCTGTTCCCTTCTTAATCTCTACCTTCCCAATACCACCCAGAACCCTGGGACTGTAAATAAGGGGAAACACAATCAGAATACAGGAATATTCTCAATTAACTGTTTGGTGAGACAGTTACATGAGGAAATGTTTTCAAATAAATTCACAAGTAAGCCTGAATAACTCACGACTGAGAATTTTACAGGCTGCTCATGAATAAAAAAAAAAAAATTGACAGGACTCATTCTTTGGGGCAAATTACTTATACAAATCTTGTTCTTCATATTATTTTTAGCAATTTTATACCAGCAAGCAGTATCAGGGACTCTATCACGTAGCAAGAACTATGGAGTCATGAAGACTTTTGTGATTTGCTTTCCACATGGACTGCAGATCAACAGGGGTGCAGTGATAGAGGACAACCACATGGTTACACAGCTAAACTACCAACTCTCCATTTCACCAATCTCTGTTACAAAGAACCCATAAAGTAAAATTCCTTCATTTTACTGCATCCACCAATGAACAGAAAAAAAGGCCTGATATTGCCCACCATCCCACCTGCGGCACGAGCAACAGAAGTTTAGAGAGAAAGCATTAAAAATTGTCCATGTAGATGGTGGCTCTTCCCCTTAATAACTTCCAGAATCAGCAGATTACACTCTTCCTAATTCAAAAACTATTGCGACTATTGTGCCTAATAATAAAGGATCAGAGAGAGCAATCAAAGATGATCAAATATGTGGAATGACCTTTTTTCAGTGAGAAATTACTCCAACAATCAATCCAAGAAAGAGACAAAGGAAATATGAAAGACATCTGTAAAGTCAAGAGTGTACTGAATTTTTTATTCACTAGTTTCCAGCATACAGAACCAAGCAAAACTGGAAGGTTAAAAATATTATGTATATATGAGTAGGGAAAATCATTCCCACTGCATTTTGTTGACGCTGAAAATTTACTATAAGCTCAAGGAGAGACAGAAGTTCAGGGAAAAAAATGTGCATTGAGGTCAATTAAATAAAACTGTATGTAGTAATGTTTGTGCAAGTTTTCCCAGGTATACAATTTTAGCCACTTAGAGACAATATGGCCAATTATTTTGCTCTTATAGCTACCATAGGTAGCTTTTGGACTCATGAACTTATATAAATTTGTTTATAGTTATTCGTATTTTTGGCATCTATAAAAACCACCTGTAGGCCAGAAATGCAATGTTTGCCAAACACGGATACCAGTATTTCCTTTCTTAATCTTGTATAATTCAATCAGTAGAGCAAGATGTATGGCAGTTTCTATTATACTCAGCTTACAGGGGTCCCTGGCATGGTGACAACTTTTAGAATAGACAGCAACACAAATTATTATAAAGAGAGGCAAAATGCAGCATCTTTCTCCCTCAAACCTTTTATAGATGGTCGCAGTCTTCATGCCTGTCATCAGGATGAAACAGAAATTTGTTACAGTCTGAAAAGAATTTAAAATGCTACCACCACCAAAGCAGAGAGGAGGAAACTGTAATAGCTAAAGCCCAAAGGTCAGGACACTGAGTTACTGCTTCTCCTGGCTTTGAAAAGGACCCAAACTTAGACCTATCACATTCTAGAAAAACACCTTGGCCACTGACATGCTGATTAACTT
This sequence comes from Lycocorax pyrrhopterus obiensis, assembly GCA_014706295.1. Classification (NCBI taxonomy): domain Eukaryota; kingdom Metazoa; phylum Chordata; class Aves; order Passeriformes; family Paradisaeidae; genus Lycocorax; species Lycocorax pyrrhopterus. The sequence goes on from JACSVZ010000008.1 coordinate 25,724,573, forward strand.
ATAAAGTGGAATTAATTCCCTGCTCTGAGTCCTTCTTTTCCACACTGAAATCCCTTTTCACAAATTCCCCTTTCATTCAATAAGAATCTGCTTCATGGAAATATTTCTGAGCAGCTCCAAACATGATTAACTAAACCAAAAAACCAAACACAAACCCAATAAATTAAAAGGAGCAAAAGGAAAATCTAGGGAGTAAATTATTGTAGGAAAAAAAACCCAGAGATACTTGGGTTTCTAAGCAAGTGTAATAACCGAATTTCTTCCAGTGGCAGAATTAGGCAGGAAAGATGGGAAGGAGGACAAAAACAATGGAATAGACATCCTGTCATCTTGAAATGTTTTAATACAAAGGCAAATAATTATGAAAGAGACAGGGTTTCATTTCAGAAGACAAAAGCTGGTATAGAGAGAATCGATTACACACTATAATTGCATTGATGCTTAAAAGCCATTAGCATGAGAGCTCTGTGCATGTTTCAAGAGGGAAATGTAGTCTTCTGTTTATTCATTTCACTGAATACCCACATAGGCCTTTAGGGGATTATTTCAGAATTAAGACCAGAGGAGGGTAAAGCCCTAAACTACTTGGACAGAAAATTCTTCTCTTATGCCCCATTATATTCACTGCCAATCAGCAGCTTGTGCTTAAACATGCAGTCACTGCCAGTGATTTGGAGTGGACACCCAGAAAGGGTGGAAGGGTCAAGAGGAGAAAAGCACTTTGCTGTTCTGCGCCTGGCCTGCTCCTGGCTTGCTATTGAAACACTCAGAAACATTCCAGAGGCTCCAGGCTTTGCCAAGGGACAAAGATTTCAAGTGCTGAGAAACCATTTCTGAAGGAAATTTGGAAAGGCAGCAGATCTACAAGTAAAAACTTGCTTCTGAGGAGTTTCTCAGACACCTGATCGCATCTGCAAACTAGGACTGCAGCATAGCCAGTGGCAGCTAAAACACAGCAGCACACGACACTCAGAAAAAGACGGAATATGCAAGAAAAGACTTTATGAAAATATGCCAGTCAGCCACTAGGATCCTACTTTGTAAGCTGTATTTATGGTGGTGCCTTTCTGGTTAAGACCCAGAAGTTCCTGAAGGATTTGGAAATACCCATGAACTCCAAACACACACAGTTTTTCCCCAAACCGGTAATCCAAGCCTCTACTTGAACATACTCACCCAACTCTAACTGAAGAAAGCATGAAGAGGAAAAATAGCCCAAAAAGCAACCAAGGTGAGAAAGGCTGAAGGTACTTATCCTTGGGAAAAGAACCACGTCCTGGGGGAAAGACTGGGGGTGAGGGATATACACAATCAAAAACCTGAGATTTATGCAACATCCAGATTGTTTATTCTGGAGCTCGCTACAGAATATAAAAGTGAAAAATTAGCATGCAATGAATAATTTATTTAGCACCTTACTATTGTTTCAACAAATCACTTCCATGAAAGCACTGTGTATTCAAGCAATAAATCACTGTTTAGCACTCTGGCACAAGCAAAAGATAATACTTGACAGTATTATTGAGTGATGTTGCATGGCCACAAGGCAACTACAACAGATATAAGGATGATATCCTTGAATAATAGACTACGTCCCTCCCACTCCGGGGGAGAAATTGGATCTTTAAGGTAAAACTTTGATGCTGGGGCAGCACGGGTAGTGAAACTTAAGACCATAAGGTACCTTTTGTCTTTAGGTCGCAAAAGTGCCCGGAAAACATTAATCGATCACTCCTTACAAGAGCTCTGTGATGTAAGTTGGTTTTATTACAAACACCAAGCATAGAGAGCTCAAGAGAGTTTGTTGTGGGAGGTAGGGTGGGAATACTTGCTCTGATGAGCCCTTTGGTCTTCACTCTTGAAATCATTCTTCCCTGTCCTCTAACAGAGTGAGAGGTGGCTTCATAAGGTCCTGACCTGCTCTAATGTTAAGTCACAGCTTCCCCCCAGTCTAGCTCTAAAAGGACATGAGCCAAAGCTTTCTATTCCCCTTGTAATCCTACTGGATTTTGCGTCCACCCATAACATAGATTTTTCTGACTGATCTTCAGTGAGTGATGAACAACACTACATTAAAAGACACAAGGTATGTTTTTCAGAAACTGAGAACACAAACAAGTCTGGTGTAAAGATGATTTTTATTCGGCACAGTCTTTTGCCGCACTGTGTTGGGGACATCTATTCTTCCAAACACCTGTTCATCCAAAAACACTCTCTTCCATTCCCTGTGCATCTTACACTTACAAATGGTAACAAAATGCATCACCATTGACAAACTTGGTAGGTCTCATCTTATGGCAACCCCCTGTTAATGGAGTTAAATTAGAAATTAATTTGGCTCAGGCCTAAGATTCAGAAAGTGCCTTATGAGCTCTCTGGCTGCCAATACTAACTTAGTGACTTGTTACCCCTCAATAGCGGTAAGAAGAAAGGATGAAAAATCAAGCCCTTGTGTTCTCAGCTTCTCCCAAACCAGCAGAAATCTCGGGGCCAAATCCAGCACAATACTTACTTTGTGTGTTAATCACATGAACAACAACACAAAGCAAGAATTTAGTGCACTTGGTTTGCCATGAGCAAATAGGACAAACCACCCATTCAGCTTGGACTCACTGGTCTCCACAGGCCAGGCAATAGGAGGCATTAGAGTAACACATGGCTTTCTAGTGTCTCCTTGCCCTAGAAAGAGACAGGGCAGAAGGTAAGGACAACTAACCTTAACTAATTAGATGTCTTTATTACTGAAAATTAGATCACTCTAAAACTCCAGAGGAGTGAGCCCAGTCTCAAACAGAGATACTTCAACCATCACTGAGTACATTTTGCCATTTGACAAATTATAATATATGCCTGATTAGACAAGAGAAGTTCCACAGTTCCCTGCATTCTTCCACCCACTCCAGCTGCAAGGCATCCTGAGACCAGTTGTAATGCAAAGGTCATATTTTCCAAGCTGTTTATAGACAGTAATTTGTAAAGCTGTAATGTCACATGTTGTCAATAATTCAAGGTGGGAAATTTAAACAGTTAATAGATCATCAATTCTTCACTTTCCCACCTTCTCTCTTTCTCCCCAAGGAGCTGTTAAACCGTGCTTCATCAGGGCATATTCCTTGAACCTCAGACTCAAAGGTTTCATTTGTTTATGGAAAGAAACTTGGGATGGTAAGATGTGAGTAATCCCATAACAGGCACCCAGGGATCATAACAGACATAAAATGCACATTTCAGACTTGGGATATAAATTGCTGTTAAAGGTCTATTCTCACTGGGACTCTATATTCTAGAAAACAGGTTGATGCTGTCAGAATGAAAACTGTTGCATTTTAGCAAAGAGAAGAGGATTTAGTCAAAACAACTTGTTAAATGAAGATATATACAAAGTAAGTGCCTTCCTCCAGTTCTTTTGGGGAATAAAAACAAACCAACCAGACACACAGGACCCTGTCATCAAAACATGAATTACAGGTTATTTCTTTTTTTCTTCACACTACCCCCATCCAATTTACAGCAACCAGCTAAAGATGAAACAGCTCCCATGGGTGTCATCAACTCTGACAGCAAGCCAGGGCAGGACTAGTAACAAGCACAAGCATCAACATAACGACAGTGTAAGGGGTTTGCACCTTGGAAAGCTGCACCCATCTGTTGCTGCATTCCCACCTGGGACCCCCATGAAATTTGTTTTGGCAAAACAACACTTTGGGAAACTGAGAACACCTACTGACCGGCAGCACTGATGCAAACTTCCTCAGGAAGGAGATCACACAAACCTTCAAGCTGCATGTTCACATTCTCACAGAAAAACTGAAATTGTGGCTATTATGTCAAAGTATGTCCAACAGAAGTTAATTATTCCATCTTGTAATCAGCCATACTATTTATAACTAATATAAGACAATACATTTAGCAGCACTGTGGCCAAAATGACAGTCCCCTCAAGCTTAAAAATTTTTTTAAAAAAATCAAGGTTTTTATTCTTTAGAAAGTTCTTTATTGCTCTCTACACCTTTCCTTCCCCTTAAAACTTGAGTCTTATATTTCCTTTGCTATAGTTTTTAAATATGTTCACTGCCTCCTACTTATAAAATAAAAAGAAAGGCACATGTCTTTCTGCTGCAGAGGGTTCGTCTCTTAAAGTTAGGGGGCAGGACAGTAACTTGTACTTCACATCTCCTCTTTCCCCGGGTCATATTTTATCAAGAAGCTACCTCAAAAGGAGGGGAAAGTCAAAGTATATTACAAACCAATGCACAAAAATCTTATTAACCCACTAAGATGTGTGACTAAGATCCTATTATCTGAAGGCTGAAAAACCTAAGCTGCCTTCTGCCTATATCCTCAAGGCTTTGGCAGAACGCATACGAAAGGCACATCCCAAGTGACCAGTGAACTTCATTTTTCCTCCTTCTCCTCCTCATTCACTGTAAAGTGAGATGTAAGAGGAGATATTCTTATTTTTCTATATATAAACTACCTAAGTTCAGGATTTTCATGTGGTGTTTTGAGAGTAAAGAAGCCAAGTCAGTTCCTGACTTCCTCTCTCAGCATAGGGCAAAATGCAAAAGACAAAAGGCTACTGAGTAGAAGCCCATTACCAGAACTGCAACACCCAAACCATTGACCATTTTCTGTAACATCTGACCAATGCTGTCATCCAGGTTCAACTGTGATGATTAAAATCATCCTGTGGAAGCAGATGCCCTTTAGACTTCAGACATTGTAAGAAAACAGCACTGGTTTGATCATTCCCTCTAGTGAGAGTACCTTTGATAACCTAAAAAAACCCCAAAACTCTCTTACATTAAACAAAAGCATACCAACACATGGGAGCAAGGAGGAGTTCTTTATTGGGTGTCATCTTAACCCCAGAACTAACCCACACATCCCAATCTCCCTGATTTGGGTATATTTGCCATATACCCCTTATTAAGCTTGTTAAAAATGAAAAGCAATGTATTGACTGTCATTTTCAAAATTCCTGTAACTTAAGAAAAATTTATATTATTGCTTGCCAGCAAAACTAACCACCCTTCCTGAAGTGTGTAGCACAGAAAAAAGGCCAATTCTTCTCAATACACTGCAGAGAAATGTATTTCTTTCATCAACTGTATCAAATGCAACAGTGAAAGCTGGAGGAAACGTATTTTGAGTTCTTCTCAGAATTTCAGACTCTAATAAAAACCTTTTAGACTGAAAACTTGGGGTTTCAGGATTTCTGGGTATTCTTCCACAGCTTGTTAACATTGCACAAATAACATCCTACAGATACAGAAGTACTGATTCCCAAACTCTATGGGCAAGAGTCATCTCTGGAACTCTAACAAGCAATTCGAACACTTGAAGCTCTGGCAAGTCACAGATAATCTGGGAGCACTAGAGAGCATTGGCTTAGAGATTTAATTTCAGAAGCACTCAACAGCTTGAAAATAATTTTTCTACTGTCAGGTACTCCTTTCCTACAAAAAAACCCCTTCATTTCCGAGTGCAAACTGCAGCAAAATAGGCATCTCTCCCACTTACACATTTCTGTTTTTTCAGCATTGCATTCCTAAATTTTAGTCCACTGATCTCTTCACTCGCCAACAGCAAATCAATCTGCCCTTGCCCTAGACTAAGAAGGGGTTTAGAGACCTGAATTTTGCCCCAAAGCTGGATATTGCTTCCATACCTCTCTCATCTGCACACCATTACACCCAAAACACGCTAGAGAAAGAGCATGGATTCATTTGTTATAGCTGAGACTCCCCCCTAAATAATTTCTAAATGAAACTTTCAGCCCTGTCACCAGTTCACTGACCCGTCTAAATTTGTCTTACACTTACAGCCAGCCATTTATCAAGACAGGTATGAAATGAAGCTTTATATACCATTCCCTTTGACTTACATTCTTACGTTTTACATTTGACACATGTGCCTCCAGGGGAGCACGTACCACTTTTTCCCCCCCACCTCTTCTGCTTGCTCAACAGCTGTCCTCAAGGAGGGTGATATTTCTGTATTTCTGCCTTTAAGCCACACAAGCAACTGAATAAATAGGCCTTATATAAGAAAAATATTCTCACAATTTCACCTACCACCTTTATCCTCAGCTGCTTGTTCCATTCAGATCAGTAAGGAAAGTAGATTATTAGCCTTTACGCTTGGCTTGCCATTAATCAAGTAGCTCAGTATCGTACCATAAGCACCACCAGCAGTTTATATTCCCCAAAAAGATTAAAGAGGGAAGAAATAACCTGGTATCACTTGATGTGCTTCCAGTGGAGCACCAATAATTTCCATCAGTTGTGGATACCATTCAGGGAAGACAACACATTCCCAGGAATTCTTACAACGGGAATAGTGCACTCCGAGGAACAGATCTTCAGCCAGTGGAAAGCAGCAGAACATGAGGAATTACTGCCTCCAACTTCCTCCAATGAAAGACTTGCCTCACTAGGAAACAAACACAGCTGGGAAAACCCAAACAAAAAATGACGTAGGCAAGGGCTCCAACTCTTGCCCCCACTTGCACTAAGCTCAGGAGCCCTGAAAAATAGGTTTATAAGCTGCAGGAAGCTCAGCTCTCCAAGGGCTTTCCCTCGTTCTTTTTCTACTGCAGAGACAGTTTCATGCATACATTTGAAGGCTACCCCCCAAACTGAAGAAAAGAAATTCTGTTAGCACTGAGCTTTATCTGTCAAGAAAACTAATGAAAGCCACTTCCTAATTTGAAAAGGACAACACTGATGCTATTTGCGCCATGCTCACAAAAAACCACATACCTGAGAGTGGCGGGTGTCTGGGTAAGCAACATTGCATGTGACCCTTCACTGTGAAAACACTCCCTCAATTTTATCACTGGCCTTGCAATATCTGCTGTACTAAAGATGTACCTGATGCTACAAGAGGGGCTTATGTGCAATTTTATTAAATAAAAAAACTTGCTTTCCCATTTTTGTTAAAAATTCAGAAACTATCCCTAAAAAACAAAGCATATACACCTTTCATCTGGAAAAAGTCTCATGAACTTATAAGCTGTCACTATGATTTTTCTTCAACAGTGAAGATGTAATACCAAGACACAGCACTACCAGACAGTGGCTTCTCTTTTAAATGGGGTAAGTTACAACCAGTATGAAAAGGTATCAGCTCTACAGATTTAGTTATGACAACCAAAACCAAAATTCAGTTCTAAGTAATGAGCTTCCTATCATTTTAAAAGGGTTTATCACTGTACAAATGCATCTAAAGAATAAAGACTACTCAGTTGAAACTCACTGACATGTCATTAAACCAGTAAAATCTTTCCATAAAAACTGTCTTATCCTTTTTAAGCCAGTTTCTTCTTGAATAGGAAAAAGAATGTTAAGCATTTTAGAAGATGATTAAAGGAAAACCAAGCTGAAAAAGAAAAGCGTCACATTGTTTCCCAAAGAAAGACCGGGGTCCTCTGGTTTTAATTTCCTACATAGGGAAAATATGTTACTTAGTGTTATCTCCATGTTAAATTAGAAAGGTGCCACAGATACCAGCACAAAATGAACCAGAACATTTTGCTGGAAAAGAAGCAGATGAAGAGGCAGTAATTCTGGTTCACCAATACCAGTCTTGCTAGGAAAAGGCAGACAACCTGGAGTCAGAGACAGAGCTAAAGAGTTTTTTGTTGTTTCCTCCCAGCTTTTCCTATTCCTTCCTCCCTCTGTATGCAGAAAGCAAAGCGATTGCTCATGTCAAACCAGTACAGTGACAAGAAACTCTGCGCCTGGCAGAGAGAAAGGCACAAAGTGAATACAATCCTTGCCATCAGCTGCACAAAGAACAGCTCAGCCCAGCTGGGTGCAGCAGCACTGAAACACAGGATGGCACGAGCAGAAGCCTGACGCTGAATTTTATTTTAGGTTGTCTCAAGTAAATCTGTAGAGCTGCACCCAGAAACCCCCCAGTAATCGCCCCCAGAGCCCACCCAAACCAATGCTGAGCTCCCCAGAGGATCAGTTCCAGAGAGAACTGCCAGGCAAGAGCTGCACCACGTTTGTCTTCAGGTTTGTTCAACGGGAAACATTTGAGTGTCCAAAGGAGGGCATGAGGATGGTGAAGGGCCCTGAGGGGAAGCCGTGTGAGGAGCAGCTGAGGTCACTTGGTCTGTTCAGCCTGGAGAAGAGGAGACTGAGGGGAGACCTCATTGCAGTTACAACTCCCTTGTGAGGGGAAGAGGAGGCGCAGACGCCGATCTCTGCTCTGTGGTGACCAGCAAAAGGACCCGAGGGAACGGCCTGAAGTTGTGTCAGGGGAGGTTTAGGTTGGACATTAGGAAAAGTTTCTTCACCCAGAGGGTGGTTGGGCACTGGAACTCCCCAGGGCAGTGGTCACAGCCCCGAGCCTGACAGAGTTCAAGAAGTGTTTGGACAATGCTCTCAGGGACAGGGTGTGACTCCTGGGGATGATCATGTGCAGGGCCCTGAGCTAGACTCGATGATCCTTGTGGGTCCCTTCCAACTCAGGATATTCTGTGATTCTATGATTTAAATTCCAACATCATTCACAAGTGAGAAGTCACACAAGCTGGGGTTACTCAAAAAAATACCTTTCTCTCAATTGTGAGGATGTGTGCAAAAACGCAGCAGGGAACAGAGCAGCTCCTGGTCAAACAGCACTGACTGTTTAGGACAAAACTTCTCTGATACTTGATACTCAGTTTTCTTTTCCAGACCCACCGTGCTCACTATCCTTAGAATTCTGAAACTGCACACCGCCACAGTGAAGAGTGATCCGTCCCACCAAGTTCATCTGCACCAAAGGATGAGCTAATTTGGAAAAGGCCACTGGGTAAATAAAGCACAACTGCAGCTTGTGCGGATGTGGAAATCATGGTCATCATTTCCACACCCAATTACCCAGCTTGCACTGGCAATTACACTAATTCCCTGCACAAATGAGACACAGAACTGCACGAGCACATTGTTTATGCAGTAATCTGCATTTCCAATTATTACTTTTTTTTTTTTTAATTGACCCTAAAGCTTTTAGTGGCTGATATTGAGACACTGGTAAGCAGGAAGAGTAGTAGACAATGTTTCTTTCTAGAGATGTACATTCATTTCACAGAGACACTTCTGTTTTGCTGAATAACAAATTCACTTTCTTCTTTTTCACTTCCTGAGGAACAAAGTTCTGCTTTCTGCCTTTAAGTACTTGGGAAAAAAAACCCAGTGTATATATAGCAAGGGGATGAAGGGGATGTAGCATTATGGTGACAAGCAGTTGGCATTAGTATAGGAGCAAATTACTGCTTCAGTTCTAGAAAAGTAGAAAAGCTGTCTAATACAGTCCCTCCTTCCACAATGTACAACCCATAATTCACAGTAAAGACTGTTTGGGTTTTGGGTTTTTTTTTTTTTTGAAGACATGGGTGGGAAGGTCAAGATGATATGAAACAAAAACCTGTATTTGGTATCAAACGAGTCTCACCATTTACAGGAAACAGAAAAATGCTATTCACTATGCTTTGTAATTCTAAAACTCTTTCCTGTCTTAATTGGTAGAAAAGAAGACAGAATAAGATGGAGTAAAAAAAAAATGTACCACCAAATGCATACAAGAGACAGGAGAAAAGCTTTCAAAAATCAAGTGTTATATCTTCTGAACTTTGATGGAAAAAAAATAGCAGCAAAACGCCCCACGTTATCTTTCTCCATTTATCTTAAGATTTAATCCAGGGTGTCAGGTATGTTTGTCTTTCTGCTTGCCTGCCTATACTAACCTGGGATGTGACCCTGCATGGACAGAGGAAGCTCTGAACATCTACGTTCATTGTGGTGGTCAAACTTGGTCAAGGGACAGCAAGGCTGCTTCCAGCACCGCAGTGCAAATCCCTGTTATCTCAACACAGCCAAATGTGTTTAGAGAGTACCTTACCAAGACAGTATATAACATATCTACATATGCAAAAGACTTTTAGCACAGACTTATAGCCACTGTTATGTGAGTACACTATCAGCAGTCTCTAGATTGAGGGCAACTGCTCTGCAATTAAATAAAATACTTTATACTTACTAAACAAAATGTCATATTTAATTTCTTTTTTTATTTTTCTTCTTCTTATGTAAATAGACTATTATGACTTCAGGTTCTTAAATTGCTTTTAAATGCTGGTGATTTAGCTAGAATAGAAATAAGCAATCTAAACACCCTTCAAGTGCACTGTTCAATCTCAAGTGAACTTGTCTATTTTTACATTAAAAAGGCACGGTCTCATTCACTATTCCCAAAGAAAATCAAATTGAATTATTCAATAGATTTTTTTTTAAAATCTCCAAACAGCTGTTTTCTCCACTTATCCATTTTCTTTAGAACTATTACATCCTTCCCTCCTCCGCCTCCAGATAAAACCCCAAACCAACAAACATGAAAACACACAGCAAAATCCCCTGCAGCAAGGGGCTCACAATCAGTTCTACTGTGAGCTGTCTAGTTCTTAGCATTTCAAACAGTCATCTGTTCCAAGGTGGTGGTAGTTATTCCAGCCACCACAGCAACACAGATCCAGTCCCTCGGCAGGATTTCAGTCCCTCACTCTCACTAGTGAATTAGGCAACTAAAAACATTCGTGACTGGAGATCTGAGGTTTTCCACCTCTCCCTAATGCCTTAAATCAGAAATGACACTATTCTCCTTTGCTTTCCACTTAGAGAACAAATCATCTCATTTTATGCAGGGTGCTAAAGAAATAAAGGAAGCTACATGAAAAAAATAGGTTCACATTTCATTCTGACTATAAGATCATGTAATTTTTTTTTCTTCTGTCCAAACCTAGCTTCTGCAAGCTTGTCATTTGTACTTATGAGTCACCTTCAACTGGCAGCTGTTCTCTGTCTTTCTCAGGGAATGAAGGAATGAGGTCCCAGAAATCTGGTTTGAAAAGAAAAAAAAAAAAATCTAGCCAAGCAGTATTTCTTCTCTCCCTTTTTTGAAGGAATATAGTTTAGGCACCTGTAAACAGAAGGATGGAGATGCCCATGTGAAAATACAAAGTGACTAAGAACTCAGCATATCACATCTCCTAGGTGACTTTGAACTCTTCAAGCATCATGCAAAAGATAAGGTAAGATGAAGAGCTTCCAAGTGCTGGTGTTCAAGGAAAATGGGGCAGCAACATCAAACAGAAAATTAAACTGTATTTGTGGACTGTTTCTTTGTGTTTCATGCCATGATATTTTCACTGGCTAGAACACTGACATTTATTAGCTCTTGGCTTGTAAAGCAGACACAAGACTTATCACAGCCCTAAAGTCAGATATCAAAAGTAATTTTTCTCCCTGCTTTAGACTGAAATCACCTCAGAATCTATATAGCAGTGCCAGAGCCCCTCTTTTTCCAAAAGCAAGTTTTGAGAATGCAGCTGAATGCAGTAGGAAGCAAGTTATCTTCAGACCTGCAGCATCATTTGTCATTAGATTAACACAAGAATGCCAAATTTAGGCAGCCATACAGTCTAAAAATCTAAGCAATGGAAAAAAAAATCAGCAATGCAAAATCAACTGCTAGAACCATAAGCTTGCATTTCAAATCCCCAGTTTCTATCATGCTCTCTAAATAGGATATTGTCAGTACCTGAGCCTCATCATTTGCACATTAAGTTGGATAAGATGAATTATTTCCATTAGCCAGCAAAGCATTACAAGTCTCATGGGGGAGATTCTGCTGAATCCTTAGTTTGAAATGCAGCAGTGGTTAAAAAACAAGCCTATGGCTCTCAGAAGAGGCCTTGTACTTCACAGCCTTGAAGACAGACAGACATGTCCATAGCATTGATATGGCCAAGTAAGTTTTCACACACACTTCAGCAGTGCTTAGCTTGGGCTCTGCTTCCTGAGCTGTGGTTTCACACCCACTGAGCAGCAGGAAGTCTCCTATAACCTTCAGCTATTTCACGTAAAAGGTGTGTGGAAGCAGTGCTGGTTTGGGGTGCTGGTTTGGGGTGCTGCCTGCCGTGTAAAAATGCAGGAGGGGATATCATAGAGCTGCCTAGCCAGCCCAGTGCTTGCAAGACAGACATGCCTCTGCCATCTGCTCCTGGTTTTATTTTAGACCCCACAGTGCAAGGCAGCACATTATCTAACTGCCCTGAGTCACTGATGTGCCCATAACAAGGAGCTCAGGAGCTTCACTGTGAACTGCAAATCTCAGACCAGATGTTCCAACCCCCACTGCATCACAGACAAATCATTCACAGGTCTCACAGCAGAAACATTTCTGTAATTACACAGCTCTGTTGAACAGGTGTCTCTTAGTAACCAGGCTTTTATTTCCTGCGCATCTGTTTCTTTGCAACCTCACACTTTCCCTACTGATGTTATTATTGCCGCCCTTGCCAGAAGAGAAGCAACAGTTTGCAAGTGCTTTATCCAAAAAGTCCAGAAGTTTTGCATAAGAATCCAAATAGACAATTTCCAGAAATTTTAACATAGTACTATGTAAACAAGCTGGTTTAAAATCTCATACAATTTCAGAAATACTTCCTCTGGACTGAGACTTTGCAACCACTCTACAGAACCCAACCGTGTGGGCAAAATTTTTGGTATTACTTAAAATACAAATCATCTTTTATTATTTTTCTTTTCAGTTCTTGACACTTACAGGATCGTGTTTATCACAGAATAAGACTGATGTCTTTAATAATTTGGCAAATTCCATTCCAGTGTGCATGTTTTGTAAATGATGTTATAAACTGCAACTGAAGCAAACTGTTTACAAACTAAACACAAATTCCTTCAAATTGTTTATTTGGAGCAAGAACAAAAAATCTGGCACTATTTTATTTAAAGCAAGCAGCCAAGTCTCAGTGTGATGCTGTGCTGAAGGAGCAGTCATACAACCAAGCCCTGCTGGGCTTCCAGGAAACCCCAAGAAAGATTTTTTGTTGCAGCCAGAAAAGGAAGGCAGGTCTATAAAACAGTAGGAGCCTAAAGCAAGCACATGAGACAACACCCGAGAAGAAAAGCAAAACAGGTCACAAACATTTTAAAAAAATTGGTTACAAACAAATGAATTGGTTTATAAATAAAATTGTTGTTCTCCAAATACAGCATCAAGCTGGGGCATCAAATCACAATCAGCATTTATTTCAACGCCTTTTATTAAGATGTAAGTATGGACGGGCCACTTATCTCCAGCCCTTGTCAATCTCTGGGAGATTTTTCACACACAGTGTCTCAGCACATATTCTTCAGCCTCCTGTTCTGGCAACCCTCTTCATCTGCACACACACAAGTACTTACAGAAATCATTCACACAAACTCACAGGAAGGACTCGAGTCTGCAGGCAAAAATATGTTCCTCTAAATGACAGCGTTTCTCAGTAACAGCACAGCGGCAGCAGAGGTGGGAACTAACATCTTGAGAGGGATAAGTGACATGATCTCAAGTATTCCCCAGGAGGAAAGCGGCAAAACTGAGCTGACTGCATTTGGCACATCACACCATACAATCTGCTCAAGCCAAAAGAACCATTCAGATTCTCCAAGTCCAAAATATCTCCTTACTCTGAGGCAGAAACTGGTGTGGTGTGAAGGTGAGCAGCTGGAGGTGAGGGGATGAGACAACCACAACAGAGTACCAGGATGAGAGCATCACACAGCCACATTTGCTCACCTGGTCACCTCTAGCATTTCTAAACTAGAGAGATGTATTTTAAAGAACTCTGAGCTGGATCAGTACAAGCTGGTAAATTTGTCATCGACAGTGGTTTTTGACCAAACATGGAGTGACAAGAAGTTATGTAATTTATCTGTTTTCAGTTGAACTGTTTGCTCTTTTTGGATTCAATAAAGTACCAAAAATACAGGAGGGATTCTGTGTAAATGGCATAAATTGAATGGGGTTTTGCAATAAAAATTACTTCTTTGGCTTGAAAGCTCTTTTAGTTTTGCTAATTAATGTGTTGATAATGAATACTTCATGCTGGGTCTGGTGGCCCAATTCAAACGAAAGAATTTAACTGGATAGCAAGCATTTTGAGGGAAGGACATTGCAGACTTTTAATGTCCCTAATGGTCTTTACTCAGTCAACCCATACAAAGCTCTTCTCCCTGCTGTTTGCCTTTAAAATGACTAAACAAAAACATCAGTTATCCATGCAGCTGCACTTCTAGGTAGAGCTCCCACTGATTTGAAAAAAACAAACAATAACAAACAAAACCAAACACACAAAACCAAAAAACAAACAAACAAACAAAAAGACCCAATGCACCAAAGAACCCAGACAACTTCCATATGTTCCCATAAGCCATGTCCCAGCAAATCTCTCAATCATTTCAAGGAGAAATTTTATATACTAATTAGAAGTATATAACAGGTTTTATTTGTGGAATTTAGTATCCCCTAAAAAGAACTCAAGAGGATGAGAGTCTGACCCTAACTGTGGACTTAACAACTTAGTTTTAGGTACCACAGTTTGGAAAGACTGCCCATAATATACGGATAACACAATACGTATGCGGAAGCACTTCAGGTTGCTCAAGCAGAAAGAAGCAGTTGATTCATCTATCAGTGACATATTTGCAACCACACTGGATGCTGCATAAAACATTACCCTGGGCACATGTAATGCACAAGTTTATTTCCCTGAATTCTGTACAACTTTACTTTATGGCAAACACTAGAGGAAAACTTTGAACGGGAAAAAAAAAAGAGAGACAAATCAAGCCCTCCTCCCAAAAAATAAAAAAGCTTGTCAGATTTCCTCAGCCTTGACACTACAAGGTGTAGTTTGAATGTTCAAAACCTGTAAGGTCACTTTATCGAGGAGAGAAAGAGGAGAAAAGCAGTAACTGGTATGTGAAAGCATTAGATCGCTGCAGGATTACAATAAAGCTATCTCTGAGATACAGCACAGCACTGCCAGAAGTAATTAGTACTCTATCTGGAAGATGTATATTACCAGCAAGAGATCTGTGATTACTTTTAGTTGGGCTAATGAAAGACCTGTGCTTATCCCTATTCCAATTCATTTCTACTTGCTCCTACTCGGATTTATCAGCACTGGGATTAACATCAGTAACGGGCTGTGTGCATATTTACACATCGTAATTAAGTGCTGGGGGAAGACGGAAGGGAGCCCTTTGAGATCATTTATTAAAATGCAGGCACACTGCTAATCAGAGTCAAAATTTAGGGAGAAGTTACTACAAAATAAAAACCCACTCCAGTATGACAAAACAAGAGTTCTCCGGAGCTCTCCTTGGGGCGATGAAGTACTCAGGATTCACTGACAGCATCAGAGGGACTCTGGAAAGGGCTGGAGTACCCATCTGAAAATCTGTGTTACAGTTAAGGCTGGCTCAAAAGCTGTGTTTCAAGCAGAGGAATGATTCACCCGTTAGATGCTACCCATCATATCAAAGAAAGGTGAAGAACTTGGCCATTATGGCCTGGATTCAGCAAAGCACTTAAGCACATCCCTTACAACGAACATCTCCTTGATATCATCCCAATCCAAAAAACTGCACAAAAATATTCTTAATTCCAAGGTCAATTTGCCTTGCATTAAGCCTCTGCTTAACCAGACCTGCTGCTAAGTCTCAGTATTGCGGGTTTCAACGCCCAGCTGCATCTGCAGGTTGGCTGTCAGTGGGCCCCTCACACCAAGAATTGTTGTTAACATTGTGGAGCAGCTCATTCACTGCAATATGTTCTTCACCAAGATCTCTCACTTGAGCAGATCCGCATAAATTTGCTTTCTAGCAAACATTCAGAAGGCTGGAGATTTTATTGGGTACCGCTGGATTTAGGTAATTGATAGAAACTAGTCTGGTAGAGATTACAAATCATACGGAAATCCATCAAAAAAAAAAATCCTCTGGCCATTACATATGTGTTAAGTATTTGTTCTCTATCTATTGATGTGATTTATTAGATCTTCCGCTTACCACTAGACTTTAAAATAAGCATTTGAGGCTCAATCAAGATTTCGGTTTCTTCCCAGAAGTTTCGGTGATTGGATTTTTCACAAGTCCACAAGACTTCAGGTGAGCTATGTTCAGTGTCCTAAAGAATTCTTTTCTCCAAGGGCTATCCCTGAGGTCCAGTATTTTTATGGCTCCCATTAAAAAACACCATAAGCTTTCTGCCTTGTTATTTACCTTCTTGCTTTCCACAGAGCAGTTACATTTCAGCAGCAAAGCCAGTACCAGCTGCATTCATGCTTTAAAATCTCTAGCAATTAATTGCATTTATATAAGTGCCAAGAAATTTTATTCTTAAGACTGTATTTTACTATCCCTTCTGCTGGAGCCAACCTTTGCACACCACATGCACACACACAAGCCAAAACTCAGAAATGACTGTACTCGGCAACACAGTTACAAACCTCATCAGGAAAACCAAGTACATTATAAACATTAATTAATTTCAGCCACATGCCCTCCTCAGTGAAGTGGGTAATTACTATCCCCATTTAGCACAAGTGGAAAAACTAAAGGAGAATGATTTGCCCAGGTCAAACAAGGTGTATGGCACAGAACAGAGCGCTCATAACTCCAGCCAACGAGCCATCCTTTTCTTTGTATAACCCACATAATTAAATTCTTTCAGTCCAGTATGCAAATTTCCAGAAGTCAATATGATGAAAGCAAGGCTACAGTTTCTTCCTTAAACATAAATAACGCGTCCATCTCCTCACTTGCCTACTTTTAGTATTCTCATGAATATTCACATCAGAGTTTCTCCCTCAGAATGCTCTGGAGAAAGAAAAAAAGAGTAACGACCCACTTGAAAAAAAATATCTAATGACCTACTGCAACTTGGAGTCATTTATCGGCTGTATGGTGATTAACTGTGAATGTATAGCCTGGAAGGCAAAATGCAAAGTTTGTGGACTGGGTCCAAAGAGAGCAACCAGGTTCTGATGATAAAGAGAGATCTGCCCGCAGTAAGTAGGTTTGAACTGGCAACTTGACAGGAGCTGAAGAGATTCACCTAATTTACATATATATTTGGATTTTTTTCTTTTCTGGGGGGAGGGAGGGGCAGGGTACATCATAAATAAGCCCAACTTCCTTGCTACAGCAGTAGAAGCACTTTGTTAGCTGATTTCATCAGCAAGATAAGCCTGCAGCTAATTGTTTCTCTCTGTACCCCAGGCTTAAGGGAAATAAGTTTGCTGATGGGTTAATTCAGTAGGAGAATTAACTCCCATAAACACATAGAGTGGTTTTGGTGGGAAGGGACCTTAAGGATCACCTAGTTGCATACCATGCTTCCCACCCTGCTCCCTTTACAGTAGTGCTTCCCTTCAGCCAGTCTCAATGCCCTCATGGGTTAAAGTAGAGGGCACTAAATTCTCTTTTATAGGGCTGGGTGGAATAAAAACTGCCCACAGCACTCTCCAGAATCACTACAAGAAGGCAGAGCCTGCAGTGCTGACTCTGCCACCAAGTTTTTTCCATCAGCCTCAGGAGCCTCACATCATACTCTTTTATCACTACTTTCCATTTCCTTACCTCAGCAATTCTGTCGGACGTGACTGAGGGATGTGGTGGTCAAGCCATCTCAGCTCATCAGCCCACCACTAATGCCTTCATGTGAAAAGACATCTCTTGTTTACACAATATACCCTTGACACCATTTCTATTTACATTAAATTAAAGTTAATCAGCCAGGCACTTGCCACAGCAATCCATGTAACTCAGCTTGGCAGCATGATATTATCAGTAGCTAAGCAATATTAGCTTTGTATGATTAGGACCTCCTGGGAACTCCTTCCATGAGAGGACTGCAGGTGTTGCAGTCATAAAACATTATGCTCCCTCCTAAGCATCTGTATGACAGCCTTTTCCAAGGACAGCATAAAAAACTGGAATGGCAGCTCAAACCTGATTTATTAGTGTGGACATCATAGGTATGCAAGTCCTTAAGTTATCAACTCATCCCTCAGCAAGAAATCCTACAGTTCATTAACCCTTTCAGTAGGTGTCAGTGCAGGCACCCTCACAGCCTACTGTCAGGCAGCAGACTGTGGGTCACCATCAGGAAGGGTTTCATTAGGTTGGCTTTTTCCTTACTTACTCTGCCCCCAAGATGTTCAATTCTTCAAACCGGTGATGCGAATTATCCCCATGTGTTTACTCACATTTTAGTTCCTAACTACTGTAGGAGCAACCCTGCTTTGCTGTTGTCAGGAGAGTTGCCCATGCTGGGCTGCTGGGTGTCAGATGGCGAGGACTGACCACAACATCTTCTGGAGACCTGCTTGTTTACTAGAAATAAATATCTCGGAACACGTGCCAGAGGATTCAGATAAACCACATGTTTCAGGACAAAACTAAACAAAAAGACACCGGTGCATAAAAATAAATTCTTTAAAAGCTAGGAATTCTGTCTCTACTGCTGTCTTAAGGACTGGGATGGTAATTTCAAACCCTGTTAAGGATAGCCTCAGAACAGTCAGGACAAATAGTGACAGTCTTTGCACCCAGACAAGCAGATTGTCCCAGTTACAGGAAAGGTTGCCTAAAGGTACAGCTTCTGCCAGAAGAGAGAGCAGCTGTTGCACTGTAAATAGAATCAACTTCAGCATTAGGTTACAACTGATGTGACAGGGTTTTGTTTTCCCTTTACATTCTCTGTTAGCCAAAGAACATTTCTGCACTTAGGCTGCATCCCTTCTAAAGGCAGGCTATTAACCAGGATGGTTTCCCAGGAAAAGGGCAAAGCACACACACGCAAAAAAAAAAACACCCCAAAAAATTTAAAAACAATAAAAGGACATTTTTCCTCCTACTAGTTTCAGTGCAATGAATAACCCAAGCCAACCTATGCTTTGACCATTTTCTTAGAGACAGATATGCTTGACTCTTGACCTGCAAAATTACAAACTTTTCTAGACACTTGTGCACATGTGTACATGCATGCAAAACCATTTATATAAATCTATACTTGTGTGTGAAAAATAACTTGTTAAATCAATGCAAACCCCATTGACATTCCTCCTGTGTTTTTCATATATTTTACTGAGGCAGAATGTTCGTGAAAAAAAATTAATTTGCCCATCTGAAACAATTCACTTCCCTGCCAGCATTCCAGCGATAATTTTTTTTTTTTAGTTTTAAAGATAAAACTTTTTTGTTTTGCTGGTGTGGAAAGATTTATAACAATTTGCTGAAGCCTTAATTAACTTGAGAAACCATGGGAGTTGCCAGATAAAAACCATTCTTGGTAGAAAAACTCAGGAAAATATGAATATTTTCTTCCAGCTTGGAAGTCTGCTGCTTCGTTTTTTTTAATTAGTTACATTGCAGAAGGTTGGATTAGTCATGGAATCACCTAAAAGCTGTCATAAAAAGCCTTGCAATTTTACTACTGAAATTACACATAGGTTCTAAGATTTGAAGAATTTGACATTCATATCCCATATATTACGATGCTGAGTAAAACTCGAGACAATACCTGCTATCTTTAAGAGGTTTCTATACCTGAAAAAGGAGAAAAAAAATGTTCATTTATGCTAAACCTACCCAAGGAAGAAGGATGTTGAAAGGGAATTCTCAGCAAGATCTGAAGAAGAAAGAAAAGGGCCAAACTGTGCTTATGAAAAACAAGTGGTTCACAGTCATTATTAGGCATCCAAAAAATCCGGAGGATGACTTCCTTGCTTTCACAAAGATCTGATTCAATCACATTCAGTAGGAGTGCAGAGTGTTTTTACTGCTGCTTGTGCCACTCTGGATGTACAGGCGGCTGCAGGGGAACAGGCTGAGGCTGCTTGCTAACCTGAGAGAGATTTGTCTAAAATCTTCCCCAGTTTTGCTGTTGTTACAACTGGACTGAGCCAGTGTGTTACAGTGCTACTAAAATAAGAGTTTAGAGAAACAGAATCAAATCAAGTGTGGGATATAAATCACTCTGCTTATACACAAGTACTTTTATTCGCACTGTTAGAGCCCTAGACCAATTCAGCAGATCTTTCAGACCTCCCAGCAGGAATGGTCACAGTTACTTTTTCTGTAGTTTAATTGTAACACACACAGGCTTTCAACAAATCATCCGTAAGCCTGAGCTGCTAAGAAAGAACAAAATGTGTCAATGCACAGTGAACTGGACAGGAAAGGTCAATCCAAGGAACCAAAGGCAGCGTGGACCATCAGCTGTCGTGAACCATGCTGAGAATCCTTTACTGCTTCTAGAGTACCTGCACCACGTTGGTCTTTCTCAGCCATAATAAGAACATATCAGAGGGATGATGAACATTAAGGTGTCCTCTTCATTGTGAGCTCCAGCATTCTCTCAATTATTTTCCTACAGCAGTTATCAAGACAGCTTCCTCTGCTGTCATGACACTTTGTTGTACCGTGGCTCTAAATACGCATTTCCAAAATAAACCTGCTAGTACCAACAAGGTCTCCGTGTGAGTGGCTGCGGGGGCGTGAGAGTTAAGGAAAGGCAACAGGATCACCCGAAAATAAAAGGTTTGCATTTTGGAGTCTCAACCTATCCACCACTGACTGTACCTTGTAAAAGCAATAGAAACCAGTAAACTCAGTACCAGCAGGCCACATGAATATTAAAATAGCCATGCTGCAAGTACTACAGACTAGAAGAGGATGTGAAACTACCAGAAAACTGCATTTAAAGTGGAAGAGAAAAGTGACTTGTGTTTGTCCTTATTACTGTGAGGGAGAAAAAAATAATATAATCAATGTAGCACATCCAAAGCAACTACATTTTATCGTCCCAGGCTTCATCTTTGCAGCCAAAGAAGGATTTATGCTGATTGATTGAAAGCATTACCTAGAGTTTGTGCTATGCTTTATTTATTTATTTGCAAGGAAGGAGGCTCAGCACTCATTAGGCATCTATTGCATTGACCAGTTTTATCAAGGCTTTTGAAGTGCTACAAAACAGGCTAGTCAGGTGAGTAACATTTATATTCATGCTTAGAGTGGTTACAAACGAATTGATCAAGTCCAAGGAAGCTTTCAATAGATGAGGTTTTGCAGCCCAACACTTAGAGATGCTGAGGCTCTTCTAAACATTACCTTAAGGATATTAAGTGGGAACTTCCCTGTGTGAAAATAAGCTGCTCAGCAAGTTTGGGTTTCCCCAGAGAGGGCTGCAAACTTGGAATAGCATGATTCCAGTATACTCCAGTGTTGTGTAACTGGTGCATCTCTA
This sequence comes from Lycocorax pyrrhopterus obiensis, assembly GCA_014706295.1. Taxonomy (NCBI): domain Eukaryota; kingdom Metazoa; phylum Chordata; class Aves; order Passeriformes; family Paradisaeidae; genus Lycocorax; species Lycocorax pyrrhopterus. Next base: position 25,745,723 of record JACSVZ010000008.1, read on the forward strand.
ACCCATGGATGGGAGGAGCAAATTTGGTTTTACAACAATGACAGGAAAGTCATCGCTACAGCCACTGGGCACACCTGCAAGGCCAAGTGTGACCAGCTTCAGACATGATGTGGTGTTTAGAAACATGTCCATAAGAACACCGTGCAACTGCAGGAGCAAGACAGAGCAAAGGCACCATGTATGTCCAGCTCCCAGCCTGGATGGAACATGCCAAAAAAAGGCATGGCAGAACTTCACTTGGTGCTTCCTTCCAGTACTCTGCAGTGTAAGGACAGCCAGCAGAATTTTTTATTTACAAAATAACAGGGCAGCATTTTTTCATCCAATACGGAACCAAGCCACCTTGTGTTGTGCTTCAGGAATTGTTACCTTTCAGATCAGATGTAAAGCCAAGCCAATACCCTAATCCCGACAGTCATTAAAGATCCATCCTACTACATTTTTTCATTAATGTTAATCCTGATGCCCTGGCCGTATTCCCACCGAGATAATTGCTATTTGCCTCTGCAAATTCCTCCCTTTGGTTCAACAGGGCCTAAGCAGACAAAAATCATCCCTATGTAACACCACCAGCGTGTCTATCCTGTTCTTCCCCCAGGTTCTCTGCTTGCTGCATTGGGAGCACGGTGTACTCACGTCTCTTTCAGCAGCAGCATTGCGCTGTGTCACTTCAGCAGGGGATGGTGCAATGCCACACGCAGAGTGCAAAGAGGGGCTTTGTCAACACTGGACTGAATATCCTCTTAGTGCTAAGAATTTCCTAAGTAAGCTGAAGCAAACACACATTATTCAATGCTAAGTCAGAATCTCCCCAAGTGTAAGAAGGAAAAAAACCAACCCTGAGACCAATGTGACTTTTTTCAGACAGAGCAGGAGTGAGTGGCACTTGAGTTTGCAGACACCACACTGCACCATACAGGACTCTGGCACCAAACCCCAGCTTCAAGCCTCAGGGAGATGGCATGCTTACATCTCCCCTCCTTCAGTCTCATTTTTAATTGGAATTATTTTATGTTCAGGAAGGTTGTTATTCACTAAAGGTAGGCTTCACCTCTTGGAAATTAAGCTAAACTTCAGAAATTTAACCTGTTCATATTGGCACTTACTCTGGACAATGGTGAGGCACTCCTGGAGGGAAAAGTCTTTAAAAAAACATTTAAGACATTTTCTGGCTCATCCTTTGCAAGTTGCGTCATCTCCTAGCAGGAGCTCAGGCACCAGCTTTTACAGTAGAGCAGTTTGTTCTTGCCTAACTTTAAACACAGAAGAGGTGTTTTAATTTAAAAAGGTATTTGTCCAGAGCAAGTGTAGCAGAGACTAATCTCTCCATTCTCCAGAGCTGACAGCACAGTCCCTCCAACAAACATGAGCGATGTGGGAACTATTTAAAGAAATCCTTAGCCAGCTGCATGCAGCACACTGCATGAAACAATATTCCTACAATCATGTTATATATCATTAAATACACAGGGTGGAACATCCTTTGTTTGACATTATTGTTTAATGGCACAAGGTAATAGCCATCAAGTTACTATATGAAATCCCAAAATATTCAAAACAAAGGGACAAGGGGGTAAACCTACAAACTGTGACCTCTTAACGGAGTGTTGGCTTCTTTTCAGGTTCCCATAATCCATGGGCACAGGGGGTTCACATTTTACCCCTTTAAGCTGGCACAGGTCAGAGAGACCCTGCCCTCGTTCTCGGGTCACTAGGCTGCAGGAGCCAAACACTTTTCAGTTTCTGGGCAAGCAGCAGGTCTCGAATCTGCACATAGCATACTCAAGACTGCTCAATGCATAATAAAGTACCTTCTTTTTGCAACCTCATCTCTCCTTTAGGTAAAGCATGGACAATTTTAAGGAGCAATTGTAAGATTTTTTTTCCTCTCACTGCTGAGCTAGCACAGCCAATATATCATCACTCTCATTTTCCTCCTTCCCATCACTGCTTGTCAGTCACAATTAGAATCGCTGCTCAGCTCCTGGATTGCTGCTTATGAACAAGGGCAACTTTGAAAAACAAAAAAAGTCAACTTCAAACCATCTGATCTCTCCTTTCATCCCTAGCCAACAGCAAACAACACTAAAACACAACAAAAACCAGATGTTCATGCATTCTACAGAAATGATCAGAACATGTCACTGTCTTAATCCAAGTATTAAAAATGCAACAATCAAAATGAGGTATTAACAAGGGACAAAAGGACTTAGAGAGTACCCAGTGGCGTTCCTATCATTACCCAGAAATTACTTTCACGGTTATTGTGCTTTTTGAAAGTTTTGTAACAGATCATTAATTTGACACAGAGCAGAAACTTTCATCCAAACAGAGTCCTAGTTTTTCAGTGGTACTAATCTAGCTATACAATTTGTCAAAATTTTATCGAAATGTATCAAAACAAATTCTTTACTATAGTCTAGAAGATGAAGAACTCTGCAGATAGAATGCTGGATATAATTCAGTCAGTAAAGATATTCATGTTCATCAGAAATCAAAGGCAGTGAATGAGGTTCAGCTTTGCACAGGATGCGTAGAAAAACATCGCTTGTCTAATGGGAATCGCGTAGCTATCACTCCACCTAGAAGCACTTATAATTCGAACACGACATGACAACTTGCTTTTCATCACTTCCCATGAGCGTTCTGGCTGATGAGACTCTACAGGATTCACAGCAGAGACTGATGGTAATACCTGGGCATGCACGAAGGTTGGCATTGGAGAGGCAGGTAGTTTAAGGTCCAAAGCTGAACTAGAGATGCTAGAGCATAACTTCTTAACCAAAACGGGACAAAGCTCTGCTACTGATGGTGCTCACACTGCCCCTGTACTTCCACAGCAGGGGCATTAATTTCCGTATTTGGTTCTGGTGGATGCTGGATATAGGGTCGCAATCCAAGATTCAGCGGGTAGTTTGTTGTACTCCTTCCCCTTCATCCTCACCAAAACACCAGTTCATACAGGTCTTAGACATGGTCTCCCAGTTCAGAGAAAAATTCAGGAAAGAAACTGTCAGCAAAAAATTTTCCTCCTATCCCAACAAACTGGTACTAACGCCTGAGGGATATAAAACCCATGACCACACATTAGTGATAACCAGCACATCTACAAATTTAGGATTGTGAATATTTAATATCTCAGTTCAAAATAAGGGGAGCACCCAAACAATGCCAAGGGGAAAGGGAAAGAAAACCCATCCACAAGATCCCTGAGGGCAAATGGTGTCACAGGGAGTAAAATTTTGGGAAGACTTCTGTGTTGATGGGCAAACAACATCAGAGGTCAGAGATACTCTGTATGCACGTCATTACCTGCAACGCCATTTCATTGCAGCTGACATGTCTACAGCAAGGACTTCCAGCTGCCAATATTTACTGAGCTGAAAAAGGTCAAAGAAATAGAACTGACCTTTTCAGGTGGGCCTGCTGGGTAAACATGAGGCATTGCTAGGCTTGAAAATGGATTAAAGGGGGCAGAGGGGGAGGAAAGCTCTTACAATACCCTCCGTGGGTAAAATCCAGCATCCACCCCATCTACTGAGATCTCAGCAGTCATTTGGGCTCCACTTTGTTAAGTTTTCAGAGTAGGGGTTTTTGGCCAAGTGTCACATGTGACAGCAGGAGTAGGTCTATACAAAGACTGGAAAACTCTCCTGCTCAGCCACCTAGGAAGGCAGACCCAAAATGAGCCTGCAGGTGCATCCTGTACCTTACTGCTATCACCACTTGACAGACACAGAAACAGTGGCATTAATTTTGCATCAAATTTTGATTTCCCCATGGTCCTTCCTTTAGGGAGAAGGGAGCACTTTGTCTCTTGAGGCCAGGGACAGAAGCTGCCTTAGCTTTGCACAGTCAGGATTTTGTCAGTGAGCTCGTCTCACACCCCACTTCTTCAGCAGGAAGAACTACCCAAGCACTCGCTCTCATTTCAGCACACAGCACCGTGTTATCTCTTCCGTCAGTGCTACCAAGACCTCTTTAAGAAGTGTCAATAGAACAGGATTTCAGAGAGTTGTATTCACCAGACACGCTGAACATGCTTGATCCAACATCAATGTGCTGCTTCTCTGCCTTTCCACAGCAGACGCTGAGCAACTCCGAAAAGCTCAAATTGCAAAAAGGCCAGCTTAGTCCAACACTCAGTATTTTCAAAAAAATCTCAGACCAAGAGCTGACATCCAGGTTTTCAAGAAATGAGCATTCACAACGTTAAAGACTGCATGCAGGAGGAGAGAAACTGCTGGGTGATGTCCTCCTTTGGAGCTCCCGACAATAGTTAGATATTGGGGGAAAAGCGCAGCACCAGGAACGCCTGGTCTTTGGATGCAGTTTTTCTCTGTGCTTGCAGAATCTTGTCTCACTGCTTCCAGACTGTGGAGGACATGAACAGGGTAGAATTAAGGTCCTTACACAAACCCAGGAGCATCAATAGCTCCTGTGAAGTGGCAGGTTCAGTGCTGAGCAAACACAAACCCCGCTCTTTTGAAACCATAGCAAAATTTTTAGGAGCACAGCTACTCAACTTGCTGTGGTCATATCAGCACGAAGTGCTATTGTGAAGTCACAAATAAAAATGGACAGCAGCTAACAATACGAAAGCTTCATAATTACTTTCTTTTAATATAGCAAAACACTGACTCAAAAAGCATATTCATCATAACTGTATCATTCTTTCATATCATGTTAAAATTCAACATTTTTGTGACTTAAAAGCCTGCTGAGGCAAGTGACTATCACCAAGTCAAATGGACATGAAAATAAACAAGCAGGAAAAGAAATACAGACTGACCAGTAACACGTTTAGAACAGTCCTGCCATTTGAAGAGAGCATGCCATTTCACAAGCCAGAGCAGTATTTCCCTTTGTGTGGCTTTTTATTTTACTTTTTCCCTAGAACATTCAAGTGCATCTTTAATGTATTATTCAAACAGAACGAATGATTAATTAATCAAAACTCCGTTGTATAGGGAGAAGAAAACTGGGCTCTTGTGCAACACCCAGCCAGATGCTCCAACTTAAAGGGAATCATAAGGGAGGATGTGTCAGCAATAGTGCTTAATTATGCAGTAAAAAAAGATGGAATTTCAGAGACAGCTTTTAGGGGTTTAGCAGCATCTCTTTTCAGTGCTTCTCTTCACCATATATATATGTGCCCCTTTCCATATCCCATCTACCAGAGGCACTGCAGCAAAGAGTGTTTGATCCAATCCCATGGAAGCCGGCTTGCATGGAACTACGAGCAGCTGGATTCAAAACTGAGCCATGAATTGTCCCTAAAATAAACTACTTTAAATGACAAGTGTCCCTTGCGTGTATCTCAGTACTTTTCAGGTAAGGAAGACAGACCGTGTAACAAACCAGGAATCCACTCAGGAGTTAAGAAGGTTCTTCTCTGCTTTTGGCTTTTTTGAGCTACATAAGCCTGCTCAATTCTTGGTGCTTCCTTTCCCACACTGCATCTTTTTAAAGCTGATAATTCAGCCCTCAAAAAAAATTACAGAAAAAAAAAAAAGGAATTTAAAATTGTTTCAAATGCTTAAAACCATCCTAATACATTATCCTAATCCCATCTGGGATAGGTTTAAGCAGGGCTTTTTCAAAAAGGGAACAAATTTCTTTCCAGGTTTGTCATGGGCAGGAGAGGAACCAAAACCTGCAATACCTACAAAGAAAATGCAAACTGGGTATTAAGAGAAAATTTCATTACAGCAATAACAATGACGTATGAGAACAGGTTACTGAAATTTTCTGTGGAGCTTCTATTCTCAGTATCCCAGACCTTCTGAAGAATAGGCTGGATACACTTCTGTCCAAAATAGTTCAGGTTGAGTTGCTCTTGCCACAGGGCAGAAATAAGCTATATGAGCTCTCATGATATCTTCCAGCTCTACTTTTCTAGAATTCCACATTTTTTAAGCTCAGAAATTTAGAAGTTTTAAATTAGCATATATTTTTCAAAGGACTGAGCTCTTCACTGTTTCCATTCATGAAAATATTTGTATTTGTCTTCATTTAACTATACATAAGAAATAGGTTCTTCAATTTTTTTTTTAATGTTTTGCACAACATAACATTTTTGCCTCTGGTTAATACTCTGAATCAGAAGCTACAGGAAAACATTAGCCCGAATAACTGATTTTTTTCCCTGTCATTTAAAACACAAGGTAAGGTTTTAAGAGATTAAAAATAACATAACAAAAATAGGGAATGAAAAAACTGTTTACTACTCATCAGTCCTAGAGCTCAAAGACCACTAATTTGGCTCCAGCCAGTGTTATTTATCTTGAGAATCACTACCTGAAGCCCTTAAGTTAGGGGGGAAAAAAAAAAATCTAAACATCTGGTTCAAGTACATGCAAAATCTGAGGATAGAAAATTTATCATTTTGAAGATTCATATTTACTTACAATTCTTTATTGTCCCCTCAACTCCATATTTCTTTCCCTAACCTACTGTACCCTTCTCAAGGTCGCACCTTTCCACTTTCACAATCACATGCATTATCAAACTGCAATATCATGACATGGTAACAATGAACACAGCAAGGGCAGTAGACTCAAGGAAGAGTTATCCACGAGGAACAGACCACCACAGCAATGCTGCCTCAGCCATACTGTTAAATTTTCTAATTAAACTACCTAAATGGGCAATATGGTTTTTGCTTTTCCCAAGAAAACATACACCTGTATGCAGAACCAGGACATAGCCACCAAAATAAAAAAGTAAAATAAACACTCAAAAATATGCAATATGAGGAAAGGCAACTGCTTCCTGGATACTTTTTCTAGGTGAGAAGTAACTGGCAGATGCAGCTGTCCATCCTGGATTTAAAGAGATCACTCTGCTTAGGTCCTTTAGAGCAACAGCCAGTAAAATCACTCTGTAAAAAAGTGAAGCCAATTACTCGTTGTTTGTTCTTTTTCTGAAAGGTGACTGTTGCTAAGGGCAAAGCACAATGATGCACAGGTATCTGAATCCACTGTGCCTGAATCAGCCAGTACATCCAAATGGCCTCAGGTGAAACCAAGGTGACTGAGGAGGCCCCTGGAAGGTGGGTAGCCCTTCTGCATGACTACTCTTGAGCTAATTAGCCCTTTCAAGAAACAGGAATAATTAGTGTAATTTGAGTACCTTGCTACAAAAGGCACATTACCTCCAGGCACCTCTGCCTGGTGCAGCAGTAGGCAGACCTTGAGAGCTGGACAGCTGTGCTTCTACCAGAGTCATGTCTATAACACATTGATGCTGGCAAATTGCTAAATCCTCCTCAAAAATTTAATTTCCATGCTTATTGCTACTCCTTCTCCATTTGCTCTCTGTTGTTGCAGATTAATTTTTTTAAGACCTAAGCCATTAGGGCTTTGGCTAGTTTCATTTTTAACACTTACGCTGACATGGGTGATGCAAAATGGGTTGTTAATGGGTGTATGATGATGCAAAATGGGTTGTTACATCATCTTTCTTTTGATCAAAGGAGGTTAATTTTACTTAATACTAGTTATGACAAAAGCTAACCTACAGGTTTCCCTGTAACCTGATTTTTTTCATGGCACTGAATCAGGAATGACTGGTTAGCAAGTGCCAGCAAGACTGGTCCTCTGGTTGGTTGTGAACACTAGCATGTCTTAATCCAGCTAGTCTAAACTCTTCCAGTTTTTCAGAAGCTGGGCATCTCCCTTAAACACCTCCCCTTAACTCCCCTAGAGATACAAGATCCATCGAGTATGTGTATGATTGTGTCCTTTCTTCCAAGCATCCTCTCTGCTGCCCAAAAACACTGTGCACCATTAGCATCAGAGTCCAGACGATCCTCAGACTAATAAGGACAGTCCCAAGAAGCAGCTTGTGCTGATTTTCTTTCCCCTAGCCAGTATGTCCAGCTCTTTTTACATTTGCTCAAGCATCTCCGTGAGGTGTATGACCAGGAGGTATCTGTCTGACTCCACTTTGTGCGCAGTTCAGGAAGGACAAAAAAACAACTCACCAACATGTTTCCCCCTTACCAAGAGAGCAGAGCAGTTAAAAAGAGTCAGCAAATAGTCATTACAACCCCAGGCCTTGCCTTCCACATTTGCACATTAGATGTGGTGATGAAGATGGTCAGAGTAACAAGACAGAGTGGCAATGCTACAGATTCCCCAAGAAATTCAGTCCGTGTTTTGCATCCTTTAAGGGAAATGAAAACAATTAACTCTTGCTTTTTTCTTCACTGGCAATGGAACAAAGCTATTTAATTTTAGAACAAGAATCATTTTATGTCTTTCATCTAAGGGCAGGCAAAGGAAGGTAGGAAAGTCACAAATCTAATGTGCACAGGCAAAACCATGGCTGTGTCACTGCTCATCACCAAGGAGTGGTAAGAGGTGACAGGTCTGGAGCTGTCACATACATCCCCAGCCTGATGGCATCCTCAGGCTTGCTCCATTGGCCAATGTGGTCCTAAAACTGCCAGAACAGACAGCAAGGGGGTAGCTTTGCTCTAGTGCACCCTTGGCTCCCTGTGCACACATCAATCAGTGAGGAATGACTTCGCACTTGAATTCAGATTTCTGTTGGAACTCCTGCTTTGGACACAAACCCATGTAGCTGTCTCCAGTATGGATACTGCAGGGGTCCATCTCTGCATATCCAGATGCAAGGGTCACAGCTGTACAGTCACGCTGCCAGGTGTCTACCATGGCCAGTTACCAACCACTGATTGATTCTCTTAATTCAAGTGCCTGATCCCTCCTATTACAGCTCCTCTTCCCCTTGATGGCTCACATCCCAGCCATCAGATTATCCTTCATTCTGATGATCTAGGGTGCCCTTTGCCAGCTGCATCCAATCTTGCACCTATTCTTCATCTCCATTTCCACTACCAAAGTACTTCAGAATAGCTCTTCATGCAGATCAGGGCTGAATGTTTAAAAGCATATCACTTGTGTGCTCTCCCTCTGGGCCCTTCCTTCCAAGAAGCCCATCTGACTTCAGTATCTGATTGCTAAATAGACGAGGGTACCCAGTTGCCTGGATCTGCTCCTGTTAATACAGCCCAGGACACTGTGAGCCATCCTCACTGCCATGCACGTGCTCGGTTTACCTGCAGCCCACCAAGGCGCTCCCTCCGCAGACCTGCTCCCCACTCAGGCTGTTCCCTGGGGTTTATTTCACCCCAGGCCCAGAACTGCTTAGGTCCCTCTGAATGGCAGCCCTGCCCTTGAGCTATTTACTGACTAGGACCCCAAATCTGGTGTCACTTGGGAAACGTTATCTCCAACAGTTCTTTTGTCATAGCCCACTTCTGTTTTCCCCTGCACATAGCCACTGAAAACTCCACCCTAATTATGGTTTCCTGTACTGTCTGACCATATAAAAGAAGCCATTCACTGTCAAAATATTACGTGTCCCTCACGTCCTCCAGGATCGTGAGTGAAATAAACTACAGAACTCAGTAACACTTCTGCCTTCATGAGGCAGAAAACCAGCATTTTATACACTGCCTTCAAGAGTCCCTTTCTCCCCATGCACCATCCAACCCGAGGTGACAGAAAATTGGATGTAGCCTCGCTCAAGATTCTTTTGAGCATTCCCCTCAGTTTGTGGTGGGTAAAAGCACATCCAGGCCATGCCACATTGGAAAGCAGCTTAGACTGTCAGAAGCTTCTGGGGAGGTTTGTCAAAACTGCCCTCACTTTCATTCATTAGCCTTTTGCCCTTATTTTCAGTGCACCTGACTGCTTCACCCTTTCAGCATTTAATTATCCCCTTTTCCAACCAAGCTGAAGGTTAAGGTTTGGCCTTGGGCCCCTCTGTCTGCTCCACATGAGCTCATTAAAAAGTTGGTGTTCTATGAATGTAAGAAACAGACAACAAGCAACAAAAATAAAGAGGTGCTAAGAGATAAAACTGAAAATGATAAAAACACTCAGTTTATGTAATTAACAAGACCAGTGTTCATTTCTAACCCTTCCAGGATAACACTTTTTTGTTCACCAGTCTTGCAAGGGTTAATCGTGGACACCAATAATGTTCTGCTACTCTGCAGCATTTCGTGAGCTTCCTAACAGAGTTTAAAATAAAATCAAATCAAAGGTAGGAGCACTTCTGTTAGACTCCCTTACAAAAAAAGCCTGAGCTTTTTTCCGTTTTCCATCTATGCCTTCTCTAAAAGGGCAACAGGAAGCACACGGATAGCTCTGAAAGACCAACACTGAGATTTCTCAACAAATGCTTGTCTGTCACAGAGAAACCAACTTCCTGAGCATAAATTATTCATGTTCAAGGATAAAAGTATCAGAGCGGATAACCCAGAAGATTAGGAAATTTCTTGCATGGCACTTTTCTCCTACTGCAGGGCAGGCTGTTTCTGTTATTTGCAACTAAGATTTGCCAAGAAAGTTAAACTCAGCCAAGACATCTAAAGGTCTTTTTGGATCATTATTTTGCTTCTCTCCCCATTACTGTCCATCATACAAAAAGCTTCTTTGATATTTCCACATCATTTATTCAGACCAGAGAAACAAAATACAATTCAGGGGTTTCAGATTATCAAATACCACAGATTCCAAACTATCATTTCCACCAAACGGGAGATGGACACCTGAACTCAGAACCTGCTTTCAATGCCAGTTACATGATGGAGTTATCTTTGGGTTTGTGTTTTAGGGAACAGGGTGGCTGGTTTTTCATCACCTGCAGTGCTCATTGAGTAGCTTAGGAAGTTCTTGATGCTCTGTAATTGATGCTATTATCCAATAACAAAAAGTGTAATTGCTCAGGGTTACACATATGGGAGAAAGCAAGAAATAACTGGAGTTGAACTAGGACAATTTTCTCCTGAATTAAAAGATCATCTGATGGAACAGTAAGTTACAGATTCTCCCTTTCTGTGACTTACCTCATACATTTTTAGGTAAAACAGTGACTTCCGCTATCATTTCTATGTTCCTATATAAGATGCAAATCCACTGAAGTAGCGACAGAGGTGAATTAGTTTCCACCCTCAGTTAGGGGTCAAATTCACCCATTTCTGCATTTTCTACAAACCTAGAAATTCAGAACTCTGTTCTAAACCCTGCCTATTACACATTCCCAGCTATCAGCAGCAAGCCTCTGGGCTGCTTTTTTTTCAGTGTTTCTCATTTTGTATTTTGATGCATGATTCATACAATATTTGATTTACCCCTTCATTAACTTCCCTCAAGTAGAGAAGGCTGAATGCTATGAGGTCAAAAGCATTTGAAAAATTTCCTTCTTTTCGGTTGAACTATTCAGTGAATCAATATTCTTCCTACTCAACCAGTTCTACTCGCAAGGGAAGTCAGATGTTCATGGCCCTGACCTTAAATATTGGCCCTTAGCACATCACTTAAAATGATAGACAGTAATTACCGAATTGGTGGACAGAACTGTCAGCTGAGAAAAAAAACAGGGAGAGACAAAGATGATTGGAAAGAAAACACAGATACACTGAGATTAGGCTAACAGGATCTCACAAAAAGAGTGATATCTTGTAGCTTGCCTCTGATAACAAATACATTGGATCTAATATTTTTATGAAAACCTATGTATGTTTCAGACTGGAAATTCTGATTATAAAGAACTTTGATTCAATTCCTTGTATGTCAGACAATTTATCCCTTCCCCCTTCCACTCTTCTGGTCAAATCCTTGGAGTCTGAAGAGCTCTAGGGTCTATCTTCATGTGACCAAAAAGATACTGCTGCTATCTGGTATGAATTCAGACCATGTACTCCAAGAGGAGAACTGATCCTCTGAACTGTCATTAGCACCATTGCCTCATTTGAGATGAACAGAAACGATTTAACCTTTTTATTTAAAAACAAAAAACAACAATAACAAAAAAACCCCACAGACAAACAAACAAAATGCAAAAAAACCCAGGTGCTAGAGTGGTCACCTAAGCTCTTCAGTATCACAGGAGCCACATTTGCACAGTTCAAGAGTCATAAATTTAGGATTCACAAGTCTTCAGCGATACCCACCTCATCAAGTCCTGAAAAGAATTAGGCTTGCATAGGGCAGGTGCTCTTACTTCCACAAAGTCACATGGCTTCAAGATATTTCCTTCTCTGCTTCCAGTCTTTGATTTTAAAAAATTAAATTATAGCTAACAATTTTTAAACGACAATGGAAAAGCATCTTCCCCCAGCATTTCTCTGGCTGGTAAATATTTTGTTGGCACAATGCATTTTGCAAAAGAGGCACTCTAATCCAGCCTACAAAACAAAAGCTGTGCCTCAGTACTGACAAAAAGTGCAATACTGCTACAGGCATTTTAATATACAGCAATTCTTTTCTGCTCCTACCTGCCTCTGAGACCAACAAAACTAAACAATGAAAATATGAAGCATATTCCAGATATATTTCCTCCTCATCTCCAACTGAGTACGCCACGAAATGCCTCTCACACAATCCAGGTGGTTTCCTATTGGCCTCTCAGCTTACTGCCACCTCAGCAAACAAGGCTTTGGAGCAGTGGTTAAACCAGTAGAGGCTTTAGAGAGGTCTGTTAAAAACATATATGAAAACAAATCCCAACTTAAGAGAAAAGGAAATTTTCAGTAGGAATTACAAACATCAACTTTCCCATTTGGATGATACCTTGAAAGAGAACAGCCACAAGTTCTCAAAACAATGCCCCCTTTTCCAAGACCTCTTCTGCACATTCAAGAGAATTTGTTAACAAAAGCAATTACTCCAAGGTCAATACAGGTGGACATGTAGTGCTATTCCTGGTCCGAGAAGAGCATGGAAAATTATCAGTTTTCAATACTCATGTGAAAAGACACACATTTGTGAGCACAATGTAAAAGTGTCTAGTTTTGCCATAACTGTGTTTTCCTAGGAGTAGGGGAAAGGAAGTAGTCTTCCACATATCAGTGAAAATCTGAAGGTTCAGAAAATTCTCTGAGTTGAAACAGCACGAAGGTTATGATGGGTTTTTCACTGAACCTTCGGCTATGACAATACAAGTGACATTGATGGCCTCAATTCACATGGACATTACCACTTTATTCACTTTTTCCTTACCTCCCACAGCCAGATTTGCACAGAACACATTGTGGCAATGAACACAAACATAGGAAGTCCCCAAACTCTTCCTGACCCTTACTACAGAAGGAGAATTTAGCGATGGGGAATTCAATTTGTTCTTCAAAGTACTCAAAGTGAATTGAAGTTGACATGCAAGGAAAAAGATATTGCTTTGCTTAAAACAGTTCCCCTGCCACTACTGAAAGCTCTTCCATGGTACTTATCTCTCTGCTTTGGAGCTCAGAAGAAAGAGCAATGCTGGAGACAAGAGCACTCAGCTGGCACATCAAGTATTTCCAGGCAAAACACTTGCCCTGTGCCTTCTCCAAGGTGACCTCCACCCACAATTTCAGCTGACTAGTTTTTCAGACAGTTTGCAATGCATTCACCAAGTAGCCATGTGTCCTTCACCTGAAAATTGTTCCCATGTGATTTATACAAAATAATCAGCCCAAGTTCTTTTGACTGGACAGGTGTGTCCTGTGGTACATCTCCTGAGCCTTGGCTACAGAAACACAACTCCACAGTCTCCTCTACAAAACATATTTCATTATAATTCTGCTTATAAATCAATAGAACTAAAAGCAAGAAACTCCCCATGGATGTCATTATAACTCAGCATAACGAAATATTTTACTTGTATAACTCATTCTGCACTATGCTACTCTAGAACAGATGTCTTTTTATTACTCTATTTAGAAATAAAAGAACCTTAATTTGAAATATTTACCAGTCCAGGATGGTGTTTTTTACCCAATGCCAGTTTTAATTTACCATGTAAGTCCTAATTAGCAGATACAGTATTTTTATTTCAGGCAGCAACTGCTGGGTTTATTTAAATAAAAAAAATATTTAGAGAGAAGATGTCATTGGTAAGTTCATTTTTACAAGTATACATTTACATGCTTCAGATACCAATTACAAAGTATTAAGAGCGCAACCAGCAGGGTTATCACAGCAAGTTTGTGACTTTTAAGTCTTTGACACTTGTGCAAGGTTCAGGACAGCTTTAATTTATCAGCTGAGAGAATTTTTTTATTCAATATCAAGCAAGTCTATGAGAGGTCAGCTCAAGCACAGATTTGCTTTTAAAAAATTAGCTGAACTGCTTAGTCATAACGAGTACCAGGGCTGCTTTAAATATCTTAATATTTACCTTTATGTTGCAGTATTACAAGATGATGGAAAAGTACCATCCATAGCCTGAAGATGTATAGCCTGCTTCTGGACTGCTGTCAAACTCAATAATGAGTCAGAACAGAAGACCTCAGTAAAGTGGTAGATCTTTGATGACCTCTCTCCTCTAACTCTGCACATAAGTGGGTGATTTAAGTTGGACTGAAATACAGAAAGATCTCCTAAGATCTAGATAAGATGGTGACTGAATGGCTCTTTCTCTTCCTGATCAAAGAGGGAAGTCAAGCTCTGTCTTTTAAGCAGTTGATTTTCCTCAGCTATCCACCACATGTATAAAAGCCTTTGAAACAGTTGGTCCAAAAGGAAGTACATCTCACCTGTCAAGAGAGATGTGGCAAGAATAGGTCTGCTGACTGCACTGGCTTTTAAGAGTTCATGAGCTCTTTGTGCAAGTATGAAAACATTATCATCGGCTTCCAGATCAAACTGCTGCACAGGAAAATGCTATCTGCATGAGGGAAATGGTACCTGCAGATTTTAAGAAAGAAGCCTTCCTGACCCTTTAAATTGAGGAACAAGGGGGAAAAAAGAGCATGTAAAAACTCAGGGTTAACAGAGTCACTGGTAACTGTCTGTCACCAAGGACTGTGTCAGCAGTTCAGTGAAGATCTGTGTGGATACAGTCTCCAAGAAATCTTGGGTCATTTGGAGTATAGATATCACTGTTCATTTTCCACAGAAGATGCTGCTTGTTACTCGAGACAGAATTTGAGATCATTCTAGTTTCCTAACACTCGTTGTCCAGATCGAGCTCTCAGACCCCCGTTATTCTCAGTGTAGGAAGATGAGCAGTTCCAGAGGGGGGACCTCACACATCTGCCAGCACAGGGTCAGGAACAGGCTCCACGTCCAACCTGCAACTAGCTAAACTTTACATGCCACAGTTAAATACATACTGGTATTAAATACTAAATGAACTATTTCTACACCAAAAAAAATCAGCCCTCTAGCACTGCAGAGCCATCACTGGGTATGTAACCTAATAGTTACGCTTGACAGGTTTCTGTATTGTAGAAATACAATTTCAGCCAGCATCGCCTGCGCTGCATGAAACTCAAAACCAGATGAACAGCAGAGGAAGACAGCAGCTTAAATATACAGCTTGGTCTAGTACAGAACCTGAAGATCAATAAAACTTGTTTAGCCCACGAAAGAGCAAGATGCCAGCACAAGACAAGAAAACAAACTCTTCTAGATTTGATCTCACCTTGCCTTTCTCACAGCCATGGACAAGTCAGCAATATCAACACTGCAGCAAATGCAGTGCCAATGAAATGTCAACATACAGAAGCTAAGTTAAAGAAGAATTCCCAATTCCCACTGATTTTAGCACAAAACTTCTCTTACAATGTTAACTTTTACTTCAGCACCTAACTGCACAGTGATATTAAGGTCTCAACTAGAAAGTTGTGTACCAGAACTTACAAAGAAGCTCCTCAAAACCCAAAACCTTTGAATATTTCGTTCAGCAACACTGAGTTCAGCAGCAGTTAAGAACAAAATAAGCTTAACTCTAAAAATTAGAAAAAATTTGTTATCAAGTGGTAAAATTACTTTTTGTCCCACTTTGCTCCCATCACTCCTGTCTCTGCCAAGACCGAATTCCTTAGAAACTTTTTTATTAAATGTATCTGCTCTAAAATAATTTTCCCCAAGAAAAATTACAAAAGAAAGAACTTCCATTTATACTTAATTAAATCTGAAAAAAATCTTTACTGTAACCAAAGGTAATTTAGACCTTCCACCAAGAACTTAGCACGCAATGCCAATGACAAATTTCAGGAAGTTGCCTGGGTTGGGTCCATCTTTCTAAAAAATAGAAGTTGAGGAACTTTCTATTGTATTTCAAAACAGAGTTTCAATGCAGATGCAGGCTCAGCAATGTTTCATCACCCTCTTAAACTAATGAAGGTCTGATCTACAGCTCATTAGGGGACAAGAACTGTTCCAGCAATGTCTGTGAGCCTTTTATGAGACTCTGTGAGAAAGCAATGATTTCTTCTTGTGCCATACTTTCGGACTAGCAAGGGGAAAACCATCTTGCCATCATGATCAACAGTAAAGTTCGTGTTCTTCAGCAAGTACTGGATTTCAAAGGGTGTTTGTTCCTCAGTCCAACTTCAGATACCTTGTGGAAAAACAACTGCTGGTAACGCGTGACGTAAGTATTGTGGCAAAAGAAATAACTGACTTTAAAAAAGCTGGTCTCTCCATAAGGTGGAGTAGCCAAGTGCCACTGCGAGGTGAGTTCCACGTAACAGTGGTGGACAGAAGGAGGGAGAGTTATGTACAATTCAACATGGACACAGTCCAGCTCACAAGCCCACCCGAGGGGGGGATGGCAGAAGAAAAGGACGTTAAGGCACAAGAACAAGTATCACAAGACATCTTGGTGGTCTTTTAAATTGAAAAATTTTTAGCAAAATATTGAATGTTGAGGGCATTTATCCATAGTTATGTTTTGGGGCTTTCCCTCTCCTTTGTTTTTTTGGGTTTTTTTATTAAGCACTACATATTTCTTTGGAAAGTTAGTGCTTTTCACACATACTGGAAGAACAAAACATAGTTATAAATGGCTTTGTCAAACATCCATTCAGGGTCCCTCCATCACTGTACTTAGTTCCCTACAGTTCCAATACTGAGCAAACCTGAGCAGCACTCCTGAAATAGACACAAATATCTTTTTTGCACATTTCCACACATAATCAGTCCTTCTCCAGTATGAGAGTCCAGCATGTGATGCATTCTCTGGGTTTACTGTTGTCAGCTCACTTAATTTGCAGTTTCAGAGTTATTCAGCACCTCACGCTGAGCTGCCTTTTCTTACTGTGAACTGCTCCTGGATTTGTATTGCACTGCTATTTGGTTTGCCTTTAAAAAAGAAGAAATAGGAGGGGTCATTCTGTTTTCAAGCAGACAGGCCGCTTGTATCTTTGGAGAATAAATGTGTGAAGACACTCAGAAGCATGATTGTTATTTTCCTTTTAAATGGCAAAATAGCCTTTTTTTTTTTTTTAGCTTTGTTTTGCCGAAGTTCAGGAAGAGCACTCAGTGCTGCAGTGGTGAATTCACACAACTGCCTGGACTATGTGCAGAATGAGAGAGCCAGAGAGGAAGAGACTGTTCCCAACTCTGCTGGGAAGCTGGGTACATCACTCACCCCCACACTGCACTACTTTTCTTGATCTCAGCTGGATATAACCCCTCTGGGACACATTGCCTGGTCTGTGGATTTTCATCACCTAAAGGAATTGTTCCAGTTGTCTACTCTGGCTCCCCTCAAGGAGTTCAAAGCCAACCCTTAAAGTATAGCACAAACTATCTTTTACTAATCCATGGAAATTTCATGGTTTGGATCCCTCATTTTCTTTGAGGTTTCATCCACTTTCCTCATTCTTCCAGACCTCTGCTTCCAGACCTCTGCCCAAACATCCTCTTCCCTCTGCTGAATGCCCCCTGGACGTGTCCCCTTGGTAATCCTTTCATCTCCTGCACACACCTGGGCCACACATCCCTTCAGCTCCAAACTTTATTCTGGTGGTTCTTTGTGGGCAGGAGTGGTGATATGTACAACTCAAAGACCCATGGCAAGGCACAGCCAGGACTCGAATCTCTGGAAATTGTCAATAGAGCAGGAATTGTCTGTCCAGTGGGAACACAACCATGGCTTCCTCTTAAAGGACTACAGCAGCTTACCTGCAGCCACCTAGGTTCCATTTTTGACAGGAGAAGTGCAGATATCGCAGAGAGGACCCACATGTCCCCTGTCACATTCAGCAGGTGGTACTTACAGGCCAATTTTCTAAGCAGCTGTTTTGCCGGTAACATTTTGTGAAGTAGGCTGCCCTTTCCAGCTGAAAAAACCAACCATGCACAAAAGCTGCTGTAACACCACATTAAATGCTTTGGATACAGGACTTGCAAGGCAGCTGAAATGGTAACCTTTGCTCCCAGCTACTCCATTGATTCAAGCTATTAATGCTGCACGTGTGTGAACAGAATCCAAAACTAAGGCCAAACTCGCCAGAGCTGAGCCAGATCCCCATCAACAGAGGGGCAATTTGTAGCAGCTTAGAACGTACCATTTGAAGGTTTAGTTTGAACAAGCAAGGTTTTGATTTGGAAGAACTGGAACTGAAGAAGATATGGGCAGATTTTTAAGCCAAACCCCCAAATCCTGGTTCTTTAAGCTAGGGATGGTCAGCACTCGTATTAACCTTGCATGGCTACCCAAAGAGAGGCACAGATGATGCAGGGTTGCCTACTCAGTGATGTTTCCCACAGCCACCTCCCAGCAGAGCTCTCCACAGTGTGAGGTCTCTGGCTCCTGCCCTGATGGTCCAACACAATGCTTGCTTAAGCTGCTTTTCCTTCTGCCCTCCTTGCAGGGACCGTCTTTATGGATGAACATCTGATGGGCCACACTGATGGGCAATCTGGCACTCTCCAATCCAGCTGTTCAGCCTGCAGAGCCAAGGGGAGGCTCAGTCCTAACACTGCAAAGGGATTTAATAACCAGTTGCAAAATACTCCTACCAAATAAAATCCTGCCCCTTAAATGGTTTGAAACATTTTTCATGTGTAGCTTCAATCCAGGAAACTAATGAAAACAACACAAACAAAAGGAGATCCAACTTCTGAACAGCAATACAAATATATGCAGACAATTCAAATAATTCTTGCTGCTTTAATTCCCTGGAGATGTAACTGCATATATTACACAAAGCTTATGTATTAAAAACCAGTGTTTCCAAGCAATGAAATTGCTGCCATAAACATCCCTGAATCCACTTTTAGAACTACTCTAAATAGCCCATCTCTGTCTTGGTTTGCTGGCAGGTTTGCACTGATTCTGTGAGCATTTTAACACTGCCTCACCTCTCCACTTACCTTGGGATTTTACCCTGCATCACTCAGGATTCCTGAGGCTCACCAGCCAGGGCCACGTTCCCAGCACATCTTGATCATCCTGCCCACATTAGCTCCCAGTTCTCTTCACACCCTTCATGGCTTTACTTGCAACCAGGTGTACCTTCCATGTATAATCCCTTGTCCAGCACCTCCCACACTGGGCCCTGGTATTAAATCCTGGCCACTTCTTCAATGTAAGTACCAATGCCCGTCTGTGCTGTGCTTCTGGCATTTCTAAGTGTTCATTAGCGTGGTGCCCACATATTAAGCAGTGTATTTTCAGCTTCATTAAATATAATAAAGCAAAATCCTTTCATAAGATACTTTTTCTGATTGACTGCTCTTCAAATATTTGAAGAAAATTACTAACTGGGAATTTTGTGTCAGAATAATTTGCAGGTAGAAAGATTCTTAAAATGAATTTTCTATAGATTATTTTCAGATCCTCTTTCTTCTCTCCATTCTGCATCTAAAAGGGATTTTGTACCACTGGAGAGGGGAGGGAAAAAAAAAATCAAACCAATACCTGCCTACTGAATCTGACAAGTGACATCCAAGAAGACTGATGGAAGTAGAGTGCCCCAATTTCTCCTTCTCAGCTATACAACCTCCTTTACTTTTAGGTGTACTCATGGATCTCTGTGGAGACAGCCCTGACTGCCTCCATTTCTGGCAACTGGGTTGGAAAGCTCTTGCTGGCCTCACATCTCTATCTGTAAGCAGATTGGGAATGGGGCATGAAGCATCTATGTAGGCAGCAAGAAAGCTGTATTTAATTTCAGTTCTCCCCAAGTTTTTTAAACCCTTTGGAAAAAAACAAAAAACAAACCTTTTCACATACTCTTAATTATTTTAATATTAATGAAAGCAATGCCAGCCAGCTCTAATGACAACTAATTCCAAACAGTTCCTGTATTTGCTTTGTTTAGAATATTGTCAATACTGTATCCACAAACAAACCAGTTGCCAGGGATTGTGATCAGTGACCACATTCTACATTAGCTTATAGGGAGCTCTCAGAGTCAGAGACCATGAGCAGCTATAACATCAGAATACTGAAGTGTTATTGTGCTATTTTCTATAATCTCCCACATGAGAAAACTTCATCTTCTCAGTAAAATGCTCTCCTGTTCTACACTTTTGACCAATGTGATTTTCTAAATTAAAGTATTGACACTACATATTCATCAGACAGTGTATTTAAACAGGAAAAAGCTGAGCAGGTACAAACTACCCATCAGCAACTCACCCAGTAGGAGCATTATTATTAACCACATTATTCTTTCCAGGAATGAATCCCTCAGCCCTGCGAAGAATTTAAGCCAGACTAAAACAGCCTCATTCAATCAATGAGATCCCACAAATATTTACCTCTTTTCCTGACTCAACGTTTACTCTATGTATCCCTAAAGAATTTTAAAACTCCTTTTGCCCAGACCCATAAACCCTTCTTTATCCAAGTAGTCCTTCTTGCATCCCTATTCTCCGAAGTTCCAATTACTTGTTGAGTGAAGATCAGCAGAATTTAACTGGCTCAGTGAGAGAATCAGTTTTTCAACTGATGCATAGCAGCAGTTTAACAGTGAGGATAAACAATACAACATGCTGGCTTAAAAAAAAAAAAAAGAAAAGAAAAAAAGAAGAAGAAAGGATAAAAAGCTTGGCATAAAAATTCAGCTGGAAATGGGAAAACAAATAAATATTGGAAACATGTTGGGTCAAAGACGCTGATTTTGAGTGATCTCACACAAATTAAACAAAGGAGAAAAGGCAAGATGATACTGTCAGTAAACAGCTACTTTAGCTTTCAATTAACTGCCTATTCACTGCTCATTTTCTCTGCAGCTGCGGGCCCAAACGCCTGACTTCATCTGCAGTGCAATTCCTGCACGGATTCCTCCACCAGTGAGTGATGTTTCTCTGCATTTACAGCCTACAGCCAGTTTATTCCCAACGTCAGCTGAGCAGCACCCAAGGAAACAGAAAGGTAGCTCAGAGGAGAGAGTTTCTCACTGTACTTCACCCAGAGTAATAGGGAGAAAGTGTCAACTCCTGAGCTGACTTGATCAGCCTAACCACAGCAGGAGTACTGCCTAGGAGGTGCAGATGTAGTAATGCATACATTCACACCCATTCACATTCTAACAGAGGTCACCAGCTATGTTCCCCATTCCCTGAACCCCCAAATCAACCCTCTCTTCTGACACCTTTCTTTGTAGTGAGCAATTCCCCATCTGCTTCCCAGACTCGCAAGGTATTCACCAGTCTAATTTGAAGTGGGGTGCCAAGGAGTCCTTGCATTATCTCTGGTCTGTTTGTGGGAGCCACAGAAGGCAGGGTGCACAAAAAGTGGAACAGCTGAAAAAAACCTAAAAAACGCTTCCCAACTGGACAGCCTGTCAGCAGGAACGAATTACAGCAAGGAGAGCTGCTGCAGAGCTATCAACACAGGAGATTTGGGATCACCTAACTGGTTTTGACAGGCTCTCCTTGGCCTCATGCACTGAGGAAAATCCATAAACCACACTTTCCTTACAGAAATGTGTCCAGATGCAAAAGAAGCAATTAAAAAGAAAAAAGGGATGCGGACATCCCTAGGACAGCATCACACTGGCGCAGATGAGGAAAGCGTCCAAGTGACTTAGGAGCCTTGGCCAGGACTCCTCATTCTCACAGTGACCAAGGGAAACACTCGAACCCCACTCCCTCTTTCAGTTCCTCCATCATTTCTAAGCAACAGGTTTGCACTGTCATGCTCCAGTTTCCACACGACTTCTGAAGCAAGCCAGGCTTTTGCAAGCTGCCCTGTGTGTTGCAGGTGGCTGTGTCTGCAGGTCTCCCCTCCTGCTGCACTGCCTGAAACTCCTGGCTGACTTGGACCAAGGTTTACACCTGCAGTAACACAGAAAAATGTCTAAACAAGCCAGGCAGCTGGGCAGAAAAGAGACATCCAAGAAACACTCCCTGGGAGTGCTTGTTCTACAGGAAAGGCCAAGATTACCTCTTATTGAACACCTGTGAAGGCTGGAGAGAGAATTAAAAAAAAAAACCAACCTCATGAAGTCTTGGCCCAGGGGAAAGTTTCAATCAGAGCTGGAAATGAACCACAAGACAAAGCCATTGGAAACCAAGCTCCATTACCTCCACCCCACACAGAACTACTTATTTAAAGCATCTCTTATTTGAAGATCTCAGCAATTTAATTAAGGAAATGGCCCTCAGTGGCAGGCAAGTATCATGATGCTTATGTTATCCATGGCTTGCACTGAAGCATGGAGCAGTTAACTGAGTTACCCCTGACCACACAGGAACCCACAAGTCCTGCCTTTCTGGTCTTTTTCTCTAACTAATAAAGGCACTCAACTTGATTCACATTTGCAGGTCTTCACAGCAGTCCCACAACACAAGACCCATCTGCACAGGAGGCCAGAGCACTGCGGTGAACTGGCAAGTCCTGACTTCTCCTGAACCTCTTCCCACTTAGCCCAATCTAAAGACTGCTTTGCCTCCCAGCAGAGTTTCTCAGCTGTACCTCTGCTCTGATTTTGCATGAAGAACCACAGCCATGTCCAGGAGAGGCCTTATAGCTGGGTGCAGGAGCAGTAAACACTGGGCAACAAGCAGCTCCCACCTCCACCTGTGAAGCTGCTGCCTGGCAGGGGGGCTTCAACCATCCTGGACACAAACCATCCCCCAGGGCCAGTGTTCCTAGCTCACTGTGCCTTGGATGCAGTCCCAAAACTCAGAGCAGATGGAGTTCCTCCTGTAGATGTCGAGCACAGTGGTAATAGAAGCTTGTCCATCTTTCCATCAGCTGTCCATGACAACTATGATTTTATTTTTGTTTTAAGTAATTCCATCCTATCAGGTCTATTTACTGCTAAGGTTGGGTTTTTTCCCAGCTTTTAACCTTGTGATTTTTCTTGAGGTCCAAAGCACTCAAAGCTGAGACTTACCCAAAGTCAGAGCACTGCTTCCCAGCTGGCTAGAGGTAGGCAGACAGCCCCTCTGAAACCAAAAATTAAAATGTAAGAGCATGAAAAAATAAAACAGATCCTCTCATTCCTAACTTTACACCTCCCATTGCTATAAAAGATGTTAGATGTTCATCACAATCTGCTTCTTCCAGCAGCTGGAAAGCTGGATTGTGAGTAACTAAAACAAGGCATCAGAAATGTCTTGCATGGAATAATTTCAGTTCCCATGAGGAATCAGAACCATAGAATGACACGCTCCAGCTATGAAATCTATCATTCATTAAAACAGTACAGTTGGTAACATCATTAGGGCTAAATAATGCTTTTAGCAAATAAAACAGCATGGGATACAAATAGCAAAGGGATTAAATCAAAGAAAATAAAGAGTTTGTGTGTATGGAGTAAATACATGAGTATGACAAATTACAAAGATTAAACAGAACAAAAAACATAAGTGGAGAAATACATTTTGATTCTATTAGGCCGCATAAATTTGTCATTAAAAATGGAGTCCTCTACAGTTCGACCAGGCAAAGTGTTGGATGACTGACAGCAGAAAGCAGCCTCTTGTTGAGCTATTTACATATATGTGCTCTGTGAGGCCATACAGCCTCCACGCCCCCCCAGAGAAATTAACTGCTGGGCTCCCACGCTGCACACAGATCTGGAGCTGGAGACACGTCCACTCACCCAAAGACAAGGCACATCAGCTTCATTATCTGCTCCCGTGACAGTATGCAGGGCTCTTCTCATGGGAAAAGCCCATCACTAATGCTGTAGCAGGGCAACTGCAGTGTGCCAGCATTTGAAAAAAATCCCAAAATACATTAAGCCCATTCTCAGCTTTGTATGGTTATTTATTTTAATTAAATCATTCATAACATTTAATTACAAAGTAATAAACCCCCAGTTGGATAAGCACTAGTTAACACACGCGTGAATCTTGAACATTACTGAAGTGAAATTTGTTCAGTCTGATACACCAGTTCAATTAAACTTAAGGAATGCTGATTTCTCTGCAGCTAATCCTCATCTAGCTCAGTCATTCATAGTTAAGGGGAAGCTTGTTTTGTTACTCCTCAGACTATAAAATTCTAACTGATAAAAGGAAGGAAGCACACACTGTGTCACTTCCAAGCAATGTCAGTAACTGGTGGATGCAAAGGAGAATTTCTTATTATGCCGAAGGAAACACACAACCACATTGTGCAGCTGCTGTTTAGAACTCTGAGACATCTCCTGGATTATCAAACGTGTTCTAAAAGGCATCCTGTTCAAGGGGAGAAAACGGGTAAATAGAAAACTCCCTAGACTGGAACTTACTCTGAGCATAACAGCCCTGACTAAAATGTTTTAAGGGGTGTTTTTTGGTTTTTATTAAACCATGCTCATACTTCAAACAATGGCAAGCTGCTAAGTGCTCAGAGAAAATAATCATCTTCATCGGGATGCCTGAAGGCAATCTCATCTTCCAACACATGTAACACGGGCGAGTGCAGGAACTATTCTCTGTTTATGTTCTGCTTTTGTAACAAGAGCCAAAATTCTCGAGAGGGGCAGGGGTCTGCCTGGCTGGGGAACAGCTCTCTGGGGAGGTGCAGGGCTCCTGGCAGGCAGCGAACTGAGAACAAGCCAGCCCTGCACCCTGGCAACAAAGGTAGCTGGCAGCCTTGCAGGGAGCAGGAACAAGCCCAGCCAGTGATCAAGGGAAGTGATTATTCCCTCTCCTCAGCATTTGTTAGACACCATCTACAGTTTTTTGCACCCCCAGTACAGAGAGCTTTGAATAAAGTGGAGCTTGCTCAGGGCAGAGCTATCTGGACAGTGGGGATGGAACACCGCTGCAGAAAGCCAACAGGAGCAAGTTCTGCTCAGCCCTGAGAGGAGATGGCTTTGAGGGCTTCAGAGGTGCCAACAGGGAGCCCATCGAGAAGAGACAGGCTTGTCACAGTGGGGAATGGTGGGAGAATGAGAGAGCGGGTGCAAGTTGAAACACAAGCAGTTCAGCCTGGACACAAGGGAGAAACATCTCCCCGGTGAGAAAGTCGGGCAGTGGGACAGGCTGCCCAGAGAAGTCATACAGCCTTCATCTGAGGAAGTTTTCAAGATCCAACAGCAAATAGCTCTTATGCACCTGGCTGGACCTCAAACTGTCCCTGCTTTCAGCAGGAGATTAGAATGGAGATGCCCTGAGCTCTCTCCCATTCAGGTTGTCCTCAAATGTGTGAGCACAAATAGAAAACCTCAGGGCTCTCTTGGACTGCACATGCAGACTGATGGCTTAACTCAAGGACTTCTGGGACCCAGTTTTATTTGCCTGAAGAGGTGGCAGGCGTGCATTTGTATCCACACAGCACAAGGGGAAGCTGTTCCATTTGTGGTTTTTGCCCATTTCATCCAGCTGGTACTATGGCATGTGCCATGTGTACTAGAAGGCAGGAGTAAGCCTGCAGCACTGAAGCCCACACCTGTACCTGCTTGTACCAAGGACCAGCCCCTGCCTTAACCTGCCTTGTCTTTTTCCCACCTGCTCCACAGATGCTTTGGTATTTGTTTTTTCATAAATCCCAGAGTGCTGCATATTGTGAAATAACTGGGCTTGGTTGCAGACCAATTTTGTCATTATATAGGTGTTTATCAGTCAGCTCTGAATCACACAAAATGAAAAACTCAAGTATGTCAGCCAAAAATAACAAGTAACTTTGAAGCAGAATTGATCATCTGGACCATCAATACCTGTATACAAGGAAGTACAGATACATCATGATCACAGCTTGTGTTTCATATCAAAAGGTAACCAACATTGTCAGAAGGGGCCAAGCAGTGCAAAGGAAACAAAATTAAGTTGGAGAGAAGATTCCTTTTTCTTTGGAAGGAAAGAAGGGAAAACCCAGCTGTTCCTTACCCAAGATGCTCTGAATCATCTGCTTCTAATGATCATTCAAGAGTAATAAATAATCAAAGTCACATTTTTTCTTTATAACTTAACTGCTCATAAATCAACACAGTTCTTCATGTGTCACAACCAAGCAGCCTGTGGCAAGTCCAACCATCATGGTCACACTGATGACTTAATACAGGAGGATAGAAAACGGTATCTTATTCCTTGCCTCTTACTCCTCCTCCACTGCCAGTGTCTGCTTTCCTGATTTCCGTTTCTCAGTTCTTCATTGAATGTTGGGGGGAAAAAAAAAACAAACCACCACAAACCAAAAACCACACAACACAAAAAGCCATCAGGAGCTTTGTGCAATTCATGTTGATTGTGAAGAACTGACCTCCCACCAAGTGCTCAGCTGCTCCATAGCTGGGAGGCCCATGCTCCTTCCTGCCTATTTCATTTTGATAGACCAAGACTCCCTGGAGTTTTACTAACATATTTATGCACTATGTGGGTTATCCCAACAGCCACCAATAAATCTTATTATCTCTCCTCCACAAGTCTTGATAGTGCTGAGTGATTGATGCACTAAAACTTGGTATAAACATGGAGATAAACATCTGCCATTCCTTTCCTTCCTTGTCTTTACAGCACCAGCAGTTTAGAAGTGAGAACCCATTGCTTCACTTTTAGCATAGCTGTTCTGAAACTGCCTGAATAACAAGAGAGGCTATGCAGAAACACTCATCTTTACTTCCTGGGGAAAATAATGACTTTACAGAGCTCATCTCCCACCACAGCCCCTCTTCTTCTTAAAGGAAGTACATGGATAGTGCTCTTAAAATTGGGGATGACGGATGTCTAACAGCAGCATCTAAAGCAGTGGTACCCAGCTTCTGGTTCCTGGAGACTGGCATACCAGATAAAAGCTACATGAAGCTGTCATGCCTTCCTTGGGAGGAAGGAAAAGATTCAGCCAATCACAGTATTACATGCTCTGCATTTTTACCTACTGATCAGCAGGGCATGCAGACCACTGACTCAGACACTGACAGAAACCTACTTGTCCCATGGAAAGCTGCTGCCTCTGGGTTTGCTGGCACTGCAAATAGGCCCCAGTGGAGCAATTTGATAAAAGCTGCCCATCAGGGTCAGCAAACTAGGAACCCATCCAGTGCCCCAATTCCATTCTTGGTTTCCATTCAAGATGGATCAGCTCCCCAGCATACAGGCATCTGAAATACACAATCACTTTATCTGCTAGAATAGAAATTACCTGGTAGGTAAGAAACCTGAAGGGTGTAATCAGAGCTGTTGTTTCCAATCTGAATGCTCATGTAGATTTTCCCCGGCTACTGAGGTTCTCTTCAATAGTTTCTTAGACCCTGTCCAACCCTGGGCATGGGCAGGACAGAACATCCCTTTCCACTCTGCAAACACTGCAACCCATAGCTCATGCTTAGGAAAGGCTGCAAGTGTACACATACACATAATCCTTCAATGTCCTTTCTCAGTTGACTTTCTTTGTTACATGACAAAAGACACCCATATATTAAAGTGAATTCAAAGCCTAAGAGAACACAGTGAGCTGTAAAGTCTAGTTTAAGAGGCAGGTTATCTTTCTGATAACTCCTTTGTTATTAGTAATAAGAGTTGGTCAGAAAACCTATGGCTTTCTTTTGCAAGAAAACACATCAGAGAAAAACAGTTCTCTGAAAATGTTCAGTGAAATTTCTGGATTGAATTTTGATTTGATTTCTAGACTGAGTTTTGCTTTGACCTTGTTTGCAAAAAGAATGTTTCTTTACATTTCATTTCAAAACAGCATTTAAAGTATAGGTGGAGAGCAGAAGAAAAGGGAATAGGGATGACTACTTTTGCATTTCCTATCTCATAAATATTTACAGTAGAAAAACTGGAAAAAGGTAGGGACCAAAATTAAGAAAGAATGACAGGGTTGAGATAATGCTGGTTTTTAATTGGAACCAGGAGTTCTAGTCATGTGAAATGAAAAAAACAGTTAAACACTATTTCCTTCATTTAATTTGGCTAAAACATACAATGCTGTCAAAACAAACATTTTTGTAGTAGATGTTATCTTCACTTCCAAAGAGTATTAGCATTAGAAATATTTTATATTGAAGAAAAAAATAATTCCATCTTCTTTAAATCCATAGAAATAATTAAAACAACAATTCATCACTTCTGCATGGTTTAAAGGAAAGCAGGTGTCCAGTATGCCACATTAGTTTATCACAGAGGAAAATGAAACATGAAGCAAATAGGAATTTATTTGTATAAGTAGTATCACCACAAATTCATCTCCTCTTTTACCTTGGTAGTAAGCTAATCTCCTCAACTTAGTATATTTAAGGAGCACACAGGAGGGCTTAGCATGGAAGTCGATTCACTTCACCTGACTGGCAATTCGGTCCCAGTCAGAGGTGCCTCAGAAGAGCAGGCGATGGTGTTGCATCATGGTGAAATTCATCTCTCCTTTTCCTACCATTTTAGAGCCACAAAACCAATAGGTATTTGCTGTAAGCTAGAGCAATCACCAGAAGAATGCCCCAGGACTGGGAAGGAACATCATCTTCTTCCTCCACCACAGCAGAAACCAGTGAGAAGCCTGCAAAAGGCAGTGCTACCCAGCCTATCCCTCAGCATCACCTGTAATAAAATAAAACCAAGCAATACAGAAACTCCAAAACCACTTATCTCAAAAACGCCACATAAAAAATTCTCATCCTGAAGTGTTTATTTCTATTTAGATGTCTTTCAGTTTTGCTCAGCTCCTGCCACAAACTCTGGAGCAGCAGGGAGAAAGCACTTAAACTGTCAGCCCTGATGCGCTGTGCCACGCTCACACCTACAAGAGCCACGGGGTGCTCAGCTTGCTGCCAACCTCAACAGAAACTAACAGGGCATCTGAGCTGGGTTTAAGGCACTGGTGGCTTAGGGGGCACTTCAGCAAGATCCATTGGGTTTGCTTTGGCATCTGAAGTAAGAGTTTGCCAGGTGCATCCTCTCCCAGAGCAGTAATCATCCACAGCATTAGCAGAGTTAAACACTTCACGATTCCAGCCCAACACAGATTTTCATCTGTTAGTGGAAAATGAGATGCCTCCATCCATGCTATAAGAGCACACACACTCCCCTGCCTATATATATAAAGCCCTTTCATTTTATGTTCAGTACAATAGTTCTGTGATAGAGAAGGCTATAATATTTTATTAATGTTAAACTTGTTCACCTGGGAATCTATACAAATCACTGTAATTTTGCCTCACTAATGTTTGTTATCAATCTTCTCAATAAAATGAGATCAAAATATTGCAGAAGTCCCTCTCACTGAATTTATTATTTTTATTTTCTTCTTTTTTTGTTATTTATTTTTCACCCTTCTCTCTCCCCCACTTGTCTGGGCTTCTGTCCAAAGTCACAATGAGTTGAGAATAGGATGCTCAGAAAGTATTTTATAATTCTTTAATCACCTAACTTTGACATACTCTAGTCATTTGGGCTGGAGCATTTTGATATAAGCAGATCCCATGTAGCGACAGAATCGGGTCAGCAAGGCAATTAATCATCTCTGCATTTACACTCTCAGCAAAACAATACAAAAACAAAAGAATGGATAGAGAAGATGGGAGGAGGGACACTGTAACCCAGCTCTGATGGGCAAATAATTGGCTTGGCTTTGCTTGTGCAGCCACAGCAGAAAGGTGCACAGCTCCCATTTATTAATCATTTGCAGAACCAGCCTCCAGGAACACACAACAGAACGTGGGAGGCTCAGTGTCCGCTGGCATCTCAGCAGCAGGTTGCAGCAATTTTCTGTGCTTAGCTCTTCTGGCATTCATAGGGGCCTAGTATCCTAAAACAAGGAGTTTGATATACCTCAGCTTGTAAATGCTGTGTAGTGCCTAAGGCTTGATAACTACAATTTTGTGCTTGTGTTTGAACAAACTCAATGGGAGCAGTATCAGTACAGTCGAGCATAAGCTGTTTTATCCACAGAGTGTATTTCCCACTGTCTGCTACCCCACACATGCCTCTCTCCTTTCCCCTATATGGGACACAATTTCATCAGAGGCTTTAAAATTCTTATTAAGAGTGCCTAACTCTTCTGTTGATCTGTAAGCTCAGAGAGGCACATACCAGCAGTTTCCACGACAGCATGAGCAGGCTGCCCAAAATGTCTTGCAAATGGTCTTCAAATTAAATCCCAACAAAAGAAATACCATTCTCCTCCTTTCCACTCCAGTACCCCTGGGAAAGAGATCTGGTTGCATCCAGGAGTAAACTGAGGCACAGAAGGGGTAAGGGCACAGAAATTCGAGAATCAAGGAGAACCACTGATCTTTTTCCTGCTTGGCCACTCAGATGAGGAACACCCCAGAGACAGAATAAACTCAGCAGCACAAAGTTCATGGTGAGACAGAGATCGAGGTAGTTCTCAACAGGGTGTGAGCAAGTCCAGGGGTGATTATCCCCCTCAATTCATGGGTATTTTAGCATGGTCAGTGCTTCTGGAGTATATGACCTAGAATAGACATTGAAATGGAAGGATCATAGGATACAAAGTTTGGCAGTCAGCTCTCATGATGCCTATCACACAACAGACTTCCTCAGCCGAACACTTGCAGGGAAGAACTTCCCTAGACATTATCCATCTCCTGTCCCCACTACACACATTCACACACTGCTTGACAGGAATCCAAAAACTACCCTTGAAAAATCTCTCAGATGCCAAATACTTATGAGTTAACTTCTGATTTCAGGACTCCTGCTCTGACATCCAGTGGCCTGGATATCCACACACATCATACGCATGCAGCTGTGCAAACTCAAATATTTGAAGACCTGGGGAAAACTCAGAAACCACTTTTCACCACTCCATGCTGCCATTTGGAAAGTTCAGTGAACACCACCAGACCCCTTCACTGCATTTCTCTCTTCCAGCCTCATCTCACCAGTACCATCACTGCCCTGGTACTGCCAATAATAAGTTCAGGCAGTAAAGAATTACTTATACAGAGCCAGGATCAATAAAGCTACAGTGTGGCAAAGGCAGTTCAGGCAGGCTTTGCAGGGGCATAACTAGGAGTGATGGGCTGAAATTAAGCAGAAGGAAAATTTTGGCTGAATAGCAAGAGAAATTTGCTTTGCTAATGGGTCAATCAATTAGACCAAGCACACAGCTCTCAAGGGAAGCATGCAGGGAAACCTGTCACTAGATCACTTAAAACTGGAGTGAAGGAGCTCCGGAGGGTGTCACTGCATAAGCAATTCTGCAGTATGCATTTCAGGAGCACTGCAATTCTGTGTAGCCCATGGGACCAAAGCTGAAACTGCCCAGCTTGCACCACCTCCCAAGGTCCTAACAACCCTTGCACAGCTCTCTTTCCCCCTTCTCTTGTATTTAATTGTCCAATAGTCTCAGAATGGCATTCATCCAGCTAAGTAACTGAATTTCAGGGTCTTAATTATCTGAAATTTACCTATCTTATCAGCTCTCACTGATAGAGCAAGCTAGTGAAATACGAATTTTTGATAGAAAGTACTGAGGTCTCTCCAACAGCCATCCAGAGTCAGAAATAATAATTGTCCAATTCTTTGAAAGCTAAACTTTTACTGAGTTACCTGTTAGACCACAGCATCTTAAAAACATTAATTTGATTAGCTGCAATCACGTGACCATGACATAAAAGACCTTTGCTTGTTTACCAAGCAAAACAGAGGCTACAAAACAATAGGACTTTTGTTTCTACTGTGCAAATACCACAGAGTGAAAATTAAAAGACTGTGCTGGCAAAACAGCAAATGGATAAACAAGATCTTAATATAATTATGCTGAGTATTAAGGAAACATTTTTCAACACACACATCAGAAAGACTTTAAGTACTCTCCAACAAATATGGTAGGGCAAACAATTTAGAACCAGCAGTATGCCAGCTCTTGGTCTATCAGTGCAGGGCTACACATTTCCCACAGCAGCACACATCAGACCTTCTTGACTTAAGAGACCATTACCTGTTCTGTTCTTGAAGTGTCATTCCTTCTAAGTAGTGGGATTTGAGCCTTGGACTGCCAGCATGGTGCTCCCATCAAGACATCAGCTGTCACTGAAGAAAGAGCCCAGGGAAAACCAAAGCTACAGGAATAGCCCATAATTTCAGTGGGCAAGAGCACCAGAGAAACAGAGAGAGGCCCGTAATGCAGCAGAGCCAGTGAGAGTTAGGAGCTCACTAGGCTCTACATGTGCAAATGACCTGAAACATGTGACAGAGGCCACTGCTCTGGTCAGGAGTCACCGTGACCAAACCATGCTTGTCCTGAAACTACTCCAGATCGGGAATACTCTCCAACCTGGAGATATGCCTTGATGTCAGTCTTCAGCTAGTAACAGTATTTCCTCTGCTTTTTCTTCAAGTGATAGAGTTTTCCTTGTCCTATAAAGATCAAGAAGGTCAAATATCCCATTCTTCATCCAAATTTCTCAGACACGCTAGCCCAGATTGACTCAAGGCGCTAGACATGCCTATCTCCTCAGCTGCAAATTGTTTCTCAGCTATTGCCCTTGTCCTATTGATGTGACAGAACCTGCCACGGCCAAGGTACCATTATGACACTTGAATCTTTGTCTGCTTGCCCTCTTTTAAATGGTTCACTGCATTTCTTTAAGGTACATTTTGAAACAAGGCACAATCTCCCAAGCACAGACTCCAGGCTGCTATAAGTTAAAAGACAAGCAGGTTGTCTAAGCACATTCTCCCTGCAAACTATAGCTGGAAATCAAAAAGGGAAGAGATTTTGCATATTCAGACTTGTGAAGAAACCAGTATCTCTATTTCTCCAATAGATGGTGCTAATAATTTCTCTCTCAGATATTCATAAAGGTGAGTTGCTTCTGTGGCAATGCTGCAGTGAGAGCTGTGAAATGGGGCAGAGAAAGCAAAGTGCAGAGTCCCAGCAGGACTCCTAGGGATTCCCATAATAAAGATGTGAAATGAGAATTCTGGCTCACCCCAGCAGTGTTACTGGTGCTTTCTAATCTCTTTCCTGTAAGTGTTAAGTTCCTGAAACCTTTCCTGAGTCTTTGCAGCACCCTTTTCCCTCATGTGAGTAAGGATGAAAAGTGTGAAACTGGTAAAGGCTTTTGAGGAAAAGTGAACTGGCTTATCAAGGCATAACAGTGGGAATAACAGCTTCCATCTTCTGTCACTCCTCTGGAATGAATACAACACCGAAGCTGTAGAAACAACAGTTGCTTAGCATTATGGTTATCAATCAACAGCATGTTTTCACAAAGGACTGTTGATGTTAAAAACATTTTCCAAATTTCCCTGTTTGTTTTTTTCCCAAATGCATAAACAAAGATCTGCTTAAATATGCCTCAAAGTGTTAGAAATCTACATCAGGGCTTGAGAACTAGGTAATTAAGAAAGAAATTCACTTCCCTAATTGTCACAAAAAAAAGCAAGACAACACAATGTGCAAGTAGAATCAAATTACGTTACTGAGAATAATTGCAATGTTAACAATTTGGGTTGTTTCAAGAGCTCTTAGGAAAACTATCACCTTGGCTGTATACAACCATCTTATTTTTGTTTTTAGCACACCAGAGCTGTTGCATTTGTCCCACAACTTCTCATCCAAGGCTCAGACCATTATCCTACATCCTCTGCACAATTTGTCTCAACTTACCTTCCCAAGTGCCTGTCCTAAAACTTTCATACTGCTGTACTTTCTCACTTATGGCTTTGCAAGCCAAAAGGGCTATTCAGATATTTCAGATCCCAAGCAGTGCTGAAGCATATGATAAGAACGAAAGACAGGGTCAAGTAATTTTTAAGCACTATACAGTTTACTTGGCTGCACTGGTTTATGCATTAGGACTAGAAAGCAATCGGAAACTCAGGCAGTCGGACACGGATGTGGTTTTAACAGCAGAGATGCCATGGTCTGAAATTTAATGTTTTCTTCCAGGAAGTGAGAGCAGGAATCAGGCAGAAAACACCCCTGTGGAACACACAGCAAATGGAAACTGCACTCAGCCAAGCACGTACTCTGCAGACGAAGCAGCACTCACGGACAGCACACGAGCAATCTGGCCAAAGAGCCCCTTCGCAGAAAACGGACTGCAAGGGAGCAACAGACGAGACAGAAGGCACCCTTTGCCTGGCACTTCAGGAAAGAGTAGGCTTGAGATTCACAGACAGATCTTCACTGCCCCACATGAACGTGCTGAGCACAAATATAGTGAGGGGGAAAAAAGGAAGAGCACAGACCCAGACAGGGCATGTACCTTGGTACATGTAGCACTCCTCATAACACAGGAATTTGTGTTTGCACAGCTCAGCCTGTGAGCCCTAGGAGATCTTCCCCATCTAACTTTGGATCTTCTTAACAGGGTATTTTAGTGCACCACAACCTCTGCAGAACCCAAGAACTGACGGAATCCACGAGAAGCAAGGAAAGCATTTTCATGTTCATTCTACGATTCAAGAGACTGAACCACCACGAGGCACAGGGATTTTCTGCTAAGCATAGGAACTCTGCAAGAGAGCAGGTAACTGATATATCCTGAGCCCCAGCTTAGAACCACATGAACTATCCTGCCTCGCTTCTGCCTACACAGCAGCTTTCCCCAGAAGAAATACATACATACCTGAGTACAAAATCAGATGCAAATCCCTTGCTCTACAGAACTCTGAAATTAGCATGGGGGAAGAGAAGAATACTCTTGAGCTGCAAATGAATAGAAATCAAGCTAATGTACAGCATATATTGCCGATTCTCTCATGCTTGAGTTTAAGCTCTGAAATATTAACCACAGTCATTACGGAAGGCTCACTTTCGACAGTGTGTCTTATGGTTCATTTACCAAGAGAAAATGGGTGCAATTTTAGCCAGTGTTAAAATTAATCTGCTTTTATCAGAGAAAGGAAACTAATCCCACCTTACCAGCTCTTTTGCACTTTGAGAGAAGACTAACAGAGACAGAAGGATTTAAATAACCAGGCTTCTTTGGTGAAACCGGGATTCTGTATGTTTTCACTCATCTAGGTTGAAAAAATTTTCTCTGAGAATAAGACCAGCCACTTCACCCAGACAAACACAATTCCTACTACGCCAAGTACATTGCTGACCCTGATCTGACTCAAATCGGGTTCCTACAAGACTTTTAATTTTTCCTTTGGGGAAGATCAGTTCTCAGAAGCCAATCAAACCTGTGATATCTGGGAAGAATAAAGGCAGCAGTAACATCCTACTGTACACTCAGTATCATCCACACACAGTTCCCAGAGTCACAGGCAAGCAGCTTTACAAATCCTTTCACACATACTGAGTTCACCCAAACTTCTCTCTAAGCTCTTAAATCCCTGCTCCAGCCCAACTTAAGGCAGAGATAAAATTTCAACTGTTGCATGCCCCCAAGCCGGAGACGGTTTCCTGGGGAAAGAGGAGAAAGACAGGAGAGCCATGAGGAGGCAGAATTCCCACATAAGTTCCCACCCCTTTAGAGCAGTGTTCTAACTCACATTGGCTTCAAAGACCAAGAAGATCCCTCTAAGTTCCTGTCTGTCTTCTTCAGCTTCTTTTTGCATTCAGAAAGTATTTTTCAGTTCTGCTGCTAAACTTTAATCACTCACTCTCTAGGTCTGAGTTCTCTGTAGATTGTTTCTATTGACAGCAAATCCTGGGAGAATTATTATATTTTATTAGTATTATTATTTCCCAGTAGTGCACACATAACAATAGCTCTCTAGATACAGCAAATAGATATGAGGAAATGAATGGAACCGTAACTGCCTCGTGTCTTTCATTTAAGACACTCTGGTTTTAGTCCTTTTGTTCAGAAACAAATTTAACAAGAATTTAGGAGTTGTGTGTTGGGGCTGAAATAAATTAGGTGAATAGCAGGAGAGGGAAGCCTGCTATGACTTCAAAGTACAATCAACACAATGATGGGACTTCATGGAATAAGAAACCTAAGCCTGAATTTAATACAAATGGCTCCATTGTTATCAAAGGTTCCGTACAAGCTCTAATGATAATTCAATTGCATTGTTCATTGGGGAGAAGGTAGACGAAGATCATTTAACGTTTTATAATTAGCAAAAAATATTTCATCCTGGCTACAATTTACCTTCTGTGTGAGGGAACAGGAGTGGTGTCAAAAGCAGGCTGCAGGTAGCTGTGGCTATGTGGACAGACCCACATTCTGCTTAAGCACACACCAGGGGAAATGCTGTTGGGGGCAGTGGATACCATCAAATGGAAAATTCCTGTCAAGATCTCTACATTGTTCCCCTCATGGTTCCCCTTTACATAATGGATGGGAATGCTGGAACATTCTGTTTCTGATAAGGCTGAGCTGAGAATAAGCACTTCTCCCACATACCTTAAAATATTGTTTTTCTCTTCCAAAGTGAACACTTCCAATTTATTTAGAAAGTTAGGGGGATGCTGAAGTGGATTAAAAGGCAGGACAAGTTCCAAGCCCCATCTTGAATAAGACAGCACCTAACATGAGGAGAATCACAAGGAGAGCCTGGCATCTCAGTGGACACGCGGCACAAGATACCATCTCATGCAAATGCGATGCCTTAACCTTGCTAGAGGGACAGCTACATCACCTTCACCTTCTGGCACTGTCTGGCATTTTGTTACACATAGGGAGGTGGTATCATTTGTCCTGTGGCACCAACAGGAGCGGTGCTGGTGCAACAGGTGGGAAAGGGGCAGCTGGGGGTCTCTCCCCGGTCATTCACCAACACAAGTGGCCATCCTCACTCACACACACACCAGGGACTAGATTACACTCATAACCAGAGCAAGTCAAACACATCCTCAGTGAAATTGCCAAAAAGTGGCGGATCTAAGTGCAGATTTCTTTTCACATCTCACGACAAATCCAGCAGGAAATTCAAAAACCCTTTTGACCTGGAGGCACATACTTGAAAATCTTCTAAGTAGAACTATGAACAGTAATGCAAGTTCTATTCTCCAGAAGGAACTATGCACTATGAAGACAGAAGGTCTCCTGCCAAAATACTGGCTAGAAAGAAGGTACTTGTGGGTTAATGTGGGTGTTGGCAGATCTTCACAAGAAGCAAGCCAAGCCGTGTTTCACTTTCACAAGTTAAAGAAGTTGGAATGAATGGGGGAAAGGAGGAGGAGGAACATTTAAAAAAAAAAATCAATTGGAATGGGAGAAATCACCTTTGAAAGAAGCCAAGAGTCAGCCACTGGTACGTGCTGTTGTAATTCTTGGTCATCCCAGAGATTCCCAGACTCCTTGAGGTGGTAACTGCCGGATATGAGGTGCTAGAAGCTGCCTCTTTATGCCTTTTGTAACACATGAACCCATTTAAAATCATCCCTTTGCCACCAGCTGCCAACACCAGCTTAAAATATATAAAAAAAAAGAAAACCCAACAAAGAAGCAATGCCATAGTGCAAACTTCTGCAGGCAGATGTGCAAAAGCTTCAGCTGGAAAAAATCTGAGGATTTCAAGTGAAGCATCTCACACTAGCACAATTTAAAGAGGCAGCAAACATTAGCCCATCTGTGGTAACTGTCCACATGAGGGCTCCTCATTCTTAAGTAGAAAATACACTTTAAATCCATAAGCTAAGGTACAGTAAACACAAGCACTCGAGGTAACCTCCTGCAAGCCAAGAGTATGTATGACATTGCTCCTCCTTAGCTCAACACTGACAGCCCACTTCACCTCTGAGTCTCAAATGTAAGCCAGGCTGGAAACATTCTGCTGTGATTGCATTGTCAGCCACAGGAGAGCTCTTTCTAAGTCTCCACACTCAAAAGGCAGAAATGCACCACTGGATCTCCCCACTGAGCACAGGGTGATCCCTTTTCCATATTAACTTTTATCACAAAGATACAGGAGAGCCTAAAGGCTTTTGGTTTTGGTTACATCATCCTTCTGAAAAAAAAAAGCTACATCTACAGACTTTGGTTGTCCCCAAGTATTTCACTTCTTTCTGAACCCAGACTGCATCTTTCCCACTGTTAAGAGCTTGTACCTCGACAAGTAGCAAGGCCATTCCCTGCCAAATTCAAGAAGGTAAACAAAATACATCTCTTCTGGCAAGATGTCTCCACACCAATTTGTGTAATTGCCCACATCCCTGAAGAGGGCCTTGTTACAGCTCTGACTGTAAGCACTGGAATACAATTAAACCAGT
This sequence comes from Lycocorax pyrrhopterus obiensis, assembly GCA_014706295.1. Taxonomy (NCBI): domain Eukaryota; kingdom Metazoa; phylum Chordata; class Aves; order Passeriformes; family Paradisaeidae; genus Lycocorax; species Lycocorax pyrrhopterus. The sequence continues at coordinate 25,783,949 of JACSVZ010000008.1, forward strand.
TGCATCAGACACAACTTACTGGCTGGTTCATGTCGAACCTCCACAGGTGGTGCCTAAGAAAGGTGACTCTCATTCAGAAATGCTGAGAATAGCACAGTGTATGCAGGGAAAGCCACAGCATGGAAAACTAAAGGTGAATTCTTTCATCTATGCCTCACCCTCCGGCAACATCTCTGCCCACTGATTATGAAATTTTGGCTAACAATGTTAATATCTGCCAGTGTGTTTCCTTATCACATCCTCCAAGCTGTTTTACCAAGACGTAATGACACTTCTTTACTTTTACCCTGGCTCTTATCCTCTTTCTGTGTCTTTGGTTACCAGCCAGTGCCACATCACTTAAGTCCAAAGTCCCCAAGAAAAAAACCCACATTCTTTCTCAAAAAACTCATGCTTTTCTCTTTGCATGAAATCAACCCAGCTATCTGCATCTAAAGTAGTGAAATGTTCTTTTCCCTCTAGAGTCTCTTTTTAGCCTGTTCTGGAGCTAAAACCACTGTTAAAAGCTATTATTCTGATTGTATTATCCCAATCCACAACCCTTGCCTTCTCTCTAACTTTCCCCTGCCTGCTCTTCCATTTCTCCAGGCCATGTTCCACAAACTTAGCTTCCTAACACCATCACATTATTCTGCTCCCTCAGCAACTTCCATTTGCTGCCTCATTCCCTGTATCTTCCAGGCAACATCTCAGCACACAATTTTCCAGCCTTATCCTCCCCCAGTTTTGCTAAGCCTTCTCTCATTCTCCACTTCACACTGCCCAACAACAGAAAGGCTTCCTACCTGGTTAGAACACATTTCTCCCCCAGCAATGGTTCTTCACTGGTAGAAAACACTTCAGACAAAGGTGAGTTTTCCTTCAGTTGAGATCACTCAACATCAGCTTTCCTCAAAGCTTACCAACAACCATGGCTCGGCTGCTCTGCTACAAAAAGCTCTTCAAAGGACTACTCACAGCTTCACAGACTTCTACAAAAGACCCTCAACTTTCTACACTTACCCCTCATATCTCTTCCTGGTCGTTAATCACTTACTCCTTCCACCTCAGAAGGCAGGAAACTGCAGCCAGATGGGTCCCTTTCAAGGGCCTATTTACACCCTGAGAGCTTCCCTCACCTTCCTTCAGATTGCCTCCTACAGCTTCTCCCCACTCCCTAAAATCAATGCTCATCTCTTGTGTGTTTGTGCCCATCTGTATCTTCTTAATCGTTTTTTTTTTTCCCTTTCAACAGTTAATTATCTAAATCACAAAAAACTTTACTAGGCTGGATGGGGTGATTGCATAATCAATGGATTTGTAAACCCCATGTTTCTGCTGCTTCTTGCTCCCTGTTCACACATGTAAGCAGCAGCAAATATCCACCCTACCTCCTCTCTGAGTGAGGCCATTGCAATTGAGCTCTCTGACTCCTACATGAAGCATTCCAGAGCATCCCTTGGAACACTTTCTGCACTGAGGCAGCTGCATCTATCTGCCTCCCAGATCATGGCTGAGACAGTCAGTTCTTTAAACCAGGAATCAAATGTTTGTCTTTAAAGCATGTCAGTGCTTTAAAAAGAAACATCGCACAGGAATCGCAATTAACAGGGAGGAGACGTCTCCTTGTTCCACACTAAAACTTTTTAAGCGATTAACACCTTCAGGAGGCTCCTGCTTGAGTGGAAATTGCATACCTTGGGATCTCAGCTGTCAATCTGCTCAGCAGGGGAAGGGGTCAGAATGGTGAAAAACAGCTATTTGGGCTTTCAAAAATGTTTCTCTTGCAATTCGTTCTTCCCTTGAGTTTCTGTCTAGTTAACAAATGGTGAAGCTGCCGCACTTCTGATTTTCCACAGCGCTATCCTCAGTAAAAGCTAAGACTGTTTCAGGAACAGAAAGCACTATTTGATATTCAAGTTCCCTTCACCATAACTTTATAGCAGCCAAAGAAGATCATCTTATGGCAAAATATTGCCAAGATTAATTTTAAAACCACCTTCCTAGCTACATTCTCCATCTGAACGTGTCAGAAGCTAGCACTTCTGAGGAATTCAGACAGGCTAATGCTTGGTTTCAGTCCCAAGAGGGAAAGGCAAGATCATTAAATTTCCCATGAGTATCAGTAAATATTTTTCATCTGATAGTCAATAACACCAAAGCATTTCCTTTCCATAATGTCAGAACATTATACATTAATCTCAAACATATACAGAGATGTGGTTCTGGACACTTCAATGATTATCAGTGATAAAATCTCCCTAAGTGGTTCAGAAAGGACAACATTTGAGACTACCCTCTGACTTGCCTCCCTGCAGCACCTTCAGTGTCCAAAGAACTTCAGCAAAAATCCTTTGGTGATGCCCTCCATGCAACTGAGGAGACTCAGCAAAGAGGAGACAGATGGAAACCAAGTCTCTCCAGGACAGAAAAATACAGCTTTGAATACACAGGGCCCAAGAATACCCAGTGCCCGTGACCAGAAGTGCGGGTCAAAGAGGACAGAGGAACAAGGAATTTTTACACTTATTCCTATAGATTTGGTATAGAAGATGTGTCCACCATGTTGTCATTATCTTGGTGCCAAAGCAAGTCAATTGGCAAGGCTTCTCACTACAGCTTTTGACACTATCAGAATGCAGACAATTTTGGTTGATATTTTAGTATAGAAAATGTCACTGGAAATGACATACCTCCAAGAAATTTTATGAGTTTGACTAAACTGTATTTTCTAACAGAAAATTCTTCTGACAACTTTCTTCCCCCTGACAACTTTCTTTCCCCAAGTGGCTCTAATATTAGTATTTAATGACTTATGTGTCTCAGTGGTGTTTTCAATTTACTGACGTCATCTGTCCTGTGTAAACTCAACACAGAAGGTGAATATTTAAAACTATGTGTCATCTATCTTCTTCTGTCCTTATTGCACTACTGCATTCATTCCCCATCCTTCATTATACCATGTATTGCTAAAATGAAATATTTTCATCTCCTAGCAGCTGCTACTGCATAATGTATTTCTGGATCATCTGAGTAGCTTGTTAGGAGGAAAATTTACTAATGAGTTAAAATTTAATTTGTCTTGTGTCATCCCAGTTCAGACATCAACCACACAATGCCATATATTTAAGCAGAAGCCCAAAATTACAGACATCTTTTCTCTGAACTCTCTCCAGCAACAATCTCCACATATGTCCTTATTTAAACAAAATGATCTCTATATAAAGGATTAAGTACAGGTTTCCTGAGTAACATTTTATAATGAGATGCTGATTCTTTTGTACAATATTCTCTGCTCCTCATAAAATTTCTCAAAGTATTTCTTTCCCCTGCTTGCTCATAAAGGTTTGTTTCGTACCAAAATTCACCTTGCCAAATGCAAGATTTCTCAGAAATTACTCTTTCTGCCTGGCCTTTCAATACCTCAGTGTCAGAAAGGAATAGAGATGGATTCTTCTCCTGCTTTCCTCAAAGCAGTTCTTGGCTAGGATGAATACTGATTTATGTGAATGGAAAAGGCACAGACTCCACATTTCTCCTCAACTACTTCATCCTGAGATGGTGCCAGATGCAATGGAGATAGGAGATATGGGAAGGATAGAGCAAGGCAGGCAATGAAATTTTCTTCTCTTTGTGTGTGCATTTCTCTTTCAGTCTGACAGGAACACAGGTGATCTCCTAACTCTTTTTGGAAGGCCCTTTGGAAAGTAGTTTGGGGTTTGTTTTCTTATTTCACTTTAAAGCCATCCCTCAGATGCCTCACTGATAAGCCTGCCGTAAGAACTTGAACAGCACTGAGGAAAATTGGTGCTGCTGTACCCAGGACAGACACTGACAGCAATTTAAAAAGGACATGCACAGCCATCAAAGCACAGAGCACAAACATTTCCTGGAAATACCTGTTACACTTAACATCACCTTAAAAGTTCTAGGAAACATCAGAATCTCTTTGGTTAACTCTGCTTTAAGAGAAACGTGATATTCACTTGCACTGAAGCAGTATTTCACTTCCACTGTTTGCCATGGTGAAAACACAGGTGTAATAAAACTTCCAGGACAGAGCTGTTTCTCGACCAGGGCTGGAAGGGACCAGCACCCAAACAGGACAGGACAGCAGCACGAAGCAACTCTGCTTGGGATAAAACTAAAAGGAGAGATTGAGAACCAAGTGGGAAGCACCAGAAGCGTTCATTTTCTCTCTCTGAATGCATGCACAGACCAGACAAACCATCAGTATGGGTGTTATTTGCTCCACTGGATATTGTGTGTATCTACACCTCATGTACAGACAAACTTTCACGCTGCAGTGGCAGCCTGCATCCTTGTGCCTGTACTGGTCTTGTCCAGCTGGCAGGCAGGAAGGGATACGGCAGGTGGACACAGCAGGACCACCACCTTCATGCTGAAGCCTCCAGGCATTCCCCCCTGGGAAGAGTGTTATTCCTGCTGGCTGTGCAGCCCCCCACTGCCAGCACCTGCAGGATCCCGTTTAATTGCTGCCCTGGGCTGCCACAGGAGCTCATCAGAGCATCAGTGCAGGCTGCCCTGGCTCGTGGGCTGACCTGCTCGTCATGCCAGTTACTAGGGTTATGTTCACCCTTCATTAATACAGAAACACTTGCCTTCCCCAGCCCTTCTGCATCAAGGGAAAGCATCAGCACTCACACACCTACACACAGGTGTGTGCGGCTCTTTCCTCATGTGTTTATTGTTTATCTTTTTTTTTCAGGCATACTCAGAACGTGTTGCTGTCTGAGCTGTCACTGCCTGTCACACTACAATGACGATGGCTGCTTTCAGAAGCCAGTTCAGGTTGTTTAATCATCGCTTCCCTCCAAGCTGTCCATCACAGGGTGGTCACCAGGCAACAGCATCAACAGACAGGGCTGTGGGTGGCTGATGAGGAGGAGGAGGAGGATGCAGCACACATTTGCAGGGAGGAAGAACTCACGTTCCCATGGGAGAGGGAGGTATGGGAGCTGCTGAAGTCTCTCTGAATCTGATGGGATCCCAGCCTGCAGCATCATGAAAGTAACAGGGAATTCAGCGATTGCTGAACCCAGTGTTTGGTGGAGGGAAAAATATGCCAGGAGCCCGGCCCATGGCACGGGAGTGCAGAGCTGGCTTTCCTTTCCTCAGCTCTCATACATGTCCGTGGTCCAACTCCCTCCATCACAGGTGGGATGGCAGGGCCCAGCTATCCTGCCTTGGCCACAGCCACAGGCATACCCTGAGGTATCAGACAGCTGGAATCAACCACATTTACTCCTTTAACAACTTTAAAATTAGTTGTTTTGGAGTGGATGAAAAGTTTCTGGAGAAAAAAGAAAGATCACGTGTCATCTTACAAAAGTTGAAAATAAAATGGAAGGCAACACCAAACTGGAAGCTTTTCATCCAAAAGATGAGCTGGAGAATATTTTCATTTATTTTTGTTTCATCTTTTTGTTTTCCAGGACACACAATTAAACAGTCATTTTATTGAAACAAACACACAGATCTGCATCAAAGCATCCTTCAGCTACAACAGCCTAAATATTTACTACTGAACTTCATCAGCTCATCTGTAGTGACGTGAGGTCACTGGATCCAGGCTAAGTCCAGATCTATGTAGGACAGATCTATATTCTTCTCATCTCTAGCCCGGGTTCTGTCACTCTTAATATATTGAGGGGTGTGTGGAAACATGAACACAAATGAAGTGGAGAAGGTGGAGTGCAGTCCTTCCCCACGGTTCAGTCCTCAGCCAGAGTAACATCTCAGGGAACAATCACTCCCTAAACTTCTCTAACATGGTGGCATTTCCCCATGGACCTGTGCATTTTGAAATTAAGTTCACTGCAACTCCTGTTTTGGTGGTGTGTCTCTCACTAAGCTGTTTAGCCCGTCCTATTAAAAAAAAAAATCTATTCTAAAGTTTCAATCAAAGTAAAATCTTTTATTTGCAGATAACCATTTCCAAAATTTGACTGTGATTCCAATAATGACTAATTTAAAGATTTTATCTTTCATCTACAAGAATGTATTTTTTTCTTGGAAAACTGAACTTAAAGCAACAGAAAGCAAACTAATTTTCCATTTCATGTTCTTTGGCATACAGAGCTTGATTTTCAGCATAAAAGTATTATTTTTCCACCAGAAAAATATATTTACACTTACCTGTAAGTTAATACTTAATAAGGTCCTCAAATATTCATTTGAATATTCAGTGGAATTCACTTTTCCTACGCTTGTTTTCAGAGAATATTCAGTGAAAGGCACTGGCACCATTTTTGGCCAAGACAGGGCACATTAAGCTGTTTCTAAAGATTTAAACTGACCCAGTGACACACACAGAAAGGGAGCATATAACCTCTTCCATCTACTGAAATTATACTTTGCAGTTAAAAGAAAAATTTTCCAGGCAAAGTCCAAATGGTTAAAAGGCATCCATTTCCACATTAGTGAGGAATTTCTCACTGCTTCTGAAACAAGAATTTTATTATTACTTCACCCCCCATAAAAAAGTGCACCTGAGAAAATCCCATACTGAGCAGGGACAATTTATGGAGATACAAACATGCCCACATTTGTTATATAAAATATTTCCCTTGAATTATTTTCTCCACCTTAAATTTAGTGGGGGAGGTGAGAATGGGGGGAAAAAGAGTAACATTTGAGAAAAGACACGGGATATCTCTGTTGGGTTATCCAAATAGCCTGAGATTTTCTAAGGAGCTTTTCACTTTCTCCTGAAGACGTGCATGAAAATTATCTGCAAGAGCTCATGGCACTGCTCTCCTTACATGACCATCAGCAAAGGTGATCTCAGACCTCATACAATTAGGATGTGAGCACTGACACTGAGTTGGGACCTGGTGGTGTAAGCGATCAAGAGCTTCCCATTTGTAGGTAAACAGTTTCCACCTAAAAAGCCCAGACGAGACGAAGGGGTTATCTCTGAGTTTTCCCAACAGGAAGAGAGAAGCCACAAGGTCTGTGACTCCCTTGACCCTCCTGCCCCTGCAGAAGCAGTTCTGCCCCAAACACGGCGCGGGGAGAGCGCACTGGAGGCCCTGTCCCGGCATGGGCTGCTCCTGTTGGGGATGCTTGGCGCTGACATGCCCCCACAGCTGCTGAAAGAGGTGCAACTTCCCTCCTTCCTCCCCCACACCACCTAAATCTCCACCTGCTTCCTCACCCTCCTGCTCCCACCTCGTCCCACATCAGGGGCACCTCAGCACAGCTGCCCTGAGCACGTCCCTGGCACGGCAGCACAGGGGAGACCAGAGGCAGCTTCAACAGCCAGAGTGCAGTCACAAGAGAACAGCACTCCCCTATTGAGGGACACCATGGGAGGCTAAATTAAGTTCTTAGAGACCCTTTAAAAGGAAGGAATTACATTTTAGGACATATCCTAAAATATCCTGTTCCTTCTGAAAGTACTTTTGTTTTATGTTCCCCAAGGAGAGAAAGTACAGTACGAAGTAGAAGTGTTATTGTGTTACCAGCCCTGAGAATTAGGGATTAAGGGCTCTTACGTTAACTGTTGTTTGATTTAAGACACAGCCAAAAAAATTCCAAGTGGCACGAAACTCATTTTACTGCATCAACTTTTATATGCATTTGAAATTCCAAAATAATTACTTTATCACCCAGTGCTGCCATTTGAATTGGAATCAAGGTCCATTTTCATTTAACATAGAAATGTCAATTAGAGCTGTGGGAGTCATTGATTTTTTGGTTTGCCGGCCAGGTATAAAAAAATAATTGAGGGAAAAAAAAGCACCTTGTGTCAGTCTTAATTTTTTCTCCTCCTTGGAAATGTAAACCTGAATGCAGCTTTGCATCTGGATGAACAGGATCCAGTACACACAGATTTTATGACAATAGCAGTTACCTAAACATAGGCAAATATAGTTTGAGGTGCTCTACAATTCCCGGACCTGAGCATCAGGTAGGACACAGTTCCCACAGGATGCCTTTACCCTGTGAAGCAGCAGCTAGAGGTAATACCATCTCAGGTATCACTAGATGCCTCTGTCCAGGACACTCAATCAAGGTTTTGTATCACTGGATCATTTTTAAATAAAGAACATAAGAATTGGAAATTGGGTCCAAAATTGCTGCCTTGATTCAAAACAAAAAAAAAGTTACATTTAACCTTTCAAGATTTGGGCTTGTTTAGAGCTATTTCTCAGGAGCCTTGGAATCAAACAAAAATCAATGTGAACCTACAAAATGCTCTGGCCAAGCTACAGTAGCATTTTTCAGAGAAAGAGGTCTTTAATGGGGCAGTTTCACTTGCCTCACTGAAGCTCTGCACAACACGAGGGTTGTATTCACTCTGATGTAATAGGAAAGGCCCAGAGGATGTGAGATTGTCCAAGGCCAATGCTGACCTTGCAGCCCTTCATACGTAAAGCTGTGTCACAACTGAATGGATCAGAGTGGTCCCTAACCCCCCCAGGAGGAACTAAGGACTTCTGACCTCCTTGCTTCCCCCTCTGGACTGACTTTACCATGATCACCAGGTTAGGGAAACACACACGTCTTATTTGAAGCCATGAGGAAAGGGAGAAACCCATTTTCTATTATAAAGTACTGTATTAAGAAGATTGAAAGCTATAACCCGATTGCTTTACACAGTTTATAGCCTCTCGATATTGCATGAATGCCAGTTGCAACTGTCAGAGCTCTTCCATTATTCTCCTTAATCTCTCCTTGTGATGGGATTTGCATATCCCACCTGTCAGTGGCAGAAGCTCCTCACCGTCTCCCAAACTCTTTCACAGAGACCAGAACCACACAATGACAAGCCTTTCTTCTAGTCCTCACAGATTCTCTTTCACTTACTGCTTTCTCTCAGAGCACGGCTCTTCTTATTAACAATTTCCCATGTATCCTATTTCATATTCTGTATGTGAAAAGCCTATGTTTTATCCAGTCAAGAAATATATCTAGAGATGGACTGCAACACAGGAGAAAGAAATACTATGGCTGTTGACTCAGTTTTGAAAAATCAAACACATGCACAAGAAAATAAATACCAAAAAACCCTCAAGACCTCTGGTTAAAGGAATAAAGTCCTACTCAGTTACAGGAAACTTAGAGGAGGAGGTTTCATATCTAGAATGGATGTGAAGTATTTTACGATCCAACAGGACTAAATATAATCAAGAAGACAAAAGTCTGAAACAGGGGACTTTTAGCAATATTTTAATTTGATTTGATTTTTTTCTTCCAGTTTGAATTCCCAATTTTGTTTCCTCACTTTTTATTCAGCTCTTCCAAAATATATTCTCCGTAGCTCTAGCAAGAGATTAGCCTGAAACAGACTCAGCATCCGGTGCATTATACTCTTAATACTATTATATATTCTTGTAATGTGTACATAATACAGACTCCATCTCACTGAAGTGTATTAATGCCAGCATCCTCCTTGCATGAATCTTTTTTGGGAGCTGTTTTCAGCACCCCAGGAATCAACCTCAATATGAAGAAACTGACACTGAGGTCATTCCTCACCATGGGTCTCACTGAGCATCTGGCTCTGGGCTCCACATCCATATTCATTACCTTAAAATTTCTCCTTTATAATGATTCAACTGCCATGGGAGGAAGGGAGTGATGGGCTATCGCACAATGTAATGCTGGTCACTCATGGGATGATGTTGGCACATTCTTCATTCATCCCTGATAGTTCTTCTTTGGAGCCACAGCTCTGCCAGCAAGGGAGAGACAGAGGCTATCAACTATATCCTCTTGCATGAACATGGCATTTGGGCAAAGTCTTCAAGTGAGATGTGAAAAAAACATTTTGATTATGGTCCACCCTTCTGGATTGAACTGAAGAACACTGGCAATTTAAGGTACTCTTGCCATGCCTTCACTGCCACACTTGTAAAAAAGAATATATTTGTTATAATCTCCATTCATCAAAAGCAAAAATCAAATTCAAATTCGAGTTCTTGGGAACCTGACTCCTAGAAACTCCCAGTTCACTTTCCACAATCTGTCGTACAAGCAGATACAGAAAGAACAGTGCTTGCTTGATTTAGCAAACCAGAGGCTGAAAGGGAATGTCTTACTGCCCGTAAAATACTTCCAGGGGATGTAAGTGCCAGGGAGGGAAAATAACTTCAATTAAAAGGAACACACACAAATGAAAAAAAAATTAATCTAAACTGCCCAATGGCAACATTAGAACAGAAATCAGAGAGAAGCTTCCAACAGTCAGGAGAAAAAGGCATGGAACAGCTACCCAAAAAGGAAGAAGGCAATAGAAGGGTGAAAGGGTTGAGAGACACCCAGTTGTTTGTACATGTTTGTAGTTTGATCAGTTCATGGCTGTAGGATGCAGTATTATGTGCTATTCTAGAAGCTCCTCATTTATAAAGTAGGTCTGAACACTTCAGCTGAAAATCCAACAGTTTATTCACAATTATTTTGTCCAGGAGGAAATACAGTAGAGATATAGAGGTGCATCATTATTCTGCCTTACCTGTGCCCAGTTTGTCCTGTCAATAACATTAAGTAACATCTTGCAAGCAATACCTAATGCAGAGTCTCATCTTGCCTAAAAGCTCTCCCATAAGAGACCTAACTCTTCCCCTGCTGTCTAGTGTAATCACTTGACAGGAGCAATGATGACCTTGCAGGCTTCATCCTGCACTGGACCCTTCAGCTGTATCGATCTTCTGCTGTGGATGGAATACAAAACCTGTCTGGCCATGGCTGGTTTGCATCTACTCCCAACTCTACCTCTGTATCTCCATCAATCTGCTGAGGATCTGCTGCTGTGGAGGACCTATGAGAAGCTCAGCTTTGTCTTTCCAACCATATAAATCACAGAAGCTTGAACCAGCTGTTTAAAGGTATCATGCTCACGTAAAAGCCAATCCTCAGGTACACTGCCAGGTACGTGCTCAAATTCAGTGCCACACACTTGGAGATCTACACCAACGTTCAGCCCAGGACAGCACTTTGTCCAGTGCAGGACAACAGTAAACTGCCATTACAATAAATGAGTGGAAACCCATGCTGCTTTCCTTCACAGCCCCACATTATAGCACCAGCTGTAGCATCAAGGCACTCACTCGAACTCCTTACCTTTCAACCTCCTCCAATTTTTTTTCTCTTTCTCCAGAATACTTTCAAATGAACAAGTAAGACACTGATCTCACTCCAAGCCAGCTTAGGACAGAAGCAGTCTTCATTTTTTGTAAGCTCTGAAAAGCATCTGTATCCCAAAAGCTCATAATGGACATCACCCAGAGACTTGCTTCTCTCCATTAAAACCAAGTCTCTCTTTTAGTTCCACACATAAATCTCTGCTAGCTGTTTTCTCCTAGTCTATAGCATGGCATTAAGGCAGCTATGGGGACTCCAAATCTACCGTGTCAGGACACACCACATCAGCAATGCGTTTGATAGCTCCATGAGCTAGGAAACCTGCCAACTTCCACACCGATGATGACATTTCTCAGTGGTGCAAAAAGGCAGGAGATCTCACTTGTGTATCTTGTAACAGAGATTTGAGAAAGATTTTAGCTCATTTGAACTTTTACTCCAGTTTTATGGGGGCCAGTGGAAAGATGCTCAGGAAGCATCAATGCAGGTAACTACTACCAGGACCATTTACAGACTCAATAGTCTAGGCTTGTTATATTGTCAAAATTATTCCAGGCAGGGTGCTGGTTCGGGCCAGTCAACACCTTCTTGGATCACTCCCAGACAGTCTGGCACTCAGTGCCACCAAAGACCCTTTCCAGCACTCACTTTTGCTGCAGCCACTTTTCTCTGTCTTGCAGACTGAAAGAGCCCAGGATTGCGGAGATGCAGGACAGCTTTGTGTGGCCTCACTCACCTTCATGTGGCCTCACTCACCTCCACTGGAGTCAGGGAAAGCCTAAGGCCCACCTGTATTTTAATATAACACTGGATATACTCCTGATTTCATCCTCATCAGTCACTTGACAAGCCAGGCTCCCTACACCTATGCTCCCTCTCCCTCCTGCTGACTCCATCAGTGAAACACGGTACACAGGAGGGATTAGTGAATATCTGAACTGTGTCCCTACAGATGAGCAGAGCATGCTCCAAGTGTCTGGATATGAATGTGGATTTGGAGAGAAAGCTGTCCAGGGAGTACCTAAAATAACTGATGCGCCAAAATAAGCACGGATCTAAAACAATTGATGTTGATGGGAGTTATACCTGGACAACTTGGACTATTATTTATTATTCTTATTGTGCTTGTGGCCAAGCATATAGCAGGCTCCTCAGAGAAGACTGTCATCACTTCAGTGGTGCACACAATCAATATGAAATCACAGCCAAGCCTGAGAAAAGCTGCAAACACCCAGAACAATCCTGTACAGAAATCAGGAGTCCTTTCAGGACTTCCTTCTCCTCCACCAGCAGCAGTGCAATTATATCCACACCACTACCAAAACATGGATACAAGGAGCCACAATGATGCCGACAGGATAAGGTACACTGCAATACAAAAACTTGGTGGTGACAATGCTTTAATTTTCCAGGTTTTTTGCCTAACAGGATTTCAGATATTTTGAGCTTTATTTTTGATTTTTCCTGTACTCACACAGATACTGCAAACAGTGATCCTCTTCACACTGCCCCTCTGCCTGGGCAAAAGGCAAAAGTTGTTTGACAGCAGCACTTACAGAGCACATAAGAATGAAAACGAGCAGAGGTGTGTTGCATCCCCGTGCCACAGCATGGAAACTCCAGCAGGAAGCTGGCAGCTGCTGCTGGTGGAGTGCAGGCAGGGCACTGGGGTTACACAGCATCCCCACAACCAGCGCCATGGGATCCTCTGTGACCCCTATGCAGGCAGAACTATGCATGCTGTACCCTAAAAGAAGCGTTTCACCCCAAGCCCATCACACTCCCAACTCTATCACAGATGGGTACCCAAAACCTCCACTCAGAGACAATGGGTTGGTGCCACTTAGGGCTTCCTCCTGAACACACACCATTGCTTCAGCTGAGCCTGAACAATCCTGTTGTGCATTCAGGTCCTTCTGGGGCCCAGCTTCAGTGAGTGTTGTGAGGGAGCTACAAGCACAGCACGAAACAGAACAGCACTGCCAGAGCCCCCACAGCAAAGCGGGGAGCATAAAATATCCCTGTACACAATGCAACCTGCAGCTCTCGGGGAAGGACAGTCACAAAACATTTCCCCACAGCTCCCTGAAAACATTTGTACACCAACACAGTCAGAAAGTAAATCAGTCCCTGACAACAGCAGCCCACACTACCACAGTGGGCAGAAACATACACACAAATATATGTGTACCTAAACATATATATAACAACAGATGTGTCTTGAGAAACATACAGGTGAAACATAATTGCACTGATAGACCAGAGAAACTGCTGCCTGCTGGATGACTTTCTATATCAAACCTTTTTTCTTAGCAAATGGGTCACCTGAAACCAGAGTCAGCCTCAATTCAATTTGTATGAACAGACCTGAGTTCCTACAAGACAGCTTCTGTTCACACAACTATTTAAGAATAGTCTAGCTGAGTTGTGAAGAAAGGGGAAAGTACTTCAAAATAGAAATGACAACTATTCCCCTGTCAATTAATTGATTAAAAACTTCCTGATGAGACCATCAAACCATGTCCCAATTAACTAGGGCTGAACCCCACAGTGAGGTCCTTATGACGTCCGCTGCAATTCTAAATTGAGTAGCTTAGTACAATCTATACCAGAAGGAATTCATAATGACTAGACTATAATTTCAAAATGTTATCAGTCTCCTAGTACTAAAGCTGAAAGGGAAGCCAAAGATTTCTGCCAAGCAGCCAGAAACCTTCTGGCATTAGAGCTGCAGACACCTTAGAGGAGCGCCTGAGTCTGTTTCTCCTGGGAAGTTGTACGGGCAACAGTCACGTAGTGGCGGCATCCCTTTCTCTCTCTTATTAGCATTCTGCTTGGTGCCTCTAAGAGGCAAAGTTGGAGAATTTGGACAGACCGATCCCTCCACTTCTGCTGGTCCACAAGCAGAGTTAAGGGCAGGCAGAAAGCACTCCAAGCAATTTACCTTGCCTTCCCTGGGCCTCGGCCCTCAGCTCCAGGCACTGCTGCAGCAGAGGCTGGAGGGATACAGTGCCCAAGTTAACCTGGTAACTTTGATGTCCTGACTATGGCTCCAGCCTGGAAACCAGCTGCCTACTCCTCTGGCCAGTTTTGTTCTGCTTGGCTCAAGTCAGAGTTGTTCTGATGCTATTCCTGAGACAAGTACAGGTTATCAGAAAGAAACAAGAACTGTCCTGTTTAACACCTTGGTGACAAGAGGCAAAAAGCAGCTTTATTCCCTACACAGAGACACCTCGGAGGCAAAGTCCTGAAGCCCTCCAGCATCTCCCACATCAGCAGGGCCTGGGGATGAGCCCTTGGGCTGACGTGGGCCCCCACAGCTGGCAGGAGGAGAAGCAGCAGCAGAGGGGCTTTCCCTGGGCATCCTTACAGCTGAGCCTTCCAGGCTCCCCGTGAGGGTTATCCCGGGGAGAAGGCTGGATGCGAAGGCGGATCCCCCTAAAGCGACCCTTCCCGTCGCGCCGCGGGCGGTGGCAGCGCTGGATCCTTCTCTGCTCCGGGGCGAGGGACAAGGGGGCCGGAGGGGGATGTGCTCAGCGGGCGGGCGGGTAGCGGAAAGTTTTTCTACTCCGGAAGAATGGCCCTTTTGAAGCCCTTCTGCCCCACTGCACACTGCTAAGCGAAGCCAATCCCCGGCGCCCGGAGGCGCAAAATCCCCTTCGAAGAAGAAAAACCCAGCACTCTCCGTTACACATACACGAGGGGAAAAAAAAAAAAAAAAAAAGGAAAAAAAAAAGAGGGGGGGGGGAGGGAGGAAATAAGGAGCGCACGGAGCAGCCGCCCCCGCCCGCGGTACTCACGCTGCTGTTGTGGCCGGACCAGTGCACCATGGCCTGGTTGTGCGCCGAGTCTCCGGCCAGGGCGAAGGTGGTGCTGGCCAGCCGCAGCTCTTCCAGCCCGAAGCGGGCGGCGCCGCCGTCCCCCGGCTCCCGCCCAGCGGCGCCGCCCGGCCCCGGCCCCGGCCCCGCGGAGCCCCGCGGGCTGCGGCCCCAGCGCCGCCGCACCGAGCCCGGCACCGAGCCCGGCACCGAGCCCGGCCGGCCGCCCGCCGGCGGGGGGCCCTGGAGGGGTTGGTCCTCGGCCGGAGCCGCCGCTGCCGCTCGGGGACGGCGCTCCCCGGCCACTTTCTCTGGCTCCCTCGTCACTCGCCGTGTCTCCCAGCCGCTGAATTTCGTCCCCGCGGGAGCAGGGGCGACGGTCGCTTGCAGCCCGGCATCCTCCGTCCCGGCCTCTTGCCCTCTCTCACCTCCCTTCTCCCCGAGGAACCTCCTTTGCTCCTTTTCTCTTCTGTCGGTCCTCAAGTGCATCAGTAATCCCTGCTGCGGCTGCTGCTGCGGCTGCACCTGGGAACGGCAGGATCTGCAAGTTATTTCTGCACCGGTAAAGCCGTAAGTGAAGAGGAAAAGCCATGTCCAGTACAGGAGAGCAACGTGCCAGGCTGGGTACCAGCCAGCAACTTTTTCCATCGCTGCCGACTGCTGATGAGTGCGAGGGAGAAAGAGCAAAAAGGAGAGCGCAGGAGCGAGAGAGACGGGCGCTGCCGATTCAGCCGCCGCGGGGTAAACACGGCGAGAACTCCACGTAAAGTTTCAGACTCTTCTGTGCTAGATGCAGCCGAGGGGTAGAGGAGATTACTTTCTTCCCCCCTCGTTTTTCTCCCCTCTTGTTTCCTTTTTCTTCTTTTGCACTTTTTCCTTTTTTCTTTCTTCTCCCCCCTCTTTTTTCTTTCTTTCTTTTTTTTTTTTTTTCCCCAAGACTGGTGTTGCTGATCAGGCTTGTGATGGAAGGCAAAGCCACAACCACACGGGGGAGGAGCTGATTTGAAATCAGAGAGAGAGGGAGAGAGAGAGGAGCAAATCCTGGCTGGTGATTTCTCCCGGCTGCCTCTGTGGAAGTCACAGCTCGCTCCTCTCCCGCTCGCTCTCTCTCCGCTCCCTCTCACTTCGCCGCTTCTGCATCACACTCCTCCCGCAGCCGCCCCGCCAGGACGCCCCGTGCCTGTGTCGTGAGTGGCTGGTTACTCACTCCCCCTCTCTCACACACACTCCGAGGACGGACTTACCCCGACTTTTAAACTCATATCGTCCGATCCCTTCCTACCCTGTGCCTCCCATCAGTTCAAATCCCTAAAGCCTGCTCCGCAGCATACTGAAACCTCCACACATGGACTGGAAGCAGATGTGCAGAGTGAAGGAATAGTACATGCGTGTGTGTATAGTCTTTCCAGAGGAAATGTTTTAATTCGATTAATTAAGTGGCCCTAAATGTCTGAGGAGGCTCTGAAATGACCCTTTCTTTTTCGCCTCCTCCTGTGACTGATGTAAGTGCACTGGAGTTGCTCAGAATGGGCACCTGTCCTTGCTTTCACGGGGGAAAGTCGCATTTCTGCCCCTCTGTTCCCTCCTCCGCTTGTGCTTCACTGTACTGCCGCTTACAGTAGCTGCCGATGCTTAAATAAATCACTCATGCACGGCAGAGACGTACCCACATAAATGCTGATGGAGACAGGGACAAGCTTTTGGAAATGACATGACAGCACTCGGTGGAGAGGGGGAGTCCCCTCCAGTGGTTCATCAGCAGAAAAAAGCCCTTGTTGCCCTAGCTGTCTCTCACACATTTAGGACCAGCGATTTCTCCCCCAGGAGCTGTGCTCCTCTCTCAGTATATGTCTTCCCCGGGGAGCAGTAATAGTGGTGGCCAGAGGAGATCACCAAACGCTGCCTGCAGAGGCTGGTGTCTGCTGGCCACGGCATCTGCTGGTCCCTGACTACAGACAGCACTGTTGGTGACTGCCTACACAGCAGGACAGGGCCCTGAGCTTTGACAGGCACTTGCAAATATCCACAGGCATTGAAACTGGAGAGAATTAAAAGCTCTTCCATTGGGATTTTATTCCATCCCTGTCTGCCTGTTCTCACTCATTCCCATTTGATTTACAGGAGAGTTTATTTTTTAATTAATATTTTTAACATTTCCTTCCTGACACGGAAGACCTTATTGATTTTTCTTTTTTTTTGGCAGGGCATTTCAGAAAACGATTTACAGATTTGTTCCACATTCTTCTAGAGATTTCACTCAAATGCTCACTGGTGACACGTCTTGGGATATTAGCACAAGACCAGAGGTGAAGGGAGACTCACAGTAATTCAGGCTGGGCATAACTTCATGCTGCTTACAACAATGATGGATTGTCTGCAATGCAACCACCTGACCTCAGCTAAATCTACCAATTAACTGCATACCTGTTTCCTCATCTCCCTGCTAAATGGTTACTATTAGTTACAGCCTGTCGGGAAATAACAATAATTAACACTCGCACTTAAACAACTCCTTTCCTTTACTAAGCCCAAAGCTCCTCACAAAGGCCACTTCTGTTGTATAAATGGAGGAAACTGAGTCACAGTATGATCAGCAAAGTAGTAATGATTAGAAGTGGAGCTACCTTATTATCAGCCCAATCCTTTGTCTTCTATATAACAGATTGACCAGGTGGATCTATCCCCAGAGGATCGACTAAAAAGTGTCACCTTCCCAGCACAAGTCTCATAAGGAGGCTTTAATCTAAAGGAATGAAATTCAAAGAGATGAGTAGGTGAGACAGAAAAAGAACTTGCAAGAAGGAAATTAGTAAGAGGTCAGAGGAAATTTCTCTTGGGATTGTGATAGAGATTTGCATGCCAATGAGTGGCTAAGGCTAATGAGAGACACAATCTAGCTGTCTCATTTAGGCAGATGATTATCTCTGAATTGTGACGAGTGGCCAGTGAGTGATACGGATGTGCCTGGTGGAGCACACCTTATACACCGTGAGTACACTACACCTGCAGAGCTCTTCAGCAAATGCACACAAGAGTCAGTCATGGAGAGAGAATTCTGGATCCAGCTCTGGATCCAACAGACACATTTTCCAGCATAAACCCTGTTGTGGGTGGATACAGGACAGAGACAAAAAGTATGAGCCTTCCCCTGAGCCCTATTTTCAGGAATTATCACTTTAGGAGATTCCAACAACAGCAGAAACTGCACCTGATCCCTTACTTTTAATAAGTAATAACGCAGTAGAACTTTTAATGGACCTGTCTTCCCAAAATTTGTCTAATCTGTATGTATACTCTTGGTGTCTGAGGCGTGCTGTGATAGTCAAGTTTACAATCTGATTATGTGTACTTTTAAATACTCCTGGTCTGTGCTTATTAGAGAGAGACATTTTAAATCGCTGTAATCTAATCTTGCTGCCAGCCATCTTTTTGCCACAGATGATGTGATGATTGAGCCGTCAGAGATAAGAAACCGGAGTCTTTGGCACAAAAGAATAATCCCCTGTCCTTTGATGTAAGGGATAGCTTTCTCAGTTGAGAGCAGGGACCGAGCTCGTATACTCAGCCAAAAAGAAGCTGGTGTGATGTGACTGAGCTCCATGGCTGTGCCCATGAGAAAGGAAAGGCTGCACTCATGGTATCCTGACCTGAGACACCACCTGATCTGACATTTCAATACTGCATGTCCAGCTCCGACATCTGGTGAGAAGGTGTTTTCCATGAGAGCTGCTACGCTGCCTGGTCAGGAGACCGTTCTTCTGTTTCCCATGGCCAATATTGCCTGGGGAGAGGGGATGTGAGCAAGCCATGGGAGCCATGGAACAGGAGGCAATCACTGGCAGTGTAAAACATCATACCATGAGAGTAACTGAAAATTGCAGGTTTTAGCTGGCCTCTTCAACCTTTTGCAGGGGGTTTTCCTCTGCACCAGGAGGAACTACCTCAAAGGCAGAGATCTGCACATACACAAGAGTGTTGGGGGAGGTTCTTGATTCTGGGTTCCGGAAGAACAAGCAGGAATCTAGTAAAGGGAGTAGATACCAGTGCTAGGTATCTGTTGCAGTGGAGCAAGCATCTTCCTCAGGATTTATATAGCCTTGAGAAGAGAAGCAGGAAGAGCATGAAAAGTGGATGAGTACACAAATCTTCACTCGGGACTGGGCAGGTTCTGAGACAGGTGGAAATATGGGCTTGGTCAAGGACATAAATCCTTATGACAGTGATTGCAATAATCTGCCATCTGCAGGAATTCTTTCCCCTGGAGTGTTTCACACTCGCTATCAGAGACTACTTGTGAAAAATGTGGTCCTGAGAGACTTCCTGGCTCCACGGTATTCCTGTCTTCTGAAACATGCTAGACGATGTACCCCGCGTGGTGGAAGCACCTCAGGGGCTATGCCAGCACTGCCTGTACTGTGATGGAGTAGGAAGGGAGAAATGGGAATGAAAGAGGATACAGAGAAGGAAACAGAATTAGGTAGGCTTAACCAGCTGAGTTTTTAATATAAGGCAGGGACGTAATATAGCCTGGCCTTTTATGAATCTGAATGTCTTTTAGGCAAAGAAGTATAATCTTTCCCTAGTTAATATTTGTATAATCAGGATTTTGTGAATCTGCACTCATTTTAAATCATCAGTTTTCTCAGAGAAAACTGTGTAATGAAGGGAGACCAAGAAGAACACTGCTCCATTGATTCCTATCAAGCCATGATGAGTGATGAATACTGTAGTTTGACATTACACATAATTCCCCCAAACGGAATCTCTGTTAAAAAAAAAAACCAAAACAAACAACATATCACGCTACGACAGGTCTTGTTGCAGTTTCCATTAGAGAAAAAAAAATTACTTTCAGCTGTAAATATCACAAAAAGGTTTTTTTTTTTTTTTCTATATAGGGTCTGGATGTTTCATTCTTTAAATAAAGTAGGGACTAATTATATATATCAAACCAACTACTTTCAAGTCCTCGTTATTTTGCTGAACAAATGAAAATTATTTAGCCATATGGCTTATTTTGTAGAAACATTTAGATAATTGTTGCATAGGTATTATTAGAAATAAATCCTGTAACTTTTATTGGGGCAATGCATTTGACACAAAAAGACCAGAATACTTGAAAAAAATCTGGAACTGAAAGAAAATCTCTATCTTCTTTCCACTACATTTCATTTCCCTTCCTCAGATTATTTTTGGAAAGGTGATTGAACTATTTATTTTTGACACTAATAATTCCTCTATATTAATTAACATGAAATCTCTCCTTTGTTATTCCACACAATCAAACCCCAAACCAGTGCTATCCTAAAATTAGGCTGCTGCAGCTTTTAACAGGGACTCCTATTCATCTGCAAATGTGTTGCGATTTTGCTTTAGTTGCCATAAATATTAACAGCGAGAGCTTTTTGTTCTTTTACTCCCTCTTGCTGCAGCCTGTTGCAAAGACTGAGGTTTAAAGTAATCTCAAGAAAAGTGCAAGACTTTGACACTTTATAGCTTAGAGAGCCATTTTGCTTTGCTAAATCCTCAGATGGGGAGTTCATACATTCATTTATCTGGCAAGGAGGCTGGGTGGTGAGCAGATTCAGTCAGTGTGATTGCCTCCAGGTACAGGAAGGTGCTCAGCACCAATACCTGGTTGCAGTTTTCCTCAAATCCTGTTTATACTGAAATATCTAGTCATGCTTATTAGCCAGCAGCTCTCTCTGGGGACAATAGGACTTGTCTGGATTTTCTGCTCTGGAAATTCTCTCATGTAATTCCTCTGTTTCACTTCCATTTCTGGATCCAGGGCGTTTTCACACCATCCAACCAAGCACAAATGGGACAGCAACCCCCACACTCATGGTACAGGCTCTGCATTTTACTCTCTGGGTTCAGACCTCCTTCCTGCTCTTACAGCTGCAGATATTTCCTGGGCCAGCTGTGCCCAGGTGACAAACCAAGGGTGGATTTGCAACGGGAGGAAGGGAGCATGTTACCCCCTCCGAATAAGCTCATACTCCACCTGAAGCAATACTCATGTGGCAGCACAGCTACCATATCCATGCTGGTGTTGAATCCAGCACTCTTTGCCACAATCCTGGGATTGAATCCCAGGATTCAATCTTTGTTTCTTCTCTAGTGACATCTGCTCCTCTGTGCCAGCCTTGAATCTCACTGTTCCAGTGGTCCTCTCCACTTGTGATCTGAACACATCAATCCATTGCCACCCTGTGCTCCCCTGTCAGGGATTACCATGGGATTTTGGAGCGAAAAAACCCACCGGCCACAGAAGACAGTGGATGAGAAAATCTGCTTGAAATTCCCAGCTGACATTCTCTCTTGATCAGCTTTTGCAGCCTAAGAAACCTGGAAAGCTGCCCTGAAAAGCTGGTCTTAGATTCTGCTGGGTTTCATAGTTGGTTGAGTGTAAAGTAGAATTGCAGGAACTGCACTTATATCAGGACTGCACATACTCAGCTGGCGCTCTGAGCTTGCAGCTGAGGAGAAAACTGAGCTGGAGCTCATATCTAGCATGAGCTGTATTATAACAACTTTGAAACTAGTAAACACTGGCGGAGGGAGGAAGCCTGAGGTGTATCTTGTAGTCAACTCATTCACCACTGCCAATATGAATGATAACCACAGGGATGACCCAGGAATTGTCACATTTTATCCTGACTGTTTTAAAGCAACCCCATAATACCCAGAAGGTTTTTGCCATCAATAACTAAAATGTATGCTGTGAACACTTCCAACCACATGAAAGGCAAGAATGCAACGAGGAAAAATGAGAATGGCTTTAGCAAGTCATGCTTGACCAACCTGATGGTCTTCTGCTACTAAACAGCTGACTATTTTAACACGGGCTCCAACAGCAGTCTCACGGTAAACTGAGGGCTTACAGGCAGGTCAGAGCAATTGGCAGAGCTCTGGAAGCTGGTTGGATTGCAACTGTCAGCAACTGAGAATCAACTGACTAGAAAACATCTGGGGTTTGCACTGGGGTGCAAAATCTCTCTTTGCAAATAAGACAAAATGCATATTCATCTGCCTTTGGAGTTCTACATCTAATATAATGCTATTACCAGCGGTGGCACCCATTGGCGCACAACAGCTGTGCCATAACGTCCTAAATTTGGCTATACTAGAACTGGCCATTACCCAACCCTCTCTTGTTCCTGTGGACATGTATCTGTTCTGTATCTGACTCTCAGCAAGTTCCTTTCTCCTCTTTTTGTTACGTGGAGATGCAAACTGCAAACTTTTCTTTTTCATGATCAACAGAGGGTCTTTGCAGCTATTCACAATCATTTGCAAGTTGCTTATCTGTGTCCACTGAGTCATTTTCATTCCATCATCTTCTAGTCCTTTCCAGTTCCTCAAGAGAATCATGGCTGCTGGGTGCCTCTGATTGTCTTGCAACCTTGCAAATCTGCAATTTGAAGCAGACTGATCAAGTGCAGATAATAGTTTCCTGTGAACAATAAATATCAGTCAGAGCCTGACTAATCTTCCACAGAGTCAGGATACTTCAGTAACATAAATCTTAAAAGCCTAAAAGGCATAAAAATCATTTGTATTTTCTCCCATTTTCAGAGGATACTGAACTTTAGTCAATGCTGGGGAAGTTCACCTGACATTCTCTCAGCTCTGGGTTTATCTGCATTGACAGGACAATAAAAATTCTTGTCTATCACTCTACCGCCATCACCTTTGGCTTCTGCACTTGGTTGTGGAAGAATTTAATGGAGGTAAGAGAATAATGATGAAGAGAAAAAGATTACAAACTTAATGGCCTGTGAATGGTGTTTATAGTTTGTCATCGTTACAGATGGTGTTTTCTTGCTTGTGCACCTTGCTTGATTTCTCTTAGCCAGAAGTGTTGATGAAGTAGAAGTTCCAGGTACAACTGAAGATAAAATTTCTGATAGAAGAAAGAAACCTTTTTACTTTAAACTACCTTTTTACTGCAAGAAAAGTAAAAAATATATGAAAAAAATGAGAACCCTTGAGGCTGATGGAAGATGTGAGCTTGCTCATTGACAGTATTTTATTTCAGAACTGAAAAAATGACCAGAAAAAAACTTCTGTGAGGCAACTCTGTCCTGCTTCACTGATGCATTGTTTCTTAAGTCATGGTCAGAAATCTTTTTCTGGAGACAGTTACATCACTCACAGGTCAACCAGCAGAGCTTTCCATACACACACTCCCATGGCAGACAATCAGGAGAGAAGAATCTGGTGATCATTAAAACTGCTTTCATTAATTCAGCCATTTCTGCCTAAAACAAGGCAGTGGATACTCACATGAATTTTGGTGCTAGATGATAAGCAGTGCAGGCATCCACATCTGAGCAGCACAGTGCACAGTCAGAGATGCCTGCCCTACTGGGGCAGCTGTTTGGAAAGTTAATATTTTCATAGGATCTGTCTGGCCAGAATCCAAGGCAGATGAAGAGAGGGAAGCTTCCTCTCACCTTTTCTCCCTCCAGCCTGGCAGCTCCTTCAGCAGCTTCTCAGATCTGTGGCATCCAGCTGTGATTCTGTAGTTTGGTGGGACAGGGAGAGATGCACCCTCTAAGGAGGGAAGAGGAAACAGTCATGAGAGACAACTTGTCAGTCCCACCTTTGGTGAGAAACTCCAGTCTTCCAGAAGGAAGGATTTGGAATGGCTAGTGGAAAATCAGGATCTCATCTTCCAGAAGGAAGGATTTGGAATTGCTAGTGGAAAATCAGGAGAAAATGCAAAGGAAATCCGTATTTCTTTGTTGTCAATCTTTTCATCATGAATCATGTAGTGAATGTCAGTCTCCTGATGTCAGGGGTTTGTATAAGATTATAAACGTTATTCCTTTGTTTTCTTTTCTTTCTTTAAAAAAAATAAGAAAAAAGAACTAGTCCTCTTAACTGTGGAGAACAGTATGAAGACAAAGCTCCTATTTGCTCTAAATCTGCTCTGAAGTATCCCAACACAAAAAACAAAGCCAAAGCAGTAAAATTAAAATATTCCATTTAAGCACTTCAGAAAGGAAGGGTTTCTCTTTCTTTTTTTCTCTTTTCTTTTTTTCTCTTTTCTTTTTTTTTTTTCCCTTTAAAAATAGCTTCTGGAGCTATTTTTGCCAGCCATAAAGATTTTTTTAATTATGTATATCTAAAACAAATAAGTTCATCTGTAGATACATAAAAGGGAAACAAAAAATGTTTTTCTAGCCGGACAATCTGCTACGATCACCTTGAAATTAATATTAGATTTCTGAATCTCTTTGGTTCCTTTTTTTAACTCCACTTGGCATGGAATTAAAAATCAGTTATTCATATGATTTAATTATTAAATTAAATTAATTATTTAAATTAATTGAGATGTTTTCCAGAACACCTTGCAATATAAAAATAATTTCTTTCCATAAGTTTGGTGCTAGATTTTTTTTCTTATCCACAGCTCTTAGCAATTTATCTGGGACATCTGTGGGTGTAGCACCTAAAGCTCATATACAAATATTTGCTTCTGGTAAACAGGACACTGATAATGTAATTTCAGGGTTAAACTTGATACTATTTATAAAAGGACTCTATAAAATAATTACAAAAAATTTTAAAATTATGTCAGGTTTTGATCAATGCCTTAAAAAGAACAAAAAAGAGAAAGAAATCCCCTCATCATCAGTAAAAAAACCTTTCATCTAGAAGAATGAGATTTATTAAATAAGAGTGATGAAAAAACAATAACTCTGTCAGTTTAATACATGTATGCACACACAAAGGTCAATAAATAGCCCAAGTAATGGAAAGAGCTCATAAGCGATGCTTCTGCTGATTTCACTGCAAGCATTTCCTGAGATTACATTTATTTTTTTGAGTATTGTTGCTTGGATGGCTCTGTGTGTTTAATAGCTATTCTCACATCAAGGAAGCTTAGGGGGGAAAAACTCCATTTGCATGTATTTTCATGCAATTAATAGTAATTCAGGGTTTGTGCTTTTCTTATGCCAAAACCGTGCTTGCCAGTTTTTGCAGCCCTCCAAATGCATATATTAGTCCAAGTCTGAATCACTCTGATTTTCTCCTCTGTTTGAAACAATGTTTGTTCAAAAGATATTAAGTGTGCTTCTCTTTTGTCTTCATTCAATCCAGAGTAGTTTTTAACATTTTTATCAAGACTCCTTGATATTCTGTTTTAAAATGGCTTCAATTTTCCAGTCTGACCAAGTCTCCGTGTGCATTTTGGTTCGTGTATGCCTGATTGCAATCTGTGGGAGTCTCTTCATTGATTTCAATGGAATTTGGATCAAGTTCGTTTGCAGCATAACTTAAATATGTTTGCTGTCATGGAATAAGCCAGCTGTCAGGGCAGCAGCATCCAGGGAACTTGAGAGAACAAGGAATAAATTCAGGATCTCAGATCTTGCTTGGGAGGAACTTCAGCAAATCCTGGTTTATTAGTGGTGACTGCCCTAAATAACACATCTTGAGTGTCTGCCCTTTAACTGCAGTAAAAGCTTCTTTTCTGACTCAGGTTGTCCCAGTAGTCAGCTCATTTTAATATTTATTATGGTGCCTCTGCCTTCTGCAAGATTTCCTTATCATGATTTGAAATACTCACTGACACACTGGGCATTTTGGTGTTTTCAGCATCCGTTGACTCTTTGAGGTGCAAACTCTATGTCTTTTATAGTTTGGTTGTTTTTTTGCTTTCCAAGTAAAAATTAATAAACAAGACATGGGGCCTGGACTGGTTTTTTTGTTTTGTTTTGTTTTGTTTTGTTTTGCCATGCAGGTGCATCATTCTGTACAATATTATTTCGTCTTTGTTGTTGTTTTTGCCAGACAATGTAATTATCTTGATTGGTGGGTGGCCAACAAAGTTTTAATTAGATCCAGGGGGATTTGAGCAGGACTATGTATTAAAAAAAATGCAAAAACAACGTTGCTAGAATTATTGTTTATTTATGTTGTGAGGCATCCTCTGTGAAAGATGACGTTGCCTCTTTGCATTTCCAGTTCTGCCCTCTCTTCTCCTGCCTTGCTCTTTCCCTTGGTTCACAGGGAATGGGGAAGTGGCGTTAACATCCCTGCACTGAGCCAACCCTGACAAGCTGTTGCTGCTACAAGACGTCCAGCAGCTCAGCCCCTGCCAAACAGAGCCATTGATCCTCCAGCTTGTGCCAGTTCAAAGGAGCACAGGATGCATATCCAGCTTTGTGGAAGGACTGACAAGTGATTTGGGGCGGGCGATTGGCATGGACATCAGTGAGCTACACTGAAGGCAGGGAGAGGACTGCACTCAGGAGATCTTTCTGGCTGGTTATAGTTATTAGCTTTTGACTGGAAAAGTGCTGTTTTTTATTTATTCAGTAATCTAAAAATATCCTGGTAATGAATTAACCTGAATAGGGGGAGGGGGACAAAAAAAAATGCATATTGATTTTCTAAAAGCAGGCAGGAATGCTGTTATTTTCCAATTAACATTCAGCATTAGAGAACAATCCAGCTGGAAAGAACCAGCTAAGCAATTCCAAGCTTTTTGCTTTCTGCACTTTTTCTAGTGATATTTTTCTCATTTAACTTCTTAAAAAAGAAAGACCTTAATAACAATTTAGGCCATTTCTTTGGCTAATGGGGATTAACTTGTTATGGTCTCCAGGGGTGTGGCTATGGAATACCTATGCCTATGGAATCCAGCTGTCCATGCTGAAGCAGAAGGCATGTTCATCTAATAAAGGCTGCCCCTGCTCCAGTACTGGAGAAAAGTATGAGACAAACCTTCCGAATGCAGTATTCATGATAAGGATGTTTCTCTATAAAATTCAGAGCAGGTCTGGGTTTCTGGTGGGACTGGTCATGATTTTGGCTGAGCCACCCTTTTATTTCCACTTCTCTTTTTTATTCTGTCTGGTATAGTGTCCTTGGCTCTTCCTTCTTATGGCTTAGCATACTCAAGGCTCACCAGATTCAATGGTAAGCAATGAGTAAAAATTATATCCTCACATCCAGCCCCTTCAAGTCCCTCTTTGTGGCCACTGAGTTCAGCTGAATGCTGTGACCAGGAGCAGCCTCCACCACAAACCCAACAGGCAGCTCAGGGCCACACCACTGGCCCTCCAGTGAGACCAAGCACTGGATGCTGCAGCTCATGTTGTGCACCCAAAGCAACAAGCACTGGTAACAGGGAAGCAGATTGGGAGCGGGGAAATTACCACTTTCTGGGTAGGCATGTGCACACACAGGTCAACACACATTCGAATAAATTGAGATCCTTATTTTCTTTCTGAGGTCCTATCCGAGTTTTCAAGTTTTCTATGCTTTCTGAATTTTTATTTTGCTCTCTTGCAAGCTGCCCTTTTCAAATTATTAACTTGTGTAGGGGTGAATTCTATTGAGTTTAAGCAACAGCAGAGGCTGTCTGGCCAGCAGCATACACTGTGTTTCCATGTAATTTGTCCCTTTCCTTCCCAATGCTCAAGGGAATCTGGCTGTAGAAAGTCCATATTGGGACGTTACCTGGTATGCATGTTGTGGAAACAAATGCTGAGATAGAATTCAGCTTTTGTACATCTTGGACTTGGCAAAGCATTTGGAAAAACTACAAGCACCCATTACTGCTATACGGAGACGGAAATGTTGCCAGATATTTCTGAACAGTTTTGCATAAATTTCAATATATATGTTCTTATTTAGCAAGTGTTTATTTAGCTACCACTGTAGTTTTCCTTTAAGGGTCTAGGAAGGGCCCAGGGAGAGCGACAAAACCACCAGCTTTTGCTAAGGCATGATATGCCCCGCAGCCATACTGTGTACTTAGAGTCTGGAAACAAATTTTAGGGCCTGGATTTATTTATGGTGTTTAATAGACGCTTTGATAATTATTTGCATGGGAATGGAAAACAAATTCTCCAGATTAAAAACCATAAAGAAAGCTTGTTTGGATTAGCATGATCAACCGAAAGCATCCATTTGATTCTTGGTATATATATAATTTACTGAGCTGCAAAATAAACATACTCTACTGTTCCTCTGTTGAAGACTCCAGCTGTAAATATTTCATTACTTTAAAAATGTATTGCTATTAGATAGGTCTCTTAATGTTCAGCAGAATCTAGTTTTAAGAAATAAAATAAAATAAAAAAAAATAAAATAAAAATAAAATAAAATAAAATAAAATAAAATAAAATAAAATAAAATAAAATATGGTTTCTGTTTCCTGGAGAACCGTTTTTAAACATGAAATTTCAGTTGGGTGAAAATTGCTGTTCCACCTGTTGGATGCCAGCAGAATCGTCCCACAGGTAAGGAGGTTTTTTTATCACCTTTGAAGGCATAATCAACCCCTGTTCTTACAAGTGCAGGTGCACTCCCAGCATGACCTGGTCTGTTTCTCCCTGTCCTGCTTGCAGTTCATCATCACCTCTAAGGAAAACAGGTCTGCTCCTTGTATTACACCAGGGGACAAAGACCAGATGAAGCAAACAGAAACATCGTCCCCAACAGGAGAGAGAAGCGGAGCGCAGACTCCCTCTGTTCATAACGTACTGAAAATATTCACAAGCAGCCTGGGAATAAAGACCTGTGACCAAGGTTGGGGCTTTTCATGGCACGAAGGTCCCATGGGACCATTATAGAAAGACAGGCAGCGACCTGGTGACACCAGCTTTAGAGCTTTTCTTTATACAACCAGGACACTTCCTGCCTTACTTTAAATGGACAAAACCCATGCTTTTGTAGAGGATTTCTTCCTGACTTTGCAGAAGAAAAAAGAAGGAATTCTCTGGTGGTTTTCCATTGTTGGAATGCTTTTTCGGGAGAAAAAATATAAAAAAACCTGAGGTGTTTGGGGGAATAATTTGATGGTGTTGGGGTAGTTATTTTTATTCAGGAATTGATGGTTTTTGCTGTCAAAAACCTGACACTGCAAGAACAGGATTAAATATGAGTGCAAAGATACATAGGAAGATTTTTCTTCTGTGTGTGATATACCAAAGCCACAAATAATCACACACCTGTAAGGAACTCGTTTGCTGCCCACGTAGAACTCTGGCAGCAACTATTCCATTTCTTAAGAATAGGTCCCCATAAAACAAACTGTGTGCCTGAACATCGTGAAGTAGCATTTTTTCTAATTTATTGTTCTGTGTCTTGAAATCCTTAAGGAGCCCCAAACTGAACATTGAACAAAGACCACAGTCTCTTCCTATAAAAAGTTACAGTCCAAGTTATCGAAGTGTTAAGAGCATTTAGCCTGTACACAGAGGAGTTGAAAGCCATCCAGCACTAAGTCAGTGTAAATTACATGGCTGGAACAAAACTTCACACCAAAAAATTGCAGGATTAAGCCTACAGATTACATTGTTAGTGTTGGTTGCTTTCAAAACACGCCAACAGATATCCCCTCTTCCTCCACTGAGCATTTAGGCAGTAAAACACCTGAGAAAGGCGTTGCTTTGCAGATTTGCACTCTCCTGAAACTTCTCTTTCTATGAGCCCTGAAGAACTGTTTTAGTCCTCAGCTATGAATTATCTTTGCAAAGTAAATTTCTTATGTAGGAACAGCTGCATAGGTTAGGGTTTCTAACATTGACATGAGAGTACTTTGTGGCACTTGAAGAGCCATTGAAAACTCTCATGAAATACTGACATTTCAAGACAGACTTCATTTGCAGAAATCTGAAATAACTTAAACCAGTTTTACATCTCATCAAAACTCAAAACACAGATACTCTGACTGCTGCAATCTTTCTCACTATTTTATTATTTCTTAACAGTGTTATAGTGGTTCCGACAAACGCTGAGATGTTAAAATAGTTTTTTTTCTTATCAAAATGCATATTGAGTTATAGGAAAAGTTTCACACCTGTGGAAAATTATATACAATCTTTGTGTGCACACTCTGAATCCTCAATTGGAATAATAACCTGAAAATGGGATAAATTTCCCTCATTTGCTCATGTATGCAAATTAAGCACAGAGCACCTGAAATTATGAACTGACAATATATATCACATATAGTCGAAGTCATTCAAAATATCAATATATTTATGGACAATTTAGAGAGTCTGAAAAAGGTGTCAGGAGAGTGCCTGCAGTGTTGCTTCCTATGACATTATCAGGTAATTTATCACCATTTCAGCTACATCCTGTTCTCAGCAATGTTGAAAGTCCTAACATAGGACTCAAAACAGTAGTCCTAACAATAGACTCGAAAAATTATCTGTCATCTGACTTCTTGGATTCCTCCACTGCTGTCTCAAGAGCTGATTATACATCACACTGGAGAAAAGTGATGAACAGAAAGGTGTCATTGCTCTGACTGCATTCAAGTTCATGTCCAGCTCACACTCTGCCACTTCTCCTCCAGGTTCATTTCAGAGATGGTATTTGTTACTTTCTTCTGTTCTCTACTGTCCTGTAAACTTCCTCACAGCAGTAAAGTTTGAGGATGTAGCCTGGGAGAAGGAGTGACTTCATGAGCTGGAGGAATGCTCACCTTGTTAGTTATTCTGTGGCACTGCAGATGCCAAGGAAGAAAGATAAGCCTTGGACAGTCATGCAATAACTCTTCATCAGCATGCTCTCCAATCCTCAGCACTTTGCAGCTCAAGGACTGCCCAAACCAAACATGATTCATGTATGTGCAGTAATTCAGAGTAGATTTCCCTTCATGAGTTTGTCCAGCCTCTGCTTGAATCGGCAAACTCTACATATCCCCAATATCCTGAACCAAGGAATTTCATAGCTACACCCTGAATGAAGAATTACCTCTTTTGGTTTCTCTTGGACATGCCAGTTTCTGACTAATCATGTATCAGATAAGGGACAGAACAAGTGGTCCAGCCTTCTCTCACTACTTAGGAGCAAGAACATTTCTCTACAAAAAGTTATCCACATCTACTAGAATCTAGCCAAGCACTGGCTAAATAAAACATAAAGCTAATCAGCATTTCATACACTTCCAGGTAAAGGTTTATAAAATCCAGAGCATTTGTTTTTCACTCCAAATCATCCCAATTTCAAGGACATTTATACCCTGTCTTTGTACACAGCTAAAGCATGCCTCATTAACTCACATGCAAGCCTTCATGCCTCCATAACCTAAATTTCTTTTCTCACCTTCCTCAGATGATATTTCTTACGTCATTGTTGAAGCTCGAATTGATTTACTGCCCCCAAACACAATTCAGATGCTCTGCACTTTCCTGGCCCCTTTAAACTCTCCTCAGTGGCAATGGGTATGGAAGTGCTGTTCAGGTCCTTGTATTTAACATCATTTGATTCTTCTCTCTCTGTCCTCCATCTCCCTCACCTCCCCTTATTTGTATTCTCATCAATGTCACATTAAATGCTGTGGAACACGCTTTTAGGGTAATAACAGGCCTGAAGTTTATGAAAAAAAAAGATTGATATCAGCTTCATAAAACTCAGGGGAAGCAATATCTTTTCTGCACCTTGCCATCCCCTTAACTGCAGCTACCTTTATCCATTGTGGAGGGAGAAAAGAATTAAAAAAAAAAAAAAAGAGGAAAAAGGCGATATCTCCAAACAGCAGTGGGATTTTGGAACCTGGTGTGCCATTAATTTTTTTATCGCTTTAACAGCAAGGAAGTTGCACTTGCTTCTTTGTGTATTTCAGTGGTGTGTTCCTTCCAAGGGCTTGGTAATCTTTTTCCTTAAATGTCAGTAGATTCTGAAACGTTCAGGCTTTGTAACCAGTGGTTTATAGCCGTCACACACTGAAAGGGCAGCAGATGAAGAAACTGTCTATTATTGTAAAGAAATTGAATATATGCCAGGTATCAGGATGGAACGAGAAACGAGGCAGTGAAATCCGGCTGGAGTTTTACACTGATGCCCGAGCTGGTGGCACCCGCTGTGAACCTGCATCATCAGGCTGAATGATCTCCCTCACCCATTTATCTGCAAGTTGGTTCTTCTGAATATGGACCCAAAGCCACATTCAGATCAGGGTCATACTCTCACTGTGCATTAAAGGCTTTGACTACAGGACTTGATTTGGGATCCATCACTTACTTCAGCACCCATCCCATCAGATCTTACCGCTCCAGAGCAGTAGCTGTGTCAAACACAGCCTGCTGCAGCCTCAGGAGGGGAGGGTGGGCTGCAGACCTCACAAAGCTCAAGGACTCTGGCATGGCAATCCCTTTTAGGGTTGTGCACCAGTTAAACAGCATGAGGCTTTTGAACAAAACCTCCCTGCTTTTATTCCAGGAGACACTGGAGAGGCAAAGGGAGGTAATAGACCACTCAGCCTTGCAGCACCTGGAGACACTCTCTCACCAGCAAATTGCCCATATGCCTTAAAGCAGTGTCTCCCATATCCCTGTATCTTTCCGAATCGGTGCCT
This sequence comes from Lycocorax pyrrhopterus obiensis, assembly GCA_014706295.1. Lineage (NCBI taxonomy): Eukaryota > Metazoa > Chordata > Aves > Passeriformes > Paradisaeidae > Lycocorax > Lycocorax pyrrhopterus. The sequence goes on from JACSVZ010000008.1 coordinate 25,816,196, forward strand.
TAGCAAAATTTTTTCAAATAATTTCTCTTTCAATGGCCTGTTTTTCTATTCCCAAGTCACATTTTAACCTTTGGTTTTGCAGGTTGCAAGACTGACATGGGTACACTTAAGATGAGGTAAGCTTTTTCTGTTTATTTTTCTTCCCTTTTTTGTTGCAGTCGTTTTTTGTGGTTTTTACTCTTGATAGTAGATATTAAAATTGACAAAATAGTAAAAGCCATTGCATTTCAGCTTTCTGCTTCACTGCCTCTAAATACTTGATTTCCCCCCATTTTTTATTATTTTTTAGACGCTGCCAATTTAGCAAAACTTGCTAAAATGGACAGATGAGGGGTGGGAGAACCTGAAGAAACAAGCTACCTTGCCAAAACCATCCCACTAATCCCATCAACTAGTCCATGTTTGCCAGAAGCAATTGCAAAACAACAAACAGGCTTTTTATTTTTAAAATTGGCCAAATTGTCCTGGCTCCACATACCCCAAGTGCCAACAGGGAAATTGCTGTAATACAGCTATCCCAGCAGAGGCATGATTCTTAGCTTAGTAAAGTCAGTGGGAGTTTCTGCACAGGCTTTTCTCTGAGCTCTGGAACAGACCATATAGACATTTAACCCACAGCCCTTCACAGGGATATGCCAATAGGTGTCCACTTGGTGCTCATCATCCCAAGATGGAAAGTATGGAGATGATTTTGAAATCCTGAGTTCAGGTAATTTATTTGTCCAGTTTTGTCTGCATTCTTCTCCCCTCCTCCCTTTTTTAGTTTTTTTTCTGTCTAGGGGATGTGTTTTCCAAATGTGTCCACCTCAGCTGGGTGGGTGATGACTGACCAGGCAAAAAGGGAAGGCAACCAGCTGGTTGCAATGTCAAAGAAATTGGCAGAGGATTAATAGCTCTCAAAGAGCTGTGTTGTCAGATAATCACTGAATGCAGTCACTGAGTACAGGCCTTTCCCCAGTAATTCCAATATCAGGCTCATCAAAGTGTGTTCTTAGTCACGAATGTGTGAAAATCGAGTAATTCTCAGAAAAGTGTTTAATAAACACACATTAACTGTCCTAGAGGACTTGGGAGCATGATTGAAAAGCTTTTACAAGAATCACAGCTTGCTCTGAAAGGGTAATACAGCCACAGCTCTTAAGCTAATCATCCTTTGGGTTGCAGAGTGAGAAGTCGTTGCAGAGCTGAGTTAACCATCAAAAGAAATTGAGTATTTGTGGAGCAAAACAGCCCAGACTGACTGACCACCCTTTAGGTTCCGAGTAGGTCCTTTCTTACTGAAAAATATTATAAAATAAAGTATTTTTTCTGCTCAGGTAAGAGGACCTCTTAGGGCAGAGCACAGGTTGACCCAGTTGAAATGAAATAATTCTATAAATACCATGGATTTGTTGTAGGAAGCTAGCAATGCCCCGACCCCAAATCAGATCCAAGCTTTGGAGAAACACGTAAGTAGATTGAATGAACCCTGTTGGCTGGAGAAACATCTCCAAACCGGTGAATTAATAGTGCAGACCAGAGGATTATTCACTGGAAGGCTAAGGGGATTTTGCCTTGGTGTACAGTGACTGGATTTAATCTCTAGCCTGTGCTGCCTTTGCTCTCCCAGCCCACCTCCTACAGCTGCTGGGATTTGGCTCCTTCTCTACTTTACAGTCTAACAGAAGTACATCCAGCAGCACTTGAGGAGCTGCTTGTGGCACTTGATAAACAGCTCTGGATGCAGCATTGTTAATGTGTCTGGAGACGTGCTGGGTGAGGGACGCCTCAGGAGTCACCTCTGTCCCTCAGTGTGCTTTTCTCTGCTTCGATATCGGGGCTGCATTCGTCTGGAGTCAGAGGCAACGGCTGGTAAATAACAAGAAGTATCAAGAGGGAGCAGATGAGGGGAAGAGACGCAATTTACTGAATAATAATGCCAGAATTCAATGCACCAGAGCACTTTGATTTAGCCATTTCAGGGACTGGCAGCCCACAGAGCAGCACTTCACCTGCTACAAGAACATTGCAAATCTGAGTAAGGACAGGGAGAAAGTGTACAGATCGTATCCTGGGACATGGAGCAGGCAAATATTTAAACCCTTAGCCAACTGCTTCTCAAAACCATTCTTCTCCTGCCACTGCAGTCTCTTCCATCACTGCTATTTATATGAAAATGGAGACAGTAAAAGCAACTGTAAGGAAGATGAGGTTTGCTTGGTCTTTGGTTCATTGACAGTGGCCAGAAACAGCTGCAGAAATCTCATATTGCTCCCAGCTTGATGGGAAGAACATGTGGAGACTTGAAAGTTCAGCAATTCTGAGTATGGACAAGAAAATGGTTTTCTCAAGGAAAATGTTGAAAATCACTGTAATAGATGTTCTTTCTGTCTAAAAGATGAGTTTGGTGACCCTGAAGCAGGGTGGCTGGATCCAGTCCCAAATGGCTACCAAAGCACTTGAACCCAATATGCAGGCATTTAGCTCCAAAAATGGTCAAAAGAGCCCGTGAAAGCAGCACAGACAAATACTTAACACCCGGCTGTTCCCATGAAAGCTTTTGCAATTATTGCAGCTCAACATCAAACTGTACTGACTGCAAGCAGCTCTTGCTTTGAGACATTTCTACTCTTCACTTCTACTTCCTGAGGACAGAAACACTCTCAGCCTTTTTACTGTTCTACAAGGAGGCTTGAGCAATTAACTTTGTTTTACCACTCAGTTCAGAGTGGGTGAAAATTTCAGATATAAACTGAAGAAGCATCCACGGATGCAATGAAAAGCACAGTCATGAAGATCCTTTCATGATTCACTTGGTGACCCCATCCTCTCTCCCTGTTTCACCTTTCAAAAATATTTCAACTCTGAAATCTATTGTGTTTCCTCTTCCTCAGCCTATTCCACCCTGGCTTTTTAAGGTCTTCTCTGCCCTGATTTTATCTCCAGTGCTGTACATCACATATGTGCTGTTGGCATTTCCACAGAGGTCACAATTTTTCACCAGCTCATAAGGACACACATTTTGATCCAATCCAGCAGGAGCCCATTTATACAGACAGACGAGTCAAAATGAAGAGGAGAATCCTTTTGGTTATATATCTGAAGTTATAAATCACACCCAGCATTCTACATTTCCATAGCAGGATATCTACACTACTTTGCTGAGCATTGTGTGTGCTTATATGTATGGATATGTACACATACAAACCCCACACATATATATGTATAGATGGAAGTACACACACACACTGTGCATGTTGATATATAAAGTATATTGGCTCCCCTGATTCTCTGATTTTTCAGTGTTATCCCTCTTTTTTTCTGAGAACAGTACTCAGGAGGTGTGAAAATGGGTATTTCTGCATATATGGCGTTCCACCTTCCCAAACATTAGTCTATATGAGACATATATGTGAATGTACAGTTGTTTGCACTTAAATAATTATTCCTCTAATTCTGTAGTTGAAGAGTTTGAATTCAATTTTGCTTATGATCCAATAAGGATTCATTATGAAAGAGAAAGGTAAGAGTTTCTCCTTCCTCCTTCTTTGTAACAGGAGTCCCAGCAGGCACATCATATTTTCTATCAAGAATCCTGCAGGCATGGGTTTGACTTGCCTGTTTCCCTACAAAACTATGTTGGAGTCAGCTTGATTATAGGTAAATTTCCAAATGGAAGGAAAGAAACACAGAAGAAAATGCTGGAACCTGACTGCCCTCTGCAAATGTCCATTGATTAACTCAGTTATCTTCATGATTCTAGGTTGTTCTGATTTCAGTGAACCACTGCAACATAATAAAAAGTCAGGCTGCTGCTATTTATTTCTTTATTGCTGGTAACAGAAAGACACCAACACAGTGCAAGGAGAGGAAATTGTCTCTTGGTAAAAATTAAAACTGTAATTTGGGATCTTGTTAGAAGATACCGTCTAATTAAAAAAAAAATCTATTAAAGAGCTACAAAAATATCTATGTAGCATTATTAAAATAGTTCAAGCTATTATTGTTTGCTGGTTTTTCATCCCTAGGAACTTTTAAAAGAACAATATTAAAAAAATAGTCCTAAAATGAAGAAGTGGTCAAAAGTTTTGAAACTCTTACAGAGAGAGAAAAAAAATAAATAAACCTTGGGCATCCAGTTTCACTGAATTGTTAAATAAAACATCTCAAAGGTCCTTTGCCACACCAAACAACAAAAAAAATTTTGCTTGCTTTTGTTGGCTCTGACTCTGAAAAGATCTTGTATTAGCACTAGTTTTTGGGAAATTTCATCTTAGTGTGTCAGAAAGATCATGAGGAATTCCTGCGAGAGGTCCCATTTCTCCAGTGCTGCAGGCAAACCTTTGACTGTTTTGGAGTGGGGGAAGAAAATCTCAGGCACATACGTTCCAACATAAAGTCCAATTTTATCTGTGCAAATTCCAGGCAGTACTGGTCTCACTCTGCCTCTGCTTAAGCATTCTGCAGTAAACAGCCTACATGAAAATTCTCATCTCTCAGCCCATAAAGAACATGAAAGGTTATAGCCCCAATGTTCAGCTGCTCTGCCTCTCAGCTCAGCCTGTAGACGTGTAGCTTTCCAGCCAATTCCCAGCATGGAAATCAAGAGCCAACTCACACTGAGTTACAAAAGTGCTGCAGGAAAGATGATCCTGAAAACTGGGGCTCAAGCCAGAGGAGAGAGCTCCTTTATCCCGTCTCTCTTGCTCTCAATTGATCTTCATGATCAAATTGCAGCCTCCAACTCCTGCATTTACTTGGACAGGGAGAGTAAGGATTCATCAATGCTCGTTACATTTTATGTACTGTAATGCTGAGGTCTTCTCTCCTGTGGTCACAACTTTAGGCAGCAAAGTCTCTTCTTCTTTTCTTTGTTTGAGGTCAGTTGTGACTTTATTTTCGGATGTTAATCTGTCTGAGGAATTACACAAACCCACACCATGGGCTGCCTCACAGCACCTTCAGTTCTCCAAGCCAGAGTAAAAACACCATATAAATGGGAGTGGTAGAAAAGCCTACAAATAAAGCATTGATCAGGAAGGAACAAGCCTAGAGCATATATTAGAAACAATCACTTTCTCATCATTTGCTAGACCACACTAATGGAAATCCTTAAAAAAATACCTTCAAATGTTGGATGAAATTATGTTTATGGGTTTTTTTTCTCCATGGAAAGCCAGTTTAATTCCCCTTATGTCTGATGCTCCATTTTTTTGCTTTAAAAACAGAATGAATAAATATTGTAACAGAGCCTAAAAGCAGAGTTAATTAAAAAGACCAAGATAATTGACAATCCAATAGTAAACTGCTAGTGCAAACTCTGAAGTTTAAATTGGAGTTTAAAATTCCTCCAAGTTTTGCTAATCTTTGATGCCCAAGGGAACAAAAGAAGTTTTTGTTTGGGGAAAATTTATGATTTTTACATGACAATCCCCTTTACTTAGCCTGATTTCCTAAGGAAATAGGATACTTTGTCAAACTGTCTGTCATTCCTCCCTTAATTACTTTTGAACACACTTGCCAATTTCAAACACATTTGAAAGGCAGATAAGTCCCAGGAACGGTGATGTCTTGCAAGTATCACTGAGCTGCCAGGAGAAAGGAGTGAGCCGTGAGGGACTGGATCCATGCAGCGAGGGGCAGGGAGCCCTCAGCTGCTGCAGACTCTGTCTGGGAAGGAGAGCTGGCAAGCCAGCATGTGCAGGGATCCAAGGAAGCCACAGGCACACAGAGGACCAGGGTGAGTAAAGGGAGCTGCTGCTGTTCCGGTGGGAGAGGCAACAGCTACAAGTGTACATGAGACCTGACTGCTCTGGTCCTGCTGCTTGTGAAATTCACAGTTAATTTTCCTCATACCAAATTTCGTCTTTTTTTTTTTTTCCTTTAAAGTAATTTTTTGTCATAGATTCAAGATACTGGAAGTTTTCATTGAGTCAAGGAAGACGACAGCCATATACTAAATGCTGTGCCATGTGGAGAAGGAATTTGGCTTGTTGGGTTTTACTAATATTATTATTAGTAGTAGTATTAATATTTTTGTATTTAGAAGTCTCCTGTCCATTTTCAACTAAGACATGATTATTTAAGACAAAACAAAACACATTTTTGGGCAAATCTTTTCAAATCTTTGTTTGTTGGCCAAACTCACTTCTGCCTCATCACAAGGTAGTCTGCACTGGTAAATTTGTAAAGTCCATGCAGAGCAGAGATTACAGGCAGACAGAGAAGGGATAGAGAAACAAAATAGCCATGCTGTAGATTCTAAAAATCATACTTACTCATATAGAAAATGACAGGTATATTAGGGGAAAAAAAGGATTAATTTCTTCAGCTGTAAAGGACCTCACAGTCTATTACCATCAGCTTGTGGAAGCCAGTAGCCATCATGGCAGATGTCTTTTCTTTTCCAGTACTTCAAGAAATTAAACTGTCAGTCTTCATTTCAGCTGGTGGTTTCACCATGACATTATGCTGTGCTTAAGAGGGTTTGAATTCAAAATAATTCCCTTGGCTTCACTGTCTCCCTGTATCGGATCGGTATCTCCTGATGAAATCCAGGATATTGCATTCGAGACATCAAGGCAAATGAGGGCTGGCAAGCATGAGGTCGTGTTGTATTTTTGGCAATGAAATACTCCTACTGGAAACCCTGGAGGACATCCAGAGCCTGAAGCTCCATTTTATCATCTGGGCTGGGAAACAAGTACTTTAAGCAATTTAAGAAAAGACCTTCTCCCCTCAGTCAAGACAACGTCACAGGGGACACCCCCCCCCCCCCACCCCCCGTGCAGCTCTACATAATTTGGCAGAGTTACACTCATGATAAATCTCTCTTCTCTGCCTTCTGAGAAGGCAACAGAAAATGACTATTTTGAGTGTCATTACACTACAAACTTACTTCTCTTGGTCTTTCCATAAATTTTGCTGTACCAATTTAACACCGCAGCTGTGCAAACTGTTAGTGACTGTTTGTGTCCCCAGGGAGTGTAAATTTGAAGAGGAAAGGGAGGACAGCATGAGCTCTCCACATCTGGATGTGGAACTCACAATTCAGGTGGCAGTGTGTGCTGTGGGATCAAGGGATGTCTTTCCTCCCAACGCTTTATGATGTAGTGGTGACTCAGTAAAATGCTCACCTGGCCAAAGGTGGGATGTGGAAAGGCGTCCTGTGTTTAACTCTAGGGAAACTTGTCAGTGACCCTCACGACACTTAAAGAATTGTTGCCCTCCAGTGGGAAACAGAAATTCACATTTCAGAGCTTCCTAGAAAAACATCTGAATTGTTAAGCCCCTACTTCAGGACTAGTGGAGATCCATGGGATTTGCCAGCCCTTCTGCCTTTCTAACCTCCTAAAGAAACTCGTACACCTTGCCCTGAGTTTTGTTGTGCCTCTCATTCCAAGTCACTCAGAGATGCTTTAAAGGCTGGTGTCAAACATTGAGGCCTCTGAGGATTAAGGGCTGTATAGGCAGAAAAATATTTCTTCCCAGAAATGGTCCCATGCTCTGAAGCGTAAGGATTGATAACCCCTGTAAATTTTCTCTTTCCCAGTGCAACTGCTGATGTTATTCATATTCATGTAAGTGCCTAATCCTTTCCTGAATTATTTGCCTTATATCAACTTGAGTTCACCAAATAACTTTACAGCTAAGTGCCATTTTCACCCCTAAACTTTCCAGAATGCTCTTGCCATTGGCCTTTTAGCAAAGTACTGATTTAAGGCTGATGGTTTGCACTTTGAAAACCACAGGCTCACTTTTTATGGAAAAAAAGAGACCATACAGGTCTGATGGCTTACATTCCTGTAACAACAAAACTCTTCGACCAGGGACAAAAATGACCTGATTGCAGAGAAAAACATCCCAGAGCAACTAAGAAACTTTCTTCTAAAGACATTTAAAAAATGCAGTGGAGAAAATAGTTGGGACATTTAACTCCTCCTGGACATTTCCCTCTCTGTCCTGCGCACTCCTCATCCATCGGTTGAAGTAGATACAAATATGCTGCTTTTCCTTTAAGGGCCGTCGTAGATTTTTCTGCACTTTTAGAGCAAGGAAAGAAGACATTTTAACTCCTTGAAATCACACTTATCTCTTCAGACCCTGGAAGAGAAAGGAGTATATCCCACATCATGACATATGCTGTTACCTGCCCTATCAGACAGCCTCACTCTTCACAGCCTCATCACTTCACTTCTTGCTTCCACACCCTACAACCTTTAAGCCTGCCGTTACAACTGTTTGTACAATCACTGCACAGCAGAACCTCTCACTTGCTGAGACACAACACGACATCAGCATTTTGTCATTTTGTCTGTTACGGCGATGTTTACCAGCACTGAATTTATTTCAGGAAAAATGAAGCAAATGGAAAGACTTAACAGATAGTAGGTTACCATGAAATGATAGGGTCTGATCACCTAGCATTTCAGGCAGGTGTAGTGGCTGCTAACTTGAGGGCTCTTAAGGAGTGCATTGTAGGCAGTGATTAGCAGTGTCTCCAAATCTGGTCAGGCACTGTTGTTGGACACAATGTCCAGGGGTTTTTTTGAAAATGAGATATACACTATATTCTTTTTCTTTAAACAAAAAAGACTTTTAAAAATGTGATTTAGGATTGCTTAGGTTAGTTATCTTCAACAGAGATACAAAACCTGACCTGAAGTAGTGCAATGGACTAGGGAATGGACTCCTTTTGAAAGCATTTGACATCTTGAAAAAATAGCTTTTTTTTGAAAGAATCTGCGTGACTTAGAAGATCTATTTTCCTTGTGTTTTAGACTGTGATCCATTATCTAGTGTCCTGGAGGTTCATTTACACTGTGACAAAAATAAAATCGCCAGTGATATGAGACTGGTAATCTCTTCAGTGTATACTCTTCTATTTTTAAAAATCACATACCCAGGCTCTGTTTCTCCTGAGCAACGCAGCAATAAACCAAAATAAGTAGTGTCCTTGGTCAAAAATCACTGCCAGAAATCAGAAAGTCCATCACTTCATGGTTTTTATTCCACCCCGCAAATTTCTTCTTACTGTCTCCTTGCTAGTCTTCTTAGCTTTCCTGTTTTCCCGAGCCCTCCAGCCTGCAGACCTGAAATATCTTCTCCTCTCTCTCTGCAGAACATACACTTCAATTAATTTATTCTGCTTTACCTACAGCCAATGCTATGGATGGTGGCTTCAGAGTTTCAAGCAGTTTAACTGGCTTTTCCACTGAACTCAGCTCCCTGTAACATCCAGGAGCCTGTGACTGACCAGCTCAAAGTCACAGCACTGGTGTCCTTCAGCATTGAAACATTGGCCAAAATTATATTTTGAGATGCAGAAGAGAAGAATGAAACCATTTCCCTGCTCAGAAAAAGCCCAGTAAGGACATTTCTGTTCTTTCCATTTTTCATCTTTTGTAAAAGTCCGTGAGGGTATTTGCTAGCACTGATTGATTGATCAGCTTCTAGGACTGACATTTTTCTGTGTATCCAATTAAATTTGCACATGCACTGACTTCTAACACCTGCCCTGTTTGTCAGGCTTTCTTCCCTTCTCTGTGGGTAGGTCACAGAGAGTGAGATTACGATTATATAGAAGAGCTAAATTAATCCAGAGAGAGAACTGTAGTAGTGAAAAAAATCTGTTTGCAGGAATATGACAGTTCTTTCCGCAGATATTTACAGAAACCCAGAAAGTGATGAACTGTCAATGAAAAACAACTTCTGTCTCTACTACTCACCACAGACAGAAAGAACAAACATTTAGAGAATTTACACTAATGCAATCACCATCCTAGACCTTGCTTTTACACTGCTCTTTATGCTTGTTCTTGAAACCAGAGAAAAAAAAATATTTCTATGCTCCAATTAAATTTGAATTCATTTCTATTTTTCCTCATCAAGTGTCATAATGAAAGAGAGGAAACAAAATGTAACTTTACTGTTCAATCAGTCAAAGCTGACAACGAACAATAAAAGCCATTAATCTAAATTAGCAGCACAAGAAAAGAATGACACAACACTGTCTCCAGGACTGGATGGAGTTGGTACCTATCACTGAGGGCCACCTCATGAATTCTGAGTCACTGTTAATTCACAAGGATCATGATTGCAATTTGCTATTGCACATGATATTTTCTGCTTTTCAGAGCAAATTGTCCAAGCACATATCACCAATAGGAACATGTTTTTAGGAGATGAGGATGTCATCAGATCTTTTCATGGGGCAAGTAGTCAGCTCTTGATAAAAAAAATGGTTATTTTTCCGTTTCCCTCCCAAAACCCTCAGTGGTTTTCAATGTGCTGTCTCTGTCCCATGTGTCCTGTTTGAACAGTTTTCCAAGCTGTTCTTGCTCCCTTCCCAGAGGTCCTACATGGCAGATGGTGATATTCCTGCTGCTCTCTGGGCTTGTTTGTTTCCAGTAGACAAAAGCAGTGTGCGAAGAGACCACTACTTTGAAAACTCTGACTTCAGAGGATTCTCCAAGAGTTCCTGCAGGTGTAAGCACCTTGGAGATGCTCCAGAGGTATCCAATGCAGTTTCTCACTGCAGGATTCTGTGTTCGGTGATCCCAGTCAGGTGTGGGCTGCCTCTCAACAAACTGGAAAATCCTCCATGCAATCCAAAAGCTACAGGAGAGATCCAGCAGTGCTTTCTCATCTAACCCTTCCCTTTTTCTTCACAAGCAGCACAGACAGCCCTCCCTCTTTAAAAAATCCTCCCTATGCTCCTGTATGAATTGCTTGTAATGACCCACTCAGGCATGCATTACTCCTTGAAATGCAAACGTAATCATCTAACAGTGCTCAGCCTGATGAAGCACAAAAAGTGCTTCCACAAATGTTTGTTTGTTTGTTCCTCCACAGGACGATGTATGATGGAAATCTCTTGCAGTTTAGGTGTCTTGAGCAGAGGCTTAAAGAACTGCCATTTTTCAATTTGATGCCTGCCTGAAGCCTCTGGTTCCAAAGAGTATTTGATCTGAAAAATACCAAAATTGCTCCAAAAACCAAACAAACTCACAATAAAACCCCCACAATAAAAACAAACAGGAAAAACCCACAAACAAACAGGAAACCCAAAAGCAAAAATCAAAACAAAAAGAAAGAAAACATATATGTATTTTACTGGATAGACAGGGACCCAAACATTTTCCTCATACTGAATATAAGCCCCAGCATCTTATTCAAGTTATGGGGTTCATTGTCTAAGCCTTTGCAATTTGTTGATTTAGGACAGAGACTGGAGAGGCAACCTTCAGCTCCCCATAGTACAGAGTATTTTAGGCCCCTATCACCTGCTTCAGAGCATTAAAGCTTCCTGTTACATGAGACTGAATTAATTGCTCAAGAAGATGTTGTGTAACAAAATTCGTAAGACTCAGCACAGTTTGTACAATGTGAGAAATCTTCTCCTCTTTTTGTAACCAATGAAACCTACTCAGTATCACCCCTGGAATTTGGGAAATTGTTTGCTGCATCCTGAGTGGATACCTCTCTTAATTTGTGGATGAATTGATGGATCACACATGGCTGACTGCACTTAGAGGAGCGACTCTGATTTAATGGCAGCCTAGACTATGGGTGCAGTTATTAATGCTTCATTAAGCTGGTGCAGTGAAAAACATCTTGGGTTTCAAACAGACTCTGTTTACAAACCCTAGAGAGAAGTGGGTACTTACAGAGTATGATTTATTTAATTTTAAAATATTCCTTCACCATAGGATGTATAAAACATGTTCTCAAAGTACCCCTTGTGTGCATGGACTCCAGAGGGAGCAGAGGATATCCACTTTAGGAAGCTGTCTATATACCTACAGTGTACATATGTAGATGATGACTATTTCAAGTGTTTTGAGCCAAGGACTATCAAAAAGGCCGGGATGGTAAAACCCTAGATGAGATGCTCAGTTCCAGACCAGAGGTGGAATTTGGTACTGTGAGAGACTGAGGTTAGTGGCTCAAACATTGCTGAGATCACTGGAGGACTTTGCCCACTATGGCAAACTGCTCATCTGCAACCACCAAAACCTCCCCCTGCCCTCTGAATGTGCAGCTGTGAATTCCTGTGAGCACAGAAGGGTGCTCAGCTCCCTGTATGCAGCCAACTGAACAGCTCTCTTGGCCTCACTCCCTGCTGTGACCACATCTCCCTGACTGCAGAGGCACCCAGTGAACGCTGAATGAGTCTTAATATGGAACTGAATCCTGTTCCAGGAGCGTAATACTTTCAGAGATGTTACAATGGGCATTATGCCTGTAAATAGGCGTCATTAATCCAACTGTTCTAACAGATGCTGTAAAAAATAGGGGCAAAACCTCTGCAGACTTCCGGAGAGAAATTCCACTGGTGCAGACTGTTTGGAACATCTGTGATTTCTGTAATTATTGCCTGTTTTTCCTGCTCAGATGTGCCCATGCCCAGACAAAGCATTTCCAAAATGATAAACAGAGGAATAAAAGTCTGAAAAGACACTTGTTGTTAATTATTTGCATTTAAGGCGGGGTATAATTAGTTTTACAATTGCTAAGGCATTGACAGCAAGCAATTGCTGTCTGCAGTCCATCCATAAACAAGCTTCTCAGTTAGTAATTAGAAGAGACCACACATGCCATGGATTACTGTAGCTGTATAATGATACGGGCTTTGCCTTGCTTTTTGCTTTGTGTATTTGTTTGGAGTTTTTTCACTGCTTTTTGATTTCCTCCTCATCCATTCTAGTCGGCACACCTGAGTACAGAACACCCTTTATTGAAAATAGGAGGTTCACATTGATTGTAGCATTTAAAAGAGACCATTTGAGAAGACAGCTTAGGAAATTACAGAGATTGTTAAATTAGAATGCAGCCCATTCCCAACAGAAAGGAAAAAGTCAACACAGCACCAATTCTAGCAAGGTGACATTCTCCCAAGCACCATTAGCTGCAAAGGCATGGATTTAAGTAAGAATCTGATGGACTTCTTTCTTAGGCTGCAGTGTGACATACATTTGTCTTGGAAAGGAATATACAGACACTAATTTCCTGTTCAAGGGAAAGACTCTGGTCTTCTGGAAAAAGTGCTAGGAGTAGCAGTTTGGTTCCAGAACTCTCCCAATGGTAGGGAGGTGCTGGCAGAAGTGGAAATAATGTTAAGATGAACTCACAGTGAATGACTGATAGTCAAAATACAGAGAATGACATTGCTAGTACTGTCAAAATACAAAGCAAGTCCGTAACTTTGCAGAAGGTAAAGGGTTCTCACTTGTATTTATTTCTTTTACCCCTGAAGAGCTCATAAAAGATGACAAAAATGCTAAATTTTCCTGATTTTGCTTCTCTGTGTGAATCACTGCCACAATCCTAGGGGCCCCTTCTTTTGCTAATTGCTGGAGAGCTAATGGCACAGTGTTGCCACCCTCACACAGATACATGCACAAATGCTTCCCCCACCATACACAGACATTATGTCATGTCATCTTTATAATACCTACATAATAAAGGAGAAGTGCCCTAGAAATATTCAATTATAAGTATGTCATTTTTATAGATCTGAAAGCTTTATCGTTTTCAAACTTTCACCTCCGCTCATGCAGATACATTTTTTTTTTAATAAGTTTGGAAAAATGAATCACAAACCCATGAGAAATATATCTGTTTATTAATGCCTCGTGGCCTGCTGTCAAAAGACTGGTGCAGAAACAAGTTAATAGCCTATACATTCTGTTCTGGCAGATTACAGGTTTTTCTTACAAGTGGATTAACACAAAGGGACAATTATCCTTTCAATTGCATTTTTACATATAGCATAATGTAGAGTTCATCCATGGAATTGCATATTTTTTGTGATGTGTTTAGTGAACCTGGAGATTACAAAGGAGCTTGCTGAGGCAGAAGGACATGGGTTAAAAAAAAAAAAGGAAGCGAATTTGCCAAAGACACACAAATTGAAAAAGCTGGGAATGGATTTCATGTTTCTCAGTTCTTCATTTAGTGTATTACCAAGTGCAACATCCTGTTTCTCCTCTTTAAGCATCTTTATGACCACTCCTGTGAAAGTTCACTAATAAAACAGTCTGTTTTATAGATGCATGTACTGGTGCTCCCACCTTTTGTCTTCCATGCATGGGTCAACTAATTGCACAAAGGGCACAGGCCCCTAATTCTGCCTAGCATGAGATGAGAGCTTGTGGGGTTTTTTTCAATTTTCAGGAACATACTCATGCATTCTGCATGGAAAACCCCAAGTTCACGGAACAATGAAAGATCACTTTTAAATTGTGTAGGAAAACTACCCTTTTTACCCCCTGCTGGCATATTTCTGCGAGGAGAAATGTATCCCCAACTTCATGCGAGTACAAATGAGAATATTAGCTCCCTAATGACCCAGTCTTGCACTGAGGTGGCAAGGCATGTCAATGCTCTGTAATATATGATAAAATACTCTCCTTACAATAAGTAGTAGATGGTGGGCTTCCATCTTGTGGGCACCATGCTCTGTGAGCTACCTCAGTGTGAGGAAGAATAAACCCTGCCCTATAATAATACTCAGCGTACAACCACAACTGATGCAAATCAGGACAGGCCTAGGAGAGAAAGCTGGTTGCAGCATGTTCCTGCTAGGATAGATGATATCAGCTTAACAGAACTGAGCTGGTGGGAGTGATAAACCTGCAGTTCTGCTCTGGGTTGCAACTCGAAGATGTCTCTTACTTCCCTGGAGCCTCTCTGGAGATGCAGCTACCCCTAATGATGGACTCGGAGTTCCCAGAGGCATGGTGGCTCTCCACTGGATTGAGACAGGGTGTACAGCCACCCTGCTCCCCTGATGAATCACCTGTTTAAAGATGCATGACTGGAGACCAAAAATACTTGACATAACCTCCAGGCTAGAGCTGAGCAGGTAAACGATGTTGAGCGAGGGACATCCTTTTCTCTATGACAGAAAGTTTTTTCTTCCCAAGTTTTTTCCCCTCATTATTCTGGAAAGTGAAGAGAAGGGGTCAAAAAGTAGTAACGAGAAACAGTATCTTCATCTACCTAATCAAATTCACTACACTAAAAAATCTGTCACATTTACTACTGAGTTGGTTGCAGTGCCATTCAGAGAACTTTTCATGTCTTTTCAGAGCATCACAGAATATTCCGAGTTGGAAGAGACCCACAAGGATCATTGAGTTCAATTCTTAAGTAAATGGCCCATGCAGGGATTGAACCTACAGCATGGGTGTTATTAGCACCATGCTTTAACCAGCTGAGCTAATCTCAGGGTCAGGTTTTATCACCCTCCAGCTTCATGCTCAGTACTTCTAACATATCCAATATTTTTTCTGATGTTGAGTTTGTCATATGCACCTACAAGTTTCATTTATTCCTTGGTTCCACTCGTTGCTCACGGTCTGCCAAGTTGGAAGACACATCGCCATCTTCCTTTCACTTTTCTCTACTTTTACTTTTCCTTGTATTCCTGCCTCATGTGTGAGTAAGTTAATACCTTTAGTGGGTGGTTTTCTTACTGTGTTTTGCCTTTGTATATCAAATCTCAAAACATTTTTGTTTTCATTGTTAATGTCCCATGTTGGGACTCTTGGCAATATGTCCTTACCCCTACTATAAAGATTATCTATTCAAAGATATTTCAACACAATCAGATCCCAGTTTCACCAGGACAAGGGATATTTCCTTTGAGAGCCCCAGCTTAGGAAATAACCACAGTCAATCCATAGCCCTTTCTACAAAATAGGAATTATTGTTCCCTTTCACCAACAAAGAGTGAGACACAAAGTGCAAAGGTAACTGCTGGAGTAAGCCAGATCATCACAGGATAAAGGTTCACAGTTATCCCAGGGCTCAAATGACCAAAACATCTGCACTGAAAAATAATTCAGAATGTAGTGCTTATCGCCTTTCACCCACATCAAAAGGCTAAGAGAAAGTTCCTCCCTGATTTTGAATCAAGTGGCTAGAAATTCAGTCAACTTTTGAATCAAGCAAGGAACTAGAAATGCTTGTAGCATGCAGTGCTTCATGGGAGGTGTATTTTGGTACAGAAGTCATCCCTGTGGAAGTACTGGGATGCAAAACACTTGCAATCAGGAACCAGTGAGCCCTGTGGCTGGAGAAAACACAGCTGGAATGGATGAAAATAAATCCTCCCACATTCATCTGTCTAAACTAAGTATGTGTACTCGCAAACACTGAAAAGTGTTATCTTATTCACAATAGCCCAAACATAGGATGTCACAATTCCCAAGTGACTATCTTCAGATACAGCCTTAAAGATCTTATAGAGAGCTGTGACCTCCTATAGAGGTCACAAGAAAGGCGGTCCAGCCCAAATTCTCAAAGCTGAATTAAACATTTTTTAGTTTGTTCTTTTTTAAAAATCTCTGGGAAATCTCTTTTTTGGAGGTAGAAGTAAGGAACAACACTGTTATTTAAACAGTTATTTAAACAGATGGTTTTCCACTCTGGACTTCTTTCTGCCAAAAGAAGGGCTCAAATAGCGTGTGAAAGAAAAAAAATACTAGGTCAACATACCTCTCTGATCTTGTCTCTCCTGCAATCTATAGCCAACTTTTGCTGCTCACATTCAGATCTCCTTTTGTGAGCACAGATTAATCTCATATATTGAAAGGCAGCTCACAGCACATATTGCCCACAAGACAGAAGCCCACCATATACTATTTATTGAAAGACAGAAAGAATTATTTTTAATTTGTGGAACTCGACTAGGGAGAAGCAGCTATAGCTCAGTTAGCAGAGACCAGTGCCTGCATATTAAAAATACATTAAGATCAATAAATGGATAACTGAAACATCTATTAAAACATATCCACCTAATATAAAGACATGCATAGCTGTATAATTGAAATATATTTTCTGTCCATATTTCTATGAGATAGAGAATTTCAATGAAAATATAAAGCACAGAATGATATTGCTCACTGTTAATCATCCAGCAAATAGGATTATTATTTTCTTTTAAAGTGATTTTTGTCTGAGTGTATGCTAGTACATGACTTCAGATTTGCATCTGGAGAATGCAAATCTCTATCAATCCACTGTCTGGGAAATAAATGGAAAAAGGAAGAACAGATTCTACCAATGCTTTACCTCTTGTTTGGAAGGACCTGCTCTTTAGGACTACCAGAAAAATGTTTTATTTTATACTCTTCCTATCCTTGTCCTTATTTTCCCATCTCTGCCTCCATGATCCTTCTCGTGTTTTACTCTTTGAGGCATTAAAGTTGTTAGCATTTTCTGCCTGTCCAGAAACTGGAGCACAGTATCATTTTAAGCATATCATGAAGCATATTTGTGATCAGTGCTGGCATAATCAGGAAAATAGAAGCATAAGGTTTCCTGAGCTAAAAATAGAATTGTAAAAGATTAATCAGTCTTTTTTACTATTTATGGTGCATAGAGACTAAGTGTAATGGAAAATATTTAGTAAACTAACATTTTGGGTATTTTAAATATGAATCAAAATGTAATGCAGGCTTTGAGAGTGTCTTGCATCCTTGGAACTGGGCTCATACCGAGACACATTTCTTATGTAGAAGCTTTAGACTCCAGCTATGCTTCCAAGCTTCGTGGTAGGATCCTGCTCTAAGCCTGCTCAAGGTTCAGTCTGAACTATAGAATGACTTCCAAAAAGTCAAGTTTAATATCAAAAAGACACAGTTTTCTATACTTTTTGCTAGTACCACTTATCTTCAGGGATGGCTCTCTATTTCTGAGGAAACTGGTGGGATACCCTGTGAAAAAAAAGGACCAAGAGGAGGATACACAGCTTTGGGGAGCTCTGATATGACAAACTCTTTAATTTCCTTTTCTTTGCAGTCAAGAAGAGTGGTAAAATACAGTACATCTTACCAGCAGCTGTCAGCTTTTCACTGTATCACTCTAGAAAACGTGAGGATTAAGGCTGAGATGGCTACATTTAGATCTGCACCCAAAACATCACCAGAGGTGCCAGGACACAAGGGGCAAGACTCAGAAGGACTGTACATTACACAAAACATATAGCAACAAGAGACCTGAGGTGAGTGATTAAAGGGAATCCTTCCTGGCTCTGCTCTAACTGTTCTGGTGCCATGGGGAAGCTCTGCAAAGCTGCTCCCTGGCATTTGGAGAAATCCACCTTAGAGGAAAGTCCTCTTCCAAACAATAGTGCTGCCACAGAGCCTTCATAAAATGTCTGCTGAGAGGGGAAATCATGGTTGTGCTGTTGACTTTGCTGGCCAAAGTGAAAGGAAAAAAGCAAGAAAAAAGAAATCAATTTGTCTTTGGGAAGATTTTGATGAGTCAGAGATGTGCTTGCTGCAGAGACACTGGGATCGAGTCGAGAATACCCTGTCCTTGAAATGTAATTGGCTAAAGCTCAGATTTTAAAATATTTTGGCATTGCTGCACTTCATATTGCAACATCCTGCTCCCTGAGGAGCTTCAACCCTCGGCGAGATGATGTAAACCACATACATTTTAAGTGCAGGGGAAAAAGCTCCTGAGTTACCATGCAGCAAAACCAGGCCATGCCCACAGATCAGAACTCCTGGACAGGGAGCTGTGCACCTAAGCTGATGGTTACAGGCTTGTCGGTATCTAAATCCTCACTTTTCTCCAGAAAGAGGATGAGAAAATACTCAAGGCCACACCTAAGTGTCACCAGTGTCTGATGGGTATTGAGTTACAACGATTCTCAGCTGGAGTCAAACCCACTCCTAATGCTCGGTTCTCCTGAACAAGGTGACCTACCAAACTGCCACACTGAAGTGTCTTCAACATGCTCTGAAAGGGAGAAAAAAATCATTCACACACTCAAAGATAAGAAAGGTTTTCTTGCAGTTTTATGTTATTTTAGCTTGGGATAGAAAAAGAGCTGGCATTAGCCCACGATGCAGTCAGCTGTGGCGAGTACTCAGCTTATGCTCAGAAAATGATGTTAATGCAGCAAACTCTGCACTTGCAATTAAACCTCATCAACTGCAAGTTAATGCTGTAGCCTCAGTCAATTAGCTGCACAGCTAAAACCACTGTAACTTCGCCTGGAGCACGAGCCAGCAGAGCTCAGCGAGCTCAAGAGAGCAGGGTTAAAGGATACCAGTATCTGTGAATATTGCTCAGCACTTCCTTAATAATGTTCATGTAGGAAATCTCAGTCCCAGGTAAAATCCCAGCTTCCTGCTCACCAGTGTCCCTTTGCTTTTGGAGGGAGCCACCAACACTCAGAATCCCTAAAATTCAGACAACTGTCACAGCCTTAATATGGATTATAACAACACTATTTTTTGCTTTCTTTTTTTTTTCCACAGAAAAATAACATTTTCGTGTACCACATAATTTTGTTCTTTTTTTTCTTTCTCCTCCAAGAGAAAAACAAGCAGACAGAAACTGAAAGGTCTGGCAATTTATATCATGGGAATCATAAAAACTGAACATGTTTTCAGGATTTGTGATCATAAACTGGGTTCGGAAAAGGAGGTATATTTGCTTCTTCTTTTTTTTTCTTTTAAAATTAGTTTTCCTGTCACTGAAAATGACTGCTAATGTCCAGGGTTTGGGGAGTTTCTATTAATTTGGAATTTCAGCTTTCTGGTGCAGCAGAATTTTTACCACTTTATAAGCTGCAACTACATCATTGCTGCCATTTATGTCCAGGGTCATGACTCTACTCCTTGATAAATAGGGACATGTAGAAGTCCTATTAGTGAATTTAGATTTATGAGCAGGTTTGAGTGACAGATGCTTGCATGTCATGAATACAAGAGCAGTGAGTTTCTAAATACGACAGACTGCATTAGGCATATGGATTTAGGCTGCATAAGAACTATACAGCCACCAGAGACCTCCCAAAGTAGAGGAATACGTAATGTAAAGTTAGAAATGGAAGTCTGTCTCACAGAAGCACACAACCTGAAAGAACCTCAGCCACATCAGTTCTTTGATGCTGCAGGTAATCACAGTAACAATATCAGAATCCATCTTTAAGATATTTAGGCTTTTCCCCAGAACACTGCAGAAAGCTGGCTGTAGGAAATTTTATATCCCTTTCTTTTTGTGGGTATATTTACTTTTAGCTGAAATAGCCTGTGTT
Source organism: Lycocorax pyrrhopterus obiensis (assembly GCA_014706295.1). NCBI lineage: Eukaryota > Metazoa > Chordata > Aves > Passeriformes > Paradisaeidae > Lycocorax > Lycocorax pyrrhopterus. Next base: position 25,836,240 of record JACSVZ010000008.1, read on the forward strand.
CCTCCATGTTTACCTACTGAGATGTAAACTGACAGCAGTACAAGCCAGACATGTTCATCAAGGGTAAACCTTGATTTCTGATACATTGCTTTCATGTCCCACTAAAAGACAGACTGCCCTCAAAAAGCAGGAGATTCAGCTCATGGAAAAAGGCTGCTAAAAGGAACAGGCTGGGACAGGGTGGGAGATGAATAACTACTGGGAGGATAATAAGAGGGGCAGGTTTCAAACAAACCTGCAGTCAACAAAGGGCAGAGAAACACTCTCAGTGCCCTCATGTCTCTTCCATGTTTCTACTGGGGAGGTATTTGGCCAACTCCACCTGTCAGTTCTCAATTTAATGTACAAAGTAGTGACGGGAACAGTGGTCACCACTGGCAAGGTGGATGAACTTTTTCCTAGCAGGCAAACATCTTGGACTGACAGCTTTGGGGAATAAACCAGATTCTGAAGATGTGTTGTTTCATTTCCAGCTGTGGCTCAGTTAAATGCTCAGTATGAAAAAACAGGATAAGAAAAGTTGTCTGAGACTTTTTTCCCTGGTTGCCCTCTCAGTGTTGAGATATTTCTGCCTCTATATTTACCACCTTTCTTTTAAATAAGCTAGTAAGGCCTCCCCCGTTCTCATCTTGGGAGATCATTCCAGAAATAAATGGAAGTCACTGCTAGAGGGTTTTACTTTATATTCTGGCTCTGTTTCTCTTGGCTCAATTTCATCCCCTGAAGTCAGTGTGGAGAAAAAGATTCATGGATTTTTTTCAGGGCAGAAAGGACCCCAGTGATTGTCTAGCTTGACATGTCTAACACAAGGCAGAGGTCTTCACACTACTCATTTTGATTCCATATCCAAGACCCATAATGTTTTTTTCTCGTCTTTTTTTTTTTTGTCTTTTTAGGAGAGATAAATCCAATGTTGAATTTAAAACTTCCAATGATGGGAATCTATTGCAGCCTTTAGCAAATTGTTCCAGAGGTTAGTTTGCTCACTATTCAAATTCGCACTTCATTTTTAGTTGGAATTTATTTTGTTTGAAGTACCAGTCATTGTTTCACCTTAGTTTGTTACACTGCAGAGCCTAATCAAATGTATTCCTTCTACCCTTTCCCTTCCCTCTATGGATATATTTAGACTGCAATCAGGTCATTCTCTAAGCCTTCTTTGATAACTAAATAGAGTTGCTTGAGTATTTCACAACAAGGCACGTTTCCCAAGCCCGTAAGCATTCACGCGGTTTTTCTCTGAATCCCTTCCAATTCATCAATATCCATCTGAAGTGTAGACACCAGAACCAAATAGTATTCCAGCAGCAATCTCACCAGTGCCAAATGAGGAGTTAATTTAACCTCACTACCCCTGCTGAGTTCTCTCACATTTAAATGCTCAAAGGTTACTCTAGCTTTTTGAACCATGCTCAGTAAGCATGAAGACTATGGCCCCCATGACTTCTTTTCTGCCACTGCCTTCAGAAGTCATCCATGCTATGTGCATAACTTATACTTTTATTTTTCAGACATATAAACTTCGATTTGGCTCAGCTGAAACACATGCTATTTGCTTGATATCTTCAAACAGCCAGATCACTCAGCAATCTGTTCCCTCAATGCTCTCCCAAGCTCATGTTATTTATAGACTTAATCCATAATTACATTCTGGTTTTTATTTCCAAGTTGTGGATATATTTGTTGAATAGTGTTTCTCTGAGCAAATTCTTGTGGGAAACACAGATATTTGAAAAAAAATCTCTTTTTGTAATTAGATTTTGAGAACCATTGTTTAACAAAGTCTCAATGCATTCAGTGTGTGCCCCAATGATTTTATATCACTCTAGCTTACAAATACACCATGTGAGTATCATTCCAAATGTCTGAAAGTCTATTATATCAACAATATTACACTGATAAAACAGATAAACAATTTCATTTTAAATAATAGTTCAATTCAGTTAAACAATACCCTTTTCATAAAAATGTGTTGATTGGCATTTGTTATTCCCCCCTCATTAACTCTTATTACTATAGTTATATGTCAGACATGCCATTACTTTGCCAGGAACTGATGGTGGGCTGAAAAGCTTGTAATTACCTAAATCAGCCTGTTGTCTTTTTTAAAGTATTGGTACTGTTGTGATTTTATTCAAGTTCCCATGGGATATTCTCTGCCTTCCTAGAATCAATCAATATTGATTGTCGTTGATCACTACTTTTCTTTCTCTTAGCTGTAAGCTCTCTGTATCTGCTGATTTTAAAGGTTCTCTTTGACATTATCCCAGATTGTAGTTGCAATGATTTCTTCATCCTGCTCATCATCTGTCATGGTTTAACCCCAGCCAAAACACAGCCCCATACCAGCCGCTCTGAAGAAAATTAATTCAGCCCTAACCAAAACCAGCACACATCTGATGTTAATATTCATTGACTCTGAAATCTGGGACAGAAAACTTTGCTTTAGTAATATGGAGAAAAATTTATTTCGGTAATTTTGAGAATTGCCAACAATTTAAATATGCTGTTGTGTTTCTCGTAGTTTTGACATAGTTAAACAAAACAAAAAAAATTTGTATCTGCTGACTACAAATTTCTACATGTGTCTGTTTGTTTCCGTTTAACTTGTATATACATTTGTATATATCTAAATTCAAATTTGGCTACTTTCTTTTTCATTCCAATTACAGTTGGGTGGTTTTTAAGCTGTGTCGTGTTTTCCTCAAAGTATATGGTTGTGACATTTTGGCATTTAGTGGAATGTTCGTAAACAAGTCCCAATTATTTTTTACATTTTCCCATTTATGTTTTATCCTTGCAAATTTAGCTCATAATTGTTTCTGTCTCTGAGAACCTGACCTTTTTAAAGCACAGGGTATAAATACAAATTATTTTGAATTTATTCTCTTTGCATTGAAGACAAGATCATGCACACCTCACTCATGGTTTCCATACTCAATCAAGTAGAAGTCTTTCCTATCTCATCTAGGAAAAATTCCTGAAAGCTATTGACTTGGATTTATATTTTTTGCAGGTAAACTTGCTGTTTAGTTTGATTAGGACTTCTCTGAAGGGTTCGTAGAAATACTCCACTCAAGTCTACCCACTGGAAAACAGCAACATCTTTTTTAAAAAAGAGGTAGGCAGGAGCAGTAATGGGACCACGAAGATACAACAACACACAAGGAAAGCAGTGTGAGGAAAATTTCAAGCCTCTTGGACTTGAGCAATAATGGGACTGCCACAGAAGGCAGCCCAGAATCAATAGCAAATTTCCTTTTTAATTCCTAGCACTATCTGCCCTGAAATGTGTCTTTTGATGTTTGTTTCAGTATTCTCTGTAGATTTGGCCTATTCTTAGGTTGTTAACTTCAAATTGGTATTTAATCCATTTTAAAATCCATTTCTACCCATGTTAGCTTACCCATCAACTATTCAGTTTTGAATGAATCTCGCAAATAAAATGAGAGAGAAAGAAATAAGAAATAGTAATTGGTACATTGTTCCAGTCCCTTCTGCTTTTTATTATCATCTCAAAAGAAAAACTTTTATCTCTACACTTTTTCACCTGAGATCTTTTTTGTATTTGAGGATCTGAGAGTTTTCTAAAGACTAAAAAATATCAAGAGATACTAAATAATAGTGAATGGCACAAAGTCTTTCTTCTTACACACATTAACAATAGGAGAGTGTACACGTGTGGGGCTGTGACAAAGTGTGTATCCAAAAGGAGGGCATACATCTTAATACAGTATATTCTTTGTTCACTGGTATACCTTATTTAAGAGAAAGTTATTTACACACACACAAACAGAAATGCGTGTGCACAAAAATGTGTGTGCACAAATCTGTGATGGCATCATCTCATCCAGATGAAAAAGAAATCAAAAGAAATCAAACTAACAGATCTAGAAGCACAATACTCAGTAGCAAAAGCCAGACGCTGAACTCAGTATAATAAGAACAGGTAATACCAGAATAAATCTCATACACATTGTCAGTGGGTTACATAAATGTGTGAAAGAGAATGTATTTCTGTATGAGTTCAGATTTCCTCATACAAAGGCTTGAAGATTAGTTAGGAAATACTAGAATTCTGTCCTAGAGATTTGCAGGAAAAAGATTGTTTTTTTCTAAATATCAGTAGACAAGGAGTCTAGGCTGATGTCCTAATAAGGTTGAGATGACTACAGTGAATTGATACCTTTTTAGCTGCATAAAGAATGAGGAGTGATGGCTAGAGGTAGTACTTACCCTCACTAAAAATTGGGAATTATACAAAGTTTTTTATTCCCTGAAGTTGGAGAGGATACAGATTTTTTGCTGTGAGGGTGGTTGAAAAAAAACCTTTGCACTTCTGCTGCACTTCGTTGGATGAAATGCAGCTGTAATTAGGTCAGATAAAGTAAAATGCAAGAGAGGACCAGACTGTCTACATTGTTCAAGTCAATCTGTTTCCCTAGGCTATGCCTGTATTTGTGCTTCACACTTTTGTAGTTTGCTCTTACAGTTGTGGCAACCAGCCAGCCGTCTAGTGCCAGGCAAACATGAGTCTCTTTGCCATTTTGCAAACATGAGTCTCTTGCTATTAAAAGTGCTCTTGAGACCCCCCAACTTATTTGTAAGAGGGAAACACTGACCCCTCCTAGTTCATATCTGCTCTTTCTGCAAATTGTGTAACTTCTGAGTTGCTGAATCTTAATGTGCTCTCTGTGATGTGCAGTGGTCTCTTCTTTCCATTTTAGTTGCCTTATTTCTTCCAGGCTAAGGTCCTTTTATTAATGTAGGAGCAGTGTTTCTCCTTAGGACAGTGAGCAGAGGTACAGAGGCACATATGGATAATTATTTTCTATAAAAAATGGGGATAGAAGGTGTGTCTTTGAATTGTAAGTGTACAAAATTGCTTGATGGTTTTCATATCCTGGACTGATTTTTCACATTTGCTCTGAAGTACTTGTTCCACAATGTTTTCTTGGGTACATCAGTGAAGTTACTTGTCCCATGAGGACTTCAAATGAGTTTCAATTGCAAGACTAAAATCCTAATCTGACTTCCTGCTAAACTACAGAATTTGAAGACCTCTAGTGTAGAACTAGAGGTTTTGATACATCACACTATGAAGTCACAAACCTAGAGAGTCACTGGATTGTGGATTCCAGTTTTTGTGTGGTTTCTGCATCACAAGGTCTAGTGTCTCTCTAGGTGCTCTTCAGTCAGACAGCTCCTAAACTTCATAATCTTAAATGGGCAAGGTCAGCTAAAAGGCTATTGCCATTGCTACTTTACAGAATTAAGGTTCTAAAGATTTTAAATGAGTTGCTGAGCATCAACGGGTCATCTATGTCAGGATTTGATCACTGATCTGTTACCCATAGTTGCAAAAGTTTTTATAAAAGCCTCTTTAATGGCCATCCTGGAAACAAACTTACGGAGCGGTGATTCACCATAAAATTGTTCATTGACGTAGGTGACCAAAAGCTCAATCAGCCTGTAACTGCAAAGCTGTTTCAGGTGGCCCAGGCCCCTGCTCGGGTGGTCCTTCACTGCTGATGCTCATTCCTTCTCCTGTGTTGTCTGCTGGCTCTCATTCACATCTCACTGAAACAAATCACCATCTGCTTTACTGCAGCTATCCTTCTGCAAGGGCTTGAGTATTTAAATGAGAATTCAGACTTTCAAATTGTAGCTAGAGGCACAGGGAAAGAGGAGAAGGCATCCCTGTCTGTATAGCTGTTGAAGAGGTGGCCCTGGGGTTGATCATCTCTTCACAGTCTCTAACAATAGACATTCCACTCTATTGTGTCACATGCAGCCCACAAGTGTAAGGCATGAAGCAGGGAAGGCAGGGAGGTCAGAGGAAGGAAGGCACTTCCACTGAATGACGAGAGGACACTGTAGCAGCAGAACAAGACTTCAGAACAATAATAATTTTTAAAAAGAGTAAGCTAAAAGACAGGTGGGCAGGCAGGCTCAAGGATTGTTTACTGTCCAGGAAAAGAGAGGATTTTTTTATTCAGCAGAGCAGAACAGGCTGACTAAATTATAACCTTAGCCCCCAGGAGCAATCAACAAACTAAAGAGGAAAAAAGGAACTCAGGGGGAAAGGAAGGAATGTAAAAGAAATAGAAATTCATGAAGAGCCTTTATCAACATGGGAGAGAAAGCACAGAACTTGAGGAGTGAAATAAGAAGATGGAAACAAGTTAGAGGAAAATGAGAAATAGATCAAAAAATGATGAGCCCTGGATACATTCAAATGAAGGGTATTTTTGTAAAAATTCTCAGAAATATTCACAATGTGCACAATATGAAGCTGTGTTGTTCATATGAACTGGAATCACAAAAGAAAAATTACTACTGAAAATTTTTATTTCATATATAGTGCTTATTCAAACATCATCTTCACACCAATCAGCTCTCTGGAAATTCAGCAAGAGTCTTCCATACTCAGTCTAAGATTTGTCTAGACCAATATGTTTCTGTAAATAAAACAGAAAAAAGTTGAAAATGGAGAAAATATTCAGCAGAAATAAAAACCCTAGACACCTGCAAGATTCATGTAAAACTCATTTCTCAGCCAGCTAGTTAAAAAGAGTCCTGGAGTTTAACATCAGCTTAAACTGATCCTTTACCAAATGACTCTGTATGCACACACTGCGAATGATACCTTAAGAAAAGCCTTCACGGAAAAGGTTCCTAAGTTCCTACTCACCCCCACATTATAAATGTTTCAGTAATAGCAAAAATAACCCATAATAAGGAGCAATTATCTAAAATGTTTCTGAAAGGATGTGGTGAGCTTACTGAGATACATACTCTTACTGACACAATAAATCATTGATTGTAATGGTCTTTTGGCCTTAAAATCTTCAAGAGGTATCTTAACAGCTACATGCATGAGATGAACTGAATGGAGGATGGAGGCTGTGTCTGACAGATACTTGCTTCTATCAGGAAGTTGGTTAGTTTTTTAAACCGTTTTTATGGAGCCCTGTCTCTTTTATGATGGCTAGATTCAGATCATAATAAAGTTCTGCTAATTAAACTATCTGGCTATTGCAAAACTATAGCTTTGTAGCACTACTGCTGCCATGGAAAAGAAATTTCAAATACAGCAAAGCATGTGCTCTTTAACCAACTTCATGCTCTCTTCCGCTGTTTTTTTTTTTTAAAGGACAGCAACAAATTTTTCTAAAGAAGTCCCACAGTGTCCATCATGAGAAGCTGTGAAATGACATCTTTCCATTTCCAGGAAAAATGTTCTTGGACTCTCCTTCATAGTTCTGCTTCTGCACACCCAGAGATGGCACCAGAAAATGTCAAAAACTGCAAGTAGATCTCTATACAAAGGGTATGTGCCCAGGGGCAGATTAACACCTGATGTTGCTAACGAGGTGAACTCTCTTCTGGGGTCTCCACCAGACCTCTGAGACAATTAGTGACCCCAGAAGAATCCACACCATATTTTACATAAGACTCCACAGGTTAAAGATGTGAATGGGATGAAGGGACACTATGTAATTTTATTTCTTTTTCACACCATAAAAAAATGACCCAGTGCAGATTCCTTCTGGATGCATGTACAAAACTGATAAAGCATCAATTAAAAAGACACAAAATTGACTAAGAACCAGCTCAAATGAATTCCCTCACACCTGAAAAATCAAATTCAACCTTCTCCAGCTCCTGGCCTCCAGCAAAAGCCTGAATGAGTAGATAAGGTTTACAATATGTCAAGGAGCTTAAAAATAACTTTGTCAGATCAATAGAATGAGAAAGAAAATCCCAGGACTGAAGTCACCTACTTGGAAGGATTAGTGTACACAGTGGAACTATGACAGAGAGTACTGGGGAGGATATTGAGCTCTTTCACTGTACCTCACGGGACCTGTAGCTGAAATGCCTCAAATACCTTGTAAATGAAGCATCTTGAGAATAATGCATTCTATAGGATGCACCTCCAGTGCTTCTGGGAAAAGGAAATTATATATTTGAGGCTTATGAGAGCAGAAACAATTTCTGGAGATCCAGTAAGTGGTGGAGATGTACCCCAGAGGAAAAAGGCTGGAGGGTCCACACTCAGGGCAAAAGTTTCCTGGTTTAACTCTGTAAGATTTTGAACTTTAAATTTTTTGGGGAAAAAAAAAGGTATTTTCTCAACTTAGCAGACACATTTTCTAACATGAATGTAGTATTTAACTGAAAACTGAGGATTTAGTTAAAAAATGACCTTTCTCTTCCCTTTTTTACAGGAATCTTTCGATCAGCTATATGGGTGCTATAGAGCACTTGAAACACAAATAAAAAGGGCAAGGACTTATGCTTCAGCTCCAGATCCCAGCAGGACTGATACAAAAAAATACAGGAAATATCTCCACTGCTGAGAAAGTCAATAGCAAAGATGCAGACTTCAAAAGAAATCAATAGTATGACAACACCGCTGCAGAACGGACCTGCCTGTTAGAAGTGATATCTCTTTGCCTGCTGACATACACAGTATTTTTAATCTAATGATTTCAGCTAGCAGGACTCATGTGTCTCAAAATCATGACATGAGTTTAAAAGCAGAAAAGTTAAAGAAAAATATGTTTTGAACTTTGGCATTTCAGGGGTTTTTTTGGGTATTGGTATTTTTTGTTTCGTTTCAGTTCTTTAAAAAAAGAATGTACCTTGTAGCTTTTTGCTCACAGCTCACATGTTCACTTTTTTATGTGACTATGAGGGGTCAAAACCAACTTTTCTTTTTAATGAAAGTTGATGTTAGTCATAACAATATCTCAGAGATGACTGTTAAGAAAAATAACAAAATCAGTGAAGTGAAATATATTAAGTTTGCAATACCGAATATCTATTATTCCATTCTTTCCTCTTTTACTATTGTCCATTAGAGTACAAATTCAGGACATTCAATCAAAAAGGCACATATGAAACAGTAGTGTTCAACCTTGGAAACTGTTTTCATTAGACTGTTATGATAGCTTATAAGGCTATTTAACCTATTATTTATTCTGCTGCAGTTAGCCCTTTTTTGAAGGAGAAGTAAATGGCTCTCCTAAGCACAGCAGTCACCTACAAAATGATCACTCTAGAGTAGATCAGTTTGCAGTAAAATATATTTATTCTTGAGGATGCTGTGGGATTGGTGGTCAGTGCTTTGCACCAGTCACTGCTAAGAGCTGTTGAGTTTATTCCCCTCAAGCCATGGGCAAGGAGAACATTTCTGTGATGGCCTGAGGTATTGCTGGGCAAGAACAACAGAGGAGGATCAGGTCAGTGTGCATGACCTTTCTTCATTTCCTGTGGTTAAATTCGCTATCTAGTACCTATAGCCAAATCCTGGCCTCCAGAAAAGATTGGAAATGAAACAGACCATTTCTGGTTCCTGGAACTGACACCTAATAGCAAATGAAGGATAGCGAAATGCTGACACCCAGGAGAGGGATCTGCAAAGTGGTTGTGAGAGGCACTTAAGACAAACATCAGTAACAAGTCCTGCAGGGATCACAGGATGTGAGTTCACTACAGTGAAGGGTGACACCTGGTAGAGACCAGGGGCATGGGGTCCTGTGGGCTGCCTTCCCTTTCATTCCCCCAGCTGGGCAAGTGGCCTGAAGCCACGAAGGCTGGGATGGCTCCAGTATGAGCTGATTATGAGACTTCATCTTACTAAGCCTCAGCATCCTCCTGCTCTCTGAATGTTTCCTTCAAGGTGCATAAAAAGCTTGGCATAGCGATATGCACCTCAAGCTACCAAAATGGCCTGGAAGAATACCACATCCTGCCTGATCTGAAAACTGACTGACTGAACTATGCTTAGTAGGCTTAGATAGTGCCTTTAAAACTGGTAGTGATCCTTCCTGTTAGACATTTCTTTTCTAAAGCCTAACCTGGATCTCTCTGTCTCAGCAACGTAAGCCCACAAGTCCTCATCCTCTCCACGTAATGATCAGAACCCTTTCTCTGCGCATCCCTCAGATGTCTCTCAAGACTTGTGTCTTCCCCGTGCTATCATTTCCATGCTTCTTCTGAAGCCACTAACCAAAAAAACCCCACCAAATGTCAGGGACTAGCAGTCTGGGTTACCCTCACAGAGACCTTTCAGGTCAGTTGGTTGAACTGGGCAGAGGCCCAAAGACTTACCTTAATGAATGGGATGTATTTTCTGGTGACTGATTGCTTCCTCAATAAATTAGGCAAACACTTCTCCACTGAATCCAGTGACTGATTCAGGAGCCCTTAAAACAGTAAATCCATTCCTCTGTCATTTTTCTGGACAGTAATGGTACTGCTGAAGTCACAGAAAAATATAGAGCTGCCCTTTGCATTGATGATATCCTCCTTTAAAGCAGAAGTTACAGTTGCTAAAGCAGCACTTTTGTGGACACAGTAAAAAATCATTAGTCTTGGCATCTTCTCAGTCATTATTACCACTGAGGACACCAAGCCAGGCTTGAGGGATGTTCACAGTCAAGAGTTCAGCATAGTGTGGAGGTCATACATGAGTAATGTTTCATTTCCTGAGGGCTTTGAAGTGGAAACCTTTTGTGTTCCTCAAAAAATGCAAAGGGTGGATTATTTATGTGTAGGTTCCCAAGTAGTTTCATTTTTGTGTTGTAAGGCACATTAGAAACTGAAAATACCTATGGAAATCCCACAGTTAAACAAAAAATGAAGCACTGTCTTGGCAGCAAAAAAATGTGAGAAGTAACCACCAGAGACAGCTGAGAAATCATCTTGTTACCACATCAAACAAGTTAAAAAGTGCATTAAACAATCTCAGGAAGCATGCTCTCCTCACCATAACCTTCAAGTTACAGGTTTAAACAACTTAATTCAGTACTGTAAGAGAAGAATAACAGAAAATGTATCCCAAAGGTCCTCTCTTCTCTAATAGTTTTGCTTCCTCTTGTCTCCCATGGTCTTCACTGCTTCTTCTAATAGTCCGCTACCTCCGTGTCTGCCTTGGCTCAGGTTGCATAAAGATTTTTCAAATCCTAGTAAAGGGATGTAGTTCATCAGAACTGCAGTGCACTCATGTGAAAATACATAAAATTGTATTAACAATGGTACAGTACCCTCATGTTCCCTTCAAGGACCAATTTGCGGACCCTAACCAAAAGCAGAATCCTTTTGTGTCAGACATTGCACAGATATATCAGAAATACAGACCCCATAGCAAAGCTTTAAAAGTCCATGGAGACACACACAATCTGGCACCTCTACCTTCAGGAGATAACTATTTTACCTTGAAAAAGTCACAGAAGTGTCTTTATATTTAAAAAAAAAAAAAATCAAAGGGAAATATTATTCAAGAGTAGGACAATTTTCTATTATTCCTATGGCTAGCAAAAAGCTGAATGACTTTGAGTGCAGTTGGGTTCTCACGAGAGCCACTACACTACTTGATTGACAGGGAAAATGATATCCTTTAATTCACCTTTCTCTCAGAGAGGGAACGTGCAAGGATGAGAGCAGGTACCGAGCACATTGGCACCCTGCAGTGTCCAGCTGAGCATGGGGCAGCATGACCTGACAGGACTCCATCCCATATCTGTGCTCCCACACACACTCAGCCTAAGCCTGCCCACTGGGATGGCTAATTACTGCTCTGATAGTAAACCTCTAGGTGCCTGTGGAAGTAGAGGCTCAGCTCAGGTCACCAGCTTTTGCCACTGCTGAACAAAGCAGGCAGAAGTCACTGCTTCCCTTCATCCCTGCCAATTCGAGATGAATTCAAACCAGGACCTACAAGAAAGGTGAAAGGCGCCTGAAGCCCATTAGGATCTGCATTTCTGAGAGCCTTGATTAATTAACCTCGAAGCTCTGGTGATTACTCTTCTGTGTCAATGAGGTTGAATGAGGCGGTGTCACTGCCCTGGGAGATGGGTTGGCCTCGGGGGTACTCGTCCCACCTAGGAGGCTACAGTGACCTTCCCACAGACAGGCACTGAAAAGTGTTGCGTCTCGGCGGCCGCTTGGAACGGGCTGCACTGGCTCTGTATCAGCAGGGCACCCAAAAGCGAGGGGACCCGAAGGTCTCAGTCTCTCAGGAATCCCGGGGGCGAAAGAGGCAAGGGAGAGGACCAGTCCGTGAAATCTTCCAAGGGTTTATTTCCCCCGAAAGCAAAGGGGAGGAACTGGCCCACGAGAGCCAGGGGCACTGTGCTTTTCTACAGGGGTGGTACAGAACAAACAACCAATAGAAGGTAAGCCTGGAGGGGAATCCCGGGGACACAGAACCAATGGCCAGGTTACAGAGGAGGGAATTTACAGAACAAACCGATTAACAACCGAACTTATCAGAACTTTCTGGAGAAGTGGTGTGGGCTCAGAACCGGGTCTCGCCCACGGACTGGTCTTCGCTCTCCGAGTCGTCTGCCCATTGGGTAGGCATGCCGTGATGGACAGTGGGCAGACCCCGAGTGGTCCGAGGGACCCCAACAAGGCGGGTTTCATAACTTGTCCCTACACCTTTGTGCTCATGTAAGCACAACTCTCTTTCTTCCTGACTGTGGTTTTATCAAGCAAAATGCTCACAGTTGGCACCAAAGTGATGTTCTGTTCATCTCCAAATTCAAAGCCACTATGTGACAGGCCTGTATCAAGGTGGACACAGGCAAAGACGACTGTAATAGCTGGTCAGGTCCCAGAATTTAACAGAATTCAAGGAGCTCCTCGGGAAGGCAGGAAAAAGTGGTTGGGGAAGTCATAGAAGAAATGGTCTAAGTGGTTTGAGAAGCGTGGACCTCCCCTCAAGGCAATAGCCCTTCAGCTGATATTAGCAGATTCTGTCTGGAAACAAGAATAAAACTGTGTTTGTCTCTCATGAGAACCCATCTGCCCTCACTTAGTCCATACTGTCCACATACTTTGAAATGCCTGAGAACCCATATCAAGCTATTAGTTGGTATAGGTGGGAAATCTGAGGCACAAAGACACTGAACTAAAACAAGAAATTGAAAATGTTTTTTCTGAATCCAAAAATAGTCTGTAGATTTCCTCCTATGTCTAAAAGATCCAGAATGCAGAGAACAAGTACTGCCACTACTGAAGGCTAATTCAAATGGGGAAATTTTTCTGCTAATTACACCTCTTGCCTTCGAAATTTTGTCTGGGCACACCAACCTTTACTTCCTGGCTGAGATAGCTGCCTTCTGTTGTTATGTGCTGCCTTTTCATTTCTGGCAATTCCCTGCTTGTTCTTGTTTTTTAATGGTGAGTTAACTCATGAACCTGAAATGAATAGAGTGCTAAGTGGGTCAGCCCCCTTCTCTGACAGTAATTTATGATATGTTGCCTGGTCACTGCAGCTTGGTGCTTACCGAGGGTCTGACCCCCATCATCTAGAGTGAGTGTTTCATATTCTCAAGCAGTTGCAGTGCCAACAAAATACCCCTCAATCCACTCAGCAAGGCTGATCTGTGGGGACAGAAGTCACAGTACGAATGTCAGGGACTGAATAATAATTGATAGCTCTGTGTTGAATTTCCATGAAGACATAATGTCAGATATTTTTAGTAATTACAACGAAATATCAATTCCTACCACATACATAGATGAAATACATCTATTTGCACTACGATGTGAAGTTAATCTCATCATTAATAATTCTTCTCGTATTTATCTTAATATTGTTAATTACATGGGACTTGCTGGGTATGAGTATAAAAGCGTATGTAATTTGTCTTTTTTCCAAGAATTTCCAGTGCAATTTACCATTAATTACTTGCTGCTTAATACAACAACCTCCCCCAAAGAATAATTCCAGCATTATTATGGCATCTTAGAACAGTTGCTAAAGCTTTTTATTCTGCATAATATGTCATTACCAAGAAGGGTGAAAAAAACCCTACAGCCATTCTTACATTCTAAATGGTATGCTAATAGACAGCAAAATTTGGATAATTTAACAAGATAAAGGCTGTCCTTGAACTTTACTTATTAATGATAGATCCAATCATAATTTTAATGATTTATGAGCATGCTTATATAGCATATTCTCCAGCGTGGGCCTTATCCAGTGCTTTGGACAGATTTTCTTTGCTTTAATGTCCTTTTAATAGGCACTTTATGACCTGAGTGTTAAAAAGGAACATGTTCTGGCCAGAAGCTGCTTTGTATTGCATAGAGCATTTAGCACATTTCTAGAGGGAGTAGTCCAGTTCTAATGTAGAGAAAGAGCAAGTTGTATAATGTAAATAGTGCTCAACTTTGATGTCTTTATAGAAGATTTAGACTTGAAGGCTGAGGTCTTTGTAGATTTTAGATGTAGCCATTGCATTATTAAACTGGTGCATATGATCAAGACTGGATTCTGCCTAAGATTAATGAAAGAATTAGAAAAAGCAGGTTTATGACAAAAACTTCCAAGGATTAATTTTGAGAAATGCTTGCTGTATCTAAATAAGAAGTAAACTCGGGCACAAACTGGGAGGGTAGCCCCCTGATGCTCCAGGGTGGGGAGCTGATGGAAGATAATTCTGGCCATTTTCTAATCCCCGTGTGTCAGCTTCCTTCCCATGGAAACTGGCATGTCGTGCACAAGGACATCTGGAGAGACAGTGCATGTTCAGGGCACACCCCGGCTTGGATAGAAGCAATTGAAATCAAGATCATTCTTGAGTCCCAACATACAGATAAAAAAATGTATATTGGAAGCTCAGGACCGTGCTCTTGGAAAACTCACAGAATGTCTTTATCTGTCTTGAATCTGCAGCTCAAACCAGCAGAAAAAACCTTCCAGACATCTAGGGGTTTTTGTCCCCCAGATGATACTCACTGAGCAGACACTAACACAGGGAAAAGCCCTTTTTTTTCTTTCTGAATCTGACCTCCAGTTTCAATAGCATCACCAAAACCAGCGCACAGAAACTGCAGCCTTGCCAAAAATCCAGCCAAGAATTAACTAGTGCACAGGATCACACCACCATCACATACAACAGAGGAAGCTTGTTTGCCCATTAGCTCTGTTCTCAGCTCTCTGACCTCTTTTTGCACTGATTCCTCTTCCCTCCATGGAGCAATTGCTAGCAATAATTGTTGGCAGCAATTGAGGCAAATGCAAGAGAGTAGCAAGAGAGCTTAGCGTGCTGCTGGGATTCCTTAAGTATTTATCAGACATTGGTACGGCTCCCAGGTTCCTCCAACTGCAAATTACCTAAGAAACTGACAGCCACGATAGGAGATGTCTGCCTCGCCTGTGGTGCATTGTAGCTCAACCACGGTTTTTTATTCTTTTCTTTCTGAATTTTTAAACTTGCCTCATAAACCTGACCACAGCTCCCTTCAATCTAAGTGGCAATTTCTATGATTCTAAAATTCAGTGTTGGATTAGTAACCAACAGATTGTAAATAAACTCAGAAGACACCAGAATTTCACTTAACTTCAGCATACTATTCATCCACCCATGTTACAACTGACTAAACCTCAGAATTTCAAACTGAGTCGACTAAAAGGTTGAAGCTTTGAGGTTTTCCAGAAACCAAGTATCAAACTTCTTGATAATGCCAAAATGCCTTTGTAAAAGGGTTTGCAATGGATTGGATTAGACTGAGCTAACTTAATTGCGTATTACTATATTGTGAAGCTGAAGCACTGCTCCTGAGCCTCTCAGAAATGAAGCACAGAAAAGTCCCATGTAATCAAGGCTTGTCTGTGAAATATAGCAGCTTAGTCAGGTCCCCATTTCCTCACAGAACACTTTTCCATTAGAAAAATACTTCAGCAGTACCTGGTTGGTCCCACAGCAGCAGTTTTTCCAGAATTGAAGATGATTTTGATGAGAAAGGGGTAGAAAGGCATATTTAGTCCTGTAAAACCTGGAGCGAGAAGAGCTGATGATACCATTTTGTTCTGCTTTGGTATTGCCTACTACAGAATTTCAAATAGTTTACTCAACAACTTCTACGGGGAAAAAATCCCAAACAAACTAACAAAAACAAACTGAGACTTTAAAAGCAAATGAATTGTGGAGCAAATATCTTGAAAGCATTGGAAACACAAGAGCATCAGATCTTAGGAGAAGAAGAAACTGAAATGAAACATTTCCATATGTTTTACAGATTTCAATTATGTACAAGAAACATGAAATGCCTTACATTTGCTCAAAACTAGTTGTAATACAGGTTAAGTAAATGTGACACATAGACAACTTGTTTCCTTAAAGATGGGAGGGGGAGATCTTTGAACTGTGGTGATATTCCCCCTCCCCTCAAAGAAAAAAAGAACAATCTATCTACATTTTGTTAAAATGAGGTTGATATTTGTAAATTTACCAGATGCAGACAGCCTGGTACAAAGACGCCATTGTCTAGGAACTTTCCCATTGTTTCACAGGAATTTTGAAGAGATATTGGTGTGATGCTGGAATCATCCTACTTAGGAAGCTCAAAAATTTGAGCTAAATGGGAATATCCAACAGTGTTGCCACTCTGAAAAGCTTCTGACATTCAGTTGATCTTATGATGTGAAGTTGATTGCTTCTGACTCCATCCATTAAAGGTCACCGGTTTGCATTCCCCCTCTCGCTCTGTCTCACACACGCATGCACACCCTCTAATATTTTCTCTTATTGTCTGCATATTTTCTGTGGTATAGAGCTAAGCCAGACACCAGCTCAGTATATATCAGAGGATATGACACCATTCCCGAGAAGGATTATTCTGAAATGTTGCTATCACTCAGCACTTGTAGCATCTCTGGGTATTTGGTGTTCACTTATCACATTTTTCCTCGGGTCCCGCCAAGTCAGCCGCTATACATCTTGCATCTTCCAAACAGATAAGTCACCTGCACTCTGTCAAGCTCTTCTCAGAGGTGCTTTTCCTATGGTAATGCCTTCCATGTGAGCTACGCCATTTTTTAGCAGCTGTCCTCTCATTCCAAGCAGCCCCCATGACTGATCATTGAGCGTCACTTAAGAAGCATCGCATGAATTCTTTAATTATTTACAAAAGCCCAATTAGATTTACAATAAGAATGAAAGACTTCTATGCTGATTTCACAAAGTGGGAATGCATGGTCATTAGGAACACGTGGATTTCAATTAGTCAGGCTCATATTACATTGAATTCTGAATCAGAGAGTCTTCTTTGCTCATAAACATGTTCATGCTGGATATTTTTTCTCTATGAATACATGTAATTACAGTTTACATTGGTGCCTTTTCAGATACAGCAAAGTAGGCCGATGTGTAAAACACCTTTTGCTAACGCAGAGGTACTCTGCCTGAGGTGCAGTCCTGGTCTCTCGTGGAGCATTTTACCTCTGGAGGATGAAATGGAGCTTGTCTTTTCGAGCTGCAGGTGGATAATTTTTCAGTCACGCAGTCAGGAAAATCGTTGAAAAGGGATAATTACAAACCATGGACAGATGATGGGGTTTGTTTTCCATCAAAACCAGATGCCAAACGTCCTTATATTCAAGATCACTAGGCAATTCACTACTTAGTGGTGCTTAGACAGAAATAGAGCTTTTTTAGTTTAACACAGAAATAACATATTGTGGGTTTTAGGTTTTGAGGTAAAATCTACAGTGGATGGCTATCAGTAGTGCATAAAATATATATTATTCAGGGTCCCAATACCTATTTTTCAATGAGCTCACAGACAGTATATTCATTAAAGTCAGCCTTTTCCAAAGTCTCTCCCAATAAGAAAATTGAAAAATGGCTCTTTCATGGACAGTTCTTTCTATAGATATTTGCTATTGAAATTTTTTACAGTAACAGTGACTAGGATGGAGCACAATACGCAAACAGCTAGGATTGATTTGCAGGGAATACAATAAAACCCAGGAATATAAGGCATGATTTCCAGTCAGAGTGATGAGATTTTGGTGTTCCAAAGACTTTTCTCTTTTCCCTTGTCTAGGCATAAAGTTCATCTATTTGTTTTTGAAGGCTACCCCACTAAAATATGCTTTATGCTCTGATGCCTTCTCTGTAGGCTTTCCTATTCTGTTGAAATTTCCCATGTCTGCCAGAAAGCCTGGATGAGCTGAACCGAACTCTGATGTAGTTGGCGACATCCAGCTTACACAGAACTGGGTATGTCTTGACATTTTTCGCTGTTTTCACTCAGAGCTTCTATTTAGGGGGCGTTCAAATGTAGTATTTGTAATGTCACTGTCCTTGGGCAGAACTTCTTTTCTTGTAAGAGCTTGCTATTTACTGACTGCCACCACCAGCTGTGGGGACAGGGATTCATGCTTTTGTCAGGATCTGTAGGTTCAGAATGTGGGGGAACAAGATTTAACTCCAACAGCACATAGATAGGGGGTAAGTCAGTTGCACAAATGTTGGTGAGTTGAGGGTTGCCAGGTATGAGTTTCTCACCTGTTAGATGTATTCTTGTGGATAGAGGATTTTCTAGGCCATCTCAAAGGACACAATACCCTTGTTTAGGCAACTGAGTCCCTTCTAAGGTTACTGTAATGGTAACTGGCAACAGAAGAGAGTGAAGTCTAAGGAAGACAAAATCATGGATAGCCTTACTTTCCAGCTGCGTAAAATCCCAACTCTGAATAGACAGCATTTACATCCCATCCCTTCTAATCACAGAACATCTTACATTGAAAAAATCATATTTAACCAGAATCCAAACAAATCCAAAGGTCTGGAGAAGCCCTTTAATGAAATAGACTCCACAGTCCCTGGTCAGACTCCAACTATTTTCAGTACTATTTATATCCAAATATTTGTTTGGCACCTTACAGTGGTTTGAGGCACAACTTGGAGTTGGCTCTGAATATTTGACTCTGTGTACAGTTCTACAAATGAATCCTTTGGGTCATATAAATTTAATGCTTTTAAATGTTTTGTCATTGGATATTTCTCTGATTTATGACATCCATTTCAGAGAGACATTTCCTGTAAGACCAATGCCTTTTTGATCCTCCCAAATGCTGAGGGACAACATTAGAGGGCAGAAAGAAGGAGCATTTCTACAAATTACTGAGTGTCTTTTGCTGAAAAATTAAAAAGGCACAAGAAAATGCTCCTCCCATCAGAGTTCCTTGCTCTTGGTGTGTGTTTCAAACTCCATACATCGGTGCTGCTGTTCTATCCCAGACTTAATTCAAGAAGCCAGTAGTGCCTGATAGTGTCACATTTTTCCTCTGATGGAAAGCAAGTGAGCCCAAGGACAACTTCAAATGCTCTGTTTCTTTCTTTGTGATACAAGTGGGCTATGATACCTCTAGCTACATCTTTTTGCTAACCAAACATGCATCACCCCACTTTGGATAGTTCTTACAGATTCAGACAGAAAAATCTAATTTACAATTGAACCAAAAAAGCAATTTTGCAACTAGAAATGTTTGAATTCTTTCTATTTATCTGGAGATATGCAGGCTTGTCAAGAACCATTGCTCATAAAAGACCAAACAAGGGCAGCTGGTCTATCACAAGAAAAGTCCAATCCTTCTTGGTTATGGATGAAATAGAGGTATCCCTCTTCAATATCTGCTCTTACAGCCCTTAGTACAAGGCATTTTTACATTGCTCAGGGTGCTGGTCCTGCCATGTGCCTCCCGATCACTGTGACTAACAAAGCATGCAAATTTTGTCATCCCAGCCTGCCTGCTCTTACTGCAGCTGCCAGTCCAGGTCACCCGTCCCAGGGCAGAATGCTTGGCCGTGTTATCTGAGCATGCATCCAAATTTCAAGGAAGAAGCCAGTTATGAAAAACTCAGTAAACAGGCTTGAGCTAAAGGCAGAAGCTACATTCTGAGCATTCTGAGGTGCAGCAGAGAGCACTCACTGTCAGAGTACTCATACCCTTCAAGCATTACCGTTTTTCCTCTACACCCATTTGAGCATCATGGCTGTGATATCTCCTTTTATTGCTAGAAGCTAAAGTGACTTGCCAAAGGTCACCCAGGAATTCCCTTCGTGCCTTTATATCTGCCTTCATTGTCTTCCTTTCAGTCTTTAGCTTACATTGCTATTTACCATTATTATCAATTCAGTTTTTCTCTTTGATGTACAGAACTTTTCCCTAAGAGAAAGTTGATTTCCACCAACTCTCAGCTCATCAATGCTCCAACAATTCTATTTGTAGTTAAGTATCCCTAGTTTTGAATAGTTCCATCATTTATTCTAAATTTCCTTTCTGACTCTCTCTAGAGACTTTAGATTAAACAAATTCCCATGGAAACAGCTCACATTACTGATTAATGTGAACAGGGTCTCTCCTTTGCCAGCACTTTGTTATTTCATGGATTTTGCCATTAGTTAGGACTGTGGTTGGAAATTTTCAAAGCTGTGTTCGTTTTGATGTAGCAAGGGCAGACAAGGCCAGTGGCTGAAGCATAAGCCCATGAAAGCTGAGCACCTGATTAACAGAGGGTAGCTGTATTCAGAAAGTCACTGGCCAACTCAGGCTCTTCTCTCCACTCCTCGATAGAGTTGTTAGAAATTAAGAGGAAAATATTACCTTAAAACCCGATTTGAGCAATATGGAAGGAGTTAGACTCCTTTTTAAGTATGTTTTTCCAACTAATACTCTTGCGTAGCTTAAAATTATCCTGACAGAAAAACAATCGAGGCAGCTTTTAAACTAATGACACAATCCCATGGATAATTTCCCCTAGATAGCACAGAGATGTGACTGAATGATCCTATATATCATTGTGGGAAGCAATTTTCCTCAATGAGTTCTACCTGCTGGATATTGCAATGCATTGCAGAGTGAGTAAAAGCCTTCCTCTGAAATCAGATTCAAATGGGCTTTGGAGCAAAACTTAAACCCGGAGGGTGAGGGAGCCATGATTATATTCAACCCCTCCCTTTGATTCACAGGTTCCACACATTCCTCCCCACATCTGTCAACCCCTGACGTGAGTTATTCCCACGAGCTGCATGGCTTTCAGACTGTCTTCCCAGGTGTTACTGAGGTTAATATGGGCTTTACTGCTGCTTGATATGTTGCCTAGCATCTCACAGATGTCTTTACAGTGTTCTCCTGCTTCGGTTTCTTAGGTCTTCAGCAAATTTTTCCCCTCCTTACTGGCCAGCTCAAGGGAGATGACAACTTCCTGGATGATGATTTCATGTATTGCAGAACACCACATACTAATTTATATATCTCATGGGTATTTTGTCTTCCATTGCAACAGTCTGGCCAAGTCAAGTAGTGGAGAACTGACTAAATGCTGATGGATCTGTCAGCTCCCAGAAGCTTTCTGTGAGTTTTGTGCTTCTTTTGCCTTGGCCGATTACTCTGGCTAAATGGACAGATCAGCTGGGCCCAGACCGGGGGAGTCACCTCTGTGATGGGCATTCTGCTACACAACATCACCTTCACCAGCATTTACCCACATTCCACCGTCCACAGACAAGTTTCTTGCAGCTTTGCTGCCCAGGGAAACTGCTGCATTTCGTCTGCGTGGAAAACACTCCAAACCTTAAGTATAGGGTAGCAATCACTGCCAGATGGTGGTGACTAGATCCATTTCAAATGAGGTAGTGGACTGTCTTGAAGTAGTAAAGCTTTTTTGTGTCATAGTCTACAACTGGAGGCGAAAAGAGTGTTCATAAGCCAACAGCACCAGCTCCAGAATCACATCCCTTCTCTGTGAAGCCACTCTCCTGCAGCACTGACATGCAGTGCAACAAAGACCCAAAGCATTAAGCAAGACACTTGTTTAAAAAAAAACCAAGCAGGACACTGTTTGCATTTCTGTAAGCTGAAACATGAACAAAAGCTCAGGAGGACAAAGGCAAAAGGTAAATACACTGATTTTTTTTTGACAGAAATAAAGATCAGAGGGCCAAGAAACCCAAGCCCAAAGTTCCGCAAACAGACTTTTCACACAGCACATTTCAATGGATATGGGAAAAAAGCTCCACAAGCAAGTTTGTATCTTTGCTGTCCTGCCACCTTCATTCCTGGCCATTCTGTTTGTCACAAATAAGCAGTAATTTTTGTTTTGACGACTCGCTCCAGCAAATAGAACCGTAAAAACAATCCCCAGCCATTTGTTTGTGTATATTTTTTTTCCTAAGGCTCAAATTTATTTTAGATGACACTTTTTCCCCCCTTGGCCGAGACGAGATATTTTCTCCATGCCTTTTATCAAACTGACAGGTGATATTGCTTTAAATTGGGCACTGCATCAACAACAGAAGCTTTCTCATTTCAAACCCCAAGTGTCAGTCAGGTGGATGAGAACTCATTTAGTCCCTTATTTACTAAATGCAGATTGGGTTTTCAGGAGCCGGGAGTGCAGAAGAGGAAAGGGATGCCCTGGGTGATAATGGGAATGAACGAGAGAGGACAGCAAAAGAACAACACAGCATGAAGCGGGCAGGAACTTATTGTGGGTTGATTAGATGACATCCATCTTCTTGTCTATAAACCATTCCCACAAGCATAGCTTTCGAATTCACTTTGTCCCCTGTCACAGCTCCCTCCCCATTAACAGGATAAAAGGTGACAGGGGATCGGAGGATGTTCCTGATGGATTTCAGTGCACTGGGGATGTAGCTAAGGGGTTTCAGATCAGAGGCAAACTATGATTTGAGACCGAATCCCTGGATTCCCTGATTTCTCATGGATCCAACACCCAGTCTGGGGCTCAGGAAGAAGCAGTTTCCTGAAGAATGGAGGGAGATGGCTTGACTGCCATGGTGCCCTGCCTAGTTACTTCTCAGTATCTGGAGGATCCCAAGAGCACGTTACCCAGAAAAGATGACAAAATATGAATCTTGAACCTATACTAAAACAGAGAAAGTTTCTGGACAGTGTGAATACATACGTGTATTTGTTAAAGTGGGAATATGGGACATTTCATTTGGAAAACAGCCTCGCAGAGAACATTGTGTTTGTCTCAGAAATGTACCAACAATTACCAATTATGAAATTTTAATATATAATCTTTTATTTTAATATAATCTTATGATTGTTTCAAAGAGGATGACAACTTTCACTGAAACCATGAAACTATACAAGCTTTGATATCCCTGTGTGTATTTCACCCAATTACTACCTAGACTCACTTTTACAATGTTTAATCTTCATATTAACATTACATGTGTGAGCAGATGCTGAACAGGCAGGGAATTCTGCTGCCTTGGCACACGATCTCCTGCTGCTGGAGCACCAATTAGCCAGAAGGAGGTAGAATGTTTCACTGTTATAAAAATGGGAGCAGGATTTAAGTACAGCAACTGTTGCTGAAATGTAAAGGGGGAGATGGAGGAAAGGAGACCTGCCCTTGTGTCTTTATAGAAGGTGTTATAAAGTTGCATCTGTGACAACACGCTGCTGGAAACTAGAGACAGATGATCAAGATCCATGCCAAAATCTTCTTAGTGCTCTCTCCCCCCACCTCCCCTGTCTCTAACTGCATAAAAATCACCTGGGTCTGAGAACAGGCGGGACTGCGTATGATTTACACGGACAAGTTTTTCCTCTTTCCAGTGATCTCAATATTTCCCTGCACTCTCTTGACAATGTTTATGATGACTGGTACCTATTTCGAGAAGGACTTTATGATTCACGTTTTAGGAAAAGCAGCCAGCAGTTATCCATGTGAGAAAGTTTCTGAATAACTCCTGTGATTCCGCATGACTGCAGCAGCATCCCGTGGTTTGCCCACGCAGAGCTGCAGCCCTCAGTGAAATGTTCAGCTCTCCTTCCTGTTCATGGCCCTTACCCAAAACCCCCTCGGTACCAAGCAGAGCCACAGAACATCCTGTCCATCAGCCTCATTGTTTTCTTCACAAGTTCTCCTAAATGCTTTTAAACCAAAAAGCCAGGTTTTACTAGATAAAGTAACTTTGTAAAGAAGGGGCAACTTAAAGTGACTTGATGATAAAGGAGTGTTAGAAAGTTTTACAGCCTGGAGCATTTCAGATGCTGGAGGACAGAGGCAAAGCCTATTGTCAGCTTGGCTGCTGTCAGCAGCCCTCTGGGGCACAGTAAATTCACAGAAGTCCTACCTGTTTCCTGGGGCATTTCTCCTTCTGTCTGGGTGTCCATGCCCAGTTGTCCCCACTGCTGAACAGTGTTCCGGGCTCTGCAGATGCTTGAGGGGGGGTCTCTTCTTCCTACCGTGTCATGAGGTCTGTGACCACCTTTCAACTGCTCCTGCAGGATGGGGCAGCGTTTCCTTCCCCCAGGGTGCATCCACCCAGTCACTCTGTTATTTCTAAAATGTACAACAATATGTCAGTGAAGAGAAATAAATAAAATGGGTGCTGTCTACTACGTAAACCAGCAGGAGTCAGTCAGTGGCATTAAAAAGGGCCATCCAGGTGAGTGAAGCGGTGCTGGGGTTAGACTGGTAGTGCGTATCCTTGCTGCTGTCACATTCCTACATCAGTCCTGTGCTCACCCAGACCTTTTTCATCTGAGCACAATTCCCTCAAATTTAGGGAACTTCTGCAGAGAATCTCCACCTGGAAGAGATTCTGTCTGTCATAAACATAAACGCATACTCAACATTGGCATGCTATTGCTGTGCCTTTCCAGATGGTGGGGAGGTATTTCAGTCAGCAGGGAGATTTTTTTGCTGTCATCACCTGTTTCTGGTTTCTGTGTACTCCTTTCTGATAAGTGCTACTAGAATTGGGAAGCACATGAATATATGAAGAAGCTTGCTGTCTGTTTTCTTAGTTGGAAAGGGTATACCTGTCAAGAGCACTACGAGACAGTTCCCATCTTAAAAGTAAGACAAAGTTTGTCATGGTTTTACTTTAAGGAAAGTAAGAGATTTCACCTAGGTTCATGACTGTGTTTAGCTTTTAGTCTGAAAGTGAGCCAGAATAGATTTTATGAGTTCACAGTGACTAAGTGTGAAAATAGGTGAAAGATAATTTTCTAAAATTGTCTGAATTTAGAATAGATCATGGGAACAAGGAAGGCTCTGTGACTCTGAAAAGTCTGTGATGTCAGATCTTGTTCCACATTAATATCTAGAAAGACTTAGGCATATATAGCATAAACAATGTCAAAAGAATCCAGGTCGATTAGATGTCTTGTGTGATAGCAGTGACCGTGAATAATTGAAATATCGTAACAGGCAGAGAGATGAAGTCACATGAGAAAAACACAAAACAAAAATTAACCTAGAAAACTGAAAAACTAATCTGAATGGCACAGAAACCCAACAATGCAAAGGATATAAATATAATAAGCAACACTATGCCATCAAACATTTAAAATGGCAAAGCAAAAATAGTTCACCTAATTTAAACCCCAGAGTTTTCCTGTTATGCATAAGAGAGGCACAGAGATGATACATATGTGCAAGAGCACTGCAGGGCACTCAGCACAGTTCAGATTGACTGCTGGAGAGAGCTCTCATCTTCTGGTCAGACACCTTTCTTTTTCCAGGTCTGGAAAAAGTGCGGTCAGAAGTGCAAAGATAAGGACAGGAATAAGTTTCTCCTTATGTGAAATAAATGTGATTTCTGCCCAGAGTTTAATGTATGCCATACGTTGATCTTGGCCTAGTTTTGCCACACCAAACTGCTATTTAAATTCTACTTTGATCACGGAGCAGCATTGGCTGAACTGGTGGTTATCCCACTAACTTCTCTTACATCAAGGATTCTTGAATTTTCACAGAGCCCTGAGGAGAAACTTATTTTTCCCCATGGCACCAACATAGATTAATATTATGTGATGTCCAGGAAACACCTAGGAGAGGACACCTCTTCCTGAGTGGCTCATGCCCTGGGGAACACTGAGCCATTTAGGACAGCGGGGGACTCTTTGTAAGAGGCTTTAAGAGAAAATACATGCTCCTGTATTAGCTGAGCCAAACCAAGGCCACTTGGCTACTCAGAGTGAGATGACAGCAGCAAACCAGTCTGGCTCTTCCTTCATTTTTCTTTGCTGAGCTCTCACCTCCCACATTCAGTCTGTACCACACTGACTGCCATCACCTCCCACCACAGGGACCCAGAGCCTGAGATCTCCAAGCAAGGAACTGTCTGTCCTGGCCACTGGTAAAACCGATTCAGATGAAATCTGAATTCCTCCTGGAATGGCAAAGAACCATCCATGCTGATGAAAAATTGTCCCAGAGCTAAAATGACTCATTGTTATAAAATTCATCACACCCACTTCCCCTCCTCTTGACGTCTTTAGGACCCTCTTACAAAATGCCAAGGAAAACTAGCTCCTCAGTTAACAAAGTTTCCCATTCAGAATGAGGAGGATTTGGTAACAATAAGTTTTAACATAGTGTTTCCCAACAGTGATTTACATATGCATTCCTGTAACAAACCAGATAATTTTCTTTCAGAGAACAGCTGCCTTGCACATTCTATTTTACAGGGACTGAACTTTTAAACTGATGTATTTCCACGGGAGCAGAGAAAAGCAGAGTCAGGAAGACACCTTTAATGAGCACAAACCCATTACTGATACTAGTCCTCAGGAGAAATGCAATAGAATAAACCTAAATTGGTGTCATTTCTTCAATGATGATGGAGCAATGCTGCTTGACACCAGCAGAGGATCTGATCCTGTTAACCTTCATTGACTCAGACATATGTTTCCCAAAGCATTTAGCTAACTGGAGAAATGAAATGTAGCTAAGACTGGGGGATGAGGATGTAGCTCTTGAGGAACAGGAGGGCAAAGGAAAACTACAGGCTGAATTTCTGCCTCTCTGAAATGGCAATACAGTGACACTATAGAAGGTGTTCTTCACACTCAGAGGAGAAATTTGGGCTGACCCTCATTGCTAACCCGCACCACAAACCTTTCCAAATCCTGTGGTCTTTATCACCTCCTAAACCAAGGCCCTGTGTCCCTGACATTCCCCAAACAGGACAACAGCTTTGGGCCTCAGCCTCTCACTCTTTAGATGGCACTTTAACACTCATGGGTGACACCTTTGCCATCCTGTAGGGCTCTGCAATATCTCATTCACTTAAGAAATAACCCTAATAGTTAATCACATGCAACCCAAGCAGAAAGCATCTGGATTTTGGGAAGACACAAACATAGAGTAACCCATGTTTCCATTAGGTGGTTTGGGTCGAGATTTGAAAAGCCTCCAAACTGTATTACAAGAGTTGCCTCCAGGTTTGATGAACTTTTAGGGGCAGAAAGGCATAAGATAGACACAAATTTACTTTGAACCCAGGCCACATCAGCCATCACCTGTGCAGCCCATTCTAAATGCCAAGTTGTTCAGAAATAAAGAATGACAGTGGACTCATAAATCCCAAATCATTCTCCAAACACATCCATAGGGCATCTCTGCCACTGGGAAGCACCCACAACACAAGGACCAAGCTTTCATTGTGCAAAAACCTTCTAAATCAAAACAAATACCTAATTTGGTAAGTAATCACCAGGAAAAAAAAATGCATGAAGTTAGTTAAGAGCAGAATAAAGTAAGAAAAGTGATTTACAAAACCTTTATAAGTACAGACGTGTTTGCTGAGGATCATGCAGAAGTGGCAGGACTATGGAGAGAACTGAGGAGGTCTCACAGTATTTAGTAGTCTCCCTATTATTTAACAGCTGTTACTGGCAGGGGGTAACACCACCAAAACTCCTGCTCCCAGGTGTTTTAACAAAACTTGTAGACTTTTAATACTTTCTTAGCTGAGGACTACATATTTGCTAAATGGATATATCTCAGTATGACCACACAGAACATCTCAACCATATTAGAGCACCTGAGGAAACAGGACTGCAAAGAAACACCAAGAGCAGGTAATCAAAGGTGATCATTAATTAATGATTCTTCTACCGTGAAAGTCCTTCTCTCAGTACAATTAGCTAGTGTGCAAGGCATGGTTACTTTCACTTTGAATAGTTTGTTTGTTTTGTTGGGGGTTTTGGGTTGGTTTTTTTTTGTTTGTTCGTTTGTTTTTATTTTTCACTTATTCCACTGCAAGAGGGGACTGTGTAGGCTTTTTTAATAAAAGGCATATCTCAGAACCAGGTTATCTGAGGGAATGAGGCCTTTTCTAATTTCAGCATCAGTCTGTAAGCAAATAACCCCAGTTTAATAAATCTGTTTTATTATGATGGGATTTTTTTTCCTTCACAGTCTTGTTTGTGCATCAGGGAGTAACAGCAATAAAATCTCACGTTCCACCAGAAGGAAATATGTTCATAATGTTAGTTAACAACCTAGAAAAATGTTTCCCTTGTTGTGAACCATACACCAGTCTGCAGGGTAACCAAAGGAGCTAAAAAAAAAGGAAAGAGACTGTTGGCAATAGCTCCTGTGTTTTCTGACAGGTTTCATCCATTTCAAACTTTCCTTTGGTTTCATCTCTTTCCAAAACCAAAATCTGTATTCCAGATTTTGCTATGACCTCTCTGTCATTAGGACTCTGACACTGATAGCTTTTCTCTTAGAAAAAGCATCCTGGTGATTTTCAGTACAAAATTACAGACCAAGAAGGAACACCAGGATGTGGTGTTGCCCATTTTACCCCTTCTCTTGCTTCCTTCTAAACTGATATTTAAGGGCAATTTATTTGCTCTTCTGTGAGGAGATAACGAAAGGCCAAGGCAACACTCCCAAGACACAGTTCCTAGAAGTCATTAGCAGGGGAGTATTATGGAGGTTTGCTCTGCTACCTGATAACACTCCTCTTTCACCCACCTTAGATAACTGGGATTTTCAAGATATCTCGCTGTCTAAAAGGAAGGGTCGGGCACATCCAAAGCGTTAACCTACCTCTTGTCAATGTTATGGCTCATGCCTTAAACATTTTTATGAAGGACTTTTGCCCATTATGACAATACTGTATAAAGAAGCTGCAACACCAAAGCCCACCCTACCCTGAATATCCAGAGTGGAACCTTGAATTGTGAGTTCGGCTGCCTAAGGGAACTTGAGAGAAGATAAGGGGACACTATTGCTCAATCGCCTCGGGTCTAGGAAAAGCAAACAAGGCTGAGGGAGAAGAATGCATCCACATGAATGTCAAACCCAGCAGCTGTCCTGAAAATCATCCCTGGCTGGGTTTGGGCTGGGGGAGGCCACAGCCCAAAGGCTTTTCTGCTGAGGCCACGTTTGCACAGACTTCCCTCCCACAACCAACCAAGAATGGAGGAGGAGAGGTTTGGTCGTGTGGGTAACCTCTGGCTCAGCTGTAAAATCCCCCACCACGGGAAGGCCACATCCACGGGCCATTCACACGAGGGGTAGCTGAGGAGGTGCCCTAATCCATCAAAGACCCCCAAAGCACTCCCCAGACTCATTGCTGAGACCTTGCAGCAGAGCACTGCACGTGATGCAAAGGGATGCAACAGATCCAGCGTCTGTTGTGAGAGACTGTGTCAAACTTGCCCCCCCTCAGGGGAGGTACCTGAGTGTTCCCACCTGGCCCAAATGTGTATTAATCCATCGAACTCTATGTTTTTGAGGGAGCCTCACCACCAAGACCTGATGGAGAGGATCAATGGGAGACCATTGAGATCCATGGAGTGGCGTTATTTTCTACTTAATCTGTCTCTGTTATTGTCTTTCTCTCCACCCACCTCTTTTTCTGTTTCTTTCTCTCTCCCTCATATTTACTATTATATAAAATCCATACTGTTAACTTTTGAATATGGTCTCATTTGCACCTTAATTTGAGCAGAGGCATTTCTAGTAGTTTTAATAACCAGATCTTAACACCTCTGTAGTATGATTGGTAGCAAACAGGGACTCTGGATTTATTTGAAATAATGGAGAGAAGCAGCATTCCCTTTGTTCTAGCAAAACAGACTTCTGCACACCTTAAAACAGAGACGAAAACAACTGCATGCATGCAGGTTCAGTGAGATAATTTGCTTCCAACAGCAATTATTGCTTCCAACAGCAATAACATATTCCTAACCACACACTAATTTTCATGTAACCCTGAAATAAAAATTATCTCCTGAAATCCAGAAATAAGTAGAATCACCAAAGTGTTATTCCATTTCATGTATTATTCCATAATTTCTTGATAGGGAATACTGACATTTTATAGCCACTTAGAGTTGTATTTAGAGCATACACAAGTGCATCTTTTGCTGAATTCAGGCACCTGCAGTTTGCATCTAAGAGAATAATGAGTGATTCAGACTACTTACTATCCAGGGACTTCCAAAGCTTGCTTATGGAGACGTATAACTTCATAGCATAAGGAGCAGCCTGCAAAGTCTGACTGATATTTTACTTTTCTTTCTCCTGAAAAAAAACCAGGAGCACACCCGATGGATGCAGCAAAAAACCACACACTGAAATACAGCATGAAACAGCTGAAGATAGTCCAGAAGAGAATTAGTAGATTCAGACTCTCAAATTGGTTATCAGCTGAAGAAGTTTCTCCCTTGTTAACTGATTTTCATTGTGCAAGTCTTTCCTGATTGCTACAGCTTTTGAAGCAAGGTAACAGCATTACAGTGAAGGTTTCCTGGGCCCCAAGCCTCACATTTAAGCTGTGTTGTTCACATTCCAAACCTGATCAAATTTTAGATTTTAGATGCTGTTCTCAGTTCTTTTTGTTTTTGAACACATAAGACATTAGAGATCACTTGCCTAGTGACTTGCAGAGTATAAAGTCTGAAGTGATTTATTGAGTTGCAAACTTAAAACTGTAATGTTTCTGAAAACCACAATGACATTTTCATACTGTAAGATCAACTTATCTAAAAACGTTACATCCACAAATGGCAATTACAAAAGGATTAGAAGAACTCAAACTTTTACCCTGTAAATGGGAATATACTTTTTCCAGACTGAAAGGAACACACAAAGAATATCAACTGTGGAAAGCCCTATTTGATACTTAGGAGAAAAGCATCACTGCTAAATTAGGTCAAGGTCCAAACCTCAAGAGGAAAAACACAACCAAGTCAGTAAGGAGTTTTAAAGTGCTTTTCCCGGTATATTAATACTGTTTGGATCAGGTCTTCAGATTCGTTCGCTAGGCACACAATTAGGGATTTTCGTGGTTTTCTCTGTGTCACGTGCATGGCTGCACCTCCTTCCAGAAAGCCCTGGTCTCAGCAGGAGCACCACATCCTGGTAAAATAGAAAGAGGGAAGGAGGAGAGTTTAATTTGACGAAATCCATTACAATTCTGGAACATACAGAACATGGGTACATACAATTCTGCATTGTGCTTATCGCAGTGAAGTTCCTTGTCAGCCGCTTTTCCCGGATGTACAGTGTGCACATGGAGAGAACTGCCTGATGGAGGGCATGGATCCGTCAGGAGTGTGGGGACTTGTGATAGTGCTCAAGTGTATGCTTCAGCTGTGGCTCCACCAAGAAGAATACCACTCTGGGGACACCAGCACTGCTCTCCAGTGCATATCAGAGGCATAAAAATTCAAGGCAAGTTCCCACCTAAAAGCAGCCTTTCCAGAGCACCAAACCAATGCATATGGATCCAGTGTAAAATCTGAGATGGACTTTAGGATATCATCCATTTTTGGTTTCTTCTAATCTGGAATGGGGCCAGCCTAGCCTATACCAAGTCTCTGCACAGGCCCTTTTCAAAAAACTATCTCAATTGATCCAGTTGGCTGAAAATCCAGCACAATTTCTCTCTCTATCCCCTGAAAGAGCAGCGAGGCAAGCTAAAGAATCTCACTGGCTCAAAATAGATTGCTGCATATGTTCATTTTTCTCCAATTTTTCCTAGAGCCCATCTCACAGGCAGACATTCCTTTGGTTGTTTCTAAGAAGAACAATTTGCTATGGCACAGTCAGCAGCCATGTTTAGTCCAGGACAGATTGTTGGCCAGTGAGTAGGTGTGGGCATGCTGAAAACCATGTTTTTCACCCATATGGCCAACAGATGGGACAGGAGAAGCTTTTTCAGAAGAAACACATGTCACTTATGCTATGGCTGCTTGGAACAACAACAACAGATGATACCAGTCACTTCTCACCAGGCCCTTCATGCCCTCATGGCTTCTTCCAGATTACATTTCCATCCTCTATTCCCTCTGCACCTGTACCAAGCTACAGTTGTTCACACACATACACACACACACACACACAAGGGGAAAAACAAAAGGGAAGAACAAAAGACAGCAGTGATGATTTTTGCACACAGTTCTGAAGTTATGTGCAAAGTAAACCACTGATTTCTCTAAGTTTCCACCATAAAGCACACTGTGATTTTTAGGAAGCATTTAGGTAGATGGTGAATTTGGACACACCAATAAAAAACATTGCAAAGTAAGGTGTGAAATGGAGCAGTGCAAGGAACCACACGCAGCTTTTCCTTCCAGCGAGTCTCCATCTGGTCACTGTTGTCTTAATTTTAAGACCAATAAGGATGATTTTGTTAGGTTGAGAAAGACTTGTTCATTCTTACTCTTGAGCTCCATAGTTCTCTTTCTCTCTCTGACCCTCCCCATCAAAAAGTAATATTCTGATTTTGCCAATTTAATTCTGAAATCCAAGGCTTTCACTTGAAATTCCCTTTTGACACACACCCAGCCAAACATTCCCACTTGCTGGTTATTTAAATAATATAATTGGATCACATTTTCTCAGGCTTCTTTGGTGATTCTATCAGAAATGTGTAGGTCCCCACGGAGCTCTTATCTTTATCAGGGAGAGATAAGTCTGACTTTTCTTACTCTTTTTAGTGTAGTTGAATCTTGGAAATCAGGACTAATCTGTGATTGCTCAGCACTGCTTTCCCTTCAACAGTGATTACATGTTTTCTCAATTTTATTCCTCAAACCTGAACACTGCTGTGAGCAAGGCCCTCGTTCCCCAAGCCTTCTAGCAATAACACTACCTTCTTTGATTTATACAACATTTTTCTTACAAGATTGCTTAGAATACTTATGGTATCCTGAAATGCACCTGAATACAGGGTGCCTTTTTATTTTTTTACTTTACTTTTTCCCTTCAGTTAAACTCCCAAGTCCCTTCCCTTTTCAGTATGCGGCTTTCAACATTCTTTCTTCTGAAATGTACCTGTTTTTTTTCCTTCATACTGCTGCATCTTCTTATTCTGCTGTTATCTGTATGAAGCTGCTTTCCAAACTGCAGCCATTGGAGTTAATCTAGAATTCAGTTTTTCATATGCCTGTTGCAAAATTTCAATTATTCATTCCTGTGTGAGGAGGGGTTTTTGTTTGTTTTTTCCTTTTTTCTTTTTTCTTTTTTCTTTTGTTTCTTTTTTCTTTTTTCTTTTTTCTTTTTTCTTTTTTCTTTTTTTCACCATCCCTTACTTGAGAATTTACCTTTTAGCTGCTGACATTCAAGTAATTTACTTATTTAATAAAACCCCAGGGAGTTCTGCACTGATCTCCGCAGCATTTCATGTTTTCTTTTGTTTTGGCATGTTCTCTTCCTCCGTGAAGTCATACTGACCCCAAGCAGATTCAAAGAAGCTATTGAACAGAGGGGGGAAAGAAAAGTGAAAATCAAAAAGAGGAAATCAATAGCTACGCACGTTATTTGCTTGATGTTTTCATAGCACCCCCTGGTTCTCCAACCAGAAATAGGTTAGGCCAGTATCAGACTGACATTGCTTTCCTTTACACCGTGGCATCAGCTCTCAGTGAGCTGATTTAAGGAGCCACAGAACCTATTCACACTTTTGCAAGCCAACCTATTGCACTCTGAATTCTCACCTCCCACTGGCACCCCGTAACTGGGATGCTGAATTCTGGCTCACCCTGGTTATGAGAGGAAACAGGTCTGCTGTGACTGAACTTCAAATGAGTCGCTGGGTTGGGCTGTGCTGAGGGCGTCCTTGGGGGCTGTTACTGTGTCTCTGCTCACATTCACAGATGCAGCAAATTGGTAACTTGCAGCTGTGGGAAAACCAATTCCAGCTCAGACTGCACCACCGGTCTGGCATCGCTTGTTAAAACATTTGCTTTAGCCTAAAGGAAGCAATCTTTAAATGCACAATCCCACTCAGTGGACAGTGCTACAGAAGCCTTAACAAACAATCCCATGGCAGGAATCAGAGCCCTGTCTCAAGGGAAAACTATCTGATCCTTGTATTTAACTGAAAGTACCTGTGCAACATGGTACTCCACATTCAGAAAACAGTGAAAGCTTTCGGGTACAGATCCAATACACAGCAGAAAAGAACTTGCCTATGACTTTGTGGGATTCGTCTAAATGCAACTATGATTGGTTTTTCCTGACAAAACTGTAACCACACTGAGTTTGCTCCGTTGCTTGAAGGCAATGTGTAAGCAGGTCAACACAACCACAGTCTGTCTTACATCGAGATAACATTGCAATGTATTGAAATACAACAGTGTGTTTTGCATGTTCAGATGCTAGAGGCAGACAAACAAAAATACCAGCTCCCCTTCTGTATTAGTATGAATCCTCTTCGAACACAGCCAAAACCTTGTGAGTCCCCTCATATACTCCTAATATAGAAAATCATAATAAAAATATGAAAAAATAAAAAAGTTGTAGCATAAATTAGGAATATTATACCAATCGAGATGGAGAAAAAATTATTTTACTACAATAGTTCAAAAGCTCACTTATTCCTCCCCTCCTAGAAGTTATAAATATTTATTTTTCATTTGAACTGGTGTAGCTGAATTCTAGTGAAGCATATGCTTTGCCATCCAATAAAAAGTTGCCTTCTTGATAGCAAAAAAGATACACTATACACTTCATTTCCAAAAATGCCCATCCTGTAATAGAAATCTTCCATTTATACTGTTGTCCGTTACTTCTTTTGTCCTTCCTTCCTCCTGGAAAGTGCAATCCCAGGCAGTCAGGGTGGACAGCAGAGCAGTCCAGCAAGGCGTTGTCTCTGTGACACATGTGGTACTGCTGGCTTTGGAAACTGATGCTCCCTTACTGAAACTCACTGATGATTCAGCCATGCTCTCAAAGAGCTCTCTTTTTTTTGGCACAACATACGCTTTTTCCATACAGAAGGTAGATACACAGGCTCTTCAACCATGCAGTGACATGCAAAGGTTTCCAGTCCTCCTGATCCACATTCAGAACCTTTACATATGTGTCTGTGGTTTGGTAGAGAGGGGAAAAGAAGAGGGGAAAGCTTCTGGTTTCCAGAATAACAGAATTTTCTTAATGTTTGTCTCACTGATGCATCACAGGATCAAGAAACAGACATAAAGTGAAGGAATGAAATGTTTAGATGAGAATATAGCAAGTGTTAGATAAGCATGTCAATTAATCATAGCAGGATATTAAAAAAGTTGTCAGCATAGCAATAACCACTGCTTATTTATAGAAACATTTTCATTGCCAGTGATTTGGATTTAACTCTTGGTCTTGTGAAGCAAAACACCACCTAGCAAAGATGTATCCCAGGCTTGGATTCAGTGGCAAAGGTCCCTTATTGGCGTCAGCAGTTGCCTCTCTGACTCTTCTTAATTGCAGTTTTCTGTCCAGCCAAGGCACGAGGTAGAAGGATGGGCTCAATTCACCCTGCAGTTTTCCTCCACATGTTGACAGTCATTTTCCTCAATCCTTGAAGATTAGGATGACTGAATGTTTTCTGTGCTGGCCAAATATCCTTAAGAAACTCACTAGACCACATATTTCAAGGTCTGATATGCTGCTTAGTCTCTTAGTAAATGTGTTTCATAGCTCTGGAAGAACGTCTCTTTTTTTTGCTGCTGGTATCTGAAGCAAACCTATAGATCTGATGACTCCACATCTTCAAAGGGACACAGACCAAGGTCAGTGTCATCTCCCTCAACTGCAGCTCAAGCAAGCAATTTTCTCTAGGGAGTTGCACGTCATGTTTGCCCAGCTGCTTCTGATCGTACACAACTACTGTCGTTTTTCTGATTGGAGTGAAACAATGCAACAAGAAATGCAGTGTAATATGCTGAAAGACCCAGCACGTGGCTGGAAGGGCATAAATCATCAGTGGTGGCTGTGGGGTGGGATGGGAGGTTAGTGCAGTCCAAAGGCCAGTAAGCATGGACACAGTCATGGCAAATACTGCCCCCATGAGCTGGCACATGCCTCTTTCCTGGAGCTTCCCTTCACCTGGAACCAGATTTTCCGAAGAATAGATGCTTGCCTATCAATGTCTATCCTAATTCAGATTTCCAGGCTGGTTCATGGCCTAACAGCAAACAGGACAGAAGTGGGAAAGTCACTTCGCTTACCATAGGCAGTTAAGATCCTTATTTTAAGTTATTCCTTAGTTCTGAATCAAATCAAGTGAGCTATCTCCAGAGAGATGATTCATAACCCTACAAATTTCAGGTATTGTACTCCATTATTGATACAACTCATAGATCCTAAAAAAGCACAGCAAAATTCAAGTCATTCATAATTTAAGTACTGAGAGAGGTAATACTGTGAAAGTAAGTGCCTAAGCTCCTAGCCTGGTAAGTGGAGAGAAGCATTTCAAATGTCTCTTGAAGGAAGTCTTGTCTACCAAAACCTCCTACTTCCCACTGCTTTACCTACCCACCTTTTGTGTGATGTGTGATTTATTTCACCTTCTCCTGAGATACAAAACAACTTAAGTTTTCAAAAGCATCAACAATTAACAACAGCCCTCACCCCAGGCTGTTCAGATGTGTCCATTTGGCTCTTGGTGGCATTCAGCATGAGCTGGACAACAGCACAGCTTCTGTATTGCATCCATCTATCATGGCCTGTGCAGAGCAGAAGGCACAGACTGATGGGTGTCTCAGGAGCTGCTACGGGAAGATGACACATGCACCCCTTAATTCCACTTAATGTGCTGTACTCTTCCATAGATTAGTGAAAAATGAAGTGCTGTTACAGCTCTTTTCCTTGAGAATCAATGAGGATACTTGGCAATGGTGTCCCTGATGGAGCAAGAACATTTGCAATGTCAAGGATGAAATATTTAAGCTCCCATGGAAGGCACTTCAGAAACAATCTTCTATTTATTCAATCTTATCCAGATTTCCCTCTGACTTCACAGACTGAGATTTGAGCCTAAGTGATGTCCTAAAACACTACTCATTGGATATTTATTTCTTCCAAATCCGGTTCCACCAACAACAGGGCTTCACAGCACTTTGTTTTCTTCAGGGTGACTGGTAAATTAGGAGAGAAGCAGCTCACGTACATACATGTTACATCTATATAAATGTTGAGTAAGTACATGTGTGTGCGTGTATGCTGAGTAAAAAAAAATGTGTCTTAATTTATATTTGTCTCTAAGGATGGAGTCCCATCCAGGCTTCTATTCGGCATGCATTTATGAATAAAAAAATTTTGAATTAATTATGCGTTAATTGATTTTAATTTTTTCCCCTCCCACAAATCTTCCATTTTGTGCTATGTATCCTGAGTTATTTGTTGCTTCCAAACCAGGAAAATACTCACTGTTTGAACTAGTTAAAAAACTTTTTCATGTTCACAGTGGAGCCAACACTGCTTTCAAGTTTTTAAGAACTATATTAGAGGTTTACTTTATTACTTCTCCAAGGAATATTGATAGTATGATACATATTACAGGAGATTTTTTATGCAAATGACGTTTGGATAAACCTGAAAATCAAGGCTTAAAGAGAAGAATAGTTTGGGATTTTTTTCTAATGAGGGCAAAGATATACCAGGGCAAAGGAAGTATAAAGAGAGTAAGCTGGCCATGAATCTCGGGACAAAATGACACTGAAGGGAGCAGCCGTCTATCCTCTGTACAAGAGCTTTAAAAAACTCTCAAAATCCAGGATCATCAAGCTTGGGAGAGTCTAACATAAACACCAGATTTGCTTCAAGGCAAAAGGGAAAAGTTTTAGTGGTTTCATGCAATGTCTGATGATGATATCATATGCATCTGTTGAATTAGCCATTTTTTAATATAAAAGTTCCTAAATTATTAACTTTTTCTAAAGTGATATTTGATGGGAAAAGTAATATCCGTATGAAGTATTAAGTGTTCCTTATGAAAGAGCTGTATAAATCTGACAGAGCATAATAATTATGCTGTCAAATATAGAAGATTCCATTTTCTCTGTACTATCTAGACCACCAAATTTCAGAGACTATCATCAGGATACTAAGATTTATTTTGTCTCCAAAGGCTCAGAAGATGCTTTGGCTTAAAACACACATCTAACTGTTAATTTTTTTTTCTGTTACTGCTGCAGTTAGTTAGGTTTTGAGTGATGGCTCTCTGTGATCACAGGCAGGGAAATGTTAACTGGTGTTTATTAGTTCTCGTGTAATCATCTTGCCCAAGAGAAAGGATGTTTGTGGTTTGCAGAAGACAGACAAGAAGAATACCTTCACAGTATGGAACCACTTGCAGCATGAAAGTCCCCAAGGCATCTCTGGGCTTTTCTTTCTCTCTTCCCCTACAAGCCTCCTGCAAAAAATTTGATTCCTTCATTTGAAGCAAGAAGCCTTTTCCTCTTGCAATAATGTGTCCAGGTGATGACAGAATTTAATCTTTACAGTAAAATTTAGCTGAGTCACTGTCACGCTTATTGAAGGAGTATGAGGACAACTAAAATTCCAAGTTTTTATCTGCCTTTATCCCACTAAGGAGTTAACATGTCCGTCTCCAAAACTCCAAATTAGACACAGACAGGCACTTTTATCAAGGACTGCCTGACTGGATTCCTAGATGAGTTACAGTATCTATGGGAACTATAATTTTAAATTGTCTTGGATTTCTGCATGTTAATTTTCAGTCAGAACATTACATTACAGGAAGGTTTTTGCATTAACTATCTTAAGAAGCTTTCCAAATCATTAATTCATTCATTTCTGTCCTTTACATCAAAATTTAAATCCTTTTCCTTTAAGATTTGTCCAGAAGATTTTACTTTGTAAATGTCTTCCACACAACTGAGTCACTTACAATCTCTTCTGAGCCATCAAGGAAATGAAAGGGACATGTGTTTAAGTACTGGTACAAGGATTCATTTTGAGATGAACCTTCATCATCAGTTTTAGTTCAGCAGAGCTGAATTTTACTACCCTATATTTGGCCTTGCTTCCGGACATTATCAGGCTGGTATTGCTAAAAACTCCATAAAATTAGAAGGATCTGGTAGGCTCCAATCAAAATTTTCTTCTAGTAGACATTTAGGACAATAAAAGCATAAGTCAGTATTGTAAATGTGAAGAGACTTCACTGAAGAAATGGCAGAAAGTCAATGTCTTCAGAAAGAGCCCTCAAAGGACAATCTCTCCCTTACCTTCCCTAAAGACAGTTCCATTTCAAAAGCCAGAGAACTCTCAAATCCTCCCAGATTATTTACCATTTCTGAGACTACCAGAGCTAACTAGTCATGAAATGCCTTCCATATCCACTGCTTCCTCATCCTCTGTTTAACTTAATTGCAACCAAATTCTCATTGTAGATAATGTTCAAAATACACACCTCTCACTACTATCACAAATTATACATTTCAAATAAGAAGACATTACTCACATTTTAATATCATGTTCAGGTAAATTTAATAAACCATCTCCCTAAGATGACAGTTTGTGGGGCAATAAGGAGTCTGAATTAATCTACTTCCTGCAGAGTAAAACCACTTAAGTATGTACACGTCATGTCAGCGTTTACAAAATCCTGTCAAATTGTCAGTTCCACTAATAACTTGACAAAACAATTTATGTTTCTGGAAGTTAATAATAAGGGGTTGGTCCCTTGGATCTTGAAATTACACTTGTTTAGATGAAAAATAGCAAGAAATGTTCTCCAAACTTGCCTCAAGAATTATTTAACAAAAGTTACAGTTTTCTAAACAATTACGATAATGGATATGCCTTCTTTCATAGTAATTCACATAGCAATTGCCATTGCACTGTCAACAGTTGCTGTTAATAACAATAAATGGTGGGGGATCTTTTCCTTCCATGTGGCAAATGCAAGATCATCACGAATGCATGATAGGAGACCCTTTATTGCCAAGCTCTGTATAACTGGAAGGTCAAAGTTTTCAACGGAGAGCATTTTAAGACAGTAAAATGTGAGAGAAGGCTGAGTGTCCACGTCATAAGTCTGTTGCTAGAAGGGAGTATCTAAGACTGCATCTGCAGTAAAACATCTTGTTAAAACAGAGTTAATTGCTTGATCAGCCCCACTTCCAGAGCTTTAATTTACATCACAACATTGCCTTGGAGCATGTGAATTCAACTCCTTCAGCATGAAACCAAGCAACTCCAGCTGCTAATAGGCTTTCAGCTTATGGGACACCATTAAATTGATCCAAAGTAAAACTCCCTGAAGTACCTGCAAGTTCTAAATACCTTTTCAGCAACATTTCGCTCTACAGATCCACCCTTCTTTTAGCTGTCTAGAGAACAGCTCGAAACACACATCGGCTCAAATGGGTCGGGTTTGTTTTGGGTGTAGTCTGGGTGAAAATGCTGGAATGATGCTGGCTGATGAAAACTCCTTCTTGAGATAGTGCCAGAGCAGCCTTCATTCCATGGGTGTTCAAAGGGTCAACGCTGTTGTGACTAAAACATTTTGCTGCATCTGCCAGGCAATGTGAGAAAATCGTATGGGGCAGGTCCTCCGTGTCAAACCTGCGTCTCCATCCCACCCCTTCATCAGGGCAGACCCCAAACCTGCATTTGGATGAGTGCCATGAGTGAAACAGCAGGTCAGCAGGAGTGCTCCGTGTCCTAGCAGGCTTCCCTACGCCCATCAGCCACAGGCAGTGGACAGTCTTTCTTATCTATGGTCTTACTGTTAATGGAGGGAACGTGCATTTGGTTGTCAGCACAAAAGAGAGACATCAAAAGTTAAAGGCATGCTGAGGCTTGGTAGAAAACTTGTACAACATTAATTTTAGGGACACTTCTGCTGAAATATCATATCTTGAAGGACGGTGAGGTATGCCTCTTTTTAATTACTATTCTTGATGACAATAGAAAAAAAAAAGAGCTTTGTGGCTCAGAAGTTCATCTGTCCCTGCTGCTTGCTTTCCTACCTGAAATCCATCATGTTTGATTCCAATTATCCCCCTAGAAACTTATTGTGACAATACCAGAGGAAAGAACACACTTTTCATTAAAACCTCATGTTGAAATTAAAGTAACTTGGTTTCTCTTCTGGTATTATCATTTATCCTTGAGGTGACTTGTAGCTGATGAGAAAATTATTTTTTTCTTCCTCTTCTCTGTATTTCTCTTCAAAATTATTATTCCCATCTGAAACTTTCTTTAGCAATGTTTGATTTGCCAGTCAGGGCCTTTTTGTGCTTTACCTCCTCCTCCATGAGGCAACAGATAATACCCATAAGTGAGATGCTCAAAGAAGTTTCACCGCTATAGAGGCTGGTAATGGAGTGGAGGGGCAGACCTCGTCTTAATTATTTACTAAAATGCTGCAAAGAGTCTAGAGATGTGACAGCAAATGGCAGATCTGGCTGAGAAATACATGAACTGCCAAGCCACAAAATTCCCATTTTTCTGCAAATGCACTCTGTGTGATAATTATTAAACATATTGAGCCCTCCCATCCATAAGCATAGCTCTCTATAATGGGAATGTTTTTGAAGTTATCTGTGAGGCTAAAGTACATCTTTATGTCTGGGAGGATAATGGGATAAACTTCTTTTCCATTGTAGATAAAGAAGATGTGTTTTAAACTTGCCCAAGGGAAATTTCCAGCTGGCCAATTACTGCTAGTAAAGACTCCCTCTATAAAATGGTATTTCTCTAGGGTCAGCAGGCTACCAAATGTGTTTTCTAAAGACCAAAAGTATGTAATTACTGAAAAGGACTTGTGGACCTTGCTGGCGGTTAGTGTTGTTAAAATTGACCATTTTTTGGGTAGCATATTAACAGAAACAGATGGGCTGGCTCCTGAGATCTTATTATCAGAAGAGGTTCCAGTGCTTGTTGTCTTTCCACTTGGAAAAAAAATAAAGAGTAATAACAACAAAAAATGCAAACTCCCTTTCCCAAAGAAAGAAAGTCTGAAATATACTTATGGGACTATGCCATCTGAGACTTGGCAGCAGACCCCAGCTTGTGGGTAGAGGAGGACAGAAGGACGAGAGAGAGACGTATTTATAACCTCTTGTGTTGTGAGCAACCATATCAAAAGCATGCTTGTAAATATTTTCAATCACAGTAGTGTCTTTAATAGCCTCAACTTCTTCAGAGTTAGATTTCTCACTGCTACGGCTACACATTGTCAAAGGGAGATCTGAATTGCAAAGTTCCCCAGATAGAGGGTATCTCATGAGGTCTGCCAAGGGAGCGGATGTGACCAGAATGTAACTAATTATTCTTATAAATACCTGCATTTTTTTGACTAGTCTAACATTTCCTTAGGAGCATTTTTGAGCAAAGCAGGAAATTTTCATGCAGACTGCAAGGGCCCCCCTCAGGTAAGCCAGAACTGAATTTTCTCTGACTACTCTCTCAAAATTGCATGGCAGCAAGTGAAAGGACTGAGCCCCTTTCTTCCCTGTCATCCCATCTTTAAGACTCCTGGGATTTGGTTCCTTATAAAAATTAAAGAATTAGGCACTATAGTCATCTGGTGAACTAAAAAGGCAAAAGTTACCAACAGTTCGTAACTGCACTAACAGCTGAACACTGACGCAGCAGACATCTTCCATATGCTGCTTCCTGTAGGCATAGAGTGGAGAGGGAATAGCTAAAAGCATCCCTTTAACCCACCTAAACCTCTCACATTCACAGAACAAGCTGAGGGACCTCTCTTAATGTTCATGCCTGACTTCAGCACAAATCTGTGTGCATAGAAAACTGTGGCTAGACTGAGTGCCTGGGAGGTGGATGCTGATGGTTAAGTGATGACTTTAACTCTTATATCACATACAGCTGCCCCATCCATCCCACCATCATAGGCAAAAAACAGGCTTCCAAGTTATTTAAATCAGAACTGCAGTTTGTAAAAATGTCCCACTCTCTTTCCTTCAAGCAAAAATAGACTAAAAGATGGAGCAGCAAGAAATCAGAAATCAGTGTGTATATTCAGATATGATGGAGCAGCTCAAAAAGAAAAATAAAACATCACAAAGAAGTAAATTGCATGTCATGGTACTGCATTCAACTAATGGCCAGGCAAGAATCTGCTGATGTTTTTAAAAATGCACATTAGGAATAATTTCAGTGCTTTTTTTGCTGAATTTCCTGTAAATAACAATCATCTTGCTCATTATAAGAACTGGTGATGGCAACAACATTAAATACCATTTGACTTGTTGTTTCATGAACATATCCATGTTCCACTTTATTACTCAACCCAAAAACTTGATCCAAGTAAAAACTCAGTTTCTTCTTCATGTTCCAGAGACTATTTTACCCATGACTTTTTTTTCTTTTTTTCTGGGACTCATTGTTGTTCCTTGACAAATAAAATTTTAACTTCGTGGGGAATGGAAAGGAGAAAGAAGTCATATTTTGGAAGTCC
The DNA here is from genome assembly GCA_014706295.1 of Lycocorax pyrrhopterus obiensis. NCBI lineage: Eukaryota > Metazoa > Chordata > Aves > Passeriformes > Paradisaeidae > Lycocorax > Lycocorax pyrrhopterus. The sequence continues at coordinate 25,879,509 of JACSVZ010000008.1, forward strand.
TTTCATGGAGATCAAAAGATACCATTCTTTGGGAAAAAACCCTATTAACTGGGCTAAGAAAGGAGTGATACAAAGGTTTTGAAAAGCTTGGGATTTTCCCCTTAAAGTCCATATTTTATAATTTCCAATTACAAGATTTCCAGTTGCATTCAAGGCAGGACCAAAGCCAAACATCATATAGAATGTAGCTTCCTATTCTAAAGCTGTGCAGCCACTGTCATCGAATGCTCTGGATATATTTTGCCCTTTCAAATCTCTTTGGGGTTTCCTAGAAAGGCCAAGCTACTTTCAAGATGAAAAATGTTGAGAAGTTTATGAAAGAATTTAAACTATATGCCTGCTTGTGATTCCAGGGGAGTGCACTGAGTGACCCAAAAGTCTCTTCTGGTCCTAGTTTTACACCTTCCTATGGAAATACCTTGTTCTGTACAAACTTAGTGGGATTCAGAAGAATTTGTCTCGGAGGTCAGGATATGCCCCTCAGGCTGAGAGAGATATCAAAGTAACAGGCCAGGTTATATTACATATATTGATATATTGAGATCCTTCTTAGCCAGTTAAGGTGATTATAAACATATAATACAACTCTAATGAGCTTTAGTCACCTGGGAAGTGTCACAGCAGCACACAGGCTCAAATTATAACCAAGAAATGGAGTGTATAATGTATGTAAGACCACAGAGGCAGTAAAGAGAAGGAAAGAAAACACCCCCAAACTATGCATTAGCTAATCCTTCTACCTGCGGGTGTGAAGTTAATTTCATCAAAAACTACTGTAAAAAGAGGTGTGAAGAGCAAAGGTATTAATACAGAGAGTGTCCCTACTATTTTATCCCACCTTGGCTTGTACAGACAAGCTCAGGATCAAAGATGCTGCTCCTGTGTCTGTGGCAGCTGTATGCTGTTGATCCTCTGATAGCCTTGTGATGGGAGTAGATATGCTAAAAGAACAAAAGAAAGGGAAAATCTTTCACTCCAAGGCCTCTTTGAGCAGATCCCCCTTCCAGTTAGATGAAGCTGGGGGGAATTAATTTACTAGACATTAATTTTTTCCACCTCATGACCATCTAGACAGAGCTTTACATTAATACATGCTTCATTATATACAGTGAAGTTCAATTTGCTATCTGAAGAAATAGCTAAATAACTCAAAATGAGCCAAGGATGAAGAATCATCTCTACTGACAAATTCAAGGACTCCTGACCAACACTTGAGCACCACTTTGGAGTCATTGTCTACAGTTTGGATAAATCATAGCACCTGTTGCCTCAGTGGAGGAAAAAGACACAGAAACAGCTAGGAATTGTGCTATTCCTTGGCTGCTTCTCTGTTCTTCGGTAGCTAAGAATTTGGCCCAAAACCTTTGTTTGATAGAAATTACTCTCTTGCTGTCTTCCAGCTTTTTCTTTCTCTCTTGTTTCCTAAGACGAAGCTGCAATAGGTGTTATTTGTGAAATTACAGGTTCGCTGGGATGGGAAAGCCAACCCTAATAACAATCCTTTAAGAGCCAACATGCTGATCAAATCCATACTGTTAAAAAACAAATGTTACTTTCACATGGGAGCAGTTCCTGAGGCTGTAAATGGGGGAAGATACCTGGAGAAAATTGAGTTTAATTTGTCAAGGGAGTTATTTGTGACTTTCTTCCTGTCCATGCCAACCAGGCAGTACTTGCTGCCTTTGTTGCAGAACACAAAGTACTGCCATCAAAAATTCATTGTTCCTTTCTTCTTTTTTTTTTTTTAATTTTTTTTTTATTTTTCCTGGCACCTGCTCCTCTTCTTCCACCACTGACCTTCTGAGTCTCAAGGCTTCTTTCAACACCTTTTGGCATCAGCAGCTGGATTTAAACAGATGTGCCAGCTGGGTGTGCCAACACAGACTCAAGTCAATCACGCCTTGCTTGCAAAGTGGAGTTCAGAGATTCATCTGCAGAGAGCATTAGCTGGACAGCCACCCCAAACCCTCTTGTTATGAAAGGAAAGGTGGGCTGGTGGCTCATCAGGATGTACAACAGGTCACAGGTTGTCTCGGGCATTTGAAGCTCACCTTTCAGATCACTGCTGCTTAATCATGGAGCACCATTCTTTTGCTCTGGGGACTTGATGGGAGATTCTCATACGCAGATGCAGGACAGAGGAAGCTCCCATCACACTCCATAGGAGTCAGATCCTTCAGTTCATCTTTCGAAAAGAGACATCTACTTTTGGACTTGTCTTTGCTGAGCTACTTTATTCCCATCTCTCAAAGGAAGCTGGTCATTCCCAGGCTGTTGGAGCTCTGGAAAGTAATGTGGTCTTTGCTCAGCACAGTTTGCACAAACTCCAAACTGTGAGCAGGGCTAGAAACTCTCATTTTATACAATTTAAAGTGATTCCACAACCTCAGACTCCAGCTGAGGATTTAAGACAAACTCCAAACTGTGAGCAGGGCTAGAAACTCTCATTTTATACAATTTAAATTGATTCCACAGCCTCAGACTCCAGCTGAGGATTTAAGACAAACTCCAAATTGTACAGGCTTGTGATCATATCATGAGAGCTGGATCCACTAAAGATGACAACCATAGAAAGATGTAAGCAAGGACTAGAATAAAGGCAGGAAGAAGCTTTGAGCTTTACTGGGGAAAGTCATAGAGAAGAGATATTAAGGAGTTGTGTTAACAGAAGGGATGCAAAAGGAAGGCAGTAACTCCCCTTGTCAGTGGATTCAGAAAGTGAACTGAGATACTCCTTTGCTTGCTCAAACTCTTCCGTCTCAGTTGCAACCCCTGTGCAGAGGAGGCTGTTGTCCTACCATTTCTCCACTGAAATTTTACCTTGGGAATTGGTAACACAGCTTTCATATCACCACAATTGGAATTCTGAGTTCTGCTGCCTGGCTTCCAAATTACTGTGACAGAGTAGTGACAGCTGACAATTTCCTGCCTTTTAAAATGCCTCAGCCCTAGCCAATGAAAGTCAAACAAGTAGAAAATGTGTGAAGATCTGATTTCTCAGACTGATTATATATACATTTATGTGTGTGTAAGCTCCAGGCCCTTTGTGTTTAATCAAGTACAGTATTAAGTGAGTTAATGAAAAAGGAGTAGTTATCTTCTGCTAATGTAAGGGATCATTTGGGGAAACAGAAGTATTCTGATTACATGGAGCGACTTAGAATGAGGTCCCTGCTGCCAAAACAGAGGAAAGAGCAAGACAAAGCCACTCTACTAATTCAGAGTCACTGGAGGTAAGACACTGGAGAATTTAGTTCTATTCTTCGCATCATTACATGGCTTTCCAACAAAATTAAAACCCTTTCTTTTCCATCAGAAATGGCAACAGTCTATTTGCTAGAACTAGGACTGAATTTTAGCCTTGTTCTTGGGCTCTGAGCTGGCAGACCCATGTGTGTCCCTTACTTTATTTTCTTTCAAGCTTGGGCGTTTCAGCACCTCTATAGCACAGTGGCACAACTGAAAACAGATGCTTAGTTTTCTGAAGGGAGAAGAGAATACCATTCACTTTTCCAAGGTGGAGACACACCTGGGAAAATACTTCTAGAAAGCTGCATTTCTAGGTTAAGTTAATACTTGGAGGGACTGGTGAGAGGATGGAGAATAAGAACAACAAGCAGTCAAAGAACAAAAGTTTCTGGGGGAAATGGTAGATACCAAGTGTGAGCGTGTATTTGCCGGGGGTGAGGTATTTATTTATTTATTTAGCCCAGCTATGTCAAGAAAATAGATCAGATGCTACACCAGCTGGCAGATGAAGAACAAGATGTTCCAGGAGCTAGCACTAATGAGCTCACAGATAATCTCACACTGGCTGGCACTGAGCTCCCCATGTTGACAGAAGCACTGGCATCACTACACTGAGACTCAAAGAGAAGTGAGGAAGTTATTTAAGGAAAAACAGTGGTGCAGTCACAATGTTGTGCATCATCAACAGTGTTCAACATGCAAACCGTGGAAGTATTTCTCACAGCCAGTCCTATTTATGTCAGAAGCTATTAAGACTCAAAATTGTAACTGCAGAGGTTCCCTGTCCCTGTGCCTGATACCAGCTGCTGCTATGAAAATAGTATTTTCAGAAGAGTTTTCTTTCCATTTCCAGACCAAATAAGTGACCAGATTTTTAGCTCCCTTTTATTTGGGTGCACATAAAGGGTCAAGGCATTCCAAAGGCCAGAGAGAGTAAAACACACACATACACACACAAAAAGAAACAAAACAAAACCAAAAACAACCCTTCAAGACCTGCCAAAGCTGCAGCCAAATCTGTCAGTATTCTGGGAGCTAAACTATCAACTTAAACATAAATATAATGACTAAAGATCTCTCATTGTCTAGCCTGGGGAGTTTCTTCCCTCAGGCTCCTTTTTCTCCCAACTAGCATTCCCTAATTCTGCTTCTGTTTGAAAAAAGAGAGCTGTTGGGTTTGTGACAGAACCACTTTAAAAGAAAATTAGACAACTTTGGAAAGCTGAGGGCATATCACTCTTTAAATGCAAGATGTTCCAAGATGCTACCTCTTACTTCCAGAGCACTCCCACTGGCAAGCAAGCTCTGCATTTGATTGACACCTAGCTAGCATTAAATAGGCCAAGGCACTAAAAAAAATTCATGAATTTACAAAGCAAAGTAAAAACCATATGATTTTTTTTTTGCTAGATATGGAGTTTTCATTCTGGTTCAATGCTTTACTTGATTTTAAATGAACAGAAATTTTTATACACATGTCTATTTAGTTGAAAGGCAGGCTATGAAGACTGCAGAGGTATCAGTAGTTGATGATAGAAATTTATTTATTCACAGCACAAATCCCACTAGGAGATGCAATCCATTTGCCAAAGAATCCTTTAAGCAGCCGTATCAAGCCACAGCTGCTCAAGAGGGGAAATTTGCAACACTTAACTACTTCAATCTAATTTCCAAAATCCCCACTATCTACAGTATTTAAAGCCCAAGAGCATGGATTTTGTATAATTGATCTTGGTGCTGTAGGATACCTAAGTAGAGGAGTACATTTCTCTTTTGCCTTCACGTCTGAAAAATAGATGCTGCTATGTTGGTAATGAGAGGAGTGAAACGATTCCTGGAATGACTGGCACAAAACTGCCTCAGCATCACAACCATAACAGGGTTCCATAGGTAGAGACAGGCAGAGTGGCTGCAGACAGGAAAAAAATGTTTTTTAATAAAATATGGGTGTTCAAGCAATAGGCTGGAAATTAATTTCTCCTATCATCTTTCTCCACAAGCACAGTAAGACATTAGGAAGGCCCAGAAGCTGAGACTGTGCTGAACACTTGCAGCAGCTTTGGGGTGCGACTGGCAGTCGGTGCCGCAGCAGCTTCACCTGCAGATGTTGCTCTAAATACAACATCTAAAAGGATGCTCCAGCAAGGAGAGCAGGAGGCCAGCCCACCTACCAACATCCTGCACTGCTGCGCTTGCTGGTCTAAGGATCATGTTCATCCTCCTTCACTCTGGACTTCCCCTGTCCTATAACTAAGAGGTTTCACTCGAAACTTTGTACAATACTTTGTGCTTTAGTGACATGACTTTTCTTCATTTTCTTGGGCTCCAAATATCATTGTGCAAATTGCATGTGGTTTGACTTTAACTTTTTAATTTCTGAAGTTTGAATATCAGGCACTCTCATCCTGTGTAATTCTATCAATTCTATAGATACTTCCTAAAATACTGTGTAGATCTCCTCCAGCTTTTGGATCAAAATATCTTTCAGGGTTGTTCGCTAATAATCATTTATAGGAAGTCATACTATTACTCTAAATTCAGGTGCAAAAAATTTATCCTGATTTTCACTTAGGGTGGTGGGAACTCAGCTTACAAAAGAAACAAAATTAGGAAATCATTGACTTAGAAGCATCGTGATTGGACGTGATGTTGAGGTATTGGTCTATTCCCTGATCGTATTGGAAAATTACTGGATTTACATCTACCCCCATCTTTACAAACTCCAGTGAAGTTTCCACAATTCATATTTCTGTCTCTCCTTAGATGATGGGATCACTTCTTTGGTCACCCTTAAGACTGTTTTCAGTTTTCCCTAATATTTCTCAACATGTGAAGGCTACATGCAGATGAAGCATTGGAGCTGAGGGTTTTTAAATACGTAACATTCATTTCTCTGCATTTAGGTAAAAGCTCTCTGGAGTTTCTTAACTGGTTTATTATTCCTTCCTGTTGTTTGTTAACACCATGGACCATACTCCTCAACTCCTATGTCATGCTTGCATTTGCTCTTGCTGAATCACAGGCTTTTTTTCTTACACACAGTTCCTCTGATTCATGAAGTTCATTTTGAATTCTTCTCAGTGTCTGTGGCATCTGCAGACTTTCTGTGTTTCTAATAAGTAAGCTATACTGCCTACATCCCGGAGATGCTAATAAAATAATGATTGGTTTTAATTTATTAATAAATTACTAATAAAGTAATGAGCACTACCAGTCCTAGGGTAGCTCACTGTGCACCCAGTGTAACACATCCTTCCAATCTGGAGAGTACCAGAGTACCACTAGCAGGTACTCTATGAGTGCAATTTTCCAATAAGTAATTTGTTCACTTTGCATAAGTTTCATTTGGAATTTTTTTCCTAGACTGTTTCTTTGAATGATATAAGGAGCCTGTTTGTTTGCAGGGAGTAGAGTTATTATTTCAAAGTGTTTCATAAAAGGGTGGTTTGTGTTTTCACCTAATTCAGACAGGCACCACCAATGTAGCATCCTTAACCTTTGAAAGTTCCAAAGAACAAAGGTGCCGTCCCTCCTGCTTCCTCTCACAAGGAAAGGAGGTGATAGCAGAGCACAGTGAGGTGGTGGAAAAGCCATCAGGAATGTGTCTGATACAGTAACTAGAACAGATGTTTCTCTATCTATCAGAAAAACACAGCTGCTCTGAAAATAAATGACAGACTTTTACAGACTAAAAAGAGATTTACAGCACAAAAAGCCCCACATCATTCAGCTGCAACCATAGAGACAGGAGACTAATTAGAGCAAATCTAGAGCAGATTTTCCCTTTTGCAAAACAAGAAGTGCTCACGTCACTTGCAAACAGACTGGTCTTGGTACATGCTCCATGTTATCCCAGGGTCTGTGTTCTCACAGCCCTGGCTCCCTGAATGCTGTAGCTGTGGCTAGAACTTTTGTGGATATTAGTGTCATTATCTCTAAGCAAGCATCACTAATTATGTCATTAAGGATCTGGTATATTTTTTTCCTAAAATTCATTGCTTTCTAACCATCCCTCCCCCAGTTCAATTTGGTGATATTCTATAGCCATACGGTGCTGTATCACAGCTCTGTGAAAGTATTCTATATGAAGATTTAGATAATAACACAGCTAAGTATTCCTCACCATGCAGGACAATCCTTTTTAATCATCCACTGGGACTGTGTCCTGTAATGCTCCACACATTTATCTTATTCAAGCAAAATATAGATGGCTAAAAGATACCCAGAAATAAAAGGTCACATTTAGGAAGCAAGAAATATTGCCTTTCCCCCCAAGAACAGTGAAGCATCTAGTAAATCCTTAGTAATGAAGAAACAATAAATTTTTGCCAGTATACACTGGCCATATGAGAGGGAAAAGTTAAATTACTGCCATCTGACTTGGTGACACGATCCCCAGACAGCTGCAGGAAGCTTTTACCTGGTTGCTCATTCTCATTCTTTAGCTTCAGTGGAAGATGAATTGGGAACAAAGGGAAGGTCCAGTTTCAAATGCATCATTCATCAGCCCTATTCCTGAACCAAAATTATTAGGTCGTCTTCAGGACTTGTCAGTCCTTGCCAGCTGGTCTGGACATCCAGTTGTTTTGTTTAGGACTCATTCCACAAGGCACTGCCATTGCCCTCCTGCCCTGCTCCACGTGTCCTGACATGCTGATATCAACCATCTCTGAACATTTGTACAAACACTGGCATGCACTTTCCCCTCATACCTTGAAGAAAAATGGAAGAAAACCTAACTATAGGTGGTCAAACACTCTGGCTCTGTGTGCCACAGAGTGCTGCACGACACAGAGGAGCAGGCACTGTGTATCTGGCTCTGCCAGAGCAATGCTACCTATTTATAAGTTGGGATGTGGTTTGAGTTACTGTACAAATTTCCCAAGTGAATTAACCACTGTAGATATCAAACATAAATCCATACAGAAGAAAGACAACAGGAAGAAAAAAAATTCTTTGCACCTTCACCTAGAAAAACAGATGGGTGTGTTGGAAGCAGTCTGTGGGAGTTAGTCATCCGTCTCAAGTTAATCATGAGAAATCTTCTAGGCCCGTTAGAAAAAAGCTCTGCAATAAGGAAGATGCCATCATCAGAATTTCCTTGTCCACAGTTAGTTGTCATACCTGTTAACTTGTCCTTCCCACGCTAAAAAGGAATTTCACTTGGTGGAAGAAAAATGCTTTGTTTGTGTCTTAGTCCCTATGTAGTTAGATATGTTGAAATTGTACCAGATTTCTATGGAAGACAAGGCTTCCAAGAATAAAGCAAGCAATCATATCAGTGGCATTTTCTTTAAGTTATGGAGTCTTTTGTAGTAGCTTTAAGACTTGATTCAGTGAACTAGTAAGGCGTACACTGCTTGTGCACAGCGTTTTCATTTCCTTGACTTTCGCCGAGGATTTACTGCACTCTGAGACACCAAGTTATCAGAAAGAGAGTTACCTAAGGTGGGAACTTCTGTTCATTCCATCAGAGAATTATCCTTCCTGAAATATTTTCAGCTGTATTTCATCCTAATTTAGCAATCACACAGTGCATGGTAGTCAATGAGACACTCCCCAGCTTTGGAAATAGATTTGTACCCTTGATCTCTGTCTGCATATTTGTTTCATGCATTAGACCACCAAGCTGCCTACCTAATGAACAACAGAAAGGACACACACAGTTTTTCAAGAGAAGAAAAAATACAAAATCCTTCATGATTAGTCTCCCTGCCAGGCTTTGTGAATCCCGTTGTGTTTAAAAGCAGTGAAATCATTCCAGTTTCCTAGGGTCATGTATCGTTTTCAGTAGATACATCAGTCTCATTATTTTATTGATCATGTCTTCCATTTCTGTAAATTGGTCTGAATACTAAAATTCTCTGCAAGAATGAGTTTCTCTGACCTCCTTCCTCAGCCTCCACTGTGGCTGCCAAAACAATCTCTGTCGGTTTGCCCTATATTACCCTCCTGGTAGACCTTACCTGCAGATGTTTAAGCCCCTGTGCTTTCTCCTCAAGGAACCATCAGGTCTCAGCCTGGTGAAACCAAATAATATCTCACCATCACTTTGTAGTCTGCAGTGGTTTGCTTTATGTCACTGCCTTCTGCCATGGAATTCATATTTTTTCTATCTCCATTGGAAATTTTTTACCTTGATAGGCTGAGGGATCCTATTTGTGTTGCCTGAAATTCTGCAAGGTGAGGGCTCACAGTCATCCTATCCTCAACTAACCCATTTGCTTTTCCTCCTCTGCCATCTCCTCTGCAGAGCTCCCACATAAATGAGAAAAATCTTATGATTAGTCCTACAGTGTAAAAACTTGCTCTTTGTTATCTTGAATTTCATTCCATTTCTATTACCTCCCTGAAGGTCACTGAGTTCATTTGAACAGTATCCCAATGCTTCTCTGTACTGCTGTCTCCAAATTTTGTGCCATCACTGAATTCCTACAGGACCAAAGTCCCTAATGTAAATATTATACAAAACTGAGCCTAAAACCAGTCGTTAGGTAACTTGGCTAGGAGCCTACTTCTAGTGCAAACCTTCTCCATTTAATATTCTCTTTTATCCAGTTCTTCTTTCATTTTTCAACACTATCTTCTTTTTAACACACAAGTCTTCATGTAATCCTGCACACAATGCTTTAATGAAGAAGAAAAACTAGATCTGCTTTTTGTTTGTATAGAGAGATGTTTATATTTTTAAAAAAATCTACATTTGCTTAGTATGAACCAAATTTTAGCAAATCTAGGTTGTGTATTGTCCTGATTGCTATTTAAATCCAGGCCTTTATTTGTTTGTTTTTTCTTCCAAATATGTCCTAAGCCTCTATACACAGCTGGGATCAGTTCAGGTAGCTAGACATTTCTTTCATTGTCAATGGCTATGCCATTTATAAAAAGGAATATCTATTCTACAGCAATTTCAGTAACTTCCCATAATTTCTATTTTATCTGTTACGAGGATGGTTGGTGCCTCTTCATGTTATGATCTTGTATATTACACTACATTATAGTTATTCAATAATGAGCAAGATGGGTTTGGTTGGTTTTTTTTTAACTGAGGGTTGAAGTAGCTTGGAGTACATGTCCCTGGTTTCTGCAATGGAACACAGTGCCATGTGGAATTTTGGTCTCTTTCTACTTTTGGGGGAATAGGATAGATTTGCTAATGAAAAAAAATCAAAACAAAGAAGACACAAAGATAACTAAGCCTTGAATTAGTGCAAATTAATCTAGTCTCCAATTATCTGACTAGTTTCATTTTTTTCTCAAAAATATTGTAATCAAAAACTAGTGTAGATTTTTTTTCATGCTTTATTTCTGTTATTATTTTATGTTTTATTATCCTTCCTTAGGGTTTCCATAGAAAAAAGCATATTTATATTCAATGGAATATTTATTCAACAGAATAAACCAGAATCCCAAACCAATGGATATTCTTCAATCTGGGAATCAAGACAAATCGAAAAACTGCAATATGGAAAAATTATATTACAGGAACAATGGGAGCTCAATAAAAATGCACAAAGGTAGCAAAGGTAGCAAAGAAGCAACTTATTTTGGACAGTGAATCTCTTGTCATTCAGATACAACAAGCCTATACTTTCAATGTGTCTCTGCTATTGTATCATTAATTATTCTATGGCTTATGATCGTGTGAAGATTTCCATACCAAACAGCTACATCTGCGTATGTCCAATAGAGCTTAGCAGAAATTACTTTTCAAGTAGTTTCACTGGTAGCAATAGGCTTGTGAATAGAAAGTATCCTAGCACTTCAAGTAGAAAACCTTTCAGATTTGTCCTTCATTTTTACCTAGAAAATAAAATTAGGGCTCAAAATCACAGTGCATTCAGTGGCGAGACTCCCATGATGAAATTAAAAAGATACCAGCAAGCAAATCAGAGGCATCTAACCTGTTTTTAAAAGCAATAAAAATAAATCCTCATCTCCACAAAGGAAGAGGCCTAAAAAGATAACCTGCCTCGAAGATGACCTTCAAAGGGAGAAAAGAAACCAAACCTGAGAATAAGTGCAGGTGCTGAATGGTCCCAAAAAGCAAGACTCACAGAGGTCATTCTGCAGATAGATTAGTATAAATTAAGCCTTAAACAACTGTTTATAGTCCTTGCTGGATAGTTCCTGATTTACCATTTGTACCCAGGAAAGCACCAAACAGCTAAGGTAAATTACATTTAATCTTGATGTGGAGAGATTCACAAAGCTCTGGGGTTTAAAACGGAATGTTGTAAAATGCTCACATAACTTACCAGCACAATGCTCTTGTAATATGTCTGTGTGGAGTTTCTGCACAGCTTAAGTGTCTGTCATGCAAATTGAAATGGTCATTTGAAGAGAGATAATAGAACTGATGCGCAAGTATCTCCTGATTGCTGATGCCAGCCTTTGGTAGCCTTTGTGGATTTAGACAACACCAGGCTGTCCTCTAAAGGTATTGAATTTAAAGTAAAACAGTGATAAGAGTAAAGTGTTAAATCTCAGAAGGCAACAGAAAAGTCTACCTAAAATCTGGCTTTGGTACTGAGAACTTCATATGTGTATATGCCTACACACATGCACATGTACAGATGTTTATATTTACATATATAAACACGTTGTTTCCTCTCCTGAATAACTTTGAATCCTTTAAATGAAACATTTAAATACGGCACTGAACAAAACAGTAGCTGAGAACATGAGAAATAGAAAAGGAGGGACACTGATATCAAAAGCACAATATAAATAAAGTGAATAGGCCATTGCAGGCTAAGGTAAACTGCAGGCATTTCTTTCATCCTCCAGATCCCGCTTTTGTTCGGCCAGCTAAAAATGTACCCTTAAAATATCATAAAAACTTCCACTTCAACTGTCTATGTGATCTATGTTCTCATTGAGCTATTCAGCTGGGTTTAAGGGTGGGACATTTTCCAGGGACATGACTGTTCTTTCAGAAACAAGGTTCCTTTCTTTACTGAGTCCTTTTTCATTTTTCTTTTAGCTCAGGCAGGCAAGAGAGAAAAAGATCAACATGAAAACAACTCATTTTTTCCTTTGGTTACTTATAAGAAAGGATGAGGGAAAGGCCTGGATGAATTGTTACCTTTGAAGCTACTACTGTGGAATGGCTATCTTACAATTAGAGATTGATAATATCCATAGGCTGAGACGATGGGTTGATGGGTGCTGTACAAATATGCAAAAAGCACGTTCACCTAATGCTTTTGTATTCACAGAGTAAGTTCTTCTGCTCTCTCTAGGAAGGGGCGGGGCCGTACAATGAGAGAGCCTGACCCTCAGAATGGCTTACAGAATTGCCAGTCCCCTCAATTACCCTGCTCACATATGGGGAGCTCAAAGAAATGTATCACATAATAATATGATTGTCTCTCATTCAGTCTAGGAAGATCATTATCTCCAGAGTTAATAGTACAATATTTAACCCAGCAGAGTGTATTTAGAGTTGCTATTAAACAACAATATTGAGCTAAGCAATAACCAGCCCTTGTCTCAGCTATTTATGATTCCATGGATATATTACATGCATCACTGACTTTCTCTTCTGGCATCTGTAAACTCTTCTGACTGGTTAAATGTTCCAGCATTGACACTGGAAGCAGCAATCACTACATGCCGATTCACTGCTAATGAAGGAAACAGATCCAAGACCTAGGATCACCTTCCTTTATCCACAACGCATTCTAATTTTTCTAAAAGAAGGTTTATCTGGTAGGAAGAGAGGAGGAGGGGGAGGGAGGAGAGTTCTGCCGGTTTCATTGTACCGCTCCGAAAGGAAAGCAAGATAAACAGATAATCATTTCTGACTCAAACGTACGTGAGACCTCCCCTGGTACCTACGCCTGCAAAGGCAGGAAAAATTGAAGTGTACAAAGCAGAGCCTCAGTGCTTCTTCGTCTTGAGTCACGCCACACTGTGTGCAAGCCACTGCTAGAAACTTCTATCTACATTTAACCATCACCTTTTTCAACTCTTAACACCTTGTGCTACAAAGCAGACGATACAACACTCATCAGATAAATCTCCTGAAAACAGAAAACAACTGCACTTCTGTGTTCCTTCACATTGATTACTTACAGTCTCCCAGCAGCTCCCAAGGGACAGCATTGGCAGGCAAGCTGGTTGTCAATACAGCCTAGCCTGGTGAGCTCTCCCATCACCTTTCTGAAGGAATTTTGCCTTGTAAATTGAGAATATCAAAATCTTGAAGTGTGTGGCTAAAAAGCCTAGATTGCTACTTCCTCAAGCTAGAGAGGTATAAAACCCACTGGGCCACATGAGGGAACCACATTGATATGCAGTTTAGATGGGCTCCTAAATGGTGTAGGAATGATTTTACTTCCTTAGTTTCCCCTCTAGTTCAGGTAAATCTGTTATTTTTCCCTTCCTCTGCTTCTGGTACATCGTGTTGTCTGGTTAGTGCTAAATACCAGTCACGCTCACCACACAGGCAGCCATATTTCAGCAGGAAGGGTGGGTGATATTCCTTCATCACGAAGTACCACATATACAAAAAAGTCAATATAGAAGTGAGTCAAGAAGAGTTCAGGAGCACATATATTAGTGCTAAGCTGACAAGCATTAGCACAGAAAGCTTGCTTTTAATTCTCTCCCCTTCCTTGTGTCGCCATAAACAGCCCCAGTCCCACCCACAACCCAATCCTTCACAGCAGTGATTAAAGTAAGAGATCTTTCCTTGAGCAACCTACTGCAGGGGGTACCATGGAAATGGCAGATGCAGGAATCTCAGCTGTCATCCTCCTAATGAAAGGCTGCAGTGATGACAAACACAGGCAAATTCATTATGAAAATGAGTGTTTATTCCTGATATGGATGATAAATAGATCCCTTGTTTTATCTCATCTCCTTTTACCTGCCCTAGAAAGTTCCGTGCTCAACTCACCATCTGCAACAGGGCAGAACCTCCACTGGCAGATACTACGGAGTAAAGATAGCTGATTAGTGTGGAAGGAGATAATTTAGATCTTCATTGCACTGAGGCTGGAGATAGGAGCCCACGGAGAAGGGAAAAAGCCATTGAAATCGTGAATTTACAGGGAGAGGACAAATCAAGGAATTCTGGGGGCCAAAAGGCCAGTGGTGATCCTGCAGCCTCAAAGTCTTGATACTATTAATGGCAGCACTTCACCTAGGAATTCCTCTACTCAGCTCAATGACTTCTGGAGTGGTTAAAAGAAAAAAAAGAAATTTTTCTTAGAAAGAAATTTTCCTTAGAAAAAAAGATTTCTTAGAAAGAAATCTCATTGCAATTTAAACACTGCAAGCAATGGAAAACCTTCCTCTTCCTCTGAGCAGTCAGCCAATGCTGTTAATTATCTCTGTTGCTAAGAAAATAAATGAATCAAAATTTTTTTTAAAATCTTATTTTCATTTTTAATTCATGTAGTTTCAATTTCCAGCTACCGTTTCTTGTTATGACTTTGTCTAAAATTAATGAGCACTTTCCCATCCCTGCACTTTATACTAGATATCCCCAATGGAGACAGTTAAAGAATGTGATGAGGTTACCTTTTAACCTTATTATAGACAGAGGCAGCAAAATCTCTCCTGTGATGCCTCCCCATTCACTTCTTAATGCTGAACTTCAGGGACCACTTCTACAAGTGAGGAAGCAATTTATTCTCTTTGACAATGCAGGGCTCTCGTGGGGGATTCTGCAATAAATGCAGAACTGGTAGCTGTTCTCAGACACAGAGATCTGCAATACAGGCGAGGGCCGAAACCACCTTCTTAGTTTTATTTATCTCAACATTTAACTTGTTGAAACAACTTTTCTGTGCTCAGGTCACAAAAATCTTTTAGCCTACACAGGAAGATCCATGCCTCAGCTCTCCCATCTCTTGGCCAGCCACTCCGCTGCTGCATCAGCAGAAAGAAAACAGACTTTGGAAATTATGTGGAGGGAGAGTGAAAGCACAGGGAACACAAGGGAAGAAGGGTTCAGCTGAAAACCTTGGCACTTAGGTTCCTTTTCCTCCTTTTACAATCAGAAGAATACCTTGACTAAGAAATCCAAAAAGTGCACAGGATCAACCATAAAATGAAGCACATAAAATTTTGTTAGGGGAATGTAAGCTGGCAGTCTCACTCATTTTAAATAAGTTTACAACGTAGAATTATGTCCTTAGTCTGCATACCAGATTGCACTGGATAATGTGAATACAAAACACATCAGAGGGTGAAATTAGCTTAGTGAGTTGGTTGGTTGTTTTTTTTTTCCTATTTTCCATTTTCTTTAACCTTCCCTCTAGGTAACAAATATTTCTTTCAATTTATTTTTTTTTCTTAAATCTTATCAACATTATCCTGTTTGCACTGTAGCTGAGTTTTATCAAGGGTCCAGAAGACAGAGATGCAAAGACATGTTGGTAAAAGTCTTAAAGTACTTCTCTGAAGAATTTCTTATTTTTCACGTTTTTTGGGTTGGTTTTGGGGGGTTTTTTTGAGTTTTCCATGTAATATCTGCCCACAAGATACTTTCCAGCTACTACAAACAGGAAGCACCTTTAATGCAATGTTTATGTTTGACTCTAGATCTTCTTACCGACAGAAGAGAATCTGCTTTAAGTCCGTGGTGATTTAAGGGCGTAAGCCCCATCAACTGTGAAAGGAAATTAGCTGTCTGCTGTAACTTTTATAGCTTCATCTGCTCCCAGAGAAGGACATGGTGCTGTCCCCAGGTATACCAGCAAGAGCAGAGCTTTTTCACCAAAACAGGGTGAAGCAATTTAAAACCAAATAAAGAAGCAAATACCCATGCATGATTTTCTGCAGATTCGTAGCATTCCGTGCTGTTACATGGAATAGCACCTTGACCTGTGACCACCTGCCTGTTAAATACCAGACCTAAACTAGTTGCTCCACAATTATTATGCAGTTGCTTCTGTGGTAAATCACTGCAAAGACCACCCAACAATGTTGGGCTGAGCAGTGGAATTCAGGACAAAAAGACAAAAAGTTCTCCAAAGCAGAGTAGCTAACTCTTAGCCCTTGCAGCTCTCTAGAGAAGAGGCATGGGTTTCTTAAACACACCAAAGGTAGGATTACACATCACTGAAGCTCTATAAAACCATATAAAAATTATGCATCCAACATCTCAGCCTGGCATGTGATTTTCATAGGGCAGAAAAGGATCCTAGCTAACGAACATGCTTTAGAGACATATATTTTTGTTTGTTTAAATTATAGACATAAATCTGCATTGTTGTCAGTTTTTTACATATCACACTGAGTTCTCATCCTGTGAGAGGGATTTTACTAAAAAAAGAGTCACATGACTATCAAATAACTAGCACAAATTTAAAAAGGAACAAACACTCAACAAGCATGGTACACTCTACCTTTCCCAAGAACAAGTGTGTAATCATGGATATCAATCCATCAAGTCATTATAGTCCCAAGTACTATGCTAAGAAACCATAGCTAAAAGGAAGAAAACTAATTATTTTAGCACCTTGTGACTTACACTAAATGTTCCAAAGCTAATATTGCAGGGGAAACTTCACAACTGCTTGAATATGTCTCTCCACAATTCTTAATAAAATCTCAAGTGAAGGCACAGGATGGGAAGTCCTTAATCATTTCTGTGATCTTGATTGGCATTGATTTCTCGTCCAGCTGAGAGCTGTTCATTTCCACAGGGAATACTTATTTTCACAGGAGTAGGAATGACATCAATCCAAGAAAGCAAATGAAGCTAAAGTTAGGCATTTTTTTAGCTTGTTTCTGAAAAACCCAATAATTGACAGGAGCATTACTCATCGCAGCATCTGAGGAGGAAGTCTCCTGAGAGCAATCCTTTTTTTTGCTCCTTCTCAAAAATGCACATATGTTTCCTTTCATTCTTTCCTGTGGGCATAAGGCATCAAAAAGGAATAGAGCTTCTTAGACATGTTCACAATTTAAATGCACTGTACGCTTGGGTATGAAATCATCAGTTCCCAGTAATGGTAAGCAGACTGTGCACATCCATAGATGGTAAGTGATAGAACGTGGTGAATTGCTTTGGAGCCATCTCCAGGAGGAAGGAAAACTTTAATGGACACCCCAGGATTATGCGCGGGTGCGCAGATGTGAAAAAGCAAGTCAATCCAATCCAGCCACATTGAACTGATGTAATGTCTCCTGCAACATTGGTGTCACAAAGCCAATTCCATGAGCTAACAGGAGACAGAGCCTGACCTGAAAACATAATTAATGCTGAGGGTTAACCCAAATTCAACCAAAAGATTTTCAATGAGTCTTGGCCTATTTTTCATCCAGCTCCTAGAAGATGTTTAGCTGCCACCTGCGTGCAACCATGCATAGTTCCCATAATGATCCTGGACCTCAGAAACTAGAGGCAGGCTTTAGATGGAGTCCACTGGGCTCTGAAACAATTCACCACAACTCAATGACCTGGAAGAAAAGGAATAACAAATCTGGCCTGGCTCAACTGTGCAGCTCATGGTTTGTTTGCAGAAAGAGCTCACTTTTCCCTGTGAGTGAGATGAACCTGTGACCTCTTATGTATCAACCAAACATTTCAATTCATCTGGAAATCAGAAGGGATTAGCAGCTATAACTCCACTCTCAAACTGTACGTGGCTTGCAATTAGACGGAGTAGATATACAGGGTGTGTTGCAGTTCTTGGCATTTGTAATATTCCCAAGCACTCATTGCAGGGTAAAAATCCAAATAATCCAAGGCAAGAGTCTAACAGGAAAAACCACACACAGTTATTTTATTATCCAGTTGCTTTTCATTTTGTCCTTTCACACTATTTCTGTCTGTTGGATGACACAAAGGGAACAGGCCCAGTGGTGAGAAATTTCATTCGGATTTGTCCCATTCTGACTCCTCCAGCAATAGAGATAAAATAATTCAATTCCTTGGATTGACAACAAACCAATAAAGGGCCTAATTTTGCAGATACATCAGATTCCAGTGACAAAAGATTTGTAGAACTTGATCTAATGTGTCTTGGTTTCTCCCTTGACCTCAACTCATCCAGCTGCTCTTCTTTCCATTCCCCAAGGCTTGCATTCCCTGAGAGGCTGGGAAGATGCAAATAATAAACAAATCACTATCAAAATATCATATTTTGGCTCACACTCTGCCCTCATCTGTACTCATGTGGATTGTGCCAGTCTGAATCTGACACCTCGGTAACTTCACAAACTGAGGATCAAAGGGAGAGGACTCACCCATGGCAGACAGACTGACAAATAAATGCAGTTGGGTTTATAGGCATGGGGTTCAATGAATTGCTATGCCTGGCCTGCTCTGTACCTGTGTGAAGTTAAGCATTCTAGTAAGCTGTTAATTTTCAGGGTGCCAAAGGGAAGTTTATGGAGAAATATAAAATAAAAAACTGCCACATTTTAAGGCCTCCCGGAAGGAATATCCAGAACAAATTTGCTTCTTGTTTAATCAAACACTTAAGACTTTCAATATCTAAGATCAGATAGTGTCTGATTGATAACAACAGAATCTACTGATTCATATGGGGGAATAATTTAAATTTCTTTAATTAAATATATATTTATACTGTACAATAATTTTTCTTTCTTTCCATTATCTATTATTCCATCCCGTCCCAAAATGAGAAGCTACAAATCATCAGAGCCACACAGATATCAATATTTAATGTTCCTGTTGATTTCTCTGCAGAGTTTCTCTTGTCTTTGTGAGAGAAGCCTGGAGCCCAGCTATTAATCAGGGTCCTGGATTTTTTTTAATGATGTGGCAATGAAGCAACCATTTTGATTCAAGGAAACCAGAGCTTCCTAGTTAGGATTCACTGAGGTATATAATCAAGTTGGTGTATTCAGGAGAGGATCCACATTCAATCAAAGTGTATCTATGTTGCCTTTGCACCAATATTGTTAGGACTAAGCAGTCATTACAAAAATCAAACTTAGTTTAAGAGGAGAAAATTTACTCAATTGAATTTGACAAGGGAGTGATTATATTCTTATGAAGATGTAATTTCTTTTTGAGATCAGTGCATACTCGGAGAACACAGTTAAGCTTTCAGTCCTTTGACAAACCCCACAGGGTACCATTGGTGCAACGCCAGTAAGCCCCACTACCAAAGAGCAAAAGTGCTGCATTGCAGCCACTTCAAATGTAAGGGTCCTACTACACCCTGGGTGATAAAATCAGTGTTGCTGCAGGATGGAGTTCAGCTGTGAAGCACTTTGCCACCCTGCTGCACAGGAACAGAGAGCACTGCTGAAAAGATAGCTTAATGATTTGCACTAGCACTTAACAAGCTGGACACCTTTATTCTGAGCACACTAACACTTCAGGCATGAGGAAAATTCAAACCACAGTATTAGTCTCCAGTACTCATGTTTAGTGCCAGACTGCAAGCTTTTGAAAGGCAAGCCCTGTTACTGGTCCCTAGGTGTGTGATCCAACCAAATCTAACCTCCACAGCCTGCTCGCTCCCTAAAGACTCTCTTGGGAGGCTGCTGCTAGAAGCAGCAATTAGGGTTGATTGAGATGAAATTTACTATGCAGACATCTATCTAATAAAATCTGAACTAGAACCATTAACTCATTTTACTCAGATAAACGAACAGCCATTTGTGACACCCAGTGTTGGTAGTGCTGACAAACCTGGCTCCAAACCAGTGACTTAGGAAGATGTCTCTACATCCTGAACATAATGTCCTTCGTTTGAGGGAGAAAAGGACAAGATGATAAACAGTTGCACTCTTCTCTTTGTTATCAATGAGAAACAATTTAATGAGTGATTAATTGAGGCTTCCACCTCATTCATTATCCATCGACTATTATTTCGTTTGCCTCAAGTAAGGCATGTGTTTTTTGCCTCGGCCTTCTCTTAATTTAGGTGTCCTCTTGTGGTTGTCTGACCAGCCTTCACTTTACCGGCTCAAGACCCTTGATAAAAATCACTGGCAAAGCTGGTTTGCAGCACAGAAAAGAGTTGAGGGTCCCACAGACAGTTTAATAAAGGTAGTGTCATTTTCAATTATACAATACAAACACTCCAGTAAATTCTACATCACATCACCAAGGAAACCCACTGCAATAATTCAGTCAAAGCAAAAGAGAGGATTTCTACAACAGTTTAATAATAACAATGTGTTCTTCTCTGTTGCCCTTTATCCAAGGATATCAGTGCTTTTCACCAATATTAATTCATTTTCTAAACACAACCTTGGAGTGTAATTTCACAAAATTAATTGAGTATGACATTCCTACGTATCCCTAACTGTTGATCCCTTGCCATCTCTCTGCAGAGCAAGAAAAATCCCCATGAGCATCCCCAAACCACATGGTAAGAATCTCCTTCCATCACCCCCTGACATCTTGGACATGACGAATGTAAAAATTAAGGAAGTATGATATTCTTGCATCTACTTTGCACTTCATCCAAATTCTCTTTTATGGTCCCCAATAATAAGTGTGCCAGCCTGGAATACATAAAGCCAGAAGTTACAAAGGCTGATGGGTAATGAAGGACATAAATAGTTGAATTATTTTATAACCCTGCCTCTTACCTCACCAATCTGTATGCAGAGCCTCTGTAATGATATAAAACAGTGCATCAGGGTCTCCACACAATGTGTTACAGTCAGAGAGAGAAATGGCATCGTAATAGTCAGCAACTGAACAGAGCCCCAGGCTCAAGAGATCTTTCTTCTATCCCCAGACATGCTCTAGCTCATGTCCCAGTGGAGCACATTTTCCTGATTCACAACTCAGTTTCCCTGTTCAGGAAAACAGACCTATTCTGTTTGCTGCAAGACAAGTGCACAGGCTGATTCTGTCCTGTGCTTTCACATCCTGGCACAGGAGACAAAGAAAGGCAAAGCGTTGCCCAGGAGCTTCAGGAACTGACAGCACCACAACTAATGGTTGCAGCTTATATTTTTATTAAGGCCTTTTCCTCTAACTTATTTTCCTTAAATTCTTGTCTCTCTATTCTCTCATAGGTCAACTTGACCTATGTTCAGGTCACTGCAAGTCTCTTTATCGACTTTGTATCTCCAGTGAAGATTCATCCTCCCACTTTTCTAAATGTTAGTATTCTCTTTTTTCTTGGCAAACATGGATTTTTAACAAATATAAATCCTTAGGTGTTTAAGGGGACATTGCAGGGGGAAAATGGGAGAAAAATTCTCATATGTTGCCTGAACAAAAGGAGTAACCTACTGCACACAGTTTGGGAACATCCCCTTAAAACCAGTGAAGGAACAGAAGAAGCAGAACATGCAAGCTATAACTCAGATTTTAATGAGCCAACTGTGATTTCAGGCACAGAAACAACTATTGATTTGATCATCACTGAAAAGGTAAAGATTCAACTTCTCCCCTTCCTACTCATTCCCTATAGCCCATCACCTTTCAGAACCATG
Organism: Lycocorax pyrrhopterus obiensis; assembly: GCA_014706295.1. Lineage (NCBI taxonomy): Eukaryota > Metazoa > Chordata > Aves > Passeriformes > Paradisaeidae > Lycocorax > Lycocorax pyrrhopterus. The sequence goes on from JACSVZ010000008.1 coordinate 25,901,154, forward strand.
ACTCATAAAATAACACAGAGCCAAAGTGTCACAGCAGACCCAAAGAGTAGTTTAGAACACAGGTTGTCCTTAGTTTGCATGAGAAACACAAACCTTCCATCTTATTCCTTAGCTGTAGGACATTTAATCCATACTGACACTTGCCCTCACCTGGGGCTGCTCAGTATTTACTCAATGCTAGCTGTGGATTACCAGGAGCAGAGCCAGCCCTCCTGCTATTATTCAGTGTTAGTTTTTAAGAAAATCATGATGGATCAAACAAAAGACTTTTTAGTTTGGTGTTCTGTGCCCAGTTCCAGCTCACAGCAGACTTAAATGAGAAGGCAAGCAGAATTTATATTCCCGAGAAATGGCCCTCCAGATCCAGAAATCTGTGGATCAGAGCTTTCCAGAGCAAGAATCAAGGTCTTTGTGATTAATCTCTTTTAATGGATTCTTGTCTTATAAATAGCTTCATGCATTTCCTAATCTCTTGGAAGAGAGATCATATCTGTAAACTCTTGAAATGGCTTTGATATCACAGCATGTACAGAAGGACCACTTCTGGTTTGCTGGGAATGTGTCAGTCAACTTTCCCTGCTCACAGTTTCCCTCCAGTGGTCTTGCAAAGGGCAGAGCTTAAGCTGAGGTCTGTTAAGCAGAGGTGGATTTGTGCAGATTGGTGGTTGGTCTCTCCTCAGACAGTGTGCAAGCATGGTTTTTGGAGAACTCAACAGTTTCTAGTATGGTTCCTCAACCACTAGAGAGCCCAAGAGTGTTTGCAGTTGTGCATTTTTCCCATTACTTCACATCACAACTCAGTGAAAGCAAAGGTACACAGCAGGGAATCTCAAGTTTGTCAGTGACACAGAGAATTTTAAGCAGACAGCAGAGCAGAAAACCCCATTGCTCTCTGCAGAGTGCTATTAGTGTGGTTTATTTTGTTCCCGTGCTAACTCAAGCTGGAGAGTGAAAAAGGGGGCAGAAATATATCTGCACTGGAGTCACACTTTTCTTACTTTCTGCCTCACACAGTGACACTGGCCCAAGGACCAGGAGCAGCCCTTCACCTCTGCACCCTTTCTTAGAGGCCTGAGCAGGAATGTGTGCATTGAGGTGATTTCCACTCACTCACCAGGACCCAGCTGACTCCTTACTTTGTCAAAGTCCATTACCAGAACACACTTAGAGTGAATGAAGTTGGTTTCCAGCACCATTGCATTTTTCTGGCTTCCCTTTTGACAAAGTTTGATGGTCTTCCTTCCGCTCTGAATCTCAATGGCTTGTGCAGGCAGTGTGGCTGCAGTCCTCTGTAGAGGCAACAAACTAAATCATGATGAATAAGAATCTTTGACTGTCAGATGCTGGTGTAAGGTAAGAGCAGTGCTGTTGTTCTTTAGGACTTCAGGGAGATCTCGCTAGAGCAAATTTTTTTAGAGAAATGAGACTGCAGAGCAGTGAAGCTGTCACTACTGAACTAAAGAGCACTGCACAACATCCAGAGAGATTTAAAATCCAGTAGTGAAACTTGTGCTCAAATCCTGGATCAAAAGTGGGCAGAGCCAAAAATAAAAATAAAATAATCCCCCTTCTTAAAGGGCAGCTTCCTTATGATTAACTGGGGGTCTATTACTTGTGTCTGGTCTTTCCTCCTAGAGTCTACATACCACATACTTATCTCCTATTGCTTGCACTTTATAGCATGCATATATTTTAGGAGCAATAAAACCCACCTACTTCAAAACCTATGGAAAATAGCTGAGACACAAAAAATAATTATAAAATTACTGAAATATACTCAGATCAGACTAATTACGATTGTCTTTTACAATATATATATACAAATGCAAATACACATACATATATAAACTTCAACAGAAATAACATTTCCAGCCATCCAGTTTATTCTAGATTTTGTGAAAATCCTAAATTAGACTTGGCTAATTGCTAGCCATAGCAATGAGCAATTTCTCAAAGGGTTTGGCCTTATACTTAAGCTACTCTGGTAATAATGATGCCTGAATCCAAAGGCTCGTTTACATGGTCTGCTGCTTCCTTGCATGAACTATTGACCATCTGTGTAAGAGTTTCCTGGGAAATGGATTAAACTCGAACATGTGAGGATCTCATGCTGGTAATAATGGAAAAAAAAGTTCTTATTTTCCCCCAGAATCAAAGACTTAATAAAAGTAACTCAATTTGAACTAGACTGTGTTGCCAGGAGCTACAGGTGGGAAAATGAATACCAAGAGATTTCTGAGGACGTATTTTCATTTACAAAAAAAGTGTCAAAAGGAGAAGAAATTGCATGAGAATGGGAATAAGGACTGACATTCAGTAAATGATAGATACTAACACGTGAAAAATAATAGAAAGCCCCTGAAGTTGCAAATATCCCAGGTGTGGATTTGTAGAACCATATCCTAATTTCTGAGGTCTCTTTTGACATCCACCGTGTCTTACAAGTGTGGTGCCTATTCAGAACTATGATGAAGTATGCTTATACTCTGTGTGCAGGCAAGGCAGGGAGTAAAAAGGCTTTATGAGTTTTTTATTAAATTCTGGAAGTGTGCTTCAAAGACATGGCTCTCCAATCAACCATGAATTTAACATGGTCTACACTGTGACTGCCATGAGCTGCGAGCATGCACACAATTTTTGCACTTTGGCTAATAAACATTCATTCAATAAAGAGTATTAGAGTAGTGATTTCCCATCCCCAGAATAGCCTTGCAGGTGAAAGTTTGGGAGGTTTGGGTCCTTGCAGACTTCTAATCCTGTTAAATTGACACAAGCCTTCCTTAAAACTTGTGCATGAAGACATTCAAGAGTGAGTGATGAATTTCCATTTACCATCCTGAACACACTCAAACACGCACTGATACAAACAGAGGAAACAGATGAAGGCTCTCTGACTCCCTGGCTGTTTGCCTGTCTCATGGCCAGAGTTTACTGGCCTAATGGAAGACCAAAAGGAATTTGGTCTTCCAAGAAGAAGAATAATTCAGGAACACCAAAAGGGAACACTGACATATCTGTAATTTTGAATTTTAGAATAAAATCATTATTATATATTTTACTTTGAGACCCTATACAAAACAGCAGTAGAAGGGCAGGGACTTACATGATTTGCTATATCGTCCTGGGGCAGTGATCTTCAGGATAGGGGCAAAGTGATATGGGAGAGTGGCACTGCCTTTAACTGACTAGCTTTAGTAATATTTGACTCTCAATCTTCCCTTTTCTCAAATGCATTCACCAAACATTCAGACGAGTTTAATCCAATCAATTCCAAACCACTTTCAAATTTATATCAGTGCAACTTTGCATCTAGGAAAACCTTTGATGAGCTCCTTACTGGGGCCTTGACTCTACAAGCTCTCAAGTATACTCTTCATTTTAAGCACATTCCTCAAACCTATTGATCTCAATCCACTTCAGTGGATTATAAACATGTACTTAAAGTTGGAGACCTATATCAGTGCTTGCTTAATACAAATTTGTCAATTCTGAAGTGGACTAGATTTAGATACACTAAAAATGAAGCTAATCCTTTAATATTTTATTCATTTGCATAGGCTTCTCACAGGCTCATTATCAAAGATATTTGAGAGCTTTGCTGTACTGGAAACCAAAGCATTGCAACAGAAACAAGCCTGAAATGGTAGATTGGATAGTCAGATCAGATCTCCTATTCTATGTCTCCCATGTTACAGCCAAGAATTGAATCTGTTTTGCCTGTGACAGTCATTGGTGACTGATCCCTTCCCATCTTTGTCCCAACCCATGAGCCTTTCGTTATATTTTCTGTTCCCCGTTCAGCTGAGGAGGGGAGTCATAGAGCAGTTTTGGTGGGCGTCTGCTGTCCAGCCAGGGTCAACCCACCACAATGTTTTAGTATTTGATCTTTTATCTTGGCTGCTTTTACTCATCTTTTTTCTAAGCTATCACATTCTTCTCATGGTTCTTCATGGAGGAATCTTTTCCTGTGCTCGATATTTTACTCAGCCTTTTCTGAATCCCCTCTTAAGTCATCCATACCCTTTCCAAAAGGGAATGACCAGTACCTTATGCAAAACCAAGCCTGCAGTGCTAATTTTCTTAATGGCCCTATTCTTTAGTAGAAGCTAGTCTTAAAAGCATTTTTTTAAAAAAAAAAGTTATTTTTACCAATTATTATTAAGTCCCCAATATTTATTTATTAAATAAATTATTATTAAGTCACAAATATTATATTATTAAGTCACCAATAACCTAATAGACAAAAATACCTGGAGCTACAAATGTACAAAATTACAGGGGAATACATCAATTTCCTTTCAGAGAGCAGAAGATAATAGCAGCTGTGGAAAATTAGATGTGCTGCACAGGAGGGGAGGGTGATGGTGTAGGAGGATTTATTGCTATTGATCTATTTATCTATTTATTTATTTTTACTTTTGTTACCGTGACCTAGTTATAATTCACTGATTCTGAGACTGAACATTTGAAGGAAGGAGCCTTACTTGGTTGATGTGGCAAATATATATTATTCTAAATATAATTCCCCTAGTGATTACTTGTCAACATCAGTTGGTGCTCAAAAATGGATGCTCTAGAATTGCCAAAGTGAAGGAAACTCTTTCAAAAAACCCAGAGAGCAAAATAATGAATGATTAGTTTCTGCCTCTCCTAATGCAAGAATTAAAGACTATCATGAAATTTCCAGGCAATGAGTTCAGAGCAGCCAGAACTTCATCACATAACTCTGAGTTAAACTTTGGAACTCCTTTCTGCAGGCTATGGATCACACCAAAATGTTACACTGTGTCACATTTGGAGGGAAAAAAAAGTCTTTAAAGAATTATTAAACAAAGATGCCATCTCTATCTCAGGAAATTCCCAAACCACGAGTCACTGGGTCTGGGAACATCTACAAGAAAAGCACAGCATAATTTTTACACTCTTAAGTTCCTCTTATACATATATGTGGAGATATATATGCTAGTAACTACTGCCAAAAGCAGCACAAAGGTCTAAGCAGTCACTGGCCTCAGTCAGTGTGACTCTTCCTATTATTTATGCGTTTCAGCAGAGAGGACTTGAATCCTGGGAGAGGTTTCTCTTTATCCCTCATCTTTTTCCACTACTACTGTCATTGATATTGCGATCACTTTTGCTATTAGTCACACCATTGCTATGAATCACAACAGTCTTTGACATACTTTCATTTCTATTAATAATTTTGCTGTATCTCATTTCAAATAACATCATATGTCAGGCAAGGCCTGTACAGAACCTTTGTGTTCACCTATGAATATTCATATAAAAATCTCCACAAAGCTTATGATTTCTATAGACCAAGCACATAAGCTGTAAAGGGGACACAAAGGAGAGGCACATGAAAAAGTGGTGCCATTTACCTGAGGTGTTATATTGGTGTTTTCCAGTCCCAATTAATCGCCAGTGCTGCCAGAGGCCAACATATTCCATGGCATGGCCTTGGCTTACCTCAAATTTCCCTCTGTCATCTTCTTTACCTGGACTCAGCTTTGGGATGAAGGATGCATGTGACTGCCTCCCTTCTAGGCCCTGGTTTCCAGAAAGAAAAAGAATGGAGCCAGAGGGTAATGAAAACTGAGTTGAAGCTACTGAGGTGAGGACAAAGGTGCCAGTGGATACCCTTCAAGCACAGGGAGCAGGGAAAGTCACTTTTAGCTTCAGTGCAGAGAGGCTGAGGAAAAAACTCCAAAATAATTGTGAAAAACTGCACATTTAGCTTCCACATCTTCCCTCAGACCTGGCAACCAAGCTTCTCTCCTGTTGTCAGCATCCTCTGTGAGCTATTACTAATCATGGTCTCATCCTCATAAAAAATATTTTAATTTATTTTTATTTGTTGGGGGTTTTGTTGTTTTTTAATTTTAAACCTGCAAAGAATTAGCCTTGGTCACAGCTGAGAGTATCTGACCATGTCAGGTCTCAGAGTGGAGCTTGGGTTGAGTGTAGCTGGGTCACCCTGCAGTGCTCACACTGCAGAGTGAGCACCAAGTCCTGCCACACCAATCAATCTTCTCATCAACATTAAAGACTTCAGGGCTGAGCATCAAGTCAGTTTCTATCAGGATTTACTGCCTTTTCATCTTGCTTCACAGGCTGGCAAGTGGGCTTGAACACATTTCAATATGCTGATTCTTCTTTATAAAAGCAATTACAGGCAGAGAAGCACAGAACAACATCAACTGCTGGAAAAGCCCAATTGAATTTCTGATTTAGTAAGAAGTGTTTAGCACCATTAATGAGAGCTACCAAGCACCCTGCTTAATTTGCTCTTACAGGACTCTAACAGAGCCCTCACTTAGAACAAGGGAATAAATTTTCTTTTTATTTATTATTTTTACCTAGAATCACCTCATTAGAAGACTCAAGACCAAATTATGTGAATTCATTTCCCATTGATAAAAAAATAGATATTATTAACATCTTTTAGCATTGCAGATGTCCCAGCCATCTTCATATCAACCAATGAAGATACGAAGGCTACTTCAGTTTGGATTAGAATGATTTTTATTCCATTGCCCTTGGCTGATGGGCCATTTACTCCAGTGTATTATCTTTGGTAATGCTGAATTCAATTACAGACATCCATAAACAACTGCACTATTTGAATTTGCTTCCTTGATAGTACCATGTGTTTTAAGCTCAGCAGTGATTTTGAAGGATAGGGAATAGGCAGATGGTTCTGTTCCACTGAACCTCCTTTAGGGTTAACGAAGAAAGGCTGAATTCAACTGTGGGACACCAACAAGCAACGCTGTAGTAACCCATTTTCACACTTATGTGTTTCCCCCAGGCCCAACTTACTGTCTGCCATTTCAGCTGTACTTTTCCCAGCCTCCTTATGCCTTCTCTGAGCTGCCACCCACCCATTCTGGACCTACAGGTCATCAGTCTCATGCTTCTAATACATTCTTCTTCCTACACATTCAGTGATGCTTATAAAATAGGCAGCCGTGCCCTATTCCAGTAAGGCTTGTGTGACCCTTAATTATTTTGGCCACGATACTACAACAAAGTCCCTCAGAGCCAAAGGGATGAGCTGCTATACTTAGTCACACACAAATCTCTAGCTGTGCCTGCGCTGAGTCACACTGCCTGTGAGTCTAGTGTAGGAGGAGCTGTGGATAGGAACTGTCACACATTTACTGCTAGACCCCATCAGCACCTCAGCTGACCTTGGCCTCCTGCTTGTAGCAATGGGACAACACGTGTGACCTCCACTCTGCAGGTGGCATTCCAGATATGAATGAAGGAGAGAGAGAGGAAACATTTTCTGACTTATTTTCATAAGCAAAAATATTCTCCACCTCTCCCTGCATTCAACTAAACCTCTTCCACATTAGTTATTCCACGGCATCCCTGTTACAATGGTTGACAAGTTGACTCAAGGCATATAAATCCCTAAGAGAATATTTTTTCAAGGGAAAAGAAAAAAAGAACCCATCTTAATGGCATTCCTGCATGCATATCAATAAAAGAACTTCAGCAATCACTTCCTGGGTGTAATTACATTCATCTGCATCTGTGACTAAGTGACCTGTCAAAGTGTCAAAGGATCTAGTTCTGAAATGAAATTCCCCACTCATAACAACAGCCTGTGCAACACCTGCACTTCTCCTATTTTCATTTTAGCTGTACAGAAATTGTCTAGGCTTGCTGTTAAGCCATGTCTGTGGTACAGAGTTGCAAAAGTGTCTATCCTAAGCATGTAAGATCAAGTCCTAGCATGACAATATTAAATCTGAGCTAACATCCTTGGAGGATTTGAGGAAAGCCAGGTTAATAAAGAATGCTCCAAAAAGGGTTAAATTTCACTTGGCATGGGAAGAAAGCAGTGTACTAGCATGCTGGAAGAAGGAGAAAAAAATCTTTTCACATTATTGAAGCGTTATAATTATCATGCTGGCAGAATTTTTTTACACAGGCCAATACATGATGGTCAAGGGCCATAAATTGCAAATTAGGCTAATTCCACAAGTTAACCTCAATGAATTAAGAATCACTTCTTCCACCTCCATGACACCACTTGACATCTCCCTGGGTAATGCCATTGATCTGTGGCAGTGACCAGTGAATCCCAAATGGGTTCTTTCCCTTTGTCAAATGTGAGCTCTATTTACTGAATGGACAATGGAGGACAAAGAATGTGAGGAGCAGACAGCAGCACCACATTATAGAGGATAATAAGGTTAGAGGCTTGAGCTAAGAGATCTGATCTGGTGTTTTTAAGAGGTTAGCCCTGACCCAAACTACAAGTCTTAGGGGTGTCTTGTAGTCTTAGCAAGCACCGCTCTTGGGAGGTTGGAGCATGGTTAACTTAAGACATAAGTTATCAGCTTCTTTCATTTTCCTTCATCTCTGTGGTAAGTTACTGATATCCAAAAATCCATTGAATATATTTATTTTTAAAATCAGGCCCATTGAGGCACTCTGAGTGTTGTTTGTATGACCTAGAGGTCCTCCTATGCCCTCCCCTGGACTCCTAAACAGACCAAGAACTGACATTGCCTGTGGGGCACCTCACAGGCTCAGTAAACAAGCTGGCTGCTTTCAGGTCCTATTTCTCAATAACCCATGTAACTTGAAGATGCCTGGAAAACTGCCAGTGTGACCCACAGCTGGGAAAGTATGAACATCCCTGTCAAAGAACAAATGCACTTGGAAGAACCTAGCATAGCCTCATAAATAACTTTAGCCTGGGCTCAGCATACCCCATATAATAGCTTCATTTTCACACTACATCATTTTCCAGCCAGATTGCAGATATATACCTCACCCCCTCTTCCAGGCAGAGGAGAAATTTTGCTCAAGACCCATAACAAATGACCAGTCAGAAATGACAAGCCAAGGAGAAAAAATTACTGACCAATGTGCAGGAAAGAGCATCTCCATAAAATACAGCTAGGTTGGGCTGATTCTGAGCACATGATATCATATAAAGGGACATAAAATTGCTTTCTGCATTAAGTACAGAGACCAGGGATTGTTGCAGCACTTAAAAAGTTCCTTACCACTTTCTGATGTGATGTGAGCAGGGAACAAACTTCTGCCCACGTGAGCCCAACTCGACAGTAAAAGCATGTACCTGATGTCCATGGCTGCAGCTCTCCCAGCGTTAGCTACAAATTAAGTTGAGGTGAAGGACAACAGGATGTCTCCTGCCTCAAAGCCAACTGAACTTATGTTTCTAAAAATATTTTCTTTGCTGAAACCTGGAGATGAAAAAGTTATTATCACACTGAAACTATATTTGGTCACAGTGTCAGGTTTGATAAAACTAAACCATGTTGCAAATGTGTGATGATCTTGTTAACACCGTAAGTACCTGCTGAATTGCTCTGAATGGTATTTTTTGTGGTTTGATTTTTTAGACACCACTTTTTCAGAGTGACATTTTTTAAAATGTCCTTTCATTTTATTTCTGAAAGCTGAAGAGATAGCTGGAGTATTTCAGTTCTGTTAGAACTGGGGTTTTTTTGGTTATAAGTGACATTTATATTAACCATTTTACCACATCCATTGAATTTTCTTTTATTAAAAAAAACCAAAAACAAAAATCAAAACAAACAAACAAACAAATCTTTAAGTAATTTTGAATTTGGCATGGAACAGAAAGTGTTTTGTATTCAGATCTTTCCACAACAGGCACTTTACCATAAACTCAGTGATATTTCCTTTCTTGCAGGAAGTTTTGTGCAGGTATTTTCTCCTAACCCAAAAGCAACTGCAGCTTCATCATGGCTCCTCAATGACTAGTTCTGCACAGTTTAGTATGACAGTTGTTGCTTCTACCTCTGCTTTGCTGCTGTCTCACTGCTGTGCCCCTCTCAGAGATGCCATTACCCACATAGATTACCCTGCAGAAATTCATGCTCATTTCCCACTTCAGTTCATGTTTCTTATACGTAGCGGATCCTCTGAATTAATACCAGCTTTGCCTGTGAAAAGTTTCAAACATACCAGGTTTCAAGGATAGAGCCATATTTAATTTGAGAATCTAAAGTATAAAAAAGAAAATAAATATTTTTTTTGAACATTCAAGTAGTATCTCGTGTATCATTTAATCAAGACAACACCACTTTCAGTTATTTCCCTGGCATTCAACAGGCACTGCAGACTGGATGCTACAATCTGCTTAATGAACTCTATGTGTTTTCTTCAAGAAATCTCTGATCACTAAAATAATGAAGGCTGATGTAACTGGGTGAGCCAGGCCAGACTAAGAATCTGCTTGCCTTGTGATAGACAAGCTGAGCAGAGCACCCCTATTCATTAATTACTGATAAGACTCTGAAAAGCATTAGATAAAATTAATTAAAAAGGAAATCAACTGAAGTCTCCACAATGAGAAGCAGAAGGTGAAGGACAGGACCCAGCACACGGAGAGGTCAGATCAGCTGGAAAGTTGTTGTTAATGAGGGGCAAGAGAGCATGCATGTCAGGATTTGGGACACTACTACTCTGACAACTGTAGAATTCTTCAGACATCAGTATCATGTAATATTCTTATGGTTTCACCCAGTGCTAGGTAGGGTTAAGAGAGATGCAGCAAAGAACAGGAAACATTAAATTCTGTTAAGGTAACTGAATTATTGCTTAGAAATTGAATATTATTAATCAGCCAAAAACCATCTAATTTGAGTGTATTAGTTTAAACATAGCTGATGTAATCCTGGTGCACCTGAATGTCAAGGCCTGATCGTGCTGCTGCTGCTGGGTAGTGAAGTTCTACCATTGTAACAATAGTAATTCTTTACATTACAGCAAGGAGAAGACTGAGCTGGAGAGTTTTCTTCTTGATCACAGTTTAAAAAGGTCTAATTCCTCTTTTTTTTTTTTTTTTTTAAGGATTATCTTCTTTATCCACGATAACCAGAGATATGGCAGAGAGGTGGGGTTGTTCAGCCTGGAGAAGTGAAGGCTTTGGCATGATGTTATAGCACCTTCCAGTACCTAAAGTGGGCCTACAGGAAGGCTGGAGAGAGACTTTTGCAAGGGCATGTAGGGATAGGACACAGGGGGATGGCTTTAAGCTGAAAGAGGATATGTTTAGACTGGATATTAGGGAGAAATTCCTTACTGTGGGGGTGATGAGACACTAGAGCAGGCTGCCCAGAGGATCTGTGGAAATGTCCAATAGGTTGAATAGAGCTCTGAGAAGTCTGGTCTCATGGAAGGTGACCCTGACCATGGCAGGGGGTTTGGAATGAGATCTGTAAGGTCCCTTCCAACCCAGGCCATTCTACGATTTGCCACAACTTGAAATCCTTTTGTTGCTCTAGCTGTATTAAAGATACCACTGCAGTTCCACTCATAATTGCCAATTACGCTGGCATGACTGCAGGTTTGCTGAGTGGAATTCTGTTGTGTGTGTTCTGAAGGGCATGGGAATTGAAAGCTGAAGCTATTTTTTTTCTGCTTTGATTTTAGTTGTGTCTTGCATTACAAAAATTCACAAGAGCAGGCAACACGAGGAGGTTGCACAGTCCAGAAGATGACTCTTCAGCTTTACATAACCAGTGCTTTGAAGAGTAGAAAGTTATAATTCTGAGTTTGGATTTATGAGGTCAAGAGGCTTCTGGTTCTTGAAAAGGATAGACAGAGTGATTCATTAGAGCATCAGAAAACTACACAAGGGTTTTGTGAAAGACAGGAAGTAGCTGAGGAGGGAACAAACTGTTTCTTGGGAAACCAGAGGTAGTTATTCATCACTTTCATTCAAAGAACCTTGACTTCTTGCTCCTCTTCCCTTGCCCTGCAGTTCTATTCTTCTACTTGTTCACTGAAGCCACGACTTCTCCCCTCATATGTGACCTGACAGCCTCTTTTTAAACCAGCTGCTCTCTATTTTCTACATAAACGTCATAAATGAGCACATTCTACCAGTCATTATCCAGCACATCAGGTTAAGGACAGCCTATTACCTATTTATGACTGATTTTCAAGACCACAAGAAAAACCCCAGGCACCAATAAGCAGACCCATGTCTTTCATTTTCCAGGTGTTCTCCAAGATTGAATCAAATGATTAACGATCTGCTTCTACTCAATATTGTGTGAACTTCTATCGGCAATTACCATGCTCAAGCAAACCCTTTATGCACAGGGTGTGCATGAATAGTTCTGCAGGCGGTCTGCACAGAGCATCACTCCCTCTTTTGAACCCACACATCTCTAGGTCAAAATACATAAAAACATACCTCCATGGAAACACCGGGACAAGCATACAGAAACAGTCAGGATCATACATTCACAAGACAACATTTGCCTGTGAATACAGACAGCTGCACAAGAGACCTCACACTCATCTGCAGGTACACACCTGGCTGCACGTATTCTGATGCAAAAACATTCACACATAAGCCACAATCAAACACGATCACAGCTGCACATGAAAACCCCAAAAGCTACGCTCCGCTCCTTCTATAAAGCCAGAAATAGTCACATCATAGAAGTTATACTGTCCAACTGAACCACATTTGAACTTCATCCCATTTCAGTTCACGCCTGAATTTCTCAGCACAGTAAATCCTTTTCAAGGCTGTGAGACATGAGCAATGAAGACAACAATGTCAATGATATAAAATTAATAGTGCAAAATGGCAATAAAATGGGAAAATCCCAGCACTGCCCATAAAAGCATATTAGCCTGACCTATATTTACACTTCTTTGCTGGAAGAATTAGCTTGTTTCTCAAAGCTTATGGGAAATACTAACAGTAATGAAGCAGAAAAATGATGAATGTTAAAACTCTAGGGTGATCCGTAGATGGTTGTAAACTTGCCCCTCTTTGTTGCCCATGTACTTTTGATGAGCTTGCAAAGTTTTAAACCTCCTAAATTTTAGACAGAGCAGTTTTATTTCTTTCAAGCTACAGTGGAAATAATTTCCTTATCTATCATTTAGAATGGTTTAATACTTTCATTAATCCACACATCATAAAGCCGCAAGTGATTTTTATACGTATTCCAATCACTCATTGTGCCTCCCAGCAAACAGAAAAGGGCTGTTTTTTGCTGATTCTGAAGTTAAACTTAAGGCCAGTATCTCCACAATCCAGGCTAGTTGTGAAGGTAACGATTTAAAAGCAGACAGAACAGGTGCCATGCCTGCTCTGTCTTTAACAGACAGGTTGCTGGCCTTTGATAGCTATCAGAACTGCTGACCTGCTGGCAAGGAAGCATTGCCCTGTCGCCTTTGATGGAAGCCACATCAGACGCAGGTTAGAGTAGCAGTGGGCTTGTTAGCCACAGGAACCAGGCGCCCTCTTACCCACGCCTGCGTCCTTGGCTCTAGATGCTGTGTCGTCACAAGCAAAACGTGACAAATCATTTCAAAAACTCATCGACAGAACTGAGGGGTGGCTGGGGACAAACAATCGAGATAGAGCTGCCTGAAAAGACTGTTGGTGTGGGCTTCAAGCAATTCAGTCCCAGCTGTAATCAGTGGTATAGATAATAATCATGTTGCCAACTAACATTTCCTTTTATTAGGATGAGGGTTTTATTTTCTGTTCAGTCATTTCATGAAATTCTACCTAAAAGAGAGATTTTTGACAAAGCCTTTTCTTGTCCTTAAAAAAGAAAAAAAAAGCCATATCTTCACCAGGTATCTACCAAGCCATCAATCTGATGATTTCAAGAGATGTTGAGTTGCTCAGCTTCTACTTTCTCTACCTTTTTTCATTTGTCAGACAGCAATTTTCCCATACTGTAGGCTTTGACAGTCCAAGAGCTGATCAATGATTTAATAGACAGAACCTTGTTATTAATGTCTCACGATGGTATCAGTTTAAGCCTAGATCTATAGAGCATCAGGGCTTAAGCACTTACCACAGCACAAGTTATCAAGCATCCCCAGTAATGTCAATAGGGTTTTGGCCAGCTCTCTTAATGCACCCAAGAGCTGGCTCAACACTTCTCAAAAACATACGAAAATTCAATTTACCACCCTATGGATGATCTGTAGCTGCCATGAGAAGGGCACAGCTCCCATGAAAAGTGTAAAAGGGAAACTCAGTGCTGGGCTTGCATGCACCTGTTGACACCACAGGACAAAAGAGAGCACAAAACCTGCAGGGAAGGACCCTCTCCCCAAGAGCAGATCTCGTCCCACACATCAGCCTCTGCCTCGGGACAGTCATGCTTTATTTTGCCACACATTGCACATGAATATCCAGAAGTCTTGGCCTAAATAAGACCTGACCTTGGCTGCCCTTATTGTGATTGGTATCAAGTTGAAATTAGGCCCATAATTATGGGATGATTTTCCTAAAATGAGGTATAACAGAGTCAATACTATTAATTTCAGCATATGAGTGTGGGGGAAGTGGCACAGGCAGCTCACTGCATTTTTCACCCTCAGACTGGCTGTATTGTGTTTTGGCAATGTCTCAGTGGGAATGAGAAAAAGGTGATGAGAAAAGGGGATGAGGGGCAAGGCTATTCTCCTTAAGGCCTCTGACAAACCCAAGCCATAACATCACACACACACTGAATTGGGAGACCAGGCTTTCTGGACCACTTCTCTGAACTTAGGTGCCCAAGAGCAGACCGTCCTACTTAGCCTGAAAGTTCCCAAGGGCTGCACATTTCTCCACAGAGGTGCTCTGGCTTGGGCAGTGTGGCACCTATTACCCTTCTAAGAACAACAAATTCTCCATTTCACAAGGTAAGATAAATTCTACTTAAATGCATTTAGCAGTTTAGGTGGGTATGGTCAGCCCATGCCCCCTGCTCTTCTGCCACCAATTCCAAAAAATTAAGATGTAGAGACAGCAGCCTGCTCCCAAAAACATCGAGAAAAAGTCCAAAACCAAACCAGAGTCTAATTGGGGATACATGGAACCTGTGATAAATGCTCATGAGTCATTTATGCTCCAGAACAAGCATCCTTTGGAACCACCAGTCATCCCAAAGAACCTTGTGAAGGGGTCCAGCCCGTTGGCCCTTTTATGCATCACATTTAGGAGTTCACTAGTTTGGGTCCTCCATGATATTAGTTTGTGAGTATCTGATGTGAGAGAGGACCTCCAGCCAAGTGGAGAACGAGCTCCATTCTGCCTCACTTGCAGAGTTTCAATGGAATTGCACGCAAAGGTAGAACGGGGCCACGTACTTCCAGTGTGCAGTTGGAATACTTCTCCATTTCTCTTCCAAGTAAGTTCAAAGCATTTGTCAGTGGCAACCAGTATGATTCCTTTTCCAAAAGGTCTACTCAGTATGTCAGCTACATTATTAGTAAGACAAATTCACCCGCATAGGTCATAAATACAATATTTTTGCCAAACATTCTTCCCCTTCTGATAAATTTCTCATTTGTTATTTCAGTTCACTACAACACTTTTTTTTTTCTTTTTTTAATATTGAACTAGAAAACGTCTTATTTGTTTTTCATGAATAACAGAGGTGGTTTTTTTAATACTCATCCCTGGTATGATAATTTGGAGAAGAGCACAGAGATGAAAAATTGTTTCTTTCCTTAGAACTACTGGAGGGAATAACTATCATTACAAAATGTTGGTGAAAAATTAGCTTTTCTACCTCCCACACTAATATTTAGGAAGCCTTGGTGAAAGTCATAAACACGGGAGGTAAATTTTTCCAATTTAGCTTTTGCTGAAACGCTGCAGGGTTGAGAAAGATAAGGCCACATCCATTCTGTGAGGCAAGTTGCCAGTTTAGCAGTTGCATATTGTTTGCTTTTCAAATGGTTCACCGCACTCCCAGCCCTGTCCCAAGTGTCTCAGATGTCCCACCCCCACCTCCAGTGGACCCACTCCACATGAACCTGCTAATCTCTAATGGGCCTTTAACCCTCAGACCCCTCAATGTGGGGCAACCTCCTTGGGTTCTCATGAATTCAGAACAAGACGACCTCCTGGTACTGCAGTGCTCCACATATTCTGATTTATTTTGGTTCACAAACAAAACAAAAATGAAAACAAAACCAAAAATAACCACCCACAAGCCACAGAGCAATTTATAATGTGCTTGTTTCAGGTTTGAAGGTATGTCAGGATCTCAAAAAACCGTTTAGTGAACTGAAACCTGAGGTAGCTGTGAAAGTGAGCACCAATACTGAGACCAGAGTAATCACGCTAAACTCAAACTGCTTCTACACTATTGCTGAACATGGCAATGATCTTTCCACTTGATGCATCTCTTCCAGCACCATCTTGTGCCATACAAATTTAATCTGCCACTGGCTTGAACTGCTAGCTAGCAGGTAAGATTAGCAGAGAATTTGGAAATAAAATGTTTTACCTGAAAATCCACCAAAAGTTTTTGTCATCCTTGCAGAATAACTACTCCATTTTAAAGTTGGGGTTTTTTATGCTTAAGAGCTTTTCTAATCTTGCACTGAAGTGAAGGTAAAACCTTTCAAAGGTCTTTGTCAAAACATTTCTCTTCAGATTGCAATTCCATCTGTTTTATTTTTCTCTCTCTTACTGCTTCCACACTTCCCCCAATAGGTAGATCTCCTCCTGGATAAAAGGTTTACAAGCAATCTTTCAGCCTTGACAAATACAGTAGTTGGGTGGGTTTTTTTCCCGTAAAGTTAGACTTTGAGCAGAATGTTTCACACACCTTTAGAAATACAACAAATGATTTAGAAAAAAAAGGCTTAGCAATTCATACTCTTATTTGGACAATTTCTCCTTATTCTCAGGACCAAAACTACATGAGTAAAAGGTCACTTTCCAGATGTGTGTCTATAAATAAATATACAAAATACCCACAGAGGCATATATGAGCACACATATCTGGGGTATTTCAGTACCCCAGAGCAATACCTGGCCACTGGATTTCATGTGTAATTAATTTTTTGACATCAATATTGGTTTCTATAGGATTTGACAGACGTATCACAGCACTAATTACCACACTCCGAAGTGTGGCTGAATTTGGCAGTTTTCTTCCCTACCTGTCACCAAGCCAGGGACCTCTTTGTCTAGAGAGATGCTTCAGGTGAGTTCTCAGTTCTGGCTTGACTCATGTCTAACATGTTCTAGGGCAGTGGTTCACCCAATCTCTCCTGCTAGGCTGGGCAGACTCCATTCCCAAAAGGGAAAATTCTGGGAAAATACTTTGCTGACTGCCACAGCAGTCTCTTCCTGAGAAACAGAAACCTCCAGGTAGAGTTCTTCTCTTTGAGCCTCCAAGGCAATGCAGAGGATAGAAAAGTCATTCCAGGAATGGTCCTTAAGAATCTATTTTAGGTGACTAAAAGAAAGAACTGCCTGGACAGATTTACCCCATGGATAAATATCTATTTCCCAAGCATAAGAAAGTGCCCAGAGCTGAAGACCTTCAGTCTTATCCCAGAAAATCTATGAAAATAAATGAAAAGCACCCCCACTGGTGCCAGAGATCTTCAGTTCAGCTATTCCTTCTCTCTCCAGCAGTTTAACCTGACAGAACAACTTTCTCCTACCTGCCTTTGTCCTCTTTTGGTGCACATTTCCCTTCAGCACATGCATAACAGAAAATCCATGGGCAGCTAAGCAATTACTTTTGATCACTAAAGTTAGATGAGACGAATCCCACCCACAGAGAGTAAACAACTTGTCAAGGAGGAAGGCCTGAGGCTCAGCAGGCACCTGCATCCAACTCGCCCCACTCTCAGCGCCTCACCCACTCCCCCGTGTCACCCACCATTGGGTTTATCGCCTCAAGCCGTGAGGGTTCACCCTGCCAGCACTGGGGCAGCACCAAGTACTCCCCACATCTGTTCCTTCCAGCAGCCACAGCAGGGCCATTCCCCAGGCTTGCCCACACTCCCTTTATTCCCACGTTCCCCTCCCTCAGCTGTGTCCGTCTCCACACAAAAGCAAGGCTTGACAAGTGCTTTTCACTTAGTAATTTTAATAGGTTTTACCCCAATCTTACATTTGAAACTAATGAAGGTTCAAATCTACTTAAAATGGGAAACAGAATCTGTAATAACTCTCATTTGGCTCAGGCACTTGGAAACGTGTAACTGCTTAATGTATATTTAGACATATTTTATAGCATCAAGGTATGTCCTTTTAACATGATAAAGTTGCAATCCAGCAGTAGTGTTGAGATTAGAAATTGGCAAAAGAGAAGGAGAGATTGATTTAAAAGGGCTTTTCATTGAACCATAACCTCACCACGTGGCATTTGCTTCTGTGTTGTCCCTTTAAGTAGCTTTTGCTCATGCATCACTTCTGCTCCAATGTATCTTCTCTTAAATGACAGGGGTGTACAATCCATATTGCAACTGCTGAAAGACTGCAAAAAATATATAATTCTGGACTGGAGATTAGCCACAGTTCTGTTTATGGTCTGTCCACAGGCACAGAAAATATTGAGTAGTGTTAATAAGAGTGGTAGACTTCGTGGAAGACTGCAAGGATAGAGCATCACAGGAGAGCTAAAAAACATTCCTGAAGACTTTAAAGTATCTGGTGGTTGTAAGGACAAGGTTTTCACATGATAAACTAGAAAAACTGCATAAAAAAGAAACTGATTTTAAGAAGTTAAACACATGGCATTGGTTTTAAGGTTCTTTGATTTTTATAATAAAATAAGCTGAACAATCCTTTCTGCTGTTTTGGAAATCTTAGTGAAGACCTTAACTCAAAGAATTTTCGGCATCTTCTGAAATGTTAACAGTATATATCAGTACAATCTGGTGGGCAAGAACTCAGCTTCATTTGATGCAAACAATGGAAAAGCAAAAAGAAAATTCCCAAATGGTCTGGTCATGGACAGAGGAAGAGTCTAATACCATCTGAGTCTAAAGAAAGAAAGAAAGAAATAAAACAACACCTTGTATCAAGAAAGAACTAAAAGGAAACCATTCAAGCAGTAGAGGGGGGAATAATCACTTTCAAAACAAGGAAAATGGTATCTCCAATAAAGCCAGATTAGCATCTGATATGTTGAGTTTTACATAGTGTGACTGAATTACTTGATAATATAGCAATTACACACTTCCAGTTAAAAACAAATCGGCAATTACAAGTCTGCTGTATTAAATCCCCACAATAGACTTGGTGTGAAAAGGAGGAAAATTAATCAAAAGATAAAAGATGTGGCATAATTCAACACAGAAAAGAATCTACAGTAGAAAAATCAGTCAGAAAAAGGACAAAATCATGATTTTCATAAATTATACTGTGACCTTTCAGAGAACTGCAAGATAAAAGAGACAGAAAGTGATGTCATTGTCACTTAGGCAAAATGATTTCTAACATAATTTCAAACAGCTACACAGTCTCTTTATGACAGTTAAACAAAAGAACACTCAAAAGTCATGTACATCTGAAAGACTGATTTCTCCTTGAGCCAGAATTGGTTCCAAAGGCACAAAAATTGTGTACAACAGTTTGGAAGACAGATATCTGAGATTCTGATGGTCTGTATTAATAGGCTCTTTTCTGTGAATTCCACGCATTGCCTTTCTGGAATTATCCAGGTTTCCTCCATTCTTGCATTCCAAAAAAACCTGAAGAGGCATAGATGACCTACTGTGGTTCATGCCTCATGGGTCTGTTTGTCTCTGTGTCATTTCTGGTACATGATATTTCAAAGGCAATCCACCAAGCCTGTTAAATACCATATCACCAGAATGGATCGGGGAGAGAATCTGAAGGGCAAAAGTGAGAAAACTCATAGGTTGAGATAAAGATGGTTTAATAGGCAAAGCAAAGCAAAATAAGGAATTCACTCCGTATTTCCCACCAGCAGGCCAGTGTTCAGCCATCCCCAGGACAGCAGGGCTCCATGGCACATAGTGGTTACTTGGGAAGACAAACTTCTGCCCACCTTTGTCTTTTTCCCACTTCTTTACATACTGAGCACGATGTCACATGGTGTGGGACATCCCTTTGGTGACCTGGGAGTCAGCTGTCCCAGCTGTCTCCTCCCAGCTACTTGTGCACCCGCAGCCTCCTCGCTGACGGGGGATGTGAGAAACCGAAAAGGATGGGGTGCCCATGCAAGCCCTGCTCAGCAATAAAAAAACCATCCCTTTGTTATCAACACTCTTTTGGTCACAATCCAAAACATTGTACCGTGCAAGCTACCGTAGAGAAAACTGAATTTACCCCAGCCAAAAGCAGTGAAGAACTGCACTTTCTGAATGAAGTAAACTGCAAGGAAGAAAAGGGTAACATTTCTTTACAGTTTATTCTGATGAAAATGGCTGAACAGCCCACACTGACCGTAGCTGCTCCCAGTACACCAGGCAAAGTCAGGGCAGGCTGCAAATTTCCACCACTGCACTCCTCCTGTCACTGCAGTTGTGTAGGCTTTGGAGTCACCTCCTTCCGAGGCAAAGGGTAATTCAGTCTCCAGGTCCAATTCCCAGCCTCTGGCTGAGCATATCAATAGAAATTACTATCAGCTGTAAGGTTGGATTTCAAGACGTGGTGATTAAGAATAGGAGTCCTACCTGAGACATCACCCAGGAGCTATCAGAGGGTAGAGACTGCGTGGAGTCTCTCAAGTTATTCCCAGCCCAAGGCAGGCTCAATACCAGTCACCTCCAGCTGAAGGGTGCCACTGTTCATTACAAACCTCGAGAGCCAATCTGTCCATCAGGCAGGGAAAATATTGAACAGGAGAGAAAGAGAAGGATTAACTCTTCATCAGAGTCAGTATGGGAGAAGAGGAGTAGCTCTCAACAAAGCTCCTGGGGAGCAAAACAACTTAATGGAACAACTCCCCACGCCAAACAGGAAACTGGGCCTTGCAGCGGGCCCTGGATTCAGTTGCATCAAACATGAAAAATACTATTAGTGCTTGCATTGAAGTGAATAATTATGTAGCTGCTCTTTTGAGGGACACAAGGGATCCGCAGGCTCATGTCTGACTCCCGAGTTGTGTCCTCACTTGGTGCCAGAACGATTATTTTTGTGTTGCAGGCTGTAATTCCTCTTGATTATACAGAGCTAAACCCCAGCTTCTTTCCAATCAGCTTGAAAACAAACTGATGATTTTTTGATTGTGCTAAGGATATATTTTGATACATTTTGTGCAGAAGTCTTCAGCTGGAAATCAGGAACAAATCTAACTTTTTACAACATGTAGAATAGAATACTACTATCTACTACTAATAGGGGAAAAAAATCATGTTTATTCCAGTGGTAGAAGATTTTTGTACCAAGCCTGTGCTGCTGAATGTACACTTGCATCGATCTTTTTCTTTTGTGCCACAAACATTAACAATATTGTAAAAAAAAAAAAAAAAGGAAAGATTAATAATTTATCAGAGATGAGCTGAATATTTTTCCCCTCCTTTGCGTATAAGCAGCTTGGCAACAAAGATAACTTCAGGATCAATCTTACCCTTATTTTCTGTTATGTACTTCCTGTTGTTCCCAAACAAGATTAATTTTGTTTTATGCAAGTCACCAAGCAGTCTTCACAAAAATAGGATTGATTTTTGAATTTCTTTTCTCTCTCTCTCTCTCTCCTTCTCTCCCTCACTTTTTATTTTATTTTATCTGTGTTAATAAAACCACAGTGACTAGTAAAGTTCAATTTAGAATTCTTTTCCCCCTGGAGAGGTTTAGAAACTTTTCTCCTCCTCTTTTCACAATGGAGTTATTTCTCACTCAAAACAGTTAGAAAGTAGATCTTTTATGCAACAGTTTTGTAAAACAAATATTCTGGAAGGGCCTAAAGAAGGAAAAGCATCATACTACTGGCATAAATCATCTCAACAAAATAGACAGTAATGGATATTCTTGAGCAAATTCACTTCTGTTTTATTCATTTATGGATTTAATTCAAAATGAACAAGACATCATGAGCAATTTCTATACATTTTTGCAGTGGTTTTTTTGTTTGTTTGGGTTTTTTAAGAGAATGTTAAAGATTTTTCTCCTTTTACATTAAAGGCATCTTGACAAGGTGGAAAAAATGTTATTGATGTAGAGAATGGGAATTTTTATTTATCTGTGATAGCACCCAATGTGAAACTGAGCAGGGGGAGAAGGTTGTGATTTTATTTGCTTTGAGGGTTTTTTAAATTTTTTTCATGTTCATCATATTTTCTTACTTCACTCATGGCTGACTACAAAACTAGGATGATATCTTTCACTTAATGGTGACCTTCCTAAATTTAAAGTTGCATGGATTTTCATATTTTCAATTTCAGTTTCTCTATTATTTTAGTTTCCAGGTCTTATTCCCGAGTTTATCGCTGCTCCACTGAACACAGCACTGTCTGGAGCATGTTTATACGATAGAAAAATACTTTTCATTTAAATAACCATCATTTGAATACTATCCCTAAGCTATGGTAATGTAAGAGTAGCTCAGAAACATTTACAGGGAGAATGTAGAACTGGTTTAAACTGTTCTAGCAAAAATACAGCTGGTATTGTATTTATCTGAAGAGACATCATTATCTCTCTGGCACATAACAAGAGTGTGTTATAACCACGGACAAAAAGCATTAGAGGAAAGGGATATACTCACAACGATTAAGACATTGCAGCCAAGGTAGCTGATGATTTGGTGGGAGCACCTCCAAAATCCTGGATATTGACCCACAGGTCACTGATTTTCCAGTGAGACTACTCATAGTCCAAAATTCCAGATGAAGTATTGACGAAACAATTTCTTATTCTTTCATTTTCATTTCTTACTCCCACTCCGGGGCTGCAGGTCAGGAGTTACCCTGTATCCAAAGGCATTTTAAGCATCAAAAGGAAGAAGTCTCTGACCTGGACTTGGTATAGCTGTTTTAGGGGCAACCAAGAAGAAATCTGACCTGAAATTTAGTGCTGAGCAGAATCACCCTGACAGAAGAGTTTCCCTGGACAAAATGCCTACTCAGCATGAGGGGCTGTCAGGAACAAGTTCATTTTGTTGAAACTTTTGGTGAAAACAAAAAATCAAAATGCTATTGAAGCATTTAATTCTGAGGCAGTCAAAATATTTTGGATCAGTAAGACAAATTGCTTCTTTTCAAATGCAATATAATAAAGGCAAATTACATTTCCCATCAGATTAAAAAAAAAAAAAAACAACACTTGCAGGAATGCTTCCATTTCAAAAAAAAAAAAAAAAAAAAAAAAAGAAGAAGAAATATTTCTGTTTCCCTTCAGCGCAGAAAGGAGCCACACCTTTAGCTCTCTGGCTGCCCTACTAAGTGGACTCTCCTCATTTGTTTGGCTGTAATGTAACAACAATTAATCTGGAAATCTGACATGGCAAAGTTCTGGTGATCTGGAAAATGAAGGAGTCCGGGTTTTACTGCAGCAACTGCAGATAGTTTCTGATTGCACCCAATTCAGAAATACTGGCTAAAGGCTTCTCCATAGTCTAGGGTTTTTTTAAGTCCCCAGAAGTGTAGGGAAATAGAGAAAAAGGATAAAAGAGATTTACTGGTGTTCTGAACAGGCATGCGCAGCTCACATCTTCAGGTGACAGAAAGACAGAGGGGAAGTAAACCTCTCCATAAATGTATATGCAGCCAGCACTGTCTACATAAGGGCTTTGATTCATATCTAGACATCAGGATTTTATCTTCTCTTTGCTAAAAGGACAGGACAGATACTGCAATGAGCTCATCTATAAGGAATCATTACTCCCAGGAAGTACAGTCTAAGAAGTATTACTGCTAACACATTGAAAAGCACTGGAAAAATTACAAATGTTGAAATTATTCTACTGTCAGCTTCATCAGAATTCAATGCAAAGTCATCTTAAGAGTGTCGAGAGTAGAAATGCACGCTGAGTGTAGATCTGACATTGGTTTCTGTTTATTTTGGTTTTACAGACAAAGTATTCTCTTTGTTAATGGGGGAAATAACCTATTTTTTTACTTCAGTCAAGGAAATTGTTTTTTATTTTCAAAAAAGAAGAGGATCTAGAAAGAGAATCACATAATCAGGTACGGCTGTCAGCAACATATGGCTTTGAGCAGGAAAAGGGAGGTTATTTCTGAACTTGTGAGGATGGGAGAATGTCTTTTATCAAGATAAAATACAAAACTTGTTTTGAAAACTTTACAATATTTCATCTGGATTCAAACAAAAGCTGCTGACAACAGACACAAAGAATTTACATCTTCAGAGCTCGGTGTGGGAACTGTGAAGCAAGCAACAGAGCTGTTGACTCTGAGTTATTCAACATAACCCCTTCCTCTCCAAAGACTTGCACAAGTGTCCTTTCTAGTTACAGCATTCTTCAGAAAAGAGCCTTCCTTTCTCTGCATATTTTTCATCTAGAGCTTTTCTGACAGAAATGAGGAGGAGAGAGCCAAGCTGCTCGCTAGGATTGGGTGGTATTCCTTTGTGATGCTGTTGTGTGCTCCTATGTTTCTCAAACCCAGTGGCTGCTCTGATATTTTAAGAGAGATTTTAAGAACCTTATTCCAGTTAAGAAATGAGCCTTAAAAATTCAGATTGTTCAGAAAAGTGCTCAAAATGCTGTTTACCTATCCAAGTCAATCCCATATTCCAGATACTCAGATCATATCCAGAGAAATTATTACCAGACCCTGGAATATCCATCTTAAGAAAATTATCTAGCATTTTCTTCTAATGAACTCTTTGAATGTTTTATACCAGGCATAGAAAGCAAAATACAAATAGTCACCTGGGACAGGTCCACTGGTGTGAATCTGGTATCTAAATAACACAGCAGAGAAGTGTACTGGATAAAAAATGTTTTGAATATTTCAGGAACACTTGTAAAGCTGCTCAGGAGGTGAAGATTTATAAGCACATTGACTGCAAGTGAACTTTTCTGCAGATAAATGATGAGCTCACCTGCTCCACAGCCTTTCAGCATTTGCATTAGGATACAGGAGCAGACTATTAAATTTGCAGCTGTAACCACTCCTGGCAATGATCCTATGACGAATCTTAGAGAGCTCATAGAAATGCTTCATTAACTTATAGTGAAAGATACCAAAGTGAAGTTTTGGGCAATGTAGTGGTTAAAAACGTCGGTGACTACAGCCCTCACCCCTGTACCTCAGTCTACCAACACCACACTCTTCCAAGGACACCTGTGGCCAAGCTCCCCGAGGTTTTTAACATAGGACCAAAAAAAATGCACCATTTTTTCCCGTCAAGCACAAACACATGTGACCAATGCTCTTATTTTATACTCTTTTCCAGCATATGAGGCTGGCTCATTTGCTGCACTCTGCTGCACAAGGCAGTTGCCTATTAACCCACAGCCAGAACTGGTACATCACAGAGAACACACGAGTTATTGGAACAGACTGCAAAACCCAGCCCAGTGATCTTCCTTTACAATAAAAAAAAAAAGAAAAAGGGGGGCATTCCTGTGATAAAACATCTTTGATGTGGAGTCAGACCACAAACGAACTTGCATGCACCATGGCATTGTTATAACAGGGAAGAAGATCACATCAGCCTTCCAGTCTGGCTGCCTTTGGTGAAAGGGCTTCAGTGGGAACAAATTTAAACATTGAGCATGTCCCCAGATTGTTGGGCAGGTTTGGGAATAATTGTATTCCCTTTCTCTCCATTTTTGTTGCTCCCTCATTCTGGTGCTGCAGAGGGTGGTGCTGGCTCCCACCAAACAATTTCACCTCACATTTTCTTGCAGATTGTACCCTGCCATGGCCCTGTCAGAGATTTTGAGTTGAAACACATTTTATTTATTCTTTTCCTGAGAGCATTAAAACAAAAATAGGGGTCAAAGTTAAGGCCTTCTAACCAGGTTTTGAGATGTGTTTTGGTGGGTGTGTGGGTTTGCTTTGTTTTCTTAAGGAAAACAGAGGTTTCCATTGTAGCTCTTTTTTTGGGCAGTACTCAGAAATCAAATCCCCTGAGCCCTCCCCTCCAGCTCAGGGGAGCTAAGGACTCACACGTACCTTTCTAGTTTTACCAGTGTGACATTTGCTCTCTCATTTATAAAAACACGTCTCCTGCATTTCATTTGTGTTACCTGAGTGTTTTTTCTTGTGTTTATTATCATTATTTAGATTCCTAGAGAGAGAATAAAGCAACAAAAATCAAAGAAGAAAAATGAAATAAACCAAATCTTTCACCTTTCACAGCACTCCTGCACTTGGCAATAATTATCAAGTAACAAAGTAAAACAAATACTTCCTTTAAAGAGTTGCCACCAGCCAGTGGAAAACTTCCAATAAAGAATAGATACTTATTCCAAACCAACCCAGATTGTATGGCAGAGCCAAACTTTACATTTTCCCTCCATCAATTTAACCATTAGCATGAAAATAATGTCTCTGTTTCTTGGGGAGCTACAAATGCCTCCTAGAAACTCTTGAGAAACATACGATTTAAAGGCAATTTCCCTGATATGGCATATAGATATTTCCCCCTTTTCTTTTTAAATGTTTTATAAATGGAGAGATTTTATTGAAAGAGGAGCTCTGTTCTCCGGGAGCTCTCTGAATCCTGCTGTTTATGTTTAACCTGGAGTCATGATAATCCCCTTCATTTTTCTTTAATTTGTCATTTCATCTTTTCTATTTTAATAAAATCAAAGTAACACACAGCGTGCTCCGTGGTGGCATCTGACTTAATGCAATAAGCAATTATAAACCTTACAGTGGCTTGCAGCTAAACTTTTACATATTCAGTTAGAGCAGCCCCAGCTTGGCGTGCGAGGCTTCGAGCTCAGGCTGAGGCAGTGGCTGGCAGAGCTGCACACACCAAAATGCTCCTTCTCATCATGTGTGTCACGGGCCCCTGCTGCTATTAGCATAGCAAAGGTGGCTGCTGAGGCAGGCACTACAGCAAAAATGAGACCAGTGAGAGCAAGGAGTTGCCAAGACACTCAATGATTCTCCCCAGCAGCAGGATGAGGTTTTCTTTGCCTGTGGAGGAGTGTTACATGATCAGATGATTAAGTGCACTCTAAGTTCATGTTCCTAACCCCATACTCACATATAAGGTGTTTTCAGACTCTCTTCTTTTCTCACAGCACTCAGGTATGACCAACACCCAGGCATCCCCTCCCGACACTGCCCTGTCTCCTTACACAACCCCAGCAGCATCACTTACTTCCAATTCTGCAGAGTTCCTTGTGCAGAAACAGCCACTGAGGAGCTCTTTTAGCAGCTTGTCTGAGCTTTCTGTGCCAAAATCTGGGGAATAGCAATAACAACACAAACACAGAAAGCCACCCCAAGTCATACATACT
This sequence comes from Lycocorax pyrrhopterus obiensis, assembly GCA_014706295.1. Lineage (NCBI taxonomy): Eukaryota > Metazoa > Chordata > Aves > Passeriformes > Paradisaeidae > Lycocorax > Lycocorax pyrrhopterus. The sequence goes on from JACSVZ010000008.1 coordinate 25,928,306, forward strand.
GTTCCTGAGGTACTTTGCCTGCGACAGTGTAGTAAGAACATTGTTAGCAGGCTCACAAGACAAAGCAGCCATCCTTTTTACTACAGTAGCCAGAGGAGGAAAAGAAATGCATTACACAGTGAAGGGTGTTAATATGGCCAGAAAGCCTATAAATAGGAGAAAAGTGGAATCAGCTTATTTTCTTGGGTAGGTTGAGCTAAGCATGAATGCACATTTTAGAGCACCCAGAAAGTCTGGGTGGGAAGCTCATGGTGTTTCTGTTAGGGGCTGTCTAGACTGTGAGAAATTCCTGTGATTTCACAATGAAAATTTTACTTACAGAAACTCCCTCGGTTGCTTTATTTGTGTGAGGTTCAAATTTGGAAGCCTTTTTCTTTCTTTAGTGCTTGGTTCTTTCCACAAAATGTATGCTGAGATTAGGTTCTCAAATGCTCTGAGCACAAGTTATTCAGACAATACTTTAGTTCTGGGTTGTTGGCAGTCTTTGAAGGGAGACTTGTGCCTGTCAGAGCTTAGATTTTGGTTCAGTTGCTGGGTCTTTTTAATCACTGCAGTTTCTATGCTATCCAACAGGCACTCTTCCAGTCTAGATGAAAATGCAAATAATACAAAGCAGCTTCTCACTACAGGCTTTAAAGCAGAAGAGAAGAAAACATGTATCAAAAATTTCACTGGAATCTCAGTAGCTTGCGGTATGTAAGTATTAAATTGGACCAAATGTCTGAAGTTAATCAGAATGCTTGCTGTGATGCTGGGTAGTTATGCCCTGGTGTCCCCATGGCCATTGTACTGCACCTCTCATTTTAATTACTTTTCTGACAATGAGGGCTATGCAATGCTGATCTTCAAGTGCCGAGTTATGTGGTATTTAGATATCAGAGAAAGAAAACCCTCTCTGTTAACACACAGAAAATGGACATGTACAAACAGAAAGCTATTTAGCAGTAAAAAAAAGCAAAACAAAACAGCCCCACAAACACTGCCCCTCCCCTGTGTTTTCTCCTGTGAACAATAAAAAATGGCAGGTTTTGTGTTTTATATGGGGAGTGGGGAGGGAATAAATGATGTGCTGTTATCAGAGTGAAAGACTGAATACTGGTGGAAAATGCTGACATTTCACCCCACAATAATGAATAAATATAACATTGTAACATTTATAAAACACTCAAAACAATGAACCAAAGGGTACTTCTGTTTAGTGTGACTTGTATTAGAACACTAAAAGCAATAGTGTTTATTTAGAGCAGAGATGGTTGAGAAATTGGAAGCAGAAATAGGAACATTTCTGCAATGGTGGCAAAGCTCAGACAAACCCTCTCTCTGCCATGGCTAAGGTTCCTCTGCCCAAAGAAATTGTCCTCAGGGACCTTGGTCACCAGTTCCTATTGAGCTGGCTATTGTGTAATGGTCATTTTTGTGCTCTACCTGTGTGAAATTAGTTTGTTCTCATCCTCAGCTCAGCTGACACTTGGGCAGCTCAGCACAACTCTACTCAGTGGCTAAATAGAGAATGATATCTCACTCTTTCCAAAAAGCTTGCTGCCCCATGTTATGGGAAAAATGTTTTCTCCTTCATATTCTGTCTCCCTCTGCTGATGTTCTTAAATTAAAGACTTGCTCCCAGAAAGACAGAAGTTACTAACTAGTAGAAACAAATATACATCAAAATGGCAGCAAGTTCTGGGCACCATTTAACCAGGGAGAGAACATCCTGGTTAGAAAAAATAGGTATGTGGTTAAATTACTTGCAAGTGGGCTGTGAAGCATATAATATTAGTGCAGTTGTATTGGAAAAATATTTACAAAAATTGCCTAGAGTGAGGGTCTGGTAAGTGCTGACAAAGAAAACAGTTGCTGCCTCAATAGGCCTGGAGGCCAGAAAGGGAGTGAGATGAAAGAATGCAGCTGTATCTGGATCTCTGAAATAAATTAGGAGAAGGGGAAGCAAGGCATTATATGAGCTCTTGCCCATGTGACCCTTATTTCAGTGGAAATTAAATATGCAATGGATGTTTTATGCATGAAGAGAAAAAATGTTGAAAATTCCTTTTTGGAAATCCACAGTCTGCTTTGGGTAACCTCACATCTAGGAAGAAATGAGATTGAAAGCACCAAAGGGAGGGCCACCAGACTGACTTCAGACTGGAAAAATGCTCCAAATTTCTCAGTTTTGAAAATGTATAGGAAGTCAGGACAGAGGAACACTCACTCAGATAATACAGACCAGACTGTCTTTTTCCTTTTCTCCTCCTGTTTCTCAACTCTAAATTTCCTCCCCATCTGAGCTGCCTCTCTTTTTCTTTCTCACACTCTGCTCAGTGCTGTCAATATGTGAGCATCTCCTCTCCGTGTCTTTCCCTTGCTTCTCTCCCTGTCTCAGCACATGAGGAACACAGAAAACTAAACAGAAACACCAATTCCTTCACTTACAGCACAAACCACTTGTACAAAATACCCCTGAGGCCCCAGATCACAAAAGGACAAAATATACATATTGTATGTAGCAAAAACAAGGAAAGATTTGAGTGTTTGGGGCTTCCAGGTGAAGAACAACAGCTGTTCATAAATTCACTGGTTAAAGTTCTTGTATGTTGTTGATTTTTCTGCATATTTCTGTTGCCTCGTGGTTGGGTGTTCCGACATTTTTTGGAAACAAGCAGAATCTCGTCACAAGCAGGGGTTAAGAGGGCTCTGCAGGCAAGCCCTGGTTTCCCTTCCCTTCCTAAATTATATCAGGGGAACTCCCTTCTTTTCTTGGATGTAAACTCAGCAGGATAAAGATCAGTATCACATTCACCACAGGTTTGAAACAAATCTAGACTGCATAAGCCAAAAGAAAAGAAAATAGAAGTACTAATGGAGATAGCAGTGATATGATGAGACAGGAGCTCATTCCTCCATGAAGTTTTAGTCCAGGACAACTTGGACAGGAAGCGTCTGTGAGCCGCCAACACTTGAAATTTTACAGGCTGAGATAAAATAATTCCTTTGTGATGCAAATGCTTCTCAAACAGAGATAGTGCAGCTGATATATTGATGCCAGCAGGGGAAATTAATCCGACAAGTCATTGAGACTTGAGTGTTGCGTCCTGCGTTTCTATCTTGACTAATCAGAACAGTGCAGCTTAAACCTGTGAATAATATCACACCCTGGCTCTTAACGTAAGCTTCTTAAATGTATAGTTCCCTAGAATAAAAAAACCAGTCAAAAAGCACTGGAAGGGCCTTTTCTTCTCTTACGTATCAATAAGAAAATTTTTTTGGTTACTGCTATGGTCTGTATTGCTGCTGGAAGGCTTCGTCAAACCTAAAACTGTTTAGTATCAGTTCTGTGCCTCAAATAATGGAAAACAGCAACATAGACTTTCTTTTCTTAACAGCTTTCTGACCTTCTGACTGCAATTCCCACTCTGAGTGACTGCAGTTCAGGAAAATCATGTATTCTGAAGAGCCTGGTGGCAGCAGAGAATCTCATCAATTTTAATCCCTGAAAGGTTCATGGGGTTTGAGCCTGACAACAAAACGTTGCACAACACGGCTGAGCAGAACAGATCTGCTCCCTCCTGACGGCAGTAACAGAGATCAGCACCCCCTGCTCCACATGGCCTTTGCCTCTGGATTCTGGAAGAGGAGCAGGAGAACAATTTGGCTGAATGCAGAGACGCCCTGTGTAAAGATAGGTACCAGACATGAAACACCAAGTGGCAGCTCCCAGGATGGAAGGGACAAAGGTCTGCTCATTTTAAATGAAGGTGTAGCACTAGAAAAGCTGGACTTCTGCATCTAGTCCATCTCAGGGGAGAGATGAGTAAGGCAGGGACTGATGATTTTTTTTCTTTTTTATCCATGTGGTTTTGCTGCAGGAACCGTGATGAAATGCAAACCCAGTTCTTACCCAACTCCCCAGCATTTTGAGACAAAACAGGGTCCAGCCACCTGCCACTCCCCAAATGAAATGGAGCTGTGGGAATGAATTGCCATAAATAATAAACCAAAGGTTTGTTCCAGTCCTGAGAACTCAAATCGTTCTTGCTTGCAAGCTTTCTCCTGGGGCCTGAGCAGAGCCAATGAAGACCTAAACAAATGTAAGAATCTCCATTAGAAGAGCCTCTCGAATTCTTGCTAATAGTATGACAACATTTCACTTTTTCATGTTCCTTAAGCTCATTTTCCACACCCAGAAATATGTGAATTCATTTAATAAAGCACTATATTTAAGTAGAAAGGCCAAATGCTCCCACAAGGAAGACAGAAGAATGAGCAATACATAATTCCACAGTAAAACTCTACAACTCTGTAAGTATATTACATTCACACTTCTCCAAAGCTTGTTGAAAACAATTGACTTCACAGGGAAAGCAGATTTTATTTCGCTACTCTGACCCACAGCATTTAACACTATTTAAAACAAAAGCAAATGTTGCTGGCCTTTTTCAGTAGAATGCGGCATGTTCATGCTCAGCACAGCAGGAACAACAGTGAGGTGTCTGAGTGCACGTTCCTCCTTCCTCAAAAATTCCTGCACAGGCTAAAGAGTTGCCTTACTGTGCTAGTGTAAAGCACTTAAAGCAAGGCTGTTTACTCCAGGTTCTTGCTGCAGAGCAGAGAAGCACCTGCACAACTGCAGCAGCTCTCTGTTTACAGCTCTCCCTGTTTGCACATCACTGGAGACATCAGCATTGTCCTGAGCTGGCAGTTCTGTAAAAGCCTGTGGAAGCAGCTGTAGATACAGGTATTGATTAAGAGACACACCAAGTCCTCATCCATATCTTACGAGTAAATAGGGGAAAAAGCATTGCTAAATCTGTAGTCTAATCATAGCTGGAAACAACTACGGGCAAGTGGCTACGTGGAGAATTATTAAGCTGTGAGTAGCAATACGACCAAGCAGGAGGAAGCCATAGATAACTGAATGGGTAATAGCCCTTCAGCAGACTGTAGGGAGCATAGTAAAGTTGACATATTTGCTCCTACACTAACAGAAATCTGGATTTGATTTACTTTGTGAGCCACAGGTCGGTTTTCTTCACCCAGATCACACTAGGTGGGTGTAATTCAGCATACCTGCATGCTTCCTTTGAATAGCATGGTGCGAATATAACTAGCAGAACATATTTTTGGTGGAGAAACATTCTCCCTACCCGTCTTTAGAGAAGGGTCTCACCTCTACTGGTGAGGTTGTATAGGCATTACAAACATGTTCATGTCAAAGATCAGGGGCTGAAAATTTGTCCTGTGTTCTCTCCCCCGATATTCTACTGACTAAACTCTAGAAAGTATTTTTTGAATTATAACCCTCCTTTTTAGCTCCTAAAGATGTAGTCCTTCTTCCACAAGAAATCTCCTTTGGACAGGAGTTCAATGCTAGATGCAATACATCAGATTAGAAGCTCCGTGTGTATCAGCAGCAGACCTAAGAGGCTGAGACTCTGGAGCCATCAGGAAGGAACATAATGTGAAATTGCTTGTACATGCTGTTCTTCTGCTTGCTGGAAAAGCTCTGTTCTTGTGACACTTCAGGGGATTAAGCTGATGAGTGTGCTATGCAACCAGGAGCTGATGCTGCTTACAAGAGCCTTTCTGAAACTTTTTTTCCTTTTTTTTTCCTCCCATACTGGTGACCTCTCATCCAAAGTTCAAGCTCTTGTTGTCTCTTTGAAAGGAATGTGAAAACATAAATAGCACATGTATCAGCTTCATCATGAAGAGTTGTGTCTGTAGGGAATGGGAGAAGTGATGAGGAGGAAGCTGCTTTTTTCCAGGCTGAAATAAAACAGCTGACAAATCTCTTACTGCCTGACTGTTTTTCATTATCCTTGGAGACTGGCATCCTGGCTTAGCAGAGCAGGAGCACTGATGTGGGTCTCAGACCCAGAGCTCTTCTTCTTTGGTGGCCTTGGGTAAGTAATTTCTCCTATGGTTCCTGTCAGGACTGCTCAGAACCATCTTCTCCTAGTCCTCTGTTAAGCAAACACAGCTTTTGGAGAACAGTGATCCCATTGATTTTCTTCAGATGCCTAAACTGCTGTCCTCAGATGAACATTTCCAGGATATCAGCTGATAATATAGCTTTTGATTCGGTCACCCACATAAAATCGTTCAGTTGAAGGCTGGATTTTCACCACGGTCACAAGAGGTAGAGCTCAGCCTTATCTGCCCTGCTGTGTAACCAGTGAGCACAGTTGCTTTTAAAACTTGTAACACTGAACTTTCATGAGCTGGTAAAACAAAAACTTTGTGTTCTGGAGCAACTGCTTCTCATGCAGAAGAAAAGATCCCCACTCTTTCAAATTTGCTGCATAGAGCATTTGGTGCAGCTATGCTCCTACTGAAGAAGGAGCATTGAATTACTTAAGAGAGACACTTCCTAACCTGGCTCAAAAGAATGAAAAAACTATTCACTGGATATCTGAATGCTTTATTCTGGAGAGAAGAGCAGGGACCTAGTCATCCTCTTTTAAAACTGAAAGTTAGGAATTACTTTTTTTTGCCAATTGTTCCAAAGAAGGCAGTAGATAATGCAAAGTGACAAGTACATTGGCATAAACAGTGACAAATTATGTGGTTGGATCATTTTTACCACCAGTAAATGTAATCTTGCTCCACACAGGAAGTAAGACCAGTGCATTTGAGACACCAATATTGCTCGAGCTAATGTGTTTACTCATTTTCAGAGCTTGAAGTCAGTGAAATAGTTAATAAAGCTTCAAGATCTGTTGCACTGGATCAAGGACAGTTGGCATCTCCCTTAGAACTATTGCTTCTGGGTTCTGGGCAGCAGCTGGCATGTTCCCTGTGCCTCCTCCCTGGCTAAACATTGAGGAACTCAGCTGTAGAAGATGCCAGTCTGCCTGGGTACAGCTTGTCCATAGTTAAAAGTGTGAGAGGACAGCCACACAGCAACAGCAGTAGCTTGCTTGAGCTCTGCCAGCTGCACTGATGGCTTTCCAGCTTGGATGCTGCTGTTCCTGTCATGCACAGGGACAAGACTCATGTGAGCCCCAGGTCACTCCGAATCCTGATCTGTGCAGCTCCTCTCAGCAGGATGCACAAAACTGAATCCTGGCTCCTGAAAACACAAGTGCTGAACAACCAACAATTTCTTCTGCCACAGGATGGCAGATTTGGGGATGGTTTGCATTGAGGCAGGCACTTGTCACTCCGCCTGGGGAGGCCTGGGGAGTCAGACTTGCTGTTTCTATAGGTAGGCTGGGGCATAGCGACAGCAACCATTTTCTTCCACTGCCCTCCCTTCCCCCAAAGCAATTACCAAATTACCAGGTCTCTGGCAGAGAGAGGAACAAGAGAGCAGCTCCCTGCTGTATGACACCCCAAAGACCTGCCCCACATAGGGGGCTGTGCCCACGCCCCGCTGGGTCCAACTAAATGGCCCCAGTTCCCATTGCCAGACTCAGAAAGACAGCTTCTGAATTTTAAATACCGTAAGACTCAGTTGGTTTTCCCCATCAAATTGCCATTTTATGGGACAGTCTGAAACTTAAATACAATGAACTTTATAACCAATCTGACATTTATCTGTAATGTATATTTACTGCCTGGAGAGCGAGGGCGAGTGGTGTGTTTTCTGCTCTGTCAAACAAGGAAAAGATACAGCAGGACTCTCCCCATTACCTCCACTAAAAAGAATCAGATTTATTTACCTTGACTTTAGAGAGTTGTTTTCACAGGATGTCTCTGTACTTTTACAAGCTGTGTGAGATCTACCTTGTTCTTAATAAGGTATACATACATCCTTCCTCTTTGACTGTAAGACCCTGATACAGGGGGGAAGTGCTGAAAGAGGAAGATGTTTGTTATACTGCAAGCTTTTTACAATACCAGTCTAATGAGATAATGTATTTATTTATTATAACAATAAACACAGCTGTAAAATAGACCATAAAAAATAATAGATGATCCACAGATTTCTATACCCAACATGTCAGCCGTAATTGGGGAATAAATTAAATGATCCATCTGCTTGCCACCTTCTACACTTTTTTCCCCTAGTATCCTCAATATTTAAATACAGTCAGCATTATTTATATTAATTACTCACTAACAACAGCAACAACAAAAACTCTGCAAGGAAATTGATCGGCCTTGTAATATAATTCCCCAGCCACATCACACACACATGCACTATATTCTTTCCCTTACACTTAAATTTAATGAGTGTGATGGACTTGCTTTTCTTTATTAATAGTTTTCACTTTATCATGCCAATACTATTGAGTCTTCTCTTTATTAGTGTCTTGGAGACAGTGCTAGCAATGATACATCATATAAAAGGTTGAGAGACAGTTCAATCCATTAAGCTGGGAAAGAAGGCTTCATCTCCTTTCCAAGAGCAGCAGCTCCAGAATACAGAACTCTGACACAGTCCTAAAATTGGAATAATATCAGATGAAGATTCCAACAAAGGTGAATTGTTTGGGGTAACAGACCTTATACAAGCAGAGAAATATTTCCTTTCTCGAATGTGTATAAATTTATAGAGGCAAATACTGGCACTTGCGTAAACAAGATGGGAGACAGAAACTGACACACAGCCGGATCCAGACTTGGATGCAAAGAGAACTTGAATTTCTCTCGTGTCCTTGCCCAATGTTAGACTCATCAGGGAACAGTGCCATTGCTTTGGGGAACCTTAATTGATCAGTGACAAGTTAAGTAATTGCCATCAAGCCTCTTCATTCTTTAGACTGTACATTAAATCTGGAATTACTGCAATATTAGTTTAGGAGCTGACTAAGAAAAAGAGGTACAATGACGTAAAAAAGCTGTTTTGGAAATTCCTTTCTATTTTTGACCTGAGTGTAAAGAAGTCATATCTGGTGCAGAAGATTAAAAAGTCTTGAAACTTTGGGATTCTGTGTTTTAGAAAATCCAACCTTAAGTGTTTCTGTAGCAGCTGTTGATTACAAAAGACTAAATAGCAAAGAATATTTAACAAGACAGTGTTTTTTTACACTAGCTTAACCATAAAATATATCCTAGGATGTCTGGACACAGAATTGTGTCCAAACTTTCTTCTCCATACAGATTTTTTTAAAGTATTTCAACCTAACAACATTGAAAACTTCATTAATACTTTAGTCCTCCTGCCATTATTGAAAACATCCAAATTATGTAAACATTTACTGTGAGCGTAATAACACAACATATTAATGTAGAAATCATTTAAACCACATAATTAAAGGAATTAATACATTAATGTATTTGCAGGTAAAATTTACACCAGTCATATTTTAGACAATTAAATTGTGCATAATTTATTTGGCATATGGTCCACTCTACCTCTCTCAAGATTAGCTCCAAAGTTAAGAGTTTAAAATTGTCCACAGTTAGTAAGGATATCCAGTTAAAATTGCATGGATATCCACTAACAGAAATGAGCTTTTTTAGAACGATTCATGTTTTTTCTTCCAACTTCCAAATACCTTCAGCTCACACCTTCTACAGGTAAAAAATTAATGTTGCCTGTTGCGTTCAATGGAGTCTTTTAAAATGTGTTCCCCCTGTTTTCTGTAACATCTTTGTGCCTTCTGACAGACCATATCCTTCTATACAGCTGAAAGTTAAATAGTGGAATGCATGGAGTATTTTGAGGTTGGGGCTTTTCTCCTTGGTGGGCTATTTGGATTTTTTTTTGGCAGAAAATCTTTCAGAAAATCTCTCAGACAAAGAAGACAGCAGAATGTTCAGCCTTCACTAAAAGGGTTTGAAGTGCAACACACAGAAGGTGCATCTGCAGTGAGCAGCGCTTTAGCTGGCAACAATAACACCTCAGTGATGGGAATTCTGCTTACAAGCTGTTTTGCCTAAATAAAAGAACATGGTCAGGCAGCTATATTTCAAAACCAGTCAACAGATTTTCCATCTACTTTCAATTTTCATTCTCCTCTCATCCTTCTTTCCCAGAGCACGTGAAGTACCCTACTGCAGGTACCCTGTGTATGCTTCACAAGGGCACAATTTCATTGATTCACAAGGGCAAAGCTACTTTTTCTAGTTAGAAATTAAAAAGGTTTCAGTGCCTGTGGTGGCTGGTTATAGAGGTTATTGCTAGTTATTGCTATTATGGGATTTCACTTTCTCTATTTTCCATTTTAGTCCATTTCCTATTATTATTCCAAAGGGTTCAATAACAAAACAGCACTCAGGATGAGACAGGAAATCTGAATAATAGATATTATGCTATTTTCTGAAAAATAAAAAGGAATATGGGTTCTGGTAGCAACTTAGTGTGACATTTTTATCAAAAATAATGGAGGGGATATCTCAGTTTCTGTTTTGTATCCATCATTTCACCAGCTGCAGTAAGAGCCCATAATTCTTGGGGTGTTTTACTTTGGGGTTAGCAAGTTGCAAGACTCCCCTAAACAAATTCACCTCTGGTGTAATTGCACAGACAGCTACAGAATTGTCCCAGGCGGGAACCTGATGGATCCTTCATTTGTAGATATTTTTTGTAGCTGTTTTTCTTGGAGGATTTCTCAGCTAGAAACTAGCACAGAAAAGCACGTTTTATTAATAGCACATCAGATCCTAGCAAGACAAAACATGTCACAGGTTAGAGAAAGAAAAAGCATCTCCTCCCTGCACTTCACTTGTTTTTTACCAGCTGGGGCCATTCAAGACTGTTTCCCAGTCTGCTGTAAGGTGAAAACTGCCTTTATAAAGGGCAACTTGGTGCAATTAGTCCATTAACTGTGTTAGACCAGGAAGTTCATCTTTCTCAAGTCAAGGTGCCTTGCTTGAGAAAAGTTCTGCAAGCCTAACACTGTTCTCTGGAGCAATCTGTCAGTACCTACATGTAATTAGCTAACACTACCCCTGGGAAGACTTTTCTCATCCTCCAATACCTGGATTTGGCTGCAGATGTATCTTGGTTCTCATGGTCTCCAGCTGGTTTTATTCCTCAGTGGTATCTTTACATAGTCTCCATAAAGATTCATATTGTAATTTGGGTTGCTTTTTTCCTTTTCACATAGGTTAGGAATGAATATTGGATGCTGACCGACAGTTTTGCTTTTGATGTCTTTGAAACATTGTCACCATAATTTACTCCAATTGTGGTGATGCTGAGGCATCCATCACCTCCTTGTTTCTCACTTAAAGTAACACCGGACTTGGGTTTTCCCCAACACTCCTGCAGCATAATAAATCTTCATGTTGCCACCTGCATAATCAATAGTTATCAACCTTGTTATCAAAAAAAAACCTATAAAATAGTGGCCATATGCAGCATTATCCTTCCGCTCATGAAATGCCTCTATACCTAGGGCAGGGACATAATGGCTGTTTTAATTGTTCTGAGCAGATGCAGTAACATTTTAGGACAGGAAGAAGAATTTTGCAGTATATATTTAGCTGTGAAGGAAGAATTTGAGAAAACACCCATCCCATCGTATTCCGAATCCTGCTCATAGAGCAAAACTTAATCTACAGCATTAACTTTTGGAGTCTTTTAACGTCTGCAAGAATTCAGGACTTAATATTTCACGCATGTTCTGAATGATGTATTCTCACTCTGAGACATTGACTGAGACATGAGGAGTTTCACCAGCTGTATAAATCACCACATTTTGGATGCCATCAGAGTGCCACTGGGAAAAGTCTGTTCTACTTGTGAAGCCCTGCTCCATGAGGTGTGGTAGAATGGGCTAAATGTTCTCCCTGTCGCCAGCTCTGTTTGTGGCTGGTCTCACACAGCTTCACAACGAAGAGAGTCTGGAGACAAGTGTGCAGGAGACCATCAGGAGAGCATCCTCATGAAAAGTGTGAAACGACTTCTCTCCATAATTAAATTGCTATCAACAAATCTTTCACATACATCCAAAAGGACAAAAAAAGAGGAAGAAATGTCAGGGGCTACAAGGAGTGAGGATATTTCTTCAATGGTAAAAATGAACAGGGTTCTTTTCATCCAGATGTAGAATTTACACTTTAGACAAAACCACCACTGATGATTTACAAGTGTTTTTCTTTCTGTATTGAATGGAATCTTTATATTTTAAGATCATTTTTTGTTGTGTTGTGTTATGAGCACAGTTCAGATTCTCTAAACAGAGTCTCACTGTCTATTGTATCAGTCATCACAGTCCAGATTTTTTTTTCCACCAACTTCCCTTTGGTTTCAATAGTATCACATCTAGATACGACTTTGTTTAGAAGTTGTGAAATGCAGGATTTTCTAAATATGTCACTGCCATTGATTAAAAAAGACGTCATCAAGTGGATAAATAAATGTTTAACTAATTCTGTTAAGTCAGGATTCCTAGGGCTCTTGGAAAACCTTCCTCAAGAAGCAAGTAACACAGCCATGCCAGAGAAGTTCAGCAACCAAGATTCAGCCATGTTGCAGCAGACAAATAAAATGGCTTATGCTAATTAAGTGAAAAGGAGAAAAAAGCAGTCCCTCCATTGAGTGGGATTTACAGCAGCTGTAGCTGTATCTAAAGTCACATGGATTAGAGACATCTATTGGTAGTGGCAATATCCCATATGGGGGCAGTCTGAGCAGTAAGCCAAGCTCACAGATAGCATTGCTGAATTTAATTAGTGCTTTTCCAGAGGATGGACATGGCTGTTAGGCCCATTCTCCCCCCTTGGAATCAACAGGTGCAGGTGCACTCACACCCCACCATGTTACCTGTTTCTGCACAGACACTCTCCAGCCATCCCATCCCTTCCTTGTTTTGTCCATGGACTGGCACACCCGTACATACAAGTGTCTGCATGGTGAGCTGGATGAGCTACAAAACACCAGGTGCAAAACTGGAAAAATACAAGGACAAGGTGTTAAACAGGAATTGAACAAAGACCTTGCAAATTCTTTATACCAGGAGCTTTGTTGGCAACGATAATTAATAAGATATAATATATATAATAGCCTTTCTGGAGTAAGGCTGATGCACACTCAGGGGCACCATCTCTAGCCATCGTGTGTGGGTAGAGGATCTTTGAGCCTTTCAACTCTCCATGCCGTCAGGGAGGAAGGATGAATTTACTTATTCCTTCTAGTGTAAGAAAATATCTATTAATTGTGTTTTCTTTTACTCTGAATAGAATTTATTTGAGCAACAGGGTGGAAGACTTTGGATAGCGACTGTCTGCAACTTCCTTCGGTAAATATTCATCACAGAGAATTTTTCTATCATGTAAAAATAATAACTGATGGTTTTTTTAAAGCTGGAGTTAAACAAACAGTACTCTGAAAAATTCATGCCTGACTGCTGCTTCTTTTTGTTGTTGTTGTTAATTTCTTATACACAAGTTTTTAATTTTTACTTTTGTGTTTTTTAGATTTCTTTGAATCCAAAAGGAGAACACCTGCTGTGTTACCATGCCAATCTGACTTACAGAGAGGGATGAATGTTAGCATGTGATGAGCTTTCATTTATAGCCTAATAGCACTGTACTTCCAGAGCCTTTATCAGTTGAAGCTTACATTCAGAACCAAGAAGCCGTGCTGTACAAATCAATGAAGCACTTTCAGTGGCTAATACTAGCAGGCAGAAGTGTCTCAATATTGGCCTGTCAGAGTTGGGTGTAGTAAAGACAAAGAAAACAAGTGCAAGGTCAGCTTCAAAGATGGTAAAATCAATCCATCAGTGGCCTAATATTAAGTGTTTTGGCCATTGTGACGGACGAGATTGGAGAAAAAATTTGAAGTCCAACAAAATGACTTTGCCACCAACTCCTCGATAAGCCCCATGGGCAACCACAAGGATCCTCCAAAATGGGAGGAGAAACCCAGAAGAACTCAGGAGAAAGTGAGAACTTGGGAGACAGCGAGAAGATATGTTCTTGAAAATGTAACAATGCATCAGAGTGGAGGCAGTATCAGGCAGACAAGGGTCAGATGCTGGGTCATGGACATGACTCATGCCTATGAGATAAAAGGCAGGAAACAAACGATGCCTGGGAAAGATGGTACACTTACAGTACATGAGTTAGCCGCTCTAAACAACATGTCTTGAACAAAATTACGTCTTTCAAAGGCCCTAGAAGAAAAGGCTTCAAAACCTGAGGTGCAAGGTTGGAACACTTTTAGCCAGAAGAAAGGTATTGTTAGACACTTCAAAGTATTTCACCCTGCTGAATGCCAGTCAATACCATTAACTTGCATTTCAGACTTAGAAATAAGAGTGGAAATTAATTTCAGACTGCTAAATGAAATTATGTCCATGTACTATAGCGATGCTAAAATCGCCTTTGAATGGTTGAGGCTGTAGAAATTCTGTAGTGGTGGATCAAAAGCCCAGGATAATGTTTCCAAGGGCCCCAGAAGCAATGGACTGTTCTGTATGTGGCTTTCATTATTTTTACTGAGTATCCCCACCCTCTTAACCCCTAAATATCTTCTAATGTCAGAAGGGATCAAGGCATGATCAAGGCTTACAAAACTCTCAAAGTTCAGCTGTGTGTTTCTGCACACTAGTAAAGTATCCCATTACATTTTCTGACTCATACTTTTCACTGTTTCTGTCCCAGCACCTCCACAAGCACACACTATGAGGTTTGTCTCTCCCCAGGGAAAACTGGTTTGTACGCATATCTTGGCTGGAGTCCACTGGAGTCCCTGTAGCTGAAAATTCCAGGGAGATACCAACATCGTCTCAGCCACACCCCCCAGTTCCCCACAACAGCAGAATGGGGGTGTGCCCTCGATTACTACTTCTTTATTTGTGTCCTTGTCATTTTCCAACACTCTGCTCAGATGCTGACTTAACCTCTGCTGCAATTAGGTTCAAGAATGCTGTTCCAATTACCGTGCTGAGTTCTCTTTGATGACCTGTTCACTCAGCGATTCAAAAGGTCTCTGCTAACAGGAGGACACTCTACCTTGCACGACATTAATAAATCTTTCATCAGTACATTTCAGATTCATTGCGGTTACAAGCAAGTTCTTTGAACTCATGTTGTGCTGTTTGATGTATCTTTTAAGGATGCTCACAGCATAGAGAGGCCAGAACTGGGACAGACTCCTGAAAGATGCAGATACAAACCCTAGCTTCATACCATCTGGTGAATCTTTGAGGATGCTAAGTAAGGCTGGAAGCAGAATATCAGTTCTAACATTCCTCCAAAGGTTTCAGATCCAACCTCCAACTTTGCAGCACGGTCTGTCTGATCATCCAGGCTTAGAAAAAAACAGACATATAAGATAAGAACATGCCCAGAATTTATTGTTGTCTACATATAGAAAAAAAAATAAAAATCTAGAAGTGATAATTGTCTAGCATTTTATTTGATAGATATCTTCTTGTGGCGCTGAGAAATGTCTTTTATTAGGTGAAAACTATTTTAATTTTTTTTAATTTTATCTTTTAATGTGAATGTAAAGTGATTTAAAATGACTGATGGATTAGGTCTTCATCAATTAGAAGGAGACTGATTACTGAGGAGTATCAAATTGCTAAGTGTGATTAGGCATTAACTCCATATCCAAGTCCCTGAGAAAAACAAAGCAGTCTTTCCCTGTTTAGAACTCCTTAACCACAAAAATATGTAAAGAAACTGCCCAAACCATGCCCCAAAAAAGTTGCATTAAAAATAATTCTGCCATCTTCGCAGCCTTGGGGGCATATTCATGGCCTGGGACAGATGGAAGTGTTTGTTTTCCTGTATTTAGTTAAAATTTACTGAGAACCCCATCAGAAAGAGAGCACAAATCATAATGCCATTTTGATCTAGATGGAGGCTTTCTGCAACAACAGTCTCTCATCACAAGCACCAGTGATCCTCTCCTTTATCCATTTGATTCTTATTCAAGGTAATTTTTGCACCAGAACTGAGACTTTGAAGTTCTGATTAGATGGGTCTTTTATGGTGTGCTTACATCCCTCTTCTTTGGCATGAATGTGTGACATATTTATCCTGGATAATTGCCCTGCTTTTCTTCCTTTTATAATGTCTTTGTACAGATATCAATCTCTGATTCCTTTTCTGTGCTGTACACCTCACACTATCTAGATAAAACCAAAATCCTCTTTTACCTGTCAGCAAGTGTCCATTGTTGAGAGATGAAGAGCTAGCTCTATTTTTTGGGAGCAGAATGCAGCTCTGTGGCGAATGGAGTGTTTGAGGGGGAGCAAGGAATGCTACCACTATTTATTATTGTAATTTTTAGTTATGTCTCTATAGCATATATCACATACTATAATTATGTACTTATTACTATCTTTCCACAATCAGTATGCTTGTTACAATTTCTTCATAAAGTACATGTTAAGCTCAACTTCAGATGCAGACAGAAACTTCCTGACAAAAGGACTGCTTAGCTAAAAAATAACTGAGTCTTACTGGGTATTTGGGACATGGCTGTCACACAAAACTTTTCTTAGCAGAGTGACCTGGGACTACTGGGACCAACCACCTGGCAAAGCCCCCAGAGGCACCGCTCACCAAGAGGGTACCTTGGAGGTGACACTGTGAAAGACATGGGAGCACTGAAGAACTCACATGGCTTCTCTCATCCGCCACTTCTCAGTGGGACAAAACCACTGGAGGAGTGAGATCAGGTACAAGCAGGAGTGCTCTTGACCTTAAACCTTGGTCTTCAAGGGCATTTCTCATTTGAAGCAGAAATTATGCCAGAGGCTTAACGTATAGATTTCTCTTGACAGAACTCAAGCCTCTGCTTAACTAACAGCTTGAAAATGTCCCTAGTGACTGCTGCATGTAACTTGAAAATTTTTTAATTCTTGGGAAAACTAATGGAAGTGAGAGTACAGAAATATAAACACATTTTTACAGCCAAAATCATTTTCCATCTTGTGGGTTTTGCATTTTTGTGCAAGTGACAGACACAGATGAAGAAAAAGGGAAGTTTGACTGAATTCTGCTGTTTAAATTTTACTTTTCTAACTGATAACCAAATATATTCAAGCATCCAGTAAGATTCCCATACCATCCAAACTGATATAATGGCCTTCCACTGTTTATTAGAACACATGCTGAAGTTGCAGCATTTTACTTCCTGTCTTCAGAAAGCTCTGACCCCCTTGGGAAGCATTTCACCTTCAGCCTCACCCAGGCTAGAGAAGGGAAATAAAACCATGTTGTAACACTCCCTTGCTGGGAAGAGTAACTCTCCACTGACCATTTGATAGTGGGGGCAACCCTGGCGCTGTTACAGGTGTGCACAGGCATTTTGTGAGGTCTGGGAGTGACTGTGATTGTTGTCAGGAGTGTCTGTCTGGCATTTTCACTGTTGGCCACTGCCTTTCACTTGTTTGCAAGGCATTTGTGTTACTTTTATTCACAGCCTTTAAGAGAACCTATGCCAGCTCTCTGCCTGAGGCCAAACCTCAATCTCGTCCACAAACCAGTCACCTCTTCCACAGCAGATGTTCTTCTGTCCTGGAGTTATTAGCTCTTCCCTTCAGCAAAGGCTCTCATCCCACAGCCACCACCATCACCTTTCTGACCTCTTGGGATTAGGCTATGAAAAAACACAACTGTAACCAGCAGGCCTGTAGGAGCAGGAGTGCCAAGAGAAATGGGTTTGGCTGTGGTAACTGAGGTGAAGACACCAAACCATCCACCAGCAGCTGCATTGGAGCTGCATGCTGCAGTACACAGGCCAACAGAGAGCAGGGCATTGCAAAACTGCCCTTCACCCTGCACTGGGAACACTTCTCTGGGAAAGCACCAGGAAACATTCAAGCCCAGGCTGGACAGGGCTCTGAGCAACCTGATGTAGTTGAAGATGGCCCTGCTAATTGCAAGGGGGTTGGACTAGATGGCCTTTAAATGTCCCTTCTAAACCAAAGTATTCTATGATTTTGCTGAATGACTGTTTATACAGCCAGGCACATGCAAGACATTTTCCCAGACACAAAACACCTCCAGGGTTTTCTACTCCAAGGAACGTGACATGTCTGTTGGAAGCAATACTTGCTCACGTTGGTTAGTCTTGCTCAGTACCTTGTTTATGCCTTCACCATATGCTCACAGTCTGCTTGCAGAAGCTCCGTGGCTGTTTGTAATCTCTATCACCCTTCCTCATTTCCAAAGGCTGTTTATTACCTTTTCAATTTTAAAGTTTAGTCTCCTGCACCTGGTACACTTCTCTCCTCTGCTTCCCCAGAACTGCTCTGGCCCCCACAAGCCCTTAAGAATAACATTTCTGTCACCAAACCTGCAGCTTTGATTACTGAGACTCAGCTGTTTGCCTGTACTTTGCCGCTATAAACATCTTAAATTTGAACACCCCACCAGCTCTCTTACGGACTAATGTAAATTTATTTTTGTGTTCTTCTACTGGCTTACATTTCTTACTCTAATTCAATCCTCTCCTCTCTCTTTACTTTGTTCAATTGCCCATTATTAGACCACTGGATTCCTATTTTCCTTATCCACCAGTTTCCATTCCTCACATTCACCAGAAGTTAGGCTGTTGTCCTTCGCCTCAGTTTTCTCATTTCTTTCCTTCAGCAGTGATGCAAAAATGTTTTCTCCATAACATCTACATATCTGTGGCAGGATCCACCTTTGGTTTTCTATTAACTTCACACTAGCCGAAACCACTTTTGGGTTTAATGATTCTGTATTACACGTTTCCTGAAAATCTTTTGTCCTCAAAATTTTCCACACGCTTACAAGCCTAACTCCTTGTAGTAATTATAGCTGAGACAAATTCTTTGCATTCCTTCCTACCAAAAAAAAATTATCAGAGCTGCTTCATTTTTCTACCAACCACCACAGCAAAACTTTGATTTCCCAAAATTAGGCTGTACTCTGCTTTTCTCTTGCGTTTCCTGACATCACTGCCTTGAACACCGTTCATTGATGCAGCCAGCAAGAGTTCCTGGTAAATTCCGAGGGAGCCATCAAACCCCTGTCTCTCTTTGTGCTCATCCCTGTGCCAAGAGGGATGTGACAAGCTCCAGCTTTGTGCAGGAAAGCGGCAGAGGAGCAGCAGGACGCTGGTGGGCAGCTGGGGGACATGCTGCTAAGGCAAGGAGGGAATCTTTTAATGGGATTAGCACACAGACGAGAAAAGAGGCAAGAAAGTACCAGACTTACAGAGAAATTCCTGTACCAGGAGAAGCATTCCCTGCTTTTTGTGTGGATGTTGCTGAGGATAACAAAAAAAAGTACAAGAGAGCAGTGTTTTGCAGGTGAACAGGCTAGATTTAGACCAGCACAAAGCACAATCAATCAATTTTTGTGCTAGCAGCAGTGCTCAAAAAGTGCAGAGCGTAACTGAACTTATTTTGCTTGTTTTATAGACTTTTTAACAGGCTTTTCAGAGCATCTGGCAGAAAGGAATATGGCAAATTTTAGCACTATTCATCATTCTTAAGGAACTGATCAAGCTTATAGCAAGCTGATGGGTGGGCTATGAGAGTGAGGGAGGTACTTCGTGATAGCACACTGCACAATTGTTTTGCCTCATTATCTTTTAAATGTATACTAAATATCTGGAATATTAGAAGTGTTACAAGTGTAAATATACCAAATATCTGAGGCCATAAAGAACCAAGTTCCAAGAAGAGGACTAGATCATGATGCTTCTGGGTCTACTGAAGTCAGTAGAGGTGAAGTCACAAGAGATGAAGATGAGCTTTACCTGAATATTCACAGTATTGAGTGTAAGATGTAAAGTCAATCACTTTTACATCAACAGATAATAGAAACCACTACATCGTCTACTTTCCGCAGCAAAACATATTAAGAGGGTAATTCAGCATACCCAGACAGTATGAAGAAGAATTCTAAGATTTTTTTTTAATAAATAAGAGTTTAGTGGGAGCACCTCTGCAGTTCCTGTTGCATGAATACACTCATTTGTGCTATGGAAAGCTAATATAAACAGGTTGCCAGATGCTACAGCTGATATAAAAGAGTGCAAAAATCTGACCTAATGTTGTTTTGTACCTACACTGCACTCTGCACTGCTGTAAATGAGAACACAAGACACCAAGCAAGTGGAAAATGGAGGATAATCTTTTAGTTTGGAATACAAAGCTGTCATGTGTCCTGCTCCAGAACTGCTCCTTTCATTTACATGGGAGCCCTGCTGAATCCTTCAGTGGGGATGGAATTAACACATCTCAAAATCATCATCTTGCTTTTTTTGCTGAACAATATGTAATTTTCCCATGATGCAAAGGTTTCAATACAGGAATAAACCTACACCCTTCACCTTGTCTTCAATCCCAGTCTACATTCCCTGAAATTATTTTTATTACCTATACTCTGACAAAATGCCTGCTCCCATTGAGAAGTTCTATTTTGTAACTTGAATGTCCATTAATATCACCAAATTGTGAAAAAGGGAAGTGTAAAAGTGACAAAATACTTCCAGAGAAGCACAAGGAGTATTTCTGGATAATAAAGACATTTTTTATCTGCCAGGGGACAGTATAACAAGGACTGATGACACGAAGTTTACAATAAGATGATAAATTCTAGAAAAAACAAATTCCTAACTAGTTTGTATTTTGTGAATTTTTTCTAAATAAAACCAGCCCTTGACTGAAAATTAATTTGAAATAAAACATCTTACTGGTGTCAGTATAGCAGTAAATTTGTGAAACTCTACAGCAGGAATCACAAAGAATCCAACTCAGAGATTCACAAGACTCAGATCAAAAGAGATCTCTGTTTTCTTATTGAAATATCTCAGGCCACCCAATTATCCAGCCCTGAGTCCAATAACTTGTATTTAACTAAAGAATTCTTTGTCTCAGATTAAAGCTTGTCTTCTATAAAAGCTTTCAGACTTTGCTGTAAAATCTGAGGAGACTTTGTCTCTATCCCTTTCCTTGTACTTTGTTCCAGTAGTTAATCACTATTACCATGTATTCTGAAAAGCTTCCTTTGAGTCTTAATTCAACTTCAGCCTTTGCTTCTTGTGGTGCATCTCTCCTCCAGGCAAAAGAGTTTCTTAATATCTCCTATTTTTTTCCTCTATGTGAATGCAGTTTATAAAAAGCACAAACAAATTTCCACCTACTCACAAACGCAGGGAAGTGAGCAGATACAGCTTTTAAGCAGCTGCAGCTTGTATCCATCCTGCCCGAATTCATGCAGCACACAAAGTTTTCTGCTCTTTTTTTGTAAAACAATTCACTGCACATTTCCAAATAGAGCTGCTGATGCATCCATCATAACATTTAGTATTTGAAACCATTAATGTTCCTGTCTAAATAAAATATGATTTGCATTCTCTAAATTTTTCTTCAAACTGTCCAATGATGGTTGTTTCTTAACCTTTGTCTGAGGTGATGAAGGGTCATCGTTGTTATCACACTACTCATCCTCTTGCAAGTACTTCTGTTCATGCTACTTGAAAAGAGAACGCTAGATTTTATTCCCTGGTCTTTCACTTCAAAATGATTTCTTGTCATGCCATCGTGAACTCCCCAAAAATTTAGCAAAAATCTACTCTAATTTTGGGCAATTATATTCCTGTCTTTTCAGTATTTATTGCCTGAAAATGTAGTATAGCCCTTCCACCAGTGTACCTGTGAGCCATACGGGGTTAGCTAAGCAGAGCAATAACTTTAGCTGCTATTTCATTTCAGCTACCAGCTCATCATATTTGGGTTGTTTTGTTTTGTTTTAATATCAGTCCAACATAAGCACTGTCTTTCCCTTCTGCAGTTTCCCCAGCCAGATAAAGTTAATTACACACTAAGATCAGGTAGACAGATGCTCCCCTGTTATAATCTTTTTTCTTTTCTTTTTTTTTTACTTCCTAGGTTCTATTATCAGACAGAAAATATTCTCTAAAAGAAATTGCCTAACATCCTCATTTTATTCATGGATTGGAAAAATCTTCATCTTTGTGTGATAAGCTCATCACCTGTATTTTCAGCTACTGGACAAAAGTTGTCTTTGAAAAAATTTGGCTTTCTCTGCACCAAAAAATATTTCATTATCTCTCTCTACCAACAAGAGTAATATCTTTTGCAGGGATTTTCATACCTAATATAACTGACAAGGAAGAATTCTGTATGACTTACAAGCATGGATTTTTCTCTAATATTTGTAGCCTCCTGTTACTTTTTTTTGCACATCACAATTTCCCAGGGTTATTGATTGCCATCTGTTTCCCTTTTTCAATGTTAACTATAAATTGCTTTGAAAAAAAAAAATTAACTGCCTCCCTTGCACATTAAAGTAGAATGAGGTTTTAGCCAAAGTCATTGTTTTTCCTGATTTGTCGGTTCCTGAAATTAAAAAAGCTCTCAATTTTCCTTCTCATTCTTCTTTCTATTCCTTCCTCTTGAAGTGGTTCAGCTAATGATTTTCCTTTCACCTGGTGAAGCTGGGCTTTCTTTGCAGCACTGTGTGTCTCTTTGCAAGTGTTATTATTGTTTCTGCGTTCTGTTTGCTCCTGTGGGTGTAAGGGGACAAGAGTTCTGCTCTCTGACCAACCATCAGCTTCCAGTCCAAAAAGTCTCCTCCATCCACTGCTGTTAAACCCAGAACAAAATAATTTGGTTCCTTGCAACAGTTCTGATATTAGAAAGTGGCTCTGACTCTTTTGTCAAATGATGTCCTGGCATGGTGTGAGGGCTGCCTTCTGCATCTCCCAGGTGAAGCCACAGTGTTTCTCTCCGCCCAAACACAGAATTGTGTCCGTCTGCTGAGTGGATCCCATGGATTTTACTTACACTGGGACTAACCTGTGATCTCCTCATATCAGATTTTGGATATGGGGGCAGAAAGCATCTGGGAAGTGTTTGTGTCTTCAGGCTGCAGCAAGAGATGACTACTAAAGATTCAGTAATGAAAACTATGTGTCAAAAAAATAATGTGTGAACCTCAGAAGATACATTCTGGTTCTACTCGGCTTAGTGACATACAGCACTGCTTGGTATTAATCTTTCCCTGCCATTTCTAATAGACAACTTAAAACTAAGCTGCACCTTATTATCTACTCAGTTTTCTTAATTTAATCGGTTTTCTTTGACCACTTTAATTTTGATGGACTTTGATCAAATTCCTGTAAAATCAAAATGCTTAAGTGAGAATTACACAGGCTTTTGGATTTGGGGATTTTTTTCTCTTTTACTAAAATCCTCAATCATTGTTTTTTTAACATCTTTCCTAAAAGAAAAGATGCAACAAACACAGTGGCTAATAAATTCAAGTAACATTGATTGATCTCCACGTATCGATGTCACCAATATGCCCATGAATGCCATGGTTGAAATCTTAGCTCCATTAAGGATCATTAGTTTCTTGAATGTATTCATTATTCAAAACCACTTGCTAGTTATTTTCCACCTCCGGAGCTTGTGGGGGGTGTGTGTCTTCTTTACTCACTTAACATTAAAACGTCCTTCCTGCCTTTGATAAAACAAAACTTTCATTGATTTGAGCAGAGATTAATTCTCTCCTCTAAGTATCCACTCTCAGACTAGCATCTCTACAGATTTTCAACACTTAAAATGAGTTGTGAGTTAATCTGGGCAATCCTTTTTTAGTTCTCACCCTAATTAACAAGAGACTGGTTTTGTTTCATTAATCACTCAGCTCTTTGGTAAAACCAGGAAATCTCTTCCACCGTCCCTCACATTTCAAGAATTAATTTTCCAAAATACTTTCTTTTTAATCACAGTTTCTATTTTCAAGAAGACAATATTATAGTTGTATTACTTCAGAAGTTTTAGTAGCTGAGAATTTCATTAACTGCATTTCTGACCTTTGTATAAAAATTGCCTCTGTCATGTACTATATTTTTCAAATTATTTCCCTTGGATCATAAAAGAAATGTCAATATTTTTCTGTTTAGCTAGTGGGTCATATTCTGTTCTGGTTAATAAAAGAACCTATGAAGTAACTTTGTTCCTCAGTAGTTATGCTCAGCATTGCAGCCAGCATAAGAGAGAGCAAAACTGAGATAGGTGAACTTCTTTGGAGAATGATTTATTGCACTTTTCAGTTCATTGGTTTATCACACTTACAGTTTTCATGAAATTGGGTATTTCTGCTTTTTAAAAAATCACCACAATGCAGTAAGGCTTTTAAATTAAAAAAAAAAAAACAAAAAACATTTCCGTATCTGTTGTGTGAATGCAATTTAAATAAAAGACAGATGTTTACAAATCATCAAATCTACCTGCATTCATTTTCTTTCTAGATTAGAAATACAAAAAGAATCAGAAGATTAATTTGTTCCTTGACTAATGTTCCTGGAGTTATACCAGTGTAAATGTCGCATTCCTATCTCATTTGAAAATAAAAACTTCATAAATTTCTGCTGAATGCACACTGACTAAGCATGAGTTAAAAAACTACTAAAATAGTCTGAACTTGTCGTTTGAATTTCTTTAGTCTGTGAGGGTGCTGTACAGGCCCAGCCACACAACTCTGGGGCAGCCTGAGGACGATCCCACTTGTACGAGCTGCAATTAACCTCTGGTTTTCCTTGGGGCAATGGGCAACAGGTAAAGAGAAGCAAAGTATCCTGATGGCAACCTCCATGCCCACCATCCCCTCTCCCCCAGCCTGGGCTGTATTTACTGGCAGATAGTCCTGTGAATCTCATGTGAGGGGAAACACGCATTTCAATATGGCTGTCTCCTCACAAACTGATATGATTTTGGTTCTTGTTTACTTTGGTGCTTGTTTATCTTCAGAAAAGCAGGAGACTGATTGTTTTGTTTTATTTTTAAATTCCACAAACATAAACAAATGGGGATGGAGGAACAGTGGGTCATATAAACCACTTAGTTTGAAAGTTCCCGTCATGAAACATTCTCTTCACAATTTGGAAAACTGAAATTATTTGGTTTTGGTTTTTTTCTGAGCAAAAGCTGAGGCAATTGTCAGTCAGTCATCCGGAAGGTTTGGAGCGGGGGGGAATATCTTTTGTTTCTTTTCTTTGAAATTCTGGAAAGTGGGGAGAGGATTTTAACCACACCCCTCTCGAATATCGGTCTGGAATTGCATCAAAAAAGGGAGCAGTCTTGTTGAACTTGTTCTCCTTCAAAACTGAGGGGACAGGGTTGCTCGGCAAGACTTTCTCAGCTGCAGCTGGAGGCTCTGGAGAGGACACACAGACATCTAGTGGAGAAACTGCACATCCAGGAGATCCAGAGGGCCAAAACTGGGACACCCCATGCATGTGCCCATGGGGCTGAGAGACAGCTCAAGGCCCATCAAGACATCCGGGAAAGAGAGTGCCGTGCCTGGAGATGCTCTGTGCCCCCTTTCCCAGGACTCGTCCATTCCTGTCCTTCCAAACCATGGACACATCATGAGAACCCGCATGAAATTCCTTAATAAACCTCCCATAATTCAGAGGCTTATCATGGCCTTTCAGAAGCTTTTGAAGTTCCCCCATTACTGATTTTTCATATCAGGAGTCCAAATGAAGCTGCTCTTTTACAGATTTGACCAAAATCAGGTGGTATACATCTTACAAGGTAATAATTAAGCAAGAAGTAAAGTCAAATTCAGCTCAAGACTGCAGACATTTAAGTCCTGCTGTAGCATTTGGGAACCATTTAGACAAATTCGACAAGTTTGGAATAAAGGTGAATGAGGACTCTCTAAAAGAAAATATAGCAGTCACAGTATCATTTTTCATACTGCCCCTTCTTAGTTTCTGAAATATGAATTCAAAGCAAAACTGAGAAGGAAAAAGAGGATTTTTCGTAAAAGACTTCATCAATCAAAACTGAATTGGAAGACCTTCCTCTTCTTTATTCTCTTTTGTCTCGAAGCCTTATGAGCATTTAGTCCTAGCACAACTTCATAACCTTGAATTTATTCTGTAAGAAACAGAAGCCTAGTAAAATGTCCCAAACAAATTAAATGCAACCAATTCTTTGACATGCAAAATGAATTTCAGTTTTGCCATACTACGGTCTTATGTTTCATTATTATTAAGAATGTCATTCAGTATTTTTCCTGCTGGGAGAGTATTTTTTCCTCTTTTTCAATCTTACTCAAAGTCTGCTACTCTTTATTTTACTCTTCTTAGCAGCGGAGGCTGGTGTGGAGGTGGGGGATGAGGTTTTCCCAATAAACTGGTGGTTTTTGCTTAGTGTTTCTCTTCGGGTCAGAGTCACAGAGGGGCTTGCAGTGAGATGAGCGCCTGCCACTTCCAGTGACCTGCTTTGAACAAGATCTTCCCATATAACAAATATATATAAATACAAACAAGTCTAAATAGTTAGAATGCAGCATAGTCCCGTCTAAACCTATAAACAGGTCATTTGCAAAAGCCCAAATCCCGATTCAAGTCCATGGGAGGTTCTCCACTGACATTAGCACTAGAAAAATGAAGGACAACTTTTGCCTGATGTTGGGGATCCAGACGGAGATGACCAAGGCACAGAAATGGTGGGTGACTCTTGTTTCTCAATAGAAATAGAAAACTCTATCTAGAAGTCGTGAACTTTCTTGGCTCTCGGAGGCCTATCTTTCCTTACTTTGTGTTTTACTACTTTAAAGACTCAAGAAGAGAGTAATGTCCTAACACAAAGAGGGAGGTTGTCTTTATGCAACCTTTGATGGAAGAGGAGGAAATATTTACTTTGCTTTCTTAATCTCAATAGGCTGCCTCATTTGACACACAGAGACATGCTTTGTGTGCTTTGTGACAAATTGCATGGATTTGTCACTATTCTCTAGGTCTACAAATATCTGTCCTAGGCTTCAATTCCTTGTATTTTTAAGTAAGGTCTTAAGGGACATGTATTATTTGGTCTCTGTTTAAAATTCATTAATTTAATACATGTTCTCATCTCACAGTCATTTACTAGAAAGCAAACAAAAATAAGCAAGAACAAGACAAAATTTCAGGTTTTGTATTCTAGCAAATATTTACTGTGAAAACAGTTGAACTATTTGCATTTCTTTTGAGTCAAACCTCAGCAGCTTGGAGCTGCTATTCCACAATCCAGGCAATATCTATCCTAAGCAAAAATGACCTTCAGCAGAGTCCCACAGCTAAGCCTCTGGATTATACCACCTTCTGTATCGGTTACAATCCTAAACTACGAAATGCAAATTCTTGTACCAGTAGCATGTTTCCTCATATCTCTGTGAGTTATTGTACTGTAGGCAATGTTCATTCGAACACAATAAATCTCCACTGAGTTGGAATTTAATATACTCCACTGCCTCGAAGTACTGCAGGTATAAATATCCTGGAGTCCTTGTGCTACACCTGCAGAAAGCACAGTGCTGATGTAGCGCAGCTACAACACTAAGAAAGGTTTTAATACAGAAATAATAACCCAGATTAACTGTGGTGTGAATATTATAAAACACGAAGGACCAGCTTCGCCAGTAACACCTCTTCATTGGTTACATACAATTACCTTGTTTTCTGTACAAGGTGCCTCACCCAGCAGATGTTGCGATATTTACCAGTGTCAAGACCGGTGGAAAGGAGCATGTTCTGGGCTTTGGCTCAGCAGAGCTTGGATCTGCTCCCAGCCACTCCAGTGTCTTGGCAGTCCAACCAGGTCAGTAAGTGCTGTCTCTGTGGCTGCCTCAGAGCCAAGTTTGCATGACTTTTGTTCTTCCACGGTGATTAAGAAACAGCCACATCTTCAGTCAGTGGCAGAAGTATCCCAGCTGGCCACCTTCTGTCTCACAAGCCAAAAGATCATGCCCTTCTTAGAACTTGGCAACTAGAGTGGGGTTTGGTTCAAGTTTAATTCAAGGCATGAACTCTGTTTAGGACCTGGAAGTGGGTCTACTTCAACCATTCTGACGCCATTCACCAGTGAAGTCTACACTGGCAGGATTCACAGGAGACATAAATTAGGGAGAATTTTTTCAAACTTCTGTATGGCCAGAAAAATTCTGAGACCTGAATTCTCAGAATCTTCTATGATTCTGTGAAAATGGAATCAAGCATTTAAATGGAAATAGTTAACCATATCAGTGGGATCCACCAAACCATATTGTTCCCTAATTCCCTCAAATTCAGGAGAAGAATTTCCTTTTTACACTCATGAAGAAACTTGCAGACGCAGCACAGAGTAGACCAGAGGCAATCAGCAGGTGATGTCAGCCATTGGCCAAAGGACACTGCCACCAGTGTAGTGGAGCACTGGTTCAGACAAAAAGGAGCAAAGGGTTGAGATAATGAAACTCATTTCACACTGGTCGCTAAACATACCGTAAGGGGAGGGAAAACCATGAAAGAGGGAATCATTACATTTCCACTCAGATAAAGGAGATTTTTTAAATGACACTTTAACTTCACAGTTGAAATTTCCTGCATAACAAGTACCACTGGGATTCCCCTGTACTGACATTGAGAGATGCCCCATTCATTCATAGTCAAAACAGGATGACTCAACTTTGTACAGTCTGAATGTCAGAACTCCCTGGGCAGATGCAACTCATTATAAAAAAAGAGCCCTTTTGTCAGTAGATCTTATGTCAATTAGGGAAGTGGTTTTACTACCAGGAAAAGAATTATTTTGGCTGCACAAGTTCTATCTCCACTACCAGAACTTTGCCACTGTAAATATACCAACCTGCCTTTGCAGTGGAGTGGTCCTCAGTGAGTCATTCATTGAGAGAGAGAGACACTTTGGAGACAAATAATCTACAATACTGATTAGTGACCATCAACACAATGAGTCTGTAGAGCCATCTGTTTTCCATATCCATCCATTACCTGCATTAATTATATTATCCCTGATCTTGCAACTGAACACCAGAGGCAGATATTCACTCTGGAACAATTAAGTTTTATTTTCCCCTTTATTTGCCTGAGTATAAAGAGGATAAATTCCTTTGTGTCATAAGGAAATAGAGGGTGCACTCAGAATAGGATGTGCATTTATGTACCCATGCATTGAATGGGGGCATGGTTTAGGGAAAAATCTGTGTTGTGAAGGGCTGTTGTGGGTCAGCCTCTGGAATTTCCCACATCTAGGAAATGTCTTTGGATGAGATAGAGTTTGGTCACACATATGCTTGGCATAATGGAGAGGGTTGTTCTGCCTCATCCAGATTTGTGCATAAACCCGCACTTAAACCCGTTCCACCTCTGAGTTTACCAGAATTTAAATGTGAGACATAACGCTGTCTATTTAAAAATCTGAGAAACAAGGGGGAAAAAAACTCCTTTCAGGACATGAACTTAAATTGCCACGGGGTCCTTTCTGCTAAGCAAACAGCTTTTCTAGTAAACTGGAGCTGATGATTCAGCAATTGCTGGGAAGTGGCTTTTCAGCAGGGAAAACTGTATGTGGGAAAGGTCGTTTGAGCAGTGTTGCCTATGGGTGGCACTGATGGTAATGGTCCCATTTTCTGAGGGTTTGTGAAATGGTCCAACAAGCACTGTCAGCCTTCCTTAAACCAGTGAATGGTTTCTGGCCTACAAGCTAACCTCAAGCCCCGGGGTAAGAGGGGAATTCTTTCCTGCCCCATCTTTAGGGAAAAGGTCTGTTTCTGGCAACCTGCCTCCACCTGAAGACAAAATCTTCTCCAGACATCTTCCCTGAGGAATTCACAATTCCCTGCAGCTCATTTTCATCCCGGCTGTATCCTGCTTTGTCTGCAAATCAGACAAATTGGAACTGTATAAATCCCATCACATATCTGTTTTCTATTAGATAGGAGTAGACAGACTTTAGCAAATTAAAGGAAACCTCAGACTCCTTCCTTTCCAACCCCTTTTATTTGGCAATGTGCTGCACACCCTAAAATGACATGAGTAAGATGTGTTACAAAGGAGAAAACCTGGAAATTAACTCCCTCCACCCTGCTGTTAATCAAGAACAGATCATATTTCCACATCTGGCACTGACAGGTCTTTGGACTCCATGATCTCCATTACAGAGGCAGTTTCAGTTCTCCAGCTCTTATGAAAATCCCTAAACCTATTGAGTTCAAGAAAACAAAGTCCTTAAAATCCAGGTTTTAAAGCTCCACATGTCTGATCTTTGACAGAAAGGTATGTGGATGTGTCTTGGAAAGGAAATGCAGGAATCCGTGTAAGATTAGACTGAATACTAAAGAGAAACATGATCCCTGGCAAGGGGACAGAGGGATTGATACCTCATGAACTTGTTCGTCAAGTGCATGAACTTTTTCTTCCCTGAGAGCATTTCGGCCAAGTTGCTCGTGCTGCTATTCAGATGCTGTACAGCCAAGGAAATAAAAAGCCAAGAGACCTTGTCTATCCATAATACAACATTGCTTGTATTGCACGATGTCTGGGTAATGTTGGGGTCTGGGTCATTGCTATCGTGAATTGAAAACATGGCATCAACAGAGAGACAGACAAACACACAACCCACACACACAGTTTGTAAGACTGATTTTGGTTGTCTGTTTGAATTCAGAGTAGCTGCACTGTCTGTGCAGCTTATTCATTGCAATTCCTTATTCATTGTAACAGGAAGCATTTCTTTTCAGTGTCTTAATCTGTACAGACTGCTGCTATGAGCTGCTGATCACTGACTGCTTTCCATTCCTTCAGGCACTTAAGAGAGAGCCTAATTATCCCACACGTCTGCCTTGAAAGACGTTCACTCTGCTCCTTTCTTGAAGATCCTTCAGAAAGAGGTGACAGTGACCAACCTCTCACGCAAAGATTTCACTTTTCTTACCACATTTTACCCTGAATGCACCTGCTCTGTTTTCACCCAGTGCAGACATTTTCACATTCTTAAGTTGTTCATAAATTATCTATGTGTTTTCAAGCCTCCAGGGAGGCAGAGCAGCTGTGCATCTCCCACTGAAGGTCTTATGCACCCTGCAGTTCCTCTGTCATGGTCAGCGTAGCAGTGGGTGACAAAACACTACACACGTCTGAGTCCAAGCTCACCTGCCAATTGTGATACATGTTTTGGAGTCAGAAGGAAACATCTTTTCTCTAGTCAGCTGGCACCACTTGTCATGGCACAGTGTAAAATTGAATCCTGTTTGTGACCTTACTTCATCATAGACCCTTATTTTCCAAGGGATTCAGCGAAGGGCGTACAGCTGCTTGGCAGCTTGGCGGGCTGAAGCATTGATTTCTCAGGGCAGCCCTTTGGGCCCACAGGCAGCCTGGCTCTCTGTCCCAGATGAGTGTGAGGAAAAGCTCAGCAAAAGCCTGATTCTGCTTTCTCGTGGCTGCACTCACCGAGCACAGTGAACATCAATGCACATCAGCTCAGCAGTGTGATAGCTGCTGCCTCACTGCATACAGATCACAGTCCCCAGCAGATGTTCATTATGTTGCCTCGATAGATAATATATCGGGTAAGGTTCACTTATGACGGGTTTACTGCGAACTTCATCAGCCCCAAATGCTACAGCTCTAACAAGGGAAATTAAGGTTCTGCTGCAATCTCGTACTCCCAGATCATGGTTCAAATGGAAGGGTGGATTGCTGTGTTCAATCGTAATTTCTGTCTCAGCTTAAGCACTGGCAGTTGTCAGCATGATCATGTTGGGCATAAAAGGATAGGCATGGTTGCAAGAAAAATATGGATGGAAACAGAGAAAAATAGCAGATATACAAGAGTAACTTGTCAGATGCAAAAATCAAAATGACTTTACAAGGAATTTATGCCTGCTCAAACAAGAAGGTAGTAACAGACTGGAATGTAGCTTGGCATAAAATCAGATTCCGTGGGGACCTCACAGAGTGTATGTTAACCTCTACTGCACCACATTTTGTACTGTCTTCGCACTACATGCAAGAATTGCATTTTTCTGGCTTTCTCTCGTGGAGCTTTAACTCAGTGCAGTCATACCTGAGTGACTTTGAACCCAATCCTATGGCAGGTAGAGTGTCTCCAGGAAAGTTCTGGCTCCCAGTACTGAGTAAAGTACTGCACTCTTCTTGAAACAGCAACACCTAGGAAAAAAGTCATAGCCAGAGTGAAAAACATCTGTCAGATCCAGTGGGAAAAACGTACTTAACCCAAAGTGAGAGAGGCCTGGGGCACAGAGGTGGCTATTCACCACCTGAGCTGGTGGTGTCTAAAACATGGGCTGTGCTTGGTGACTTTGTCATGTTCAAAAACACCAAAGCACACCTTATCCACTTGGAATGGTGCTCAAATTGCAAGGGACCCAAATCATATTCCTTAATATCTCACACCAGTAGCTACTTTTAATGGAAATCAGAGCTGGGAGAAGCTCTCAAAAATCTACAGGACGGTCTGTTTGGCATGGTGGAGGTTAACAGACAGACTGACTCCATATAAACTTATTATCCATGTAAATGTCCAATCTTTCTTTCTGAATCTTACTAAGGTCTTGGCCTTAAGAGCTTCCTGTGCTATTTGGGTTGGTTCTGCTATTATCAGAATCAATTTGCTCATTACCAAAAGTACATCTAAGTACATTAAGGGCCAGATTCTTGGCTGGTATGAATTAATCTCCCTTCCAGCTAGTGAGACTGCAATGTTACACCCCTACAAAGTGAGTATAAACTGCTACTAAATCAGAATGTTTGCAATTTTCAGACTAATGGAAAACCAGGGCCAGTAGCAATGTAATTTCATTCACATTATCTCCCCATAATTGGTGAACTAGCCTGAGTAAAACCAGAACTGATGCGATGACTTGGAATTTGGCAGGACTGAAGAATTTGCTTTGTTACTGTTTGTAATGGCATCAAAACTTCTTATCCCAAACATTTTATAATATATCAGTCATCTTTGACATCTACTTTTGGGAGAAGGAGAGTTTACAACTGTTAAATGTTTAATAACTCACTAGAGGGCTAATAAAATGTTTGGGTTTTTTTTCCCAAGATTGTATAGAAGTAAGGGACACAACAAAATTGTGCAGCATGTTTTCTTGTTCGTAGCTTCAATTTAAGTTGTTTGCTGTGCCAAGCCTGGATGCAGAAATCCCTGGGAGGGCAGTGACTCATCACATCACTTGGGAAAAATATCAATTACCCTGCATATTGCTGTGCTTACTGCAAAACTCCTGAGCCTGGAGACAGAGCATGGCAGTATCTCCAGAACATACATCTTCTCAAGGATTTTGGAACTGTAAGGCAATTTCTTAGGGAAAGGTTAGTTAAAAATTATTCATGCTAGCAAAAATGAAAGAATTCCAGAGGACTATTAAATGAAAAAACCTGGAGATTACTAAAATTATGGGTTCTCCACTTTCTAAATCTCATTTGAAGACAGTATAAGAATTTTGAATGTCTGTCACAAAGAGCATAGTTCATTGGCATATATTCTTGTTCCTTGAAGCAGGTCAGGGACGCATCACCTCTCCCCATATCCAGATGGAGCTCAGATCAGAGTCTTGATTCACTCCTCTTTGCATCCTGAGAGATGGCTGAACACACTTCCACTGCCTCTCATGAATATCAAGAAGCCTGAAAAGTTGTCTCTGATTTATTTGTTCAGATATGAACAAAAAGTCTGAAAAGACTGAGTAAACGTGCTTATCTATGAGTGCATGTGTGTGCAGAAGGACTAGGTCAGTGTGTAAAAATGTGGACAGAAAACTGTGTGGCAATTATTCAACATTAAATAGCACACTTTTCTCACCATGGGGCTTCCTCCACAATAAGTTATTTTTAAAGAATGTGAGTAAAGATGAAAGCTCTCATGGCAAAGCTATCAAAATGCCTTGATATAAAGTCAGTGGCTGTCCCTTTGAACAATTCGAAAAATTGACATGAGGTGTAAAATTCCAGACAAAGGACAGAAAAAAGTCCAAGAAAAACAGAGATGCTCCTCCTACAATGTCACTGGAGGCTGTATGTACATCATGTAGTCAATGTAATAACTAAAAAATTTCATCAAAGAAGGTTGTACTACCTGTAAGAAGTTCAAAAGGGATCAAATTAGGTTTTTAATCCTATAAAATGACATTATTCCTCAGCCAAATGGAAGCTGATAAAGGTCTACAAATGTCAGCTGTGCTGAGGAGACAATTATTTCACACTTGCAGCCTTGAAATCAGTGGATTTCTTGATGAGTTGCAAATATAGATGTCATAGCAGGTAAATAGATTTCATGTTTTACATGAAAAATACACACAGTATTTTCAGAGCTAGTATAGACCTCTAAGCTGAGCTCCACGTACAGTGGAAGTCCTCTTGTTTATAATAAAATGGTACCAGTATTACTGACATTTTACTCCAGATTAAGTTTGGGTAATGAAGCTTAACTCCTGCTTATTTAGTCTCTACAGGCCATAGCTACTGCTCACCATGTAGACGAATTTAGGGCTTAGCCAAGCAGCAAAAGTCCACCTGGTGGAAAACAGATGAACCCTCTGAATTGTTCCATTCCTTTATCAAGCCACTTATGAAGATAAATTATCAAAATGCATCGATATCAGTCTTAAAATAAGGAGTATCTGCCAGGGACTTAGCCAGCTTTTGCTAGCTGTTAACATTGCCTTTGAGACAAGTGGTTATGGGGAATAAATCAGTTTATTCAAACAAATTGTGCTTGGCTGTGTGTCTGTGTCCGTGAATGTCTGTGTTTATCACATGTACCTACCCATTAAAGTTACATTGCTGTCATCAGAAGGTAGCTACTGGTTTGGTTCTTTGCTTAGTTTTTAGAACTTTTGCTGGGTTTTCACTTCGATTTTGAGCCTTGATATGTGGTTGCCTGTGGGTTTGGATCAACTTTAGTTCCGTGTAGATCAAAAGAAGCATCCTTACCCAACAGGAACTTTGAGACTGATTGATTGATTGATTGATTGATTGATTGACTCACTGCCTGCCTGCCTCAACAAGTTTCTTCCACTTTGCACTCTAAAATTTTTGGTTTAGGATAGATGAGAAAGATGATTTTTCAGGCCTGTGTCTCACACAGACCTTCTGACCCAGCAATTAGAAACCAAATGCCACAAATCCCGTGTCAACACCCACACCACTAAATAACTTAAATACAGACTCCAAACCCTTGCACTGCATCTTTACTGGGAAGAAAGAAAGGAATATTCTTTGTGTCCCGGCAAAAAATCCTGTTTCCCTGCATGCAGGGCTACATTCTGTACCTCATCTCCTAGTCCTGCAGTAAAGGAGAAAGAGGGGGTATTGATTTGAGTCTAGAAGGTTCATTGTGGCCAGCAGAGCTGGGGATGACAGTGCCTTGTGGGGAATGAAGGAAGCAAACATCATAGTGCTTCAGGAGGAAAATTGCTCCCAGTACCATGCACTTATGGAGGAATTGGACAATGAGAGTGCAATGCCTCAGTAGATTCCTGAGGACTGCGTTTCCCCAAATCTCTTCATTCCAACTTTTAGGGGCCTAAAGAAAGCCCTGGCATGAGGACATCTCTCTGCCCATATTCATGCAGGTTGAGCCCTGTCTGATGGGGTAGGAGTGGAGGTCAGGTAAAAGTCCTCCAGGGGTTTCCTTCCCTCCACCTAAAGTAAAGGGAACTGATTGCTGTGCTGTGTCCATTGGGGCCTCAAGGGCAATAGCAAAGAACAGCCCAAATTAAATGAAGGAAAATGAGACATGAAAAAGGAAATATCTGGTTCTTTAAACATCCCAAACTCAAGGAAATTGTCCCTGTACTATAAGTAGTTATTCCTTTTACCTCACATGTGTCTTCACAAACAAAACACTCAGCTCTTCTTTGGCACCAATAACTTCCAATATAACTTTCATTTGTCCTCTTTCCCTGTATATATAATATCCAACTGGCTTATTCACTGAGTTTTCCATAAATTTTCGTCAGCGTATTGTCTTATTCCACACAATCTCTTTTGCTGGTTCTCTCTTTTTACTTTCCCCTCATTTTGTATGCAGGGTCTTTCTTTAAAGCCTCAGTATGAAAAGGCTCTATGCTTGCTTTGTGCATATGGAGTGAAAGCTCAGATCCCTCTCCTCATTAATGGTATTGTCTGCACAGCCACAGAGAGGGGGAAGTTTTCATCAGCCTTTGTTATTGAATCCCGGTAGCAAATGTGCTGAGTGAAGCTGGAGATGAATCTTCTTGCTCATGGATGTGCCCACACACACACACAGAGCCCTAGACCAGCAGAGGTGTCATCCTCCACAGCCCATGGGGAGTACATCCGAGATCCCATCGCCTGGAATTCCCCTCACTCTGCGATATCCATGCGATGCTCATCACAGGTAGCTACAATATGTACACTAAGATACAAAGCATGGAATTTCTGCAGATACAGGGCTAAACTGAGTCTGAAATGCCCTCACATGTCCAGTAGAGCCAATTGCAAGAGAGGAGTTCAATTCCTAGCAGTGGCCACACCGACACTTTCATGGCCCCATTCCTAAGAGTTCCCAGCCAAGTCAGACTCCCTCATCTAATATCTAAATTCTCTCCTCATAATCTTAGCTTTTGGTAAGTCTAGCCCTCATCTATACTAACCAGGGCCGTACTTTTGAACAGTCTGACCAAAGTAAATGCTCCCTGGGGCCAAGAGGGGAGGGAGAGGAACTTCCCAGGTGAATCGGTGAGATGTGCCCTATGCACAGATTGACTTTACAGCACTTGAACTCCATGAACGCAAATCATCTTAAAAAATCCGTGAAGGAAAGAGCACGTAAAACTGCCCTTGCTCTTTCTCCTTCTTTCCTTTCACTTTATCCTGTCAGCACTGCATATATCAAACTGGAGCTCTGGGTTTTAACTAGGCTTTACTGTTTCATTCTGCTTCATGAATTTTTCAGTGTTTACACTTATGCTTAATATAATAAGATTGATAATGCAGCTGCCTGATAGATTCTCATCCAGGCTTCTCAGCTAGAGAGATTCTTATTCTTTCTTCCTAATTTCTGTAATATCCAAAAGTTCATTTTCACCTTTTGCATCTTGATGCTGTTTTTCATCTTTCACATATTCATCTCCTGAAACAATGTCTTCAAGGTAACAACATTTACCCAGTGGATTTATATGACCGGGATGTGATGTGCTGCCCATACTGCTGCAGCCAGGGCACTGCTTCCCTCCCACAGGGAGGATGGTGGAGCAAGTGGAGATCTTTACCCTGAGGAGCTCTGTGAGCTGCAGTGCCACTGCAGTATGTCAGCTGTGTTGTCCCAATAGAGGAGGATGGCATCCATGTACTCAAAGTCCCAACAGCTTTCACTTGTGAGCACAAGAAAAAAAAATCAAAAGAAAATTAAGAAGCCAGAGAAAAGTGGGATTAGTAAATATATACATGATTTACAGCCCAGAAGACTGTATGCTTTGCCTCTTTCAGCCTTATGATCCAAAAACAATGGTCAATGAAAATGACTGGCAGCGAAATTAAAACAATATATAAAAGGGAGTAAGACTTTAAGCAGCATGAGTTGACTTTACTGCATGGGAAATCAATGAGACACACAGTTTAGTGGGGTTAGAAAGGGGAGCAGGATGTTCTCATAATCAAAGTGCAGAATAAGCAGCAGAAGGATGTTTGATGCAATATTTTAGGGCTCATCGTCCTTCCAGACCCCTCACCACTGTACACATCTCCCACCCCCTCCTTCCTTCCTTCCTTCTTTCCTTCTTCCCTCTAGAGAAACTCTGCCTGGTTCTTAATTATTAAAAAAAAAAAGAAGATAAAAACACACACATGCACACACAAAATATCCAACACACAAAATAAACCCTCAATAAAATAAATTCAAGTCACAGCTCATTGATGAAACATTTTTAATGGCCCATCTCTTAAACTGGCAAAAGTACTTGCACACTTACCCAACCCTCAGTATCTTGGGAATATCCTGTATGTCAGCATGACTCGTCACTCAGTGCATGATAAGTACGTGTTTAAGTGAAATGCTGCCCAAGGACCCTTAAAGTAAGGATGTTTCAGCTGTCTTTTTTCAAGAAAGCTCATGACTTTTGTATGGTCACTATTCCTGTGAGACATCCCAATTAAAAATTACACAGATGGAGCACTTGGATCTGGGATCCTTTCAATAATTTATGGATCAAAAAAAGCCCTTGTTCTTCTTGCCAACAACACACCTGTCACAGCAATACTCTAGGTGTCTAAGAACTGATTTTTTTTAACTTTTTGGGGCCCAAAAACTATGTTTTTTTTTTTCTCCAATTTAGTCATTATCACTTCAAAATGTATGTTGCTCCTTCATTTAAATGATAGGATTGAGACCAAGGTTCTAAAAAAGTTTAAAAAGTTGAACAGTACTGAATTTGTTTTCATAGTGCCACTAAATTCTTTAAAATTTTTCAAGGGAAGACAGGTGGAGATATGGATTCTTTGTCTGTAAAGAACTATGAAAATTCCTGGATAAAGATCAGGAATTGTTGGTTGTCCACTAGAGCTGATACACATCCTGCATTGCACAGTGCTACAAGGTTTGTCAAAGATGAGACAAAAAAATCTCCTAAAACCTTTCCTAAGCCAATCCCACAGCCACTAAACCCATCTCTTCCTGGGGCCGTGAACAACTGCTGTTCCTTTGGAGAAGAGGAGTCCGTGAACTGATTGCGAACAAAAAATTACACCACCATGCACCACGTGAAAAAAGATGGAAGGAAATGAAAGATATGGAGACACAAAGTTTGCTTTTTATTTGGCTGCAAAGGAAAGCCTCTGACTCAGATGTGCAAAATAGCTCATGTTTTCACTCAATTTTATTTAGGGGTTGTGCAGTTTTATTTTTATTCTTCAAAAACTCTGATGGGCTGCATATGACTAACACAGCATCAGATGACTTTGCTTCTCAATGTCATGGCCATGTCAGGAACTGATTTAAAGAACTCAGTAAAACTACAGGCAAAATGTTTGGTGATCTTCAGATAAGTACTGATGTATACATAAACATTTCGGTTCCATGATGCTTAAAGAAAAAAACAAACAAACCCTGATTAAAATAAGCAGGAGTTTTAATTCAAATTTTTATCTCTGTATTTATTCTTGTCACAGTAAACTTGTAAAAGCAGCTTAAGCTGTGCTTTTAAAGATTATATCTGAGTGCTGATATTTTCTAATATGTTTGAGGATAATTGGAGCTGTCACCTATTATTATTAATCACACCCTTGGGTAAATGTTTTGACAATACATATGCAGGGCCAATTAAAAAACATTAAAAATTGCAACCCTGACACTTTCTTGTCACTGCTCTTAATGATGGCATCATTGCTAATCTAGTCATTTGAGTCTCAAAATATTTACAGTGTTTACTTAAGACTGCAACAAGGAAGCTTGCTCTCCTATCAGAGTAAGAAAAGTTGAAAGAAAGAAAAAGAAAATTTTAAAGCTGTCCTGATGTGTAATTGTTATTAATGGATAATGATTTGTCACTGGAAAATCTTTTGAAAGTTTCCCATCCTGGTATGACGTATTTCAAGTGTTAGGTTCTTGTGGGGAAAAAAAGTAAACTCTTTCATAAAATTCAGAATTTTTCATACACCCTGACTTCACATCTATTTTCATAATCTTGTCTTATTTTTAAAGAAGTTGCATGGCAATCCAAAAAGCAAAAAAGTCAGCTCAGCATCAGCTTTCACAGGCAGAGGTGATGCCATGACCTCCTCAGCTGTGACTTTCTGCACCCAGCCCTCTGTTGAATGCTCTGCAGTAATTTCCCCATTTCCACCATTCAGGTATGAACATGTGCAAAATTCAGACTAGGTAAATCTAACGTTTTCATTGTAAAAGTCTTCTTGCCTCTGTTCACTAAAAACAGGCAGGTTTGCCCCCTGATTCCTGTAGGGCTTTGCCCTCCCTTATCCCTTCCCTTTCCAATACAAAAGAAGACCACAGCACTTTCTACTGTAGGAAGCTGTAGTTAAAAGTTACGGTTGCCTTCTCAGTGTGTGTTTCTGCTAGGAAGACTTAACTGCTCTCTGGGGCCAGTTTTTTTCACTGGTGCATATGTATTACTTGTAGTACGAGCAGACCTGGCCAAGCATAGCCTTCCCTGCTGTTAGCTTTCTGTTTGCATTATGACTTCATTTACTGCTGAAATTAAACCTCTCTGTGTGTGTATGCATGTGAGTTGTGATTTCCCTGGGAATATTAGCAGGGGCTGAAATTCAAGTGTAACTGTGGAAAGCATTAACTGCCTCAAAACTTCTTTTTCCTTTTCCTCCTCATCCCCTTATCAAGTTCAAATAGCAATCACAAGCAGTATCTCTTCCTTCCCCCACGTGCTGCAAGTCCCAATTCACAGCAGGCCTGCTCCAAAGTCAGTTGAAAGACACCCAAGGATGTGCACATCCTCTCATTTGGGACTGCCTGTGAGAGATGGAAGCTGAGATGAGTGCATGCTGCTGCTGCTATCACACTCATGGCTGCAGCCAACTTTGTGTGGGGAGGCATGAGGCAAGTACAGAGCATCAGAGGTGATCCACCCTGCAAGAGAAAAAATCAAATAACCAAGTGTAATGGAGAGGGTGTGTGGGGTTGGTGTGATGTAAAGATACAGTCATGAATCCTTAAAAGCAGCAGAAGAAGAATGCAAAGCATCAGCTGAATAATAATAGGGAATCCTGAAGATTTGAATCAAAGATTTTAAGCCAAAATTTATGGATGTGGATGCTGGTCCTCACCTCCACAGTGTCAGACTTGCACTGGAGTTACTGAACATTGCTGCCATCCTTGCTCGCTGGAGTAACCAGGCTTCACATCAGTCCTTCTCTTTCTAACACTGTCCCCTATTTTGTTGGCAAAACAGAAATTGTCATAGAATCCTTAAATGGTTTGGGTTGGAAGGGACCTTTAAAGATCATATTAGTCCAACCCCCGGCAGTGAGTAGGGACATCTTCAGCCAGACCGGGTTGCTCATTACTCTAGGTCAGCCTGGCTGTCAGTCCTCCTCATCAGACTCCAGGAGATGTTCTTGGAAGGCTCTTAAGCTAACAGTGGAAATGGACTTGGCTGATACACAGCATGGTACAAATTACGAAGCCTCTACTGCAAAAGACCTTGCTGAAATCAGTGTTAGAGTGAAGATCAGCTTGCCCTTTTCCCTCCAGGAAGTGCAAGTCCTTGCGATACCCAGGAACTCGTTTTGGTGCAGGTCACCTCATTCCAAATATTGCAAAGAAAACGGGGATGCCTGAACCAGGGGCCGTGAAGTTCCATCTGGATTTGAGAAGCTAAAGGCTCAATCACTTCTGCTCTGCAGTCTCTTCAAGTGGAAATGAAATTACTTCCCTTCCCCCTCTCTATTTAAAGGAATTAATGATGTTTTCTGTCCTGCCTATCTAAAGAGAGCAAATAATTGGAAGAGAATTGATCTTTTGAAGCAACAACATCAGCGCAGCCTTCTTCCCCCCCCCCCACTCCTTCTACCTAATTCCTACTTTGGCAGAAGGAAGGTTTATGAAGGAAATTAGTTTCACCATTTGCATACACCAATATATTTAGCTGGTGGCTGTGCAGGTCCAATTAACTCAACTAACAATATGGGTGAAATTAGGTTATTGGATTATACTTGTAGCCAATTAGAGTTGCCACGGTTGAATTACTGCCTTTCTTAACCATATTTAAAGTTAAGAAACATGTTGATGGTGAGACTAGATGGTTTTGCTCCCTCTGGCTCCAAGAATAAAATACTTCTATTTCCCCACAAAACACCTTAGAATCCAAGAGAGTGTGCATATGGGCATGGATGTGTTTTATCATCAGGCACAGCTAATCTTGTGCATTTGGTCAGATCAGAACTGATTTATGAAAGCAAACTGATCCTATTATTATTTGTTGTGCTTCTCTGGACTTCTTCCACAGAAAGCAAAACTGGAAGATGCACCTGCTGTACTCCAATCCAAAATGGGCTCTCCCTGCACAGGACCTGAGGCAGGGTTAGTGTGTATTTCAACTCCTTAGTGTCAAAGACTCAGTGGATCCCCTACTGATCCAATGTAAACATGACCATGTTTTCTTAACAAGGTACACTTTTTTTCCCCTCCTGTAAATGGTAAAGGCCATTTGGATTCACAAATCCATTTCTCTCACAAAAGGAAATTTTCCTGATAAAACTAAAGTCCATCCCATTTTCAAGTGCTTGCAGAGGAGAACTAAAGACAAACTTACTGTTTCGGGTCCTGGGTATATCTGCTCCATATTTCTCACAAGGAGTTTGTATTTCTTCACAAAATCGCTTCAACATCAAAGCATATTTCATGGGTTCTGCTTAGAAAAGGCCACAGAACATGAGCTCCACAAAAGAAAGCTCTGTCCTGAGAGAAGCTGGAAGCTTTTGCTCCTGTGCAGTAGTGGTGGTGATTTCACAAAATAAATTGGCTATTTCAAAAGGGGAAACAAACTTTTGGATCAGAG
The DNA here is from genome assembly GCA_014706295.1 of Lycocorax pyrrhopterus obiensis. Taxonomy (NCBI): domain Eukaryota; kingdom Metazoa; phylum Chordata; class Aves; order Passeriformes; family Paradisaeidae; genus Lycocorax; species Lycocorax pyrrhopterus. The sequence continues at coordinate 25,970,462 of JACSVZ010000008.1, forward strand.
GAACTGGTTCATGGATGAAAAAACAAACTTTACAATGTATTTTAATGAGGAATTTTGAGGAATCTATGAATGATTTTAGAGTAAAGTGCATTAAAGTTGCTTCAAAAAGGAAAACTCCCATGTATCTTACAATGGACCAAACATCTATTTTGTTAAAATAATAACCAAGCTTTTCAGTGCCTTTCAGAATGAGCAAATTAGTTGAAACTGTCACAAATGGAGGAAAAATATCAATTATTTCAAAGAGCATGCCACTCCTGTTCAGCAAATGCTAGCACTTTTTTTCCAAGAAAGATTGCTTTCACTCAGGTCTGTCAGAGGCTGTGCATAAAGTTGTGCAGGAGAAAGGAGACTGTTCACCCTCCCCAGGAGCTGCCCATGAAGATGACACCTCGGCTGTGCCTGTCCTGACTGGGGATGAGAGCATCCAGGATTGAGCCTGCAGAGGGGACTCCCACCGTTCCCAACCGTGCTCCCCTTGGACAAGCCTTTCCTCATTTGCCTGCCAGCAGAAGGGACAGGTTTTAGGCTGGGCTGCTGCACAGCCAGAGGTCAGAAAGGTACTCGATATCCCAGATCAGCCCAGCAGTGCCAACCCCCTGCCACACTCATTCCTTGCCAGTGGGACGCTGGGGCTGCCTGTCCATGAATCCGCCCATTCAGGCTCCGTCCTGCCGGAGCAGTGCCCTCAGCCACTGACGGACAGGGCCACCGGCAAGGCCACGTTCTCCCCCTCTCCACCACACAAGGCCATTGTCCTTCACAGATGCTAATGGACTGGGAAGCTTCCTGAGACACAAGGCCTCTCATTGTCCCTGGGAAGTGCTTTCGCTTGTCCTTCTCTTTCAGCTGGACCCAGCTACACGCCAGTTACTTCCCAGACATAATGCTGCCCTTTGTGGCTGTCTCCAACACCACTTGGGAATGCTCTAATGGGGACAGGCCCAGAGCATGAAATGAAGGGATTGTGTTAGCTGAATTGCCAGGCATTCTGGAGAAGGCCAGGGGCTCCAAGAAGGTGCCAGTCCTTTCAGGGTTTCACTGGTTGCCTCGTCTCATCTGCCTTCCCCTCCAGAGCCTTACCATCTTCTTACAACCTCCAGTTACAATAAAGAGTTTTAACCCTGTACCTAATGCACCTCCTTCATGCCTCCGAGCTTCCAAGTACGTGAACTTTGCATGTCCAAACTACAGACAAACTGAGATTTCTATGCAAACTGGGTAGCCTGTTAAATTGCTTTTTCCCACTCAGTGGGAGCTTTTGCATCGATGAGGGGACAAAAGCCTCTCTCTTCATAGTGTTTGACATTCTCACTGCTCCTGGGGCTGCCAGAATCACTGCCCTGTTTATCAAACTGTTATGTCCTCCCAGCAAGGAGATGGTACCACAACACACAGTGGATCTAGACAGACCCTGCTGTAATATAAGAGCATGCTCTGTATGCAAATAATGAATGAGGATGCTGTTCCTGGGAGCAATTCTGTTCCCTTGATAAGTGAAATGGCTCCAGTGTGATTCAGGGCAAGGAAGAGCACAATCAACCATCCATCTGAAGTACTGACACACAGCACATTAACTGGCTAATTGCTTGATTCGTTCTCCTAGATGTTATCTAAAGAGAGCAGCAAGGACCCCAGAGAACCCCTTTATTAACTGTTGTTAATAAACAACAGTTTATTAATCACTCACAGTAATGAGTCCTGCAAGAGGTTTAAGACAGTGGAAAAAAATCTGTTTTTTCCTAAAAGCTGACTTGATTCAACACAGCTTCATGGGTGCAAGGTATGGTCATGTGTCCAAATGCAGGTACACTTTATGAAGGTGTTCTGCTTTTGCAAAACAGAGCAGTGACAACCCTTGTACTTTTGGTGTTGAGCTGATCACTATTTTGGAGGGGGAAGAATAGGAGAAAAGGAAGGTAAAAATAATTTCATTCCACTATTATCCCCATATCCCCAGCCTGACTGCTTAAAAGGAAGCCTGAAGGAGGTAACATGTTCTTCCAGCTGGCCTTGGGGAGTACAGGAAGCCTGGAGTGCTGTCTCCTGCTTTTACACTGTCCAAAAAAATTCACGTTTTGAGCTTTTTGAAAGCACAGATACAGACTTTGGTTTTAACCTCTGCCCAAAAGGAAATGTAGTATGAAAACAGGAGAGCTGGAAGGGTCTGCAAAGAGAGTAGAGTGGCAGGTACATTTGAAGTCTCCTGTGGTTGCTCTTGCCCAGCATATGGCACAGGCGTGTGCTACCTCCAAACTCAACTGACAGGCACAAAGGTCCTTTTAATTACAATGGCACATATATTATTTTATCAGATTATCCCAGAAGTGAAACACATCACACTTGAACTGTCCTACAATTTTTCATCAGTGTGTTAGAAAGACCTGGTAAAAGTCAGATGGGAGAGCAACTGAAAGTGAGCACATAGTAAATAGACATCCGGGTCTGCTTTTCTAAGCCTCATCTACTGTGAGTTAAGTTCCAGTTTTAGTCCTGCACAGCATTAAGCTACTGAAGTATTCAATGGGTCTGTGAAAGAATAATAGGAAGTTATGGGTCTTGAAAGTTTAATATCCCCCTGCAAGATTAAATGGGACTATTTATTTCTTACTGTGATTTATAGTGCTCCCTTATGTTGGCACTCACACATCATAGGCAAAAAAAAAAAGAGATTAATAACAAGAGAAGACTAAGATAGAAAACATTTCAGTGGACTTTCAAATGCCTCCTTTCTATGAAGTTGCACTATCCAAGGAGTGACTTACTGAGCAGAAAAAGTTGTTAAACTTATATCCCCTTTTTTTTGAATTCTGCACTCTTTGAGCGTGTCATCCAAGCTGCTTTTCCTGCAATAATAACAAGGGTGGTGAACAGCTGGAATCTCATATCTCTGACTCCTTGGACCCTGCATGATGACAACATTTACCAGCATTTTACTGCTGTTCCCAGAATCTGAACTGAATTTCTATATAAGAAACAGAGTGCACCAATGGGCACGTCAGGACCTTTCTTGAGCACCACAACCTAATGAGCTGTTAGAGGTAAACATTTGTGTTCTGAGGTGAGTCTGGTCTTGAGCCATGTAGCACCCCTCACAGCTGTGAAGCTGTTGTGTTTTTTGTCCTAGGTACACTAAGATGACATTCACGGGCAAAATACATCTCTTAATCTTTGTGTGGGAAAATCACATATGGACAACTGTATTCAAAACATAGACAACATCTATGTAAATTGAAGTAAAATTGAAGTTGTGGTGTCAGGCCTATTAAAGGAGATCAGGCCTGAGCTTTCTTCTTCCTTCAACATACATTTATAGAGTACATGTCCCTCCCCAGGGTTTCAAAATGATTTACCATTAAATTAGTATCATTATCCTCAGGAGTTAAGTGCTGTGAAATTGTGATTATTTACATTGAAATCTGATGCTCTACAAGGTAAAATGACACGCCTGAGGTTCTTGTGAGCCAATTTCATCAACAGAAATGAGTCGCTGCAGTCCCAAACTACCTTCTTTGTCAAAATGAACATGAACTAATTTATGTGTTTTTTGAAGCATTCAGCCCACTTCAGCTTCAGATCTTTCTTTTTGTTGTTGTTGAATTGTTCAGTATGATGGGAATTTGCAAACCATAATATAGCAGAAAATAGAAGAGAAGGCAATACTTTTTATGCTCACTATCAATTGAATAGGACTGTCACTTTATCCAGTACCAGGTGGTTTTTATTTAAATTGCCAAGCACGTGTCTGCTTGGTGGGCAGATGGGCAATCCATGTGTTTGTATCTGAAGGTAGGCAGTGTATGTCTGTCTGCTCTTTGAATAATTCCTTCTCCAGAAAAGGAGGTGACAATTTAAAGGAAATCATAACTTTCTAAAAAGAGCCACAGGGCAACTTCAATTCCCATAGGACCCAAAGAGATCAGAGGAACCAAGGAAGTGAAATGGGGTTTCCTGGCACTTCCCACAGCAGATCTCAGTTTTGAGGTTTGTTGTTCTCACACAGGTGTTCAAGAGCCAGGTTGCTATTTACACAGCACTGCCACTGACATAACAAACCCCTCCAGACCCAGTCACACAGGAACACAACGTGCGATTTGTCAGCCTCCTACCAGCTCACGTGCCCAGCGGTCAGCCAGCACTGTAGCATTGCACACACAGCACCCTCATCCCCACGCCCTGAAGAAAGGGCTGGAAATGTTTAAAGGCTTTTAAGTAGGAGCAGCTAAGGAGAAAACTGGATAAAATTCAGGGCATGGTTAGGTGCAGCCACGGTGAGAATCCTTGTAATATGGACATACCTGAGGTGGGTTTAAATTACCAGCCATCTGTAACAGTTACAGTCCAGAGCTCAGCAGCAGCTTACTGCAAAATCAGAGCAGTATCTGTGTAGATGCTTCTAGCACCTTGAAAACTAATGCTGATATATCCAGAGCGCAGAAAGATATCAAGTCTGAAAGAAGAAAATGTCTGAATTGGAAAGAGGAGTATACAACATGTTGAAGAGCAGGTAATATATTTCAAACAGGCTGAGGTTTAGGTGATGCTCATTCCAGAAAGGGTTATTTGGGAACTGATTAGGGCTAAGATGTAGAGAACAGAGCACAGAAAGCAATCTTGTAATGGGAGAGAGGCAGATGAAGTGCCTCAGGACAACCTCCACAAGAAGCAGGAGATCAAATGTAGCCAGTCACTATTTATTTTTTATTTTATAATTATTTATTATAATTACTTAAAATTTACAGTATCAAAAGCTGAGTGGAAAAAGGGCACTAGAATCTGACCCAGCCAATCATATCCAAATTAGGAAAATATTGCCCAACCCATGAAGGAGGTTGAAACCATTGAAGCTGCTTTGGGAAGGGGAGCACGCATTCACGTGCAGCTCGTAGGTAAGATCACATACTTTGAAGTTTGCAATGCCAGGGCATGGAAAGTAAATGCCCCGAAGTTTGCTGTTGATAAATGATTGTGCTTTTGAAATGGTAATACAAATGCACTGAGTCGTGAAATGCAGCTATTATAATTAATCTTGCAATATTGTAAATCTGTTGGAGACAGATAACATGAGAATTTTGCTCTACTGTTTCACACTACAGCAAAAAACAATAAAGTTGTGTTCAGAAAGAAACCTGGAGCCTAAATATCTCCAGGTGACTTTGGTGATTAAAAAAAAATCTGTTTACATAACCTTTCAGAAAAAGCCAACATTATGCATAACATCAGTTTGCTCCACTCTAAAACTGCCCTAAGAACTACGTGAAGAATAAAGATATATTCTATATTATTTTAATTTTTATAGATAACTTAAGCAATTGAATGAACATCCAAGGGCTTGGGAAATTTGGAATTTGGTTGGTAGGTTGTGTTTTGAGACATTGTCACTAGAACATTTATAACAGCAACTATTCTTCAGTTATGGATCTCAAAATCAAAAATATCCTTTATACAAAGTGGATTTAGGGATATTTCAGTCTATTTCAGTCAGTAAGTTCCCTCATTTTCTGCATTGCAAATACCTTTTCTACAACTCCTCTTACTAACAGACAAAAGGAACATCCAGCTACCAACACAAAGTTTGGACATCCACCTTTACAGCCTTTGATAAAACTTCCTCAGATCAGAGACAAACACGCATGAAAGAAACTTAACACTGGCATCACAAAGGAAAAATGCTGGAGAAGCTTGAAAATCAGTCTGTGACTTTTTGCCTTTTATATTATGTCTAAATTTTGTTTCTAAGATGTCAAGAACAGTTGCAGCCTCGGATGAAACAGGGATTGTGTGCTTTCTTGAATCCCATTGTAATGGATTGATTGAAGTTGCTCTCCTCAGTTGCATGGATAAGCATTGACTTCTGGAAGTTTCCATGTCTGGTAAAAATAAAACAGACCTTTTGTTCTCCAAAGAGGGGGTCTTGGGTATCCAGGCTGGGTAACATCTTCAAATAGTGATACAACCCTTAAGTAGAAAACTGTCCTGTCCTATTTCCTCCTGTTTAGTCTCATGAGGTCTTGGGTCTCAGCTCAAGTAAATCATAACACTTTTAGTACTTATTGCTGCAAGTAATACAGATCTGGACCGGGTGATTTCTAAAACCTGGTGACTCACATTCCTCGAGAAACAGGTGTCTTGGGCCTATTACCAGTGCCAAACAAAATCTTCTCTAGTTTAACCCCCCACATGTCTTCTCAGCATAAAGATGTTCCTGAAGCAGCATGAAACTGGCTGGACATTGCCCTCCCTACCCTGACTATATGCACAGAAAAAGGATTGTGAGCAGAAGCAAGAAATGGGGAACAGGACTTCAGTCTGGATCCGTGCCACTTCAGATTTTGGCTCTTGTTTTCACTTTCTTTTTGTCTGGTAAAATCTGAGCAGCCTCATTTTCGGATGGACAACAGAACTCAGAGTACTGCCGAAATAACCTTCATTGCTAATTCTAACCTGTTATCTTCATGCCTGCTGGAATGAATACAACCTTTTCATAGCACCATGGCTGGTGCTCAGCAGGAGAGAGGGCAGGTAACTCGTTTGGAAAATTCACCATGCAATCATTCTATCACTCTGCAAGAGTAGCAGTGTTTAGTGTCTCCATTTCTCTCTCTTTTTTCTCTCTGTCCCTTTTTTTTTTTAACTGTGTTCTTTCATTGGATACACTTCTAAGTACTTTTTGGAGACTATGAATGGATGCAAGGATGGACATGCCTGGATCTATGGAGGTAAAAAGGGTGTCAGTGATTCATTTTTAAGAAGTAGATCCCATGCACGTAAATACCTACAAATTTCAGGAAGAAAAGCTCTACTAGCTGAGGAGGGGAAAAGCACTGCTTTAGCTTTTCATTAAATATATGTCTCCAAGCATTCAATGAGAAATTCAAAGCTAATCATAACTATAATTAACATTGCTCAGCATTGACTGGCATCTTCACTCTGAAGGATAGCATCACTCCTCCTAGAACTGAGAACATCCAAGGGACATTACCACAGTAGGCAAATAATTAGCCTGGGAGATCCTCAAAGCTCCAAAGAAAGGACGTAGTGCCGATCTTCTGCCTCTGTGAACCTGCCTTGGTTCCCTCTACTTGTGCTCCCTCTTGCTGTCCCCTCTCTGGTAGGCTGGTGGTCAAGCCTAGCTCTGCAACTGGCTCCTCTGGGATTTCTTTGGTTTTCAGTTACGCTTCTGCCTGGGAGTAAAGCAGGAAAGTTAAGAAACTTGGATCCCTGGAAGCATTCTTACCTAGCTTTGCTTCGTCTCCACTTTCTGACCACCTTTACAAGGACCTGGAATCCAGTTTCCGAGTCCCTTATCTCTGTGACTTGACTGTAGCAGCCACTGCCTCTCCCACCACTTCATCCTGCTCTCTGACCTACACAACTGCTCACCAATTTAGTTTTCCTCCCGAGAGTCTCTTACAGGTGATAGTCCAGAGGCAATTCTGTGTCTAAAGGTTTTCTGGATCCCCAAAGAAAGGATCTCCATGACCTCCTTTCTAGCTCCCGCCGTGTTTCCAAGCTGCCTTCCTCTCAGGTGCTGAACTTCCCTTGTAAAGCAGGGCAGCACTACCAGAGTATTTGATCCCCATCACTCTTGAAGGAGCAGACAACACTTGAAAAAAGGTTTTGTAGCTAAACCAGATTTGAGTTCATACAGAAAGAAAATGTGTAAAGTCTCTTTCTCCTGCAATCACAATGTCATCTTTTGTTCTGGCCACATCCTGGGTTTTCTTGAGCATGAACAGCCACCAGTAGAAATTTCATCAGTGTTATTAGGACCACCAAAAACAGAAGTGTCTCAGCATGTTTTGTTCTTGATCTTGCTTGTATCACACACAAAGCACACTTTCTGTTGTCATTTTTCTCCCCTTGCAATCTCATGTCTTCAAGGAAGAAAATCAAGCCTGAACAGTGAAAGTTCCAGGACAAACGTTTTGTTGAGCACTTCCCCTTTGATGTAAGCAGCTGATACATACAGAAGCAGCATCAATCAGAATTGTTTAGAGAAAAAAACCCCAAAACCCTCATTCCAGCCCTAGTTCTGCTTGTCCTTATTCATGCAGAACTTCACCATTCTCTGTAACCAGTCCCACAACCACACGTTATGCTCCTCTGTTTCCTGCAGCGCTCAGTAACACAGGAGTGTCACAGGACACGGGCATTTGTGGGCAATTCAGGGCAGTTGGGGGTACAATTCCCCATCAGCTTGCTTTGGGTCAACCTCTCCCTCTCAAAACCTCTGTGTTCTCTAGGGTCAGTTCTCACAATTGTGGCTGTGCTGCCCTTCAGAAGGATCCAACCTGCACAAACCTGCTGAAAGAGTATGAGAAGCTCTCCATTCCCATCTTGCCTGCATGGCTGTGAAATGGTGGCAGAGCTTCTCACCTGATGCTGAAGCATTTTGAGTCTGTCTCAGGTAGCAGCTGAGACACAGCTCACCCCAGAAACAGGTGAATACTCAGTAGGTTACCTTTGCTTTTCATCTCAGCAGTCTCCAAAGAAGAGCTTGCAGTGTCAGTGCTTTCTTTGATACACAGATTTTGGATGGTGGCTGTTGAGATCAGCAAACATTTGCTCTTTAACTTCCTTTCTCTAGGTACAGTTTTGTACATGGTACAATGGTGGCTCCTCAGATACAGAAACTGAGGAACAGAGATCCCCAACAGAGAGATTACACCATCCAGCTTTTTGGATTCAGCTTGCATTTGTGACTTAAAAACTAATCCAGATAAAACAAGGGAAGCTGACACTTCATGTGTGAAGCCCTGACTTCAGGTCACTCCTTTTCTTTTATGGCAAGAAACCAACCTGCAGGGCCTCAGTGTGAGCTGCAATTTAGCAGTAGGACAGAAAAATAGTTTTGTAGAAAAAGGGCTTGTTCGTTTTGCTAAGAATTGTTGGAACAATTTCTTCTTCTGTCATGAATGCTGACAGGGACCTTCTTTTAACCTGTCACTCAGTCAAAAACTGTAGCTGCAAGATGTGGTTATTTATCTTCTTTGGAAAGTTGAGAACATTGAGGGAAAGAGTTCCCCCAAAAGCATCCCTAGGAGCAGACTCTACAGATGAATTTTCAGTGCATGACAGCAGTAATTGTTTCACTGGAAGTTTATTGGAGAAAAAAAAAAAAAAGAAAAAAATGTAGGCCTCATTATGAATCTGGTCTGCATTGAGAGCAATCATGTTAAAAGTAGAAGCTGCAATTTAATATATGTAGAAGATGGGACTTTATTCCACACTCAGAAAAAGGAATGTGCTATTAATGAGAGAATATAAAAAGAGCTTAAAAGGGGTACAAAGGGACCCTTTTTACATATGTACCTCATCTCTTTTGAACTTCTCTGTAAAGAGAAGACACAGTACTCTCCTTCATTTAATGTTCTGGCCTGTGAGTGCTTCAGAGCAGTGCGTTCTCTTGGCACTTCAATGACAAAGTGGGCAGTGAGGAGCCAGCCTGGTTGAAGGCAGCAATTTCCCCTTTTTGGCAAAGCTGCTTGTCAGGGGATGCCCAAGAAACAAGGTGTGGAGCATACCTGGCAACTATTTCAATCTAAACCCAATCCTCTGTTTAGATCTGGAACATCTGAGGAAAAGTGATGCATTACTAATGGGGTCATTGAGACTGTGGGGTGTGATCCTGGAGCGTGGACCACCAGGCTTGCCTTTCCCTGGGGGAATCTGGAGCACTGCAGGGCCAATGACAGGGGCCATGGCACACAGTCCATCAGTCCTGCAGCTTCAGCACAGAAGAAGGAAAGGAAGATGCAGTATTGGCTGCTTTGCCATAAACCTGCAAACGTGTCCTGATACTCCAGGACTGCCCTCCCAAACACTCCGATATCCTCTCCGCAGTATATCCAAGATATGTGGAAAGGCTGGGAAGTTACACATGCTTACAGAATACCCAGACCTCCCAGGACTTAGGCAAAATACCCAAGGGCACTTCAAATGGCATTGCACACTTAAAATATGCCTATCTGATGGAAAATGGTACAAATTAAATAAATCGTAACAATCAGCACTTTAAATTGCAACGATCAATGCACTCACCCAACAAAGATGGTATAGTAAGAGATTCACACATTTCTAAAACAATTGTTAGGTTTATTACCTATCAGCTAAGAAGCAGGCGAGTTCTGAGGGCTTGATAAGATTTCTAGGTCTGGATTCAAAAATGTATGTTTAGACCCTGGTTTGCAACCAGGTAATGCTTGCCTTAATCACCACAACATCGAATGCATCCCTGGTCATCCAGCTGCAGAAAAGAATGCATCCTGATCCCATCACCTCATGTATGCCATGGGATATGTCATGGCTGCATGCTGTGATCCTCTAAAAAGAGATGTTATCCATGCTCATGGCAAGAATCAGTGCCAGCCTCCAAAATATTGTGATCTAAAAAATCATGATATATTATGAAAAATACTCATGGTCTAGAAAGAAAAGCAGATAACAACTCTAGGAGAGTGATGAACAGACAGTAGGCGAAACACAGAGAAACTAGGGTGCCAGGGCTCATCTAAAAACAATGGTCAGGTGGGAAATGGACTTTAACATTAGAAACGGACCAAGAATTGAATTTTAAATCAATGAAGAATTTTGAAAGCTGTAGAATCATTTTATTTAAGGAATAATTAAACCGCTCATCCTGATCCAATAAATATTGAATTTCAGTGTTGATAATTTAAAGGAAAATAGGAAAATAAATAAGTCCTGTACCAAAATTTTGAAATATATCATGTAAAAGTGTTGGAAAGAAACTACTGATTTAAATGGATTTCAGGATTCTTGGTGTTTTTATCTAATCATAAACAGCTGTGGGAAAGCAAAGCAAATTTGTTCTTTGTGTCTGTGCCATGAAATCTGCATTCTCTGGAAATTCTAAGAGTGGAAAATTAATTTCGTTTTATAAGACCACCTTAGAAAATAAAGACTGCTGACTTGTAAAGGCCAAATTATATTTAAAGATATGTACATAAACAGCTTCAGCTGCTTGTTTTTCTGTGTTTGCTGGCAAAGCTTTTATTGCTATAGATTCTTTTTCTAAAAAAAGACCCTTCCAACTGAAGATTAGTTAGATTCAAACTATGTCAGAAGATGAGGTATTTCAGCTGGTAGAGAACACAAGGCAGAAAATGATTATAATTTTTAACAGAAGGAAGAATAGAAAAGCAAGGCTTTCAAGTTAAGAGAAAAGTCTGCCTGCTGCAAGCAAATCTTTTTAGAAATAATTGTCTATGATTAGTGTTTTAAAATCTGCAGAAACGCTGTCTTGCTATTGAGCAGAGACAATGCTGAGTTGAAACAGAAATGTGTAAAGGGAAGAAGAGGAATTGAATCATTTTATTTCTATACTTACACCTGGACACATTGAAGCTCTGCGTGTCTCTTGCAGAGTGCTGCCAGCCGGAGATCTTCGCCTGCTGCGAAGGCATCTATGGCACCAGCAGAACACTCGCCAGAGCCTGGAGCTGCTGGCCTGATTTTTGTCAGGGACACTGTGGGTGACTGTGTGAATCTCCTCTTCACCTGCCTCAGCGAGCCAGAAGTGCTAATTGCAGTGTTAGGATCCAGGGAACCCAATTACATTACAATCCCTGCCTCATTTGCAGGATGTGTGTCCAGTGGGCACTGGGGCTTACTGGGGGTCACTGGCCCCTAACAGATACACAAGGGTTGTATCCCAGCCCCTTAACCTGCCTTGGATGTTGGCAGTAGCAGACATTTAGGGAACTGGTGCATCAAACAAGTTAAAAGGTTTCATTTCCTGAGAACCTTTTTCAGTTTCTGGCAATCGTCAGCTTCAAGATTTTCTGAGCAGGAATTTGCCTCAAGACTATGATGAATTAATGATGAACTGAACTCCAGGAGTATTTATCACACTCTGGAAATATTTCTTCCGTGGATTTTCCCACTGCTAAAACAAACCTCACACTTTGCTCCACCATTAGCACATTTTCCACCATCATTTCAGCACTGCCTTCACATAGAATTCACCACAGACCAATACCACAGACTTCTCCAGAGGAGTTTTCAGAGTTACCCCCATGGCTTAAACTGGTGGGTTAAGGCCGTCCCACTCTTTTCCATTCAATGATAACCCACATTGCTCATTCACTATCAGATCAGTGTGCCTGAAAAATGACAGGCTATTGGAATCCTGCAGAGGTATTTAGTGGCATTTGGATTACCGCGTGAATTTTAGGAGTACAGTTTGAGACTGGATCTAGCCAGGCTATGTCATGAAGAAAAGGCAGCCTGATTCCACGTGTCTGAGTGCACAGGCCACACCGGGCAGTGCTAATGAGCATCTACAGTCCCTATAACACAGCTGGTGCATGGATTCCTTTGCAAATCCCCTGAGCAGTTATTCTTTCTTATTATGCTAACGCAGAGAAGAAGCTGTTTATAATGTGGGAAGAGATCAAGAGAAAAAATGATCCACAGCCAGCCTGTTGAGCCCATAAATGCATCCAAACAGCAAGGCAGCGGAACAAAGTGATGGCTGTAACACCTACAATGTGGCTGGGCCTGTGTAATCCCCTTCCATCAGACTAGCTATTGATCAAACACATGGCAGGAAACACAGAACAAGATTTTGACAAGTTAGGTAGTACTTCTGCAGTCAACAGTTAAAAAGTAATTTATACTGTCCCAAACAGACAGGAAAGCCATAGTTAACAGTGAAAATTGCCTTATTTCCTGTGTCTCTAATGGACATGAATGCACAAGTATAAAATTTCATTGTTTATTTATGCTTTTGTTATATAGAAACTATAAGACTATTTAGTAATCCTCTCTTTCCTTCCTCTCCATGGAGTGCTGTCCGGTTGATTAGCTGAGATTTATTCACTTCACCCATGTGTTTTATCATTATTTTTAGTTGAAAATCAAAGTTGGAATTGTTAATTATATCAAAGGAGTGCTGGAATACATCCAGCAGGGTCAAATCTCCTCAATATTCCTGCCATCAGATCTACTGGTCAAGTCACCTCAATATCCCTGCCAGCAGATCTTCTGACAAAACTGAGTGAAAAGCTGCATTTCCAAATCCTGAAATACTGAATTGACCTCCAAATTTAAGTACAGAAATAATCAAATGGGTGTCTGGGGCTCAGAGACACTTTCACCCTCTCTCAGCCTTTGGGCAGGTAGCAAAAGCAAGCAAATTGAGAAACAGTTTTCCCAGCATGTTTCCTAAAACCAGCTTTAGGGATTGCAAGATTCCTCTCCTGGGATGAACACAATTTTCCTAGCCTGAGCTCCTGATACAAGGTATTTTGAAGTAATCAACATCAGTCAGGCAGGAGAACGCTGTTTCAGAGAGCTTTAAGTCTGAAAGAGATGATATCAGGCCCAAGCCAAACAGGAGTGTGGTGGGATGGGGAATACTGTACCACACCACACAATCCCCATGAACACTGGCACTCACACTGCACTTCTCTGAGCAAGGCAGGAGCCCTTACATCCTTAAAAAATTCCTCAGTTTGGTCCCTACTGCTTTTCTGGTGCTCAGGATAATGGAGGAAATCTATGAGCTGCAATAGAAATAAAACAAAAATGGTGTTATCTTTTCAGTAAAAGGCATGAGGATCATTAAAAGCAGATGTGGGTGGTGAGACTATTTTTTTTATCCACAGCCATATCATGACGTTTTTTGGGGGGTGGGGGAGGTAAGACTGAAAGCTGTTGAAAAAAAAAAGAAAGAAACCAAAAAGGAAAAAACCAAGCACAAACAAACAAACAAACAAACAAATAAAACCCTAAACATAAAAACAAAAAAACCCAACCCTCCCAAACAATGAAAAACGAAACCAAACAAGCAAACACAAACCAAAAAAAATTCTGACCAATACAGGAAAATCTTCTTTTTAACCTTTTCAGAGACAAGGCTTTCCTTGCAAACCAGGTGGCTGTTGGTTCTGCCTTTCAGCAATTTGCAAAATCCCTTTTAGCATCATTGTATGGTATCTGCACAAGCCATTTGAGAGGCTGGGATTTTTAAGAGTGTGCAGAGTCATCTGTTTTCCCAGAATTGCTCTTGTAGCAGAGACAATTTGAGGGAAGACCATTTGTTAAAAAGAAATTGAAATGGCTGACCAAAAGGTTTTCTTGGGAAAGGAAGAGCTTTGAAAGCTTAGGTAGGATTTGTATCTGGGGAAAAAATCCTCACTGTGAGCAGACAGGCCTCTGCAAGTTCTGCCAGAGCAAAGCAATGGGAAGAAATGAGATTTTGCAAACTCTCAACAGCAGGGTCTTCTCCCTTATCTGGATGCTTTTCCTGTGGTTTGTTTGGGAATTGAATAAGGCACATTTACTCAACAAGCCCAGGTGGAGCACCACATATTTAAAACCTTCCCCTCCACTGCCCCCTTCTTTTTTTTAACCAAAGTGGACTTCCCATTTTCACAAGACCTTTTGTTTGAAGCATGACCATCAAAAGCACGGCCCTGAGGGACCATGGAAACCAGAGGAGACGCGACAGGTTTGCTGTGGCCAGGAATGTGGCCAAACCAACAGTGAAGAGAAGAGAGGGGCCACCATTTTGGACCATCCTGTCCTTTGCAGTGCCTCTCTACAGTTGTAAGAGTCGCAGGCAGCTCTTGCCCTGTGCAAGGTCCGTGGGTGTGCCAGCACCAAGAGAGGCACAACCTCAGTTGGTGTAACTGATTGTTTGTTTGTAGTTGCACTTGTAAATCTGGGGGTCTTCCTTTCCCAGGTCTTACTTGCCAGAGCTTGTGCTTGGGTCACACTTCATTCTTGGGGTCATGGGACAGCCCTCTCCATCTGCTTATTCAAAGGGTGTAGAAGAGGTGGATGTGGGGAGAAGAAACCCACCAAAAAAAAAAAACATGCTGGCAAAACAGTTACCTTGAAGGTAACCCTTAAATCTCTAAATACAGAAAAGATCAGAACAAAAGAGCCAAAATTGATTATATTTAAAACTCATCCATTTAAGTTATAGCCGATGATTTTGATAGGACATGACTCACAATTTTTTTTAATATTTTGCATCAGTGGTGCCATAAACTCACTTTCATAGAACAAACATGAAAAATATCAGAAGCACAAAGACAAGCCACAGCTGAAATTTAACCAAGAAATCTGTCTTCATCAGGCCTGTATTATTTTAGATCCACCATGTTTCTGAATGGCAGAAAAGAACAGAAGGACAACACATAAATTATCCTGAAAGCACTCTAAAATGTCAACACTTACCAGTGAAGAAAGTAAATTCAATCTAATAACATAATCCAAACTAGAAATGCAGGTTAATGACCTTCAGCTTCACTGTCTAATGGGGCACACAACTTGCAAGAATAAATGGACTGTGCAACCTAACTACTCATAGTGGGATTTTATAAATAAATTATTATAACACTAATTGGGACTAAATTACCATGTTTTAAAGTCATCTAGTAATTAAACTTCCTAGTGGCACAGTACCGAGGTCTTTTATGCCATGGAAAAATATTTTCTCTGATTATGGTACTGACAAAACATTACTGATAAAATTTCTGCCTGTTTTGATCCCCAAAACAAATTCCCTCTAAATCCATTACCATACATTGAAAATATGTAGAGGATTAAAGGAAGAGATTGAATGTTAGCCCTTTAAGTCTTCATAGGAAGATGAATTACCCTGCTTTTAATACAATGTTAAGATAGCTATTATGACATCCTTCTGTCAAACACTTATCCTGTGTGGAATTTAAAACACAAAATTTGGTCCTATTTCTTGTGTAGCACTAGCATAGCGCTGCTGATGGCGTGGGAGAGCCAGGGATGCAGTGGGCAGGTGCAGTGCAGGGTGCTGGAGCTCTGATGCCCTTCTCCACTCTTCCTTCACGTCCTTAGGTCCTGGCTGGCTCTGTTTTCTCACAGAATTCAGGAGAGCTCACACCCAACGATGGTGTTTTGCACAGGAGTGCCTGTGAGGTCCAGCTTCAGTGTCTATTATTACAGATTCAGTCAGTTTGGTTACTGAGGTGAGATCTGCTTGCTGTTTTATTCTTTAGAGGCCACATAAACAGGGCTTCTGTGCAAAGCAAGACATACAGCTCAGCCTGTGGTCTGTTGCTTTCTATCAATACAGAATTTACTGTTTAATCAATAGGAAAGGATTCGGGTTTTATCAAATGAAGCGTTAGCAAAACTTGAGGCACAACAAAATCTTGCTATGTGTAACACCTGGATTATCCCCAAATACCCCCAGCAGGGGCACAGAGGAGTGCTGCTCTCACCAGGGCAGGCCTGACAGCCCTTGTGTTCCAAGGGTTTTCCACAGAGTTGCCTGTTCAGTGACAGAGCCTCTGCTGAAGCTCACAGCAGCGTGCTCCACAGACAGTCCCCTCTGTTTTGTAAAGGCAAACACAAAAAGCCCAGAGAAAGCACCAGAGTAATTAAAAATCGTTTTCTCCTAAATACAGCATTAAGAGGTAAAGGAAGCACTCAGCTTTCTGAGCCAGCATCCTGTACAAAGAGAAGAGTTCAGGAGGAGGGTATCCTTCATTCCCAAGGGGCCTAGATGGGATCATGGCTTCGTCTGGGGATATGCAGAAAGGCAAAGCAAAGGCTGGGAGACTGGTGATGCTTTGCAGGTGCAGATGTGAGCCCAGAGGAGCAATTAATCCAGTTGCACAAAAAGCTGCCATCAAACTATTTTTCTTCCTATTCGCAGAGTTGCCTCAAAGTGCAAACTTCATTATTTTTTCCTAAAGCCTCTTCTGAATCTAGGGCAATAAATCAGTTGTTTCTGGGTTTTTTGAGATCTGAGTTACTTTCAGGACTGCAGTTCTCTCGGTGGCAGCCTCCCCATCTCCCACACTGGCAGTGCAGCATGCTGAGCTCGCTACCATCCTGAGTTTATATCCCTTGCACCTACTTTCAGGAAAGCTGAGCTGACTGCAGACTTGTCAGTAACAGCAATGAGGTGCAGTCCTTAAAACCCACAGTGAAGATATTACAGCTCTCTGGTTCTGCAGGTCAACTGATGTATTTAGCCTGAATTGCCCAGTAACTAGCCTTAAACAAGCTTTGCTTTCTTTATTTCACTGCCATATTTTCTTTCCCCTCTGTTTCTAAGTCTTTAAACAGCTGGGAATAGATCAGAAGAGCATCAAACACCACAAAGATTTATCTTATCGGTTTTCTCTCGCATGTTTAGTACCTCGTGAAGGTGTGAGGCTGATAAATGTCAAAAGGTTTATGCAGCAAAAGCATCCAGAAGCTTGGAGTCTTATCTGGGTTTCTATAGTATGCAAAATTGGATTGCCAGTCTCAGGAGAGTAATCTCATACAGGATTTTCTAATCCTTCTGTTGGCAACTCCAGCCTGCAAATGAATAGGAGTGGGAAGCAGTTCACCCAAAACTATTTAAATACTGAAAGCTTCGGTCTCTACCAGCGTGGCTATCTCTGAGAACTCCTGCTGGAACCACAAAGCACTTCATGCACAGAGATGACTGTTTCACAAACACAATTGCAGCTGGTTTGTTGCCCACCTCCACACAGGTGTGCCCGCATTCCTACTGGTGCATAACGGGTTTCTTGGAACAGGGTACTGGGAAGGATGCTTTGTGCTGCTCAGAAAGCTTTTCCAGAAGCAAATTGCTCTGCTGGATACTGGCTTGGCTCTAATTCTGGCCCCACATTTATTCACACCCATTTATACTGAAAATGTGACATTTTCCTTGCGCTGAAATAACACCTTTCCTTTGGCAGTGAATAAGCAGAAGTTTTGCAGAGATTCTGCAAGGCAGAAGGCAGCATTAGGCATCCATTTATTAGTCATTAGCTATTTGGTGTTAAGTGATTAAAAAACTCCTCTGCCCTTGCCAGGATATAATTTAACTCTTTTGAAAAAATTAGCAAACTGTTATCTCCAAAAAGGTGTAATGCTGATTAAGTGAGGCTATTTTTCTTCTACACTGTGCTAATCACTGCCTTTCAGCCACAGACAGGCAGAACCACCTTGGATATCTAAGCTGTACTGCGGCATCAGGCCCCAAATAATGCAAGAAGGAAAAGCACACACATGCTCATCTTAATTTTTTGTACATATCTCCCTGTTCAGTGGAAACTGTCAAGCCCTTTCTCTCCTCCTCCCACCAGGGACAAATAGGTTGCAAATCAACAGTCATTCTGGACATTGTAGTTTTAGTTAACAACCTACTTTTTTCAATTTGGGAATACAGCATTAGACTGGTGCTGCTTTTTTTTTTTTTTTTAAATAAATTATGGAAGCATTTTCTTTTTGGCTCGTGTTTTCAAACTAAAACGGAAAGTGCGCTTTTTTTCTCTCAGAGGTAAAATACAAACCTTCACACTAGAGCTTCTGCTTCTGTCAAGCTGGGTGAGTCAGCAGAGAAGTGGTGAAGAGAGCCCTCCCAGACATACCAGAGAGGGACTGGAGACTCAGGGGGCAGGGAGAGCTTTCTTTAAAACCCTGTGGCTCTGGGGTTTGAATTTGAATCTGAAACCATGCAGGGCTAAATTTCAATAATTTGCAGGAAATCAGTGATTCGACAAGAACAATTCACAGAAAACCAAAGAGGAAAATTTAAATCTGAAAAGGTGAGGCACTGTGTCATAAACGAGGAGACTTTCCCATAAGCCTACATGGCAGGGAATTTGTGTTTTACTCTTTGTGTTCACAAGGCTGTCTACATGACAAAGCTCTGGTGTCATACACAGCATTGCTGTAAAGCCACAGTTAGGATGTTCAGCAAGGGAGACTCAGTTAAGAGATATATCTCTCTCAGTCTCTTCAATCTCCTGTTGTTCCTGCCATAAGAAGGCATCAGGTGGCTGAGTAATTCAGGTAGCTGGATAATTCGGGTACTTGGATTTTCCCAAATAGCATTAAAACTTCTGTCAGCACTCACTGAAACGAGCTCCCTTAAGATGTGTTTGCTCATAAGCATTGCACCGCATCTTTTGTGTAATCATGACAGTATTTTTCTCTGAAGAATGAAGCAAAATTTTAGCATTATCAGAGGTAGTTCCTGAAGATGAAATAAAGCAGCTTTCACACTACTGAATTCATGCTCCATGCCCAGATTGGTACATTGGATTAATGGGGCTTCAACAGAATGTCAGTATTGTACTTGCCTGGAGGTTCATAACTTCTTACACTGAGTTTCAGGGTCCGTTCTTCAACTCGCTGTAATTATAATTGGCAGGGGGAACTGCTTTACAGATGACCCTCCTCCCCAAGCGACGTTCCCACAAATAGAACTGAGTTCAGCGTAGTTTGCAGCACTTAGGCAGAGCTCTGGACTGTATCACAAAGTCTCCTTTAATAGGTTTGCCTCAGTAGATGTAAAGTCCTATTGAATCTTAAAGGAAAGATCATTTGAAAGGTCTGTAGACGTTTCACTTATTGCCTGTCACTGAAAGGCAGCAAGTAAAGGATTTGAGTGAAAGGGTCCCTTCGAGTCCCAAATCTGTAAATCTGCCAGTCTACACAGACCCTGCATATTTAAAATTGGGGTGGATTAAAGAATTCATTTCTCTTAGAAAGATGCTGTGCATGCTACTCATCCTCTGCTATGCTCCGGTGCCTTGTGCTTTTTTGTGGCAGAATCTATTCATTTAATCCGCTCCCTTCTGATTTCGAGCTTGATAACATATGGCAAGTCATAAAACAGAAATTATCACTAATAGATAACTGACAATCAATTTCCATTATGCCCAACAAGATGTGACTGAGCCTTTTTTTTTCAAGAAACATATTGATTCGCAGAGCTGATTTCCCTGTCATTTCAAACATCTCCATGGGATATTTCTATTGAGCTCGCTGAACGCATTTGCTGCAATGAAGCAGATGCTTGTTTTCTCTCTGGCCTAAAGATTATTTATTTTTCCTTTGAGTTAATCTGAAGGCCATATATCAAAAAACCCTATCTGTTATATAAGAAAAAGTCAAACCTCAAAGGATAAACAGAGGAGAATGACACAGATTTAATATTGAAATTGTTTAAGGTGACGTCATTTCACAGCTTTTCATCCAAGCTGCAAGACATTTCTATGGGACATGAGGTTATTTGCTCACTGGACTACAGTCAGGACAAAACATGGCCACAGCTCCATGGGTTGTGGATGCTTTTCCACCTGGTGCAACAGTGTTCCAGAGGGGCTGGGGGGACCCTGCCAACAAGGTGTCCTCTGCAGTGGGACTGAGTCCACACGAAATGTCCATTGGGGTTGAGAGCTGGCACAAAGGTAATAATGTGCAAGGTAATAATGTGCAAACCTGAGCAGTTCCTGACTAGGATTGGCTTTTGCTCTGCTTCTCGGGAGGACAGCCGGTGCTGAAATAAGGGAGAACAGTCATAATGTCCCTAAGTAGTCATGGGAAGAAGAAAATAGAATAACCTACCCATAGAGAGTATTTGGGACAGAAAAACATGTAGGGCGTCCATCTTGTCTCACCAGGACAGCGTTCAGTATCTGGTGGGTGAACACAAAACAAGGCAACAAGAGCTGCCATCATTGCCTGTGCTACCAGGACACTAATGTATTTGCTGCTGGAGTTATCTAGGAGAGTAGCCCAGCCCTTACCAGGTGTTTAAACAATGCAGGGACTGCTGCCACGGTATCATGGCCACATGTCTGCTCTGTTTGAGGTGGCTGGGTCAGGGCACAAGTGAGGGTCACGTTAGTGAGACCGATGCAAAGTCCACTTTGTGAAAAGTGTAAGATTTTGACCAGCAAATCCCACAGTAAATGGCATAGAAGGTGAGAAGTGGGCAGGAAATAACTCTTCTAGGTTCTCAGCAGAAGAGAATTTCACCATTAGAAAAAAAATGGATTTGATCATTGTCTCCAAGTAAACCTTACCTGTGTGTTTGTAATGACAGTAACACTATCTCTAGCCCTTCTAAAACCTAGTAACAGCATTTGACTCAGTGACTCTCTTAGGGAAGTGAATTTCACAGCCTGAGTACTTTTTAATTCTTTGAAACTGCAAGTCATTAATTTAATCAAATGAACCATTATTCTTTAGTTCAGGGACTTAAAAAGAGGACTGATCCGTTTTTCACCCTGTCTGTCAACCTTGCAAAGGAAATTACTGTAGAATTTCAATTAGAGGCAGACACACTGCTTGGGACTTTTTAGAGTGACTCTAGAGGAAATCACAGCAAATGTCTGTTGTGGGGATATACTGGTTGAACTGGGGGGCAACGTCCATCACTGCAGCTGGTGGAAGCAACCATGCCTGTGGATTGTTCTTCTCTGATTTCCACCATATCCTTTATGTCTACCTGCCCAAGATTCTTCAGGGAAATCCCCCACACCAATAAAGTTATTACAAAATGCAGACATCAATCCAGAGACTGAGATGCCTGAGAACCACGCCCAATAATAGAGTGGGAGACTACATTATAAGCCAATTAAACAGGGAACTGAAGAAGTGGGTAGTAGATGAAAGTATGTTGGATGAGTATGATGTAGTCTGGCAGTGTGCAGCAGATCTCTGCTCTCAGGAGCACCAGAATCTTATATACTGTAGCTCTTTACCTAAACGTCCAGTTTAGGTGTCCAACAGGCAATTTATCATGTGTTGTACTTCCTAAGTTTTGTTGGAAAGGACCTTTATTCAGTGTGTACACAACAAAGACTGAAAAAGCTTTCAGGATGAAATCGTACCAGATACAAAGCACAGCTCGGATAAGAAGTTCAAGACCCAGAAATGCCAAGAATATATCTTCAGTGCTAGTTCTCAGGCAGCTGTAAAAGACTATGTGAAATAATTCAAAGAAAGAAATTAAATGCTCTATTTCACTTCTGTAACTGGGTTGGGTTTATATGTATATATATACATGTATGGGTACGTACATCCAGCATTGCAAAACCTGGAAGTGTTTCAAGGAGAAAGATTGTGTGGAAAAAAAATGGAAATGAAGTGACTAGGAAGGACAGTAAGAGAGATGAAGTATAAAATGGAGACTTTATAAACATCCTTGCACTGGGATGCACTGAAAATATTGCACCTGAAGTCATGCTGGCTGTGTCTCTGCTACTGCAAATAGATCTACGATGAGTAAGGTAGGTGCTTAGTTTGAAAAGTAATG
This sequence comes from Lycocorax pyrrhopterus obiensis, assembly GCA_014706295.1. Lineage (NCBI taxonomy): Eukaryota > Metazoa > Chordata > Aves > Passeriformes > Paradisaeidae > Lycocorax > Lycocorax pyrrhopterus. The sequence continues at coordinate 25,992,534 of JACSVZ010000008.1, forward strand.
CCAAACAGTAAAGTCATGAGGAGGAGAATGTGAATTAACTTAAAGTAATAAATGTGTTATTAGGGAAAAAAATAAATCCTTGTACTCTGATGCACTCATCCATAAGAATGATGAGAAAGCAAAATAAGAGGACAAATTTATAATAGCAGAGGCTAAGGGTTTGATGGATCCCTCTTTGGGTCCTTTGCCCATACATGATTTGGAGTGATTAAATGACTTGAAAGGCAACCTTGGGTTCCAATATTTTGCTCTTTGCCAGGACCCCAGCATGAGATACAAGATAGACCTGAAACCAATTTCTGCAGGAGGCATAAAATCCTGTGAGTAAGAACGGGGTGGAGATGGAAGATGTGCTTTGAGTGGAAAGAGCTTCAGATGTTTTTTTCATTAATTTTCTCTCATACACTTTGAAAGGTTAACAAAAACACTTTTGATAGTCCATAGCTGAGAGTCCTTGGGGCAACAGGATAAGGATTTGTCTCTGGGGATACACAAAGACAAGTTAGTGTTTCTACAGTGCTGGCAAGGTTTGAGTACAGGATCGGGCATTTCTTTTCATTGAAAAAAGATTCCAAACACCCTAAAAATCCACTTGGTTTGCACATTCAAAAGAAAATACATTTTTAAATGTGAAACCAGGAAGCGGCAAGAAGTTTCCTCTGGTTTAAACAGAATGTTCATTTCAATTAGCTCTTCCTACCTCTACCAAATTATTCACATTATTAACAGTGCAGTCATAATCTCTTTTTTCATAAGCATATGTACAGGAACTCATGGTACTCTTGGGCCTGATCCATTTTGGTTTGGAGAACTTTATTTTCTTTTTGTTTTGTACTGGTTTGGGAATTACTGTGGGACTAAATTGTGCGAGGCCCACAAAATACCAGTGGAGGTGTCCTTGAGAAAATTAAATCTGTCTCCAGTTCCAATTCACCTTCCAGGAGACAGAGTTTGCTGGCACATTGGCAGTGGCCAAAGAGAACTTGGGCACCTGGTTGCTCACAAACAAGCCCAGGAACAAGGAAGGAATTAGATCTGGTTTGGAGTCATGATTTGCTAGATCTGACTTGAAAATTGTATGTGGTTTCCCCGATAAGTGGTGGCATCAGCTGCAGTTCCAGAATCGTGGTTAGGCTGTGATTTGTGCATTAAAAAAGAATCAGACGTACTTTGTTTTATAATATTTAACCAGAGATTGAACACAGTCCTCTGAGGCCAAGAATGTATTGATTCTGGTGAGCTTTTTACTGTCTTGTTTTGAAATTTTTCCAAGAGTCAGACTCCCGGGAGAAGAGATAGATCCAAAATCCCAGCAAGTATCTACCCCGCAGATCTCAAACCATACACACATCTACCTTATTCTGCTGCATTTTTAACAGAAACAACCAAGGGGCTATTCTTGTCACTGTGATTGAGTTACCTGAAGGAAAGACAGCAGGCACCTCCCATGTTCATTAGCACTTTCCTCACAGTTCAGTACTGGGCACTGGCTATGTGTTAGTCTAACACACACAGACCACATCGTTCACTTGATTTGGACAACAATGTCTGTTATATGACAGATCTTTTCACTGCAGTGATTTTATTTTATAGGAGATTACTTGGAGTGCTCATGTGAGTGGGATATTTTTACATCACTACTGCAGTGAGTCACACCTTACATCTTTCATTTTCTGAGGCTAAGACCACCAGAATCTTCTTTTTCCTCTTGTAAAATAGACAGTGTTCCTGTGGTCACCTGTGCAGACCTCATCTGTTTGAGTTCTTTCCTCCTTAGCACCTGGGATGCTCTAGATAAGGGCCCTCATTGGGTTCTCTGCTAATTGTCTCAAAAAAAATTTGGAAAAGGTTTTGAGAAAGTCTTGCCTGATAGGATTGTATCTGCATTTTTATAGGCACATCTCATTGCTGGCTTATAGAGATCCTGCAATTAAGACAGTCAGGCCTTTCTCTTTGCCTCTCATTTCCAGCTGGTGTCCTCCCCAGTGGGTCCATCCAAAAAAGAAATACCTTTCATTAGTCCCTGCACACATGACCTGGCAATCTGGGCAATTACATTTCATCCCATTATATTATTGTAGTCTGATTGTTCCAAAATACCAATTCAGGCTTCCTTCACACTGGCAAAGCTTTCCATCTGTGTTTCACCAGCAAAGGCCCACTCTTCATGCCAAGTTCATTATGGAAAATATCAAATGTGATCAGTCCCCAGAATGATCCTTTAAAAACTCCAACTCAATTTTCTCCTCTTCCAGTACAATTTGTCTCATCAGTTACTTTATCCACCTGTAATTCACCTATTCATCCTCTCTGGCTTGCCTTCTCATAGCCCACACAGTCTCAAACCCAGCATTTTGTTGCAATTCAGGTATATTAGTTCCACTGAATTCCTCTGGTTTAGAACTCAGCTCAGGTCTATCTGGACAGATAGATCCCACTACTCTGCAACATTCACCTCCAGTAAACACTGCTACCTTTTTGCAATATTTTCCCATTTATCTCAACATCCTTTAACTATTCTTTCCTTCAGATTTGCCCTAATGCTTTCCATATCTTCAAGGTCAGAATAACTCCCTGCTGCCTCTTCCTTCCTCTTCCTCTCTTCCTGCCTACCCTCTTTTGGGCACCATGTGTGTCAGTAGCTGCCTGCTTGGCACAAGAACCCTCTCTTCCTTTCAAGCCCATGAGCGCATTTCCTGTGCCAAAACCCCTTTTCTACAGGAGACAGAGTGCCAGATGTCCCAAAGCTCAGTCATACTGAGTTCTGAATTCTTGCTACCACCTCAGATGTAATGATTTCCATTTCCTATGTGCTCGTTCTCGACAGGAATGCTAACCTTGTCTCCGTATTTTCCATCTTGCAAAGAATTATGTCAAAATAGTGACTATACTTCAGGCCATATCCCAGTTAACTCTAACTCTCTCACCACTGTGTTATAACCTATGTCCTCAATCCTTGCTAACTTTTTATTTACAAGAATACATTTTGCTGTAATCTCAGAAAACAGATTATCAGATTCCAAAGAAAATAATGCAGAGTCTACACTTTTTAAACAAACTGTGAATATGAGCTAAACCAGTCCAAATTCATCTAAATTAATAACACTTAATTTTCTGACGCGAATTTTGATGCTTAAGAATAGTTTGAGATATTGAATATCCTTATTTTAATTTATTTAAAGATACAAAATCTCTCCTCCAGGGGGACAGAAGATCTTATTAACCAGTATTTATAGAAAATCTAGATCGGAAAATTACTGCTTGGAACTGCCCTAATCCTGAGAGGGATTTAGGGGCTGAAGAAGCTTTCAGATGTATCCTGCATGTTCCATCCATCAGGATTGACTCTGCAGGCTCTGCTTGGCCTATTAATTACCTCAATCTCAATAACCAGAGCATCTTATGAAATAATAATGATGTTCAAGCAAGCTGATGTGTTTTAACCACGTGTTTGCCAGCTCACTGGTGTATTACCATTTATCAATAGAGCCATAACTACTGAAGCTTATCCAGCACTGATTTATCAGTGATCCTTTTCTTTTAAATCCAGTTTGGAGTCATTTTTTTACGTGATAGAAAAAAAATGAGGGGCATTTAAAACCTAAAGGCCCGCGCCATGCTTTATTCATAACCAGCACAGAGAAAAAGGCCAATTCCTCAAACCCAATTTCAGCTGAATTTGATTTATAAATAAAGAGTGGCCAAAAAGAGAATTGAGTGGGGGAGAGGCTTTAAAGGGAAGTGAGGGAGCAATGTCTCCCCTGAGGGCTGAGATTTCATCTGCTCCTTTTGGCAGATATCTGACAACTGACAAACCCTGGGAAAATAGAGTTGACGGTAAGAAACGGCAAACGCAGCTTGTTAAGCAGAAGACCAAATGACACTGCTGTAATTTGCCAGCATCTATTTAAAGAAGGAGCTACAAGGACTTTGCACAGACCTTGACAGGGGACTCTGGGAGACTGTCCTGAGTTTCCTGTCTGTTCTTTCTAAGAATGCAGTTTCCAAAGGTTGAGATTGCATTAAGTTAAGGGTGTTGAAGGGATTAGCACTGTGAGATAGAGATGGGAGAAGAGCATCTTGCAGTGTGCTGTTGGGGAAAGAGCACAGGGGAAAGGCAAGGGAGCGTGTCAGGAATTTAAGACCTGGTGTTCCACAGATAACCTTCCCTTTCCACTAATATCCAAACCCAGAAACTCTTCCTGACAGTTGATGGAGGTAGTCTCCAACCCACTCCAATGTAACCTCCTGTAGCTAAAAGGGATTCTTTCTCTTTTCTACCCCAAATTAAACTATTATCATTTTTGTCCTTTTTTTAATCACTTTTGTCCTTTTTTTCCCCATGAAAAATGAGAGTATTGCGCCCATAAAAGCAGAGCCTTGCACTCATTTTATACCCAGAACAAGTGGATAATCTATCTACATGGAAGAGCAGGACTCAGCCTAGACAAGTTCCTCTTTTCAATTAAGCAAGCTGGTGTCAGCATCCAGGACCCCAGGTGCCAGGCATTAACTCTCAGCAGATGTAGAGGCAGCCCACAGCACCCACTGGTCCAAGGGTGCAGAGCCACAGGTTCCTCTGTGTTACAATTTTGTGTTGTTGAATTCAATCTCAAAAAAAAACCCTTTAAAAGAAAGAGAATACTGAGGGGAAAGGCAAAGATCAGAAGTTGAATCACGCAAGTCTGAGTACGCTGAGAGTACAGTCCTAAATGACTCAACTGTCCTGCCTTGGTCACATCATAATTGATGTTAATCCTAAAGCTGTAGTGGAAAATACTACATTGTATGCACGTGATTTGAAAGAAATGGAGCTTTTTTCTGTATTAACAAGTCATGTGGGTTTTTTTTCTCATTCAGGCTCTGTAAGCATTTGTTTTACCACCAAATAGCTTAAAAAGATATGAACCAATTTTCTTCCCTTTCTTTTCCTCCCTTCCTTGCCACCTACCACTGAACTACTCAAAGCACTAAATTCACTTGCAGCAAATCCAGCACTCAGTTTGGGGAAATTCTTCTCCTCCTGCTCCTCCTCACAGCAAGAACAGCATTTTTCTATGACTTTACTATGTCTCTGTTATGAAGCAAGAGGTGAAGCATCCTGAAACAGAGTGAGGGACTTAGTACGTGCAAACTGGCCCCAGGGTCATGCAAGTAGGGACTTGACCATCCAAACACAGAAGTGTGAGTCAAAAGGTTACCACTCATCAGCTCCATAAGCACAGGTCAGCTGGAAGTTTGTTTTTCACTCCAAATTTCAAATTATGGGCAAGGTTTTGAAGTCTTTCTACCCTCATCCCCTGAAGGAGACTCTGAAACTGTTTTTTGTCGCAGCAAAAATTAGCCTGTGATTATATAATTACTGGGAAGTTAAGTCCATGGTTGTTTCCCTGAATATGATGGCATTGAATGTATTTAAACTAATGCTTATCTCTGCACTTCTAAAATTGCTGGGATCAAAGTTCAAAACTGTAAACTCCAGCAAAAGGAGGTCATTGTCATATGCTTGTATAACACCTAGCAAAATGGAAGCCTAATCCTGCTTAATCCTCTAAAATTTATCATTTTTTTAAAAACTTCATTTTTTAAGCAAATATAAATCCACACATGTAGAACATGAAGTGTCCAGTTCTACTGGTGTGGAATGCTACAATGCCACATGAAATTGCTTAAAATGGAAAGACTATTTCAAATCAAGTCCTCATACATTTCACATTACTATTTATTGAAAATAAATCATACATAGACCCTCCATAGGGCTTTTAAGGTGCTAATTATAAATTTTAGCTGCAACAAGATAAGCACTGCCTCCCATTTTGCAGATTGAAAAGCTGAGAAATGGATGTGAAATGAGTTTCCCTGAGCTACAGAAGGAGACATTGCTGAAAACCAATGCAAATGCAAGAATTAGGGGGCTGCTGTGAATGACAGACCAGGGACAAATTTTTAAACTCGCTGTATTAAGTGTAATGACTAACTTAATTCTTTTGCATATGAATTTATTCTCTCTGGCTCATTAGTCCTACAGCTAACGAGCTCAGATATCTCACATTGCCCATGGTGGGATGCTTTCAGGTCCTGATCACACCCAGGTTTCTTCAGTCCTGATTGGCAAAACGTGAGACCTGGCATCAAATCCCAACCTTAGGGTAAAGCACTTTGCATATATTATCTGCAGGCAGCAAATGACGCCTTGGAGCTATAAAATATGTTGGGAGAAAGGAAGGACAGGTTTGATTTTTCTACACAACTCCACATGCCATCTCCCCTTGTGCCTTACTGTGTTCCCAGTAATTTCACCACATGTCCCTTGCCGAGCTGTCTCCAGGACTCGCAGGTAAGGCAGTGTGGTTCCCCACGGCATGTGGTTTGTCCACATCATCTATTTTCTCCTGCTCCCCACCTTTTTACTTGTTGTTTTACTTTGTAGGTAGTTGCTCATTCATTGATTCAAGGCATTAACAGAACAGTGATCAAATAAAAAGCCCCCAGGCATAAACATGACAAGAGAAAAAAGAGAAGAAAAAAACATTAAAAAGAAGGCTGCACAGAAATTTTCTAAAATTATATTATTCCAGTGGTATTGTACAATTTTTGACCTTAAGCAAAGTTGATGACTTTAATAGAGTTTCCCCAAAAAGCTCTGTCTTACTCTTTCCTCCTGAAAAAAATAATAACCCAATCCTGCTAACATATTTTTTCATTCCTATCTTTTAAGCAAGACACTTTCCTGCCCTATCAGAGTAATCAAACCTGTGATTCACAGGGCTGGCTTCAAGCTACTACCCCAGGCATGAAACAGCACTTAAAGGAAATTAATCTGAATTTTGCTTCCTAGAAAGGGCATATTTTCACTTTATTTTTAAATTAAATAAGGGAAAGTAGAAAGAAGGGGGAGTAAAGGTGGATGAAGGGTGGAGCTCATTATGAAACCGCAGGGCAAAATTGGTTCTCATTAGAAATGCTTCAGAGCTCAGAATTAACTTTGTTCCTTCGCAGTAAATAAGCTAGTGAGCAATAAGAAATATGTAAGTACTGCCAAGGGGGTTGTAGATTGGTAGACACAGGGGTTTGTTTAATGTCTCCCTCTACATGCATATTGCAGTTGATATTAAAAATTGGATACTAGAATTTGCTTTGGACTATTCTATTTATTATTTGTGCTGTGATGGAGAATGAAATTCTGCATCCTATGTTTTATGGGTGGTTAAGCCATATAATCTAATTATCTCTCCTGGCCCTACACTCTACACAGCTGGATGTTGCAATACGGATTGGAAGACACCATCTTATTAAATACTACAAAGAAGCCACCATTATTGTTTCTTGCTTTCAAAGAATGCCTCAAGAGGAGGGCCCTGTTGAGTCAGACAATCAAAAGGTCAAGCCATGGTCTCTGCTGAGAAGTGTTTGCAACTTAAGGTGAGAGAGACAGGCCAGAGGGGAGGGACAGGTCCAGTGGATATCCTCTCTGGTGCCAGTCAGTGTGATATGCATGGATCCTGGCTTCATGAAAGTCCTTTCTCTGAAGATGTAGCTATTCACCAGACACTTCACTTTTCAATAGACCCAGGATGGCTGTCCAGTGCCCCAAGGGCTACACGTGGACTTTGGGAGGAAGGGACCCAAAACAATAAAAAAGTTGGTTGGACAGAAGTTGGCAGAGCCAGCCAGGAGTCTCTGCTGCTCAGGGATCTACCGGCCAAAGCCCACCCCTCCTTTCCTTTGGATTGCCAGGGTCAGGATGCAGCCATCCTGCTGTCTTGTCCTGCCTCTGTAGGGCTGGCTAGAAACCAGGGACTATAGCACAGAGGGGATGATCTCTGGTCAGGAACAGACATAAATAGGACAATCACAAAGAAGTGACTGAATGCTGCTCAGACAGCAGAGTAGCTTTTACTGGGGCTTTAATGCATGCTGTCTAGTTCTTCCTGATGAATTTGGAATGCTGCCAAGTGGGTTGAGTCGTTTTTTCTATGTCTGTGTGTAAGTCTGTTTAGGATTGTGAAGGATGTAAATATGAGACCCAGACATTGCCAGACTCCTAATTTGGGGATTTCAGATGCTCATTCAAGGTGTGTGTCCCTCACCCCATGTGGGGATGGAGAACTGAGAGCCATTATACCTGTCTGCTGTCTTGCAGCCTTCCCTGAAGCCCTTCTCCTCCTTTGTTTCAGTCCTACCGCCTAGGAAAAGCACATTATCTATTGTGTGTTGTGCTAGTCACATCTAAGTGGTGACCTTTCAGAGGAGTTAACAATTTTACCGAAAGAGGAAAAAAAAAAAAAAAAGTGAAAAATGTTTTTTATCTGATTCTATCGATTTTAAAATTTTCACAAATGGAGATAGTATGTGCCATGTTATTAACACTTGGGAAGATGGGAAGGGCTGATATTTGAACAGGCTTTTGCTCTTTTCTCTACAATGGCAATGAACACAAATTCCAGATTCTTATCCTGCTAAAGGTCAATCAACTTTAGCAAAAAACCACGGGGATGGCCACACTGTCTGACACTATTGAACACACAAGTCCTTAGGGAAAAGTAAAACGGCACAATTATATATGATGTTTTCCCTAAACCTCCCGCGGCCAGTCTGTTTAATAAGTCCAAAGATTTCCCTTTCCCAAGTATTTCTCTAGTCTTCCTTTGAACCTGTATATGTCTGCATCCAGACTATCCCCAGGAAATGAATTATACAGGTCTACCACAAATTCTGTGAAGACCCATCTCCTCCTGCTCATTTTAAATCTGGCTTCACCTGCTGTGGTGTGCTTGGGCTTCCAGTCTTTGGCGGCTTTAAAAGTAGGGGGTGAACTCTACTAGATCCCTCTCTGCCGTTTCTGGATATTTATACCTACTTCTGCTACTACTTTTTCTTCCCAGCATTTTAGTTTTGGAAACGTCTGCTCTGGCCTTTCCTCCCTAACTGCTTGCTAAGCTGTGCCTTCAAAGATTGCAGGCAGGTTTGATTCTGTAATTTCCCTGAGATACTGGCTCCCTCCCTCAAGGGTGGATTGTATGCTCACAGCTTATTTTCTTCCTTTTTTTTTAATTGTAATTATACCTCCCATAGGACAGCTGTTGTGTTTTATATACGCAAAAGCATCCTGAAAATTTAATGTCAGCATAGCAATGGGGAATTCAGAACCTAAATGCAACCATGCATTCATTTCCCTTCCACTGTTCATAAATTCTTACATTACAAAAGCTTCCAAGTTAGTCGACTACCTTTAAGTCACCTCCTATCAAGTTTTTCTTTACTTAGTCATCAGTCAAGAACTGTGTCCTGGTTTTTGGGGAAGGGAAAAGTCTTTTGTAGTGGAGGAAGGAAGGAGGCTGCTGGCTAGATTTTCCCTTCTCTTTTGTTTTAAATGTCCTTTATGCTTGTGTGGCAGAGAGCAGGCCTGCTTTGTACAACAGGCCAGGACAAAATATGCAGTGCTATTCCTTTCCCTTTTCTCATTTGTGCAAAACCAAGGGGGTGCTACAGACTTATCTGCAGAACAGACTTATCTGTCACTCGCAGACCCTGGATAATGTGCGTAGCAGTTGTCCCACAAATGTGCCTCAGCGATATAAATGCAATAGAGGCAGTACAAGGGCATGGCATTAAATCAGATGTCAACTCCGGCCTTTGGAGGTCAAAGAATCAAGAGCAGGGAGTAGCAGGGGTTCTTTTTGAAGCTCCCTGGAGATCCCCTATACCACATCCAAGAAAAGCTCATGATACTCCCAGTATGTTTGCACACTATGGGGTGCAAAGGGCTTAACCTTGCTGGATCTAGAGGAAGCTTCAGGATGTCCCTCAACTTGGGACAGCAGCACCCCTCTCCCAAGGACCCCACCTGGCTGCCCCCTTGACTAGTGAGAAGTTTGTCCTTGCTGCAAAAAGGAGGAAAGAGTCTCCAGCTGCTGTGTTTTAGCTCTTGAAGTCACTCAGCTACTTTTGCCGGACAGTGCTTTATCAGTCTTGCGACATTTTGCAATAAGAGACCGCAGTGCCTTGAAGGAACCCTGAGAAGCAGGCTGATGGCTTTAGAGCACATGCAGGAAAAGGGACTAACTTGGAAACACGGTGGGGGGTCTTCAGTTCAAGCACTGAACAGACAAAATCCCTGGCAGACAAAAGGGTTGAAAGCCCTGAATTTGCTGTAACCACAGTCTCAGTCTGTCTCCTGAAACAACATGAGTTCCATGGACAGCAGCAAATCTTGAAGCACAGGAATATTGCCTCAGCAGATCTGAAAAAATGGAGAGAAATGGAACAATGTCATCCAAAGACTCTGCAAAAAAGGGGAGACCTTGGAACTGATTTGACCAAGAAAAGATCAGTCATCCCACCAGCACATCAACACACATCCCTGTTCTGTCCCACAGTGCTACAGAACACCAATCTCAGGGAACAAACAGTGGACGCCATCTCCCACCTGGAGGGTGGCCCAGGATCAGCCGTGGCAGTCCCATGGGTGACACTGCAGGAGAGCAGCCCCGTCACTGCAAAGTCACCTCCATGAGGACACAGACACACCCAGGTGATGTATTCATTCCCTAGTTTCTCCACTGCCAGTTTCCTGCCAGATTGCTGAGCTGGTGGCACCCAGGACAGCTGCAAGAGAAGAGTGGAAAGGTGTCACCGGAGCCTGTGGATTGCTGTTGGCACAGGCACGTCATTATAGCCAGCCATGAAACAGGCATCACAGAAGTATCAGAACAAACAGAAACGCGGGATTTCCCATGAATATTTCTCACCCAAGTACAGTGTTAATTAAGCCTGACCCTGCTTAGCTCCATGAAATAAGAGGGAGGTGTCAGGTCTTTAGGCTAAACAGATTAACAGCCAGGTAAGATATAAAATATCACACAGCCCAAAAGGGCAAACATTCAGCTTGATATTGACAGTGCCTTTCAAAGCAGGTTAATTAAAGTAATAGTTTAGTTTTCTCCTTTTCATATATATTTGTTCAAAGAAAATGATTACTTTGAATATTTCCCTGTGTTTTCATTAATTATGCAACCTATTACAAAAAGGAACTAATTAGGAAATATATCTGGGTTTGGAAACAAACTGCATCAGTGCGTTTTCACAAAGGGTTTTCATCTTCTTGAGACAAAGATCGCTTTCAGCTATAATTAAGGCTGATAAACCTGGTAAAGAGGAAATTAACAAAAATCGCAGCATGCTGAGCAGCTCAAAGGGCTTATGAAAATATACTTCTCGAAATTAAAAAAATAAAATCAATACACAAGTGAATACTCCTCATGACATTCTTAATTATACCAAGAAGTCATGGGGTTTTTATCAAATCAAGCATTCTCTCTGACTTTTTACACTTTGATGTTTCATGCCATTTAATTGCTACTAAGAGTGGAAGTCACTTTTCCATATACATTAGGGGAAGCAGGAATCAGCCATAAATTCCTAGAAGATGGCTTGTACAAATCGTTTCCTTAATCAAGAGAACTAGGAAGCACTGCCTGATTTACTGCTCCTTATTTTTAATGCGTGTTTGTCTTTTGAGATTAGGTGTCAGCACCCCAGGCCTTGTCTCAGGTTCTACCCTTGATTTACACTCAAGCTCTGGGCAGATTATTTAACCTCTTTCAAACTCACTTTGTCTTCCTATAAAGTGGACACAGGAATTTTTTCATCTAAGTCCTGGATCAGCCCTGGCTATAGCAAATGTTTATAGTGTTCTCTGTGAACTTAGTACCATAAAAATGGTAAATATTGAAATATGAGGCTCTTTCAGATGCCATCCAAGTTCCCATGGGAACCTCCCTGTTCTTAAATAGTGAACAATCTTGTGCCGTATTCAACACTACCTGTGAACTGTCCATAAAGAGTAATAATTTAAATTTTGCTTGTAACCCTACAAAGTAGGTTCAGATTGAAAAGTCTCTTAAAACTAAAAAAAAAAAAAAAAAAAAAAAAAAAAAGGCTGAAAATACAATCAGACCACACGTTGTAAGTCTTAGACACGACATCTTTAGCATAACAGCAGGAGGCATTCTGTTCCAGCTGATGACAAGGTGAGATACAACCATTTTTATTTCTCAGGTGAGCACTTTCTAGAAAACCATGAATCTTACCTGTAACATTGTCAGCCTGCAGTCTCCAAATACTTATGGACTGAATTTAAAGTGTTGCAATCTTCGCGTTGTCAATTCTGTCAGAGTACTGAATGTGACACACAGGGTAAGCAAAGAGATCCTGTAAGAAGCAAGACTAATGGGACGCAGAATTATTGGGATGCTGACCAGGCCCATATGTTTAACAAGCACCTCACCTACTGAGTCATTCGTGGGGGTAACAAATAGCACTCCTGCAGGGACTCATCCCCTAGCTCCACAAGCCTGGGAGAATGTACAGATCTACTTCAAATCTGATAAAAAGGATAAATACAAGTATCACCTTACTCCTAGTTATGTCTGAAATTGGTATTAGCCTGCACCAGGAGATGTTCCTGTTTACCCAGAAAGATAGGGGCAGATGGGTTCCCCATGGATGCTATAAAGATGGATTCCCTGCCATTTCCTTAAATAGTAACTGTTGTTTTGAGAGGAGGGTCTGTCTTGGGAGCAATACTCTGAAATTGGAAGTAACATTGAGCTTCTCAGTGATCCAGTTTGCTCTGTGTACCTTTAGACAAACTAAATAATCTAGGGGGCCATGAAACACCAGAAGGAAGATATGGTTATGCCAAATGCTCTCTACCAGCTCTCCCAGAGGCTGCTTCTGCCACTCAGCAGGATGGTAGGTGTTAGTGGCTCTGTCAGAGACCGAAACTACACTCACTTTTGGTTTTCTCTCAGCTTTCCAAGCCCATAAGAATTACTTGGAACCATCAAGGGATATGAGAGACAAAAAAATGACAGTGCTTTCCATTCCGAGAAGAATAAGCCAGAAAATGGTATGGTTTTTCCTCTTTTAATAATGTGTTAATAATGTTCATCAGTGGATGAGAAGGTTATTAACTACCTCACTGAAACTCTTTGTCTATATTTAAAGGCTGCATGTGTTGATCAAAGGATGACACAATTAAATGTTCTTCAAATGCTCAAGCCACATTAGCTGAAAGCTCCTTTTGTGCTTGTTGATTTTGCATTGTATTTTGAAAAAATCGTGGGCTGATTAATCATTTAGCAAGTACTAAACTCCCAGCCATCCCCTACACACAAAGTGAATTTGATTCAAGCAAATATCTTTTTGACAAATGGCTTCAGCCTGCCTGATTTATTGGCATAATGCAAACGGGTGGCGCTGGTTTCAGACTTTTTTTTTTGTTAGGTTTTATATTTCCGGCTGTTTGCAAGGACATGGGGAGAAATTGTTTGGTCTGAAAAGAAAAAATGTAATCTAGATCAGTTTGGAAATATGTGTCTCGACAGCATCCAACCCCAAAAAAGCATAAGACACACAATTTTGGCTCTGCTTTAGGTAGTGAAAGTCGTAAGCTGACTCTAAGGCAGGAAAATCAAGAATATGCTTGCAGTTATGTGAGACTATTAAATTGCCAACCACAAATTAACTTTGCAAATCATAAAGCTCTTCCAGAAAGACTCATGTGAAGCAAGATTTTATACAGGCTGTGGTAACGTGAGATTAGGGTAAATTTGACAAGCAAAGCCTTTCCTTGTCTAGTGCAAATGGCAGTCCCACTTTAGGAAGTCACTTCCCACAGTGAGAATCCATCCTTTCCACTCGTGTTCCTGGGTTTTGCAATGCTATCACCCCATCCCCATAGGACACAGCTCTCACTGCTGCAGGAGGGCTGTGGGACATCAGCCCGCCAGCTACAGAGCTGTTCTGATCCAAGCCTTGGGTAGAAAATAGTCCCTGTGTCCTCCTCACAAAGCTTGGACCAAAGCCAGGGCACGTGGTGTTCCACATGCAACAAGTGCCAGAGCTTCCTTCCTGTCCTTCACAGCTTCCCCAGCACCACCACCCCCAGATAAAACCATCATGACCAGACACTTCCCAGTAAGAAAGAGGCACTGGTCTTGTGGAAAGCCAGCTCCCTGGCTATGGCAACCCAGCTCCCTGTCACACAATCTAATGGACTGGAAATACTCTGCCTCTTCAGATATCTCACACAAGGTGGTCTGGGAATGGGAGTGGCAACTCCTCAGGTGTTTTCATCTATGAGTTCACACCCATGCTAAATTAGGTAGAAAAACTGTGCAGCACGGCTGTGACTGTTGTATGAAGCCTGTACCAGTAGCAATTTACTTCTCAAGTGGGACACAAGCCACCAGGAGCAGCCTACAGACTACACTGCTCCTTTCTTGCTGTGTTCTGTCTCTCACCTACCCCAGCAACTGAGGGGTGAATTTAGGATTGTGTTTCCTGAACAAAAAACAAATGGGCAAAATTTTGCAAATGGGGCAAAAAAAGAACCTTTCCTTTCTGAAGTGGAGACAGGTGAGCAAGCTGGGCCTATCAATCACTTGAGGTGAATAGTTGAACCATAGCGTGTGCGTGCTTTCTTCCTTCCCAATGCCCACTGTGTGGACTGGGGTCAGTTTTGCATACATAATGCAGAAAAAAGGGGCCAATTCCCTGGAAACCAAATTGCCTCATTCCAGTGGCTCCTGGGTACATGGCAGTGGGAACTTTTTAACTCTTCCCAAAATGAATCTGGCTTTAATCGGACCCCAGATTCAAATCAAGACAAGGGAAATTTTGTTTCTTCTTAATCAGGTCTAATTGTTCAGATTTCCTCCCTTGGTTTAGAGTCCTTTCCCTCTTTGGAGCCAGGGTATCATATTTGGTTACACACTGTAGGAAAACTGTTTATTTTGTCTTTATTGTAACCCAGTGAAGACCTCTTTCTCCAGCTCAACTAGCAGGCATAATTAGAAAAATAAAATAAAATTAATGTATTTTATTTCCCAGAAAAGAAAACATTTTAAAATTCTATTACTTTTTCTTAAATATACAAGCATGATTGTCCGACCTTCTATTCTCTCTGTTCCCATCTGGAGTGTCAGATCATAGAATGAATGCATAAGGAATTCTGTGAAGGAAAATAAAAGCCTCTTTTAACCTCTCAGAACTCTAATTTTTTTAAAATACAGAAGGCTGGAAAGGGACTGAGCCCACTCTGTTGTTGAGGTACCAGTATTTTACAATAACTATTGCCCATATTCCTCCCAAGAGAACTGTGACTAAAAATACCAAACCTCATTCACACCCACAGGTAAAAAGATTTCAGGGTTTAACAAGAAGCATCTTGGTAGCATGGAAACAAATTTGCTACCCTTTCTCAAGGCTTTTATTATTTTTATCAGCTACAGTTGCCTCAGGATCTCACCATATGAAGTACTGCTTAAAAAACATGGAGTAGGTTTCTGCTAGAACAAATTATGTTAAAGCAGACTCCAAAAGGCAAAGTGTCAAAGGAGAAAAATAAGAGGGAAACTGAGGCGTGGGTAAGGGTGGTTAGACGTCCAAACAGGAATCTTCAGCAAACAGGAATCTTCAGCCTTGACTCCAAGACCCCTGAGGACCAAAACATGAGAGCACTCTGCCAGTCAGACAAGGCGAGGGTGAGAAGCCCTGTGCCAGATTTTCCTTGTCCACAAGATCTGTTTGGCCATTGTTTTGTCTGTCAATTCAAGGAGATCCGACCACTGGGAATAATAGTCCTCTCCTTGTGGGGAGGCTGGAGGGGCCTGCATGGAGGTAACTTTTTCCTGATCAGGAAGATGTCAAGCTGTACCCCAACAAGGCAGTTTACCAGACCAAGGCTGTTTCCAGTTAGTGGAGATGTTCTCATTTTCTGTCTCTGGCCTTGGCATCTCCTGGGGATGCCTTCTCCACATCAGTTTTCCAACATAATTTTTCCACTTTTACTTAAGTACTTTCATGACTACTGTTGAAAATTGTACTGTAAGATATACAGGTAACATTGTTCTTGAAAACATGTTTTTAAGGTACACAAAAGGGTTCAAAAATGGAAGATGATCTTGTGCAGGTGGAGTAATTAGGGATGAGGGTTTCCCCACGTTCATCCAGTGATATCCTGGTAAAATTGGGATAAAACACCATTTTCACTTCAACACAAGTTCAGCTGGTAAAGGCAGAAAAAAATAGAGTTGACAGTATATTTGAATCACAGATTTTCATTCAGACCTGTCTTTATGAATAGGATAAGTTATTCTCTTCCTTAGTGGTTTAAACTCAACCAGTGGAGCAGCATTTTAGCATGCAAACATCTTCTGGAAAGCAATTGCTCTATAAACAACCCCTGTTTCATATCATTTACATCTGAGAAACACATCCCATTAGGTCAGGACAAAAAACCCAAAAACACAGAGAACAAGCTTAAAATGTAGTACTAGTTCTGAGATATATGCTGTTGTTCTTCCTAATTATTCTTCTACTTGCAAACATCGTTAGTTGCAAATGCCTCTTTCCCTGGAGTACAGAAATGAGAAGCAAGTCTGCTTTGAACAAAAGCAAAAAAACCCCAACAGCTACTATGTAGGAATGATGCTTTTTCTTTTAATTCTATCTGCATGTATTGGCAGCATTCCCATAATAACTTTTTTTTTTTTTTAATTTCCCTAATTTTCCTTTGGGAAAACAATACAACTGAATGGGCCTGAGTGCATTAATGAGATTGGAGGCAATTCTTCCTACATTCCTATCAGATAGAGATACTGCGGGAAAGATAAGCAAGAGCAGTTCTGTTCCACGGTTTGAGACAATAATAGCCTGATTAAATTTAAAATGCATTTCTTGTTTCTGTACTGGCTCAAATCTAAAGATGTTATGTTAGGGAAGCAGACAGCCATCTCTGAGTATGGTCTCCAGCTGTTAGGTTTGAACTTATCCTTATTTTCTTCTGCTTTCTTTCTTAACAGAATGAGAGAAGAGATGTTTTACCAAGAAGGAACCTGAAAATGGGGCTACAAGCTACAATTTTGAAAGCTTCCATTTCAGAAGCAAAAACAGGTTAACCAATAAGACAAAATATCTGTTGGACTGAGAGAGGTAACTAAACGTTTTGAGGACTGCTTCTAATTCAAATAGGTGGACTGCTGTGTAGTGGACAGAGTCTTTACAATCTTTTCTTGAAATCACTTATGCCATTGAAATTGTGATGTAAAAGGCTTGAGGGCTTTTGTCATTGGCTCTCCCTTTACAGTAAATGAAGGTGCTGTTCTTTGTTCTTTAAAGAACAGCATCATTAAACTCTTCTAACACCTTGCAGACCTTACTGCAATTCTTTCATGCCCTGAATTAATGGCAAAGGAACACGGGCAATTATCAAGAAAAAAAGCTAGGATCATGCAGTGTAAGAGGCACTTTATTTCTTTGACAAGCATAGTTTATTTTTAATTTTTCCTTTTGCTTTACAGTACATTAATAAATGCTCTGGAGTGTATTTAGTACAAGTAATGAAATCTTAGTAATACAAGGCTTCACTACAAACTTATGACGCTTGCTGACAAAGAAGCAGGGACCTTGGGGAAGATTTTGTTCACAGATACTTCCATGGAAATTAGCAGCCCGTACTTTAGTGAGGTTCTTCTCAAAGGGGGATGCTGCTCAGCTAATATGAACTCTGAATTTGGGAACCCTTTCCAGACTTCTTAGAAATTCAGTGAAGAAAGAGGCTGACTCATCCTTATCCCATCCTGAAAGAGGATGTCAGACTGCAGAGGCAGCAGAAACTACCTCCAACCTGGTTATAGATAGACCCAGAGCTAAAACAGCAGCCTTTGTAGCATTAGCATTAGTGACAGTCAGTGCCCATCAAGCCCTGATTATAATGACAGCAGCAAAATCCCCACATCTTTCCTACAGGGATCCCAGCACAGCAAACAAGCTGTCAGAGGAGGGCAGAGGCTCCAGGACTACCCAGCCCCAGGAGCTGGGCTATCACTATTTGAGGCAATCTCTAGGACAGAAACCTCCAGGATTTCAGCAGGATTTCACTGGCTTTCACATGGCACACTGTATCACACACCTGCAGTCACGGCTGGCAGGACATGACAAGTGTTTTAGAACCACTACAGTTCAAAACAACACCCTCTGTTCGCTGCAGCCTCCCTGGCCTCTCCCCAGTGCAGGAGGAGGAAGGGAGAGGACTGTCCCAAGCGGGGGAAACACACACTGAGGCAAGTGTTGGCAGTAGTTCTCAGAGCCTATCTATGCAATGTGACATCAATTTGTCTTCCTTCAACAGCAATCGTGGGATGCTTCAGGGTGGGATGGAGGAAGGAGGACTGCAGTAATAGAAGGAAAAGGAAAAGGAGATGGAGAACAAGTGTGAGAACAACTCTGCAGGTGAATTTCTAGTCACAGGGCAGATAAATTACAGCCTTCTACTTAATGCAGACAGCAAGACTGAAGTCAAAATGGAAACTGAAGCTGGATAGAGACAACAATAGGCACACCATCCTTATCTTCGAGATGACAAGATTCAATTTCCACCAGTGTGGTGGAGTTTGACACATCTCTGTGGGGGATGGATGCACCTGCAGCTCAGCAGCCGTTCCTTCAGCTGCACTACTCGCTCTTCATCAGCTGCTTCCAGCTCTTTTTTCACCAGTTAGTTCTTGTGCTGAGTCAGACTCGTATTTCAGGGTGGAAGGGCCTGGTTTAAAACCCTTCAGGTTATATTTTCTGATCTGTGGGAATATATTTGATTATAACCCTGTCTACAGAAGGCTGGTGTTTGTACAGCACCTGGCATGTGAAGGTTGTCATCCGTGAGTAGATATCCCAGAAATTACCATGTCCCAGCAGCAGCAGTAACAGTACAGTATAATAATTCTGCTGTGAGATTCTTAAGACCTCAAAGGAAAAATGCAGTTGATGGCATAAATTTCTACTAAAATACCTTCTGCTAACCTCCCTGCAAGAAATGCAGAGGCTTTCTGACACACTCCTTCATTCTCTGTTTACAAATCTGTGAAGCCTATAGCACAGTCAAGTATCTAGCTAAGGAGTGTCCATCCCCTATCTCCCTCACCAACAGATTCAGCCTGATTTCCTGAACTGCATAAACACAATCCCTCAATAATGCAGTTAATATCAGTCTCAAGAGAAAGCAACCACTCCACACAAACTCAGGGCAAAGACTTCCCTATACTTCTTATCTTCCAGTGCAGCAAAGTGCCTCAGTTTGGGAAAAAATAATAGAATAAGGAAGCCCTCTTAACTGCAGGATGGTTCAGAGCAATCACATTAGAAAATCATTTTCCATGTCTGGCAGCTGCAAGCTTTCTACAAGCCAAAAAAATGGGAGATGCAGAATTACTTTCATAATGTCTGCTGTTACATTATTTCAGCCCAACATTTCTCATACCCACAAGAACTCTCCTCTGCTCTTAATTTGTTTCACTGTGGCGTGGACCTGACTAATCTCTCTAACAAGTGTAGTGGCATTGAATAAACTGCAGTTTGGGAAGGGTTTTGAAGCAAGGAGATGGCAGGGAGAAGAGGTACTTTGCCTTCAGGTTTTGGAGAGAAAATGTACATGTGAAGCAGCAAATTTACACAGCACTTTGTTGTGCAAGACTTCCTATTTATTTCCAGCTTTTAACAAAATTTACAACACATTTATAGGAGGCAGCATGTTTTTTTCTTGCTTTTGGCTTTGAGGTAATTATGTTTAATGTGTAAAGGTGCTTACCGACCTTCATATGACTTCTAGCAATAAACTTATAACAAAAGAACCTGGAATAAAGATGAGTACAAAAAGTCAAATGCAGACTAAGGGACAACTTTTTTCTGGAAGGATGTAACAACCAGGGGCCAGATTCATACAATCTCTGTGGGACCAAAATGGCCAAAGTCTGCTCATCCCCATAAATCTTTTTTGTGTCACTGTAGCAGCCCTAAGGGGACTGCTAAATGCTGATGAATAGTAGGTTTGTATTTCCCCCATGTGGAAGACAACCAGCAAAGCTCCCAATTCCTCTTCCCTAAGCACACCCCTCTCCGAAGTGCAGCTGTGGAGGAAGAAGTGGCACTTCAACAGATGCAAGGTTCTGAGACACTGTGCACTAATTTAAATAGCCCTGAGGGACTATTCTGTCTGCCACCACTCATGTCATTAATGCCTCTCTGCTTCCCAAACAGCATCATCACCAGCACAGCCCTTTCTGCCACATACCCAGCATAAACAAGCTCCTCCAGCTTTTGCCTTCCTGTCCTTGGACGACAAACCATCTTTAAAGTCTCAGATCATACTGTGCAGATAGGAGAATTAAATACAAAGCATAGTTTTCCACAACAAAGTACATCTAGGCATACCAAGAACCAGACTCAGAGGCACCTCAAGCACTGTGCTGGAGAGATAGAGTGATGTTGGGTGGCTTCCAAACCAAGGATCAGCTGAGCACAGGTTGCACACAGGTCTCCTACACCGAAATTCAATAGCAGCAAAACCACTCTGCTTGAACAGGAACTTGAATCCTGTGTCCCAACTATAATCCTGAGGGGCTTTGGAAAGAGAAGATGATGCTTTGATGAATGTTCCAAGTCTCAGGCACAGATAACCACACTGCAATTATCTTAACAGAGCCACTGCTCCAAGTGTCCTATAAATTTGAACATCAGAGCGTGGCTTTTGGAGAGCTTCTTTAACACACCACTCATGGTGACATGCAATTAGCTCTAAAGTTCTGTTCCCATTTTCTACCTTGCTGAAAAAACAAAGAGCCCAGCATGGCTGAATTTGGTGACTCATATTCATTGAATTTTAGTGTCAGGGTGAGAAATTTTTTTGATTCCCACTGGACTAGTAACGTATCAACGTGGTTTTAAACCCTAATGTGGCCCTCTGAATAACAATACATCAAATGTGCTTGGTTTTGATTAGGGTTTTGTTTTGTTTTTAAATAGTGTTTAATCCATCCTCTATTTGATTTTAAAAGCAAGCAAGAAACTGAATAAAATGCTGAGGCTTTCCAATCAGATTTAAGTTCAATACATGAACAAAATGAAAGTGTGAAGGTTGTGTACAGGCCATACAATTAAGCTTAAAAGCTTTGCATAAAAGCAGGAGCACAGTGTCACGTCCCTGTTTTATACGGCACTAGATTGCTGAAGAACATTTTTTGTCATAGTGTGGTCTGTTACTGATAAATATTTGATAAAAAAAACCTGCATGCCTTCATGATTTGAAGGAAACAGTGCTAGGAAGATGCCATACCCTCACCTGCAGCAGCCATTTCCTTACATTTATACCTTGCAGGTGCTGTTCTCAGGCTCTACCTCAGACAGCAAAGAAAATCAGGTCTGAATAACTCCCCTGCAGTTCATAACTTAGGAATACATTATGTGTTCATAACTTAGTAATACATTACCCTCAGTAAGAGGATTCTTGTGTAACCTGATTGCTCTTGGCATCATTTGAGCGACGGGTCAAGGATTAAGCATTCCAGATCTCAGACTTTCTGCATTCCAATTCTGCCACTGATTTATTTTACATCACAATCTCATTTCTGTGCCTCAAAGAAAAGTTTTTACTGACTAAATCCATCCTTCTAAAGCCTTTTGCAGTTCCTCCATCCCAGACTGCAAGGTAGAGATGAGCACATACATACAAATATATATGTGTGTGTGCGTGCCTACAAAAAGCCAAGTGTGTCACTCAAAGATGAGTTTTCATGGTGGACCTCTGGCCTTGCTCTCATCCTTGGTTTATCTCACTGTGCAAAAAATGGCCTGTGCTGTCTCTAGACAAGACATGGATTTACAGTATTTTAATTCCAGCCACTGAATAACACTGAGCGTAAAATTCCTATAAACCAAGAGGTTGCAATAATAAACAGGGTAACTGTGATTTTTCTGCCTGGATTTCACAGAATTGTCTGGTGGGTTGTTTTGGGGGGGGCTTGTTTGATTTTTCTTTCCCTATACAAGTGCATGGATGGAGGTATCCATGAGCCCTTTGAATTCCTCAAGTTCCTGAGCAAGGCCAGGTGCTTAAACATTTGAGTGACCTCCAGCGGAGGTGATTAAATTTTCTGAAGGAAAATGTACCTTGTTGTGCCAAGTAAAGAGACAATATGAATGGAAAGTTGACACCAAATTCTAGGCTCCTTGGTTGCCATGATACCTGACTGATAATACTGTCATTTTCCCTCTTTAAGTCTCAGGCTTGCTGCTCACCTTCATCAGCACTGGTATCATTTTCTTCTTCTTCATTTCACTTAGGAAACCACTTCAGCATTTATCACATCTTTCACTGCACATGGTTGTAGACCTTGAAAATCCTGCCGTACCCAGAGGATCTAAACGTGTTTTGAGCAATGCAGTGCAATTCAGCCTGAAAGGCAGGTAAAAATTATAGGCACCAGGAATATATAGAACACTAGCATTTCACATGTGTATGGGAATGCTCCTTCAATCAAAGACTGATCACTGATTACCATAATCTTACTCCCTACCCTGCAACAACCAGGGGTATAACACACTCTGTTTCAAAGGGCTAAGCCACAGGAACTGTTTTATGGCACATGAAAAGTCTAAATCAGTGCTGTGAATGAAATCTAAATTTTTAAAGGGTTGTCCATAGTTATATTATTAAAAATTTAACATTTCAAAGAAAATTAAATTATATTGAAAAACTGGGGCTGCCAGTATACAGTTTCTAAAGTCTCAATACAAAAATTTATGATGTTCAAGCGAAACATTTTCGTAAAGATCATTATCAAATGAAAACATGGCAGAGAAGAAGGGAGGAAATGAGTGGGTTTTTCCAAATGTGTATAACTCCCTAGTGTACTGAAGACAGAGAAGCAAAACGAATGTTTCACATCAACAGCTGGAAGAGGGAAAATGCTTGTCACAAAGCAGTGGGATGGTCAGGGGGACCTACAACAACTGAGTCACGGGGTAATTTAGAGCCTGCGAGACCATCTGTTTGGTCAGAAGAAAGAAACAGTGTCTGTGGCCTTTCCTGCAGTGGGCATAGATAATAATGGGATTATCTCAGGCAGCAGCCATCAGCACAAGCCTTGGACAGCAGAGAAAAAGTAGCAGTGGACAGAGCTGCGCGTAGACTCAAACCACCTACAATGCCTCCCCCTGGGAACCCCTAGACTTGTCTCCAGTAGTCCCCAAAACTGTGATTAACAAGAATCAATGCTCATTTGGCTGCTGGATAACAGGGAAGATGGAATAAAATATTTCAGCTCACCTCTGAAGCCTTTTATGCACAAGATTGCAGCTGCAAGTGCTTCTGTTCTGACAGCCTTGACCCCTGCATCGCTCCTGCCCTACCCTCACTTCATGTCAGCCTGCAGTGAAGCCCAAAGTCAGGAGGACACTAAGACCTCTGGAGATCTGTAAGCGTGCCAGTCACAGCAGTTAACTTCAAGCACAGAATCAAAGAGGAGCTCTCAGGAATTCCTGCCAGACCTTCACCCCAGCGCCTGCTCCCCCATTCCATGTAGGCAGGGCTGGCAGAGCTGAGCTGCCACAAGATGAAATGGTGCATGAGCTCCATGTCTGGGCACCAGCAGAGTGGTCATGCTGAACAATGAGGGCTCCAGCTGAGTCAGGGGAATGATCCATCTCCTACACAGGTGAGAGAGAAGGAATACAAACTGGAGCCAAAAATATCCTGTATAACTCTCCATTCCAGAGCTCTTCCGTACCACATACACTAACCTCCCTACTCATTTCCTCTTTCTGTTTTTTTCCTACTCAATTAGCATCTCATTAACGATCTCCCCACAGTGCCTGTAGTCTCAGCCATATTTAGCCCCTCATTACATGACACACAGCCTGATAATCATCACTGCAGGGGGATCTGCAGATGTTCTGCAGAAAAACCCAGCTCCTCCAGCCATGACCCTGAGCTCTCCTGGACATTATCTCTTTGTTATAATTTTGTAAGTATGCAAACAGCCACAGGTAACATAATCCATTTTTGGTTGCATTTCCTTGATGACAGAAGTGCATCCACCTCTGCTGCAGGAGAAAAGAGTCCGTGACTGGGGCTGCTGGAGCATCTTTTCATTTCTCAGAAATCACGTTTCCGACTTTTGCCTCATCTACTTATATTAGTGCTATAGGCACAGGTTTATGGTCCTTCCCTCAGTTACTACCAGAGCATCTAAATACTGTCTTTCAGGAGCACAGAATTGAGCAGTTCTGCAGGTTGAAGACAGTGGTGATATGGACCATAGGAACAGGGGCCTGGGGAGGAAATAGGACAAGTTGAGGAGAATTTCTTTGGCTAAAGTGGGTCAAAATTGTTCAGCATTTTATTTTTTTAAAAATACAAAATTCAGGTTGTAGTTCTCAAACCAAACACCCTGAAATCTGTGCCAGCTATTTGCTTGGGGATCTGTTCATTTTCCACCACACATGTAGGGCAATCTGAAAATGAAGACTGCTTCATGGTCAGGAGATCAGCCAGGACATGCCTCAGTTTCCCAGGAAAACCCAGGCCTGTATACACGGAGTGTTGACACTCGCTATGAACTGTTTCCAGTGAGGGGTTCCCTGGAGAAAAATCAGGCATAAAGCTGTTGGTCTGTGACACGTACACCTAAACAGACAGTAAAACAGAGGATGACACAAAGATGGCTCTTTACTCACTTCCAGATTGAATTTGAAGACCTTGCCTCCTGCATGCACAACAAGAGACCATTGCACCATCCCAGTCCAATTCTTCCCACCAAACTACTGAACCCTTGGCCTCCAGAGGTTTGCCTCATACAAGCTTAGCCATGTCCAGAGGGGAATACAAGATCTGTCTTATTCTATTGCTGCTGTCTGTGTATAGCAACTGTTTTCTGAGGCAATGAATCAGAGTGAAAAAAAGAACGCAAACTGAAAAGAAAAAGAGAGAAAATAATAGATATATGAGGAAGAAAGGAAAAAGAGAACAATAGTCGATGGATCATTATTGAATCAACAGAAAAATGACCATATGTTACAGCCACAGAGTTGCTACATTATGCAATTGATTCTCGGCATTCTTAGAATCACAATAAATTGAAATATGATACTATAGCCACCTGGAAAAACATCATTAGGAGAGATATTGGTGTAAATACATGTGGAATGGCAAATTTACACCAGCCAATTTGCTTTACAATGATCAGCATCATAGGGCTAAAGAAAATCCTTGAGAATGCAGAACAAGGATTACCCAACAGCAAACATTTCTGTCCTGCCCTCACACACAGAGCAACTAACCTGAGAGTCAATTGCCATGACTCCAGCAACTCATGATTAATGTATGTGGTATGAAATATTCAGGAGAATATGGGTTAATAATGCCAGTACAAACCAGGAGAGACAGCCCTGCATTCATCATCTGCTAATGTTCAGCCTTGAGCCAGACCGGAGTGGGAGACACAAGATAAATGACAAAGAGCCAGACAGGTTCATAGTTAAAAACATGATAACTTACCACAGTCTTCCACTGGTGCTGTGCTGGAAAGGAGGGAAGATGATTTATTGACATTATCTTGGTTTATTTTTGTTTAAAAGCTTGGCAATGGAGAGTAAATTGATACTGAAAAAGTCTGTGCAGGGTCCTGGTAGGAGACTTGACATATCCTTCTAAAATAGAGTTAGTAAATGTCCCTGTGCAGTCTTTCAAGCAAAATGGAGAGCAAGGAGGGAAATGTTCTTTAGCTGAACAGTCTTTCACTGGTGCTTTCACCACTATGGGGTACATACAAGAAGAGGGAAGAGAAAACCAGTGAAACAGGTTGGTGTGAGGGCTCTCTAAAGTCAAATCTTTCTTCAGTGTGCCAAGCTGGAGGTGCTGCATCATGGCATCCTTGACTTTTTTGATCCCTGTCAATTGTTGAGGTGAAATCTGTGTCTCCCCAGCATCCAGAGGGAGTTCATATCTAACAGGCTATGGAAGGAAAATTAAAGGACAGGGTAATGAGCTCAGTATCAGGCAAAACTACCCACCAATATAAAGTGTTACAGTTCATTTTTGCTTAACTTAGGGTGAATTCTTGGTTTTCTTTAAAATAGTCCATCTAAACTTTTAGACTCCAGGCAACCTCAAAAAAATAACACAGGTAGTATGGAGCCTCTTGTAAAAGGGGGTGAACAATAAATATTCATGAGTGAAAATGCTGAGAAATGGCTAAGTAACTTAGGCGGAATATAAGGAGACAGCCTGAGGTGGAAAAACTTTCTTTGGCTCAGTGTTTTCTTCTTGGTAAGCCATCTGCCAGTGCCTGGTACTGGGGGCAACAACAGGCTAGGAAGGCAAGCCAGAAGACAAATCAGTGGGAAAGAGGATGTAATACATTCTTTAAGACCGTGTGTGTCTTGATATGGAGTAACACAAAAACCCATTTTCTGAAGCTGAAGCCTTTTGGGTATTTTATAGTTATTATTGTTTAGAAAAGAAAAAAAAATCTGAGTTAAGCTTCCTCAATTTATCTTGTTCTGTTCAAATACAGCAAAAGATTTATGTAAATTCGTTATTTTCTCCAGGAGTGTCATCTGGCTCTGCTTTTTATTAAATATTAATACATTCGTCTAGGGAAAAAATTAAATTCCTTCCTTGGCAAATCCTCCGGAAGTAGAAAGTTAAACTGGAGGAATTAGAGCCAGTATTGTCTTCTGGGGAATCTCATCAGAGCAGATCCTTTTCCTGGTCTAGCTTTCATTACAGAAAATCTTTTCTGTACTGTTCACAGCCACAGAAAGAAACAGAGGAAGCGATACAGTGAGCCCAGGCACTGACCATGGGATGGAGCTTACAGCTGAATCCTCTCTCTGCACCAAGAGCAGGAGAGGAAGGAGGTCAAGATGCAGTTTTGTAGTCACTTGCTCTGTCATTTCAATATGAGTGGTAACCTGGAACTTCCTGCTTTGGAAAATGTGGAAATATCAGATTACTCCCTGTCTCACTGTCTCTCCCCCAGACACATGCACCTCTTTCACAGCCAACTGGCCTTTTTCTGGACCAACAAGTAGTCCAGTGAGGTCTCTATGTGGATGATCTTCCTGCTTTGTCTGTCACATATCACTACAACAGTGTCTGTATTGCCAAAATAATCTCCACAGCTCATGCCTGACCTTTCTCATTGTTCTGATGAGAGGGGCAGAAAAAAATAAAAAGGCAATAAAAGACATATCTTCTTGTGCCTTTCTTGCACACTGGATGCCTTCTTTTCTATTCTCAAATGCTTTCTGCATTAGAAATTCTGTATTGTCGTGATCTACCAAAAAAAAATCCATTTTCAGCACTTGTGATGTGACTCTCTTTCAGTTCCTCTTCCTTTTCAGCTCACACATTTTGTCCCCTTTCTTTTTGCCATTTTTGCAACAAAAGGAATTCTCTGTGTTACATCAAAGGAAGATCTTCCTAGGGAACCATTCAATTGACTTACTTAAAGGCTCAGGTTGTGAGTGCTGCATGTAGAGGCCCTTCAAAATGTACTGACACTAATATTTTAAACGAGTTTCCTCTCCCCTTCTCTCCCACTGGTTCTGATCAGGGAATCTGGACAGTGTAAGGTCTTTGATATTTTCCCTCTTCTCTTTGTAAACAGTTAGTAGGGAACAGGGCTCAGGTGTGCAAACCTGCAGTAAGCATTGAACCAAACAAGACACAAGCCTGAATTCAAATATCATCAATAACTGGAGAGGACTGGAACAAAACCCAACTTCAACAAGAATTTTCGCTTGCTTTGATTGCCAGGAAACACATGTGTTGGCCCTGTTCACCAGCCAGGCACTGAAGTATCCATCTTTGTTCCATTTTGCTTCCCCAACACAATAAAATTACTCTCACACTTGGTCCTCTGTTACTGGTGTAGAAATCAGGTGGCTCATGAGGACTAAAAGAAACACAGCTCCGGGCTAAACTCAAATTGCAGTTTTTATAGGTAAGTATAACTGTACTGGCAGTGGAACGTTCTCATCAGCAGTGTGAATATGCCCTGACTGTTGAAGGTCTCATGTTTATAAATCCATTCTCCTGGTTGGTGGCTGAATGTGCTCTCCTGAGCTCTGGCTGACAAGCCAACAGCCCTGGCCTTTGCACTTACAGGAGACCACAAGGCAGGCAAGGCAGTGCCCCTTCTCCCTCTCAGGTCTGCACAGGGTCACTTCTGGCTGTAGTCAGCAACAAGCAAAATAAGACTTCCTCTCACTCTAAAGAGAAAGTGGATGCTGTATCCAGGAATGTGAGCGTGTCTGTGTTTTAATATCAAGGAAATTAAAATAATAATGCAAAACTAATATGAAAATTCGCTACAGAAAAATTTGATTGTTCTGGGAAAACACATCTCCCATTTTTAATCATGGTAATTAATTCCAAAGATTAAGAGGATTCATAGATGAAAATAAAGCATTAAGATTAGAAGAAGGATATGCACTATACTGGGCATTTGGGTATTAATAGGATTTTTTTGTATTAATTTTAAAAGCAGAGATGATGAAGATATAAAAATAATACCTAATATTTATATAGTGTAGTGCTTTTCATCTTCAAAGCATTTTGCAAACATTACCTCTGTTGCAGAAGACTTGAGAAGAAATGGATTTCACTTTATAAATGAAAATGTTTCAGTTGATTCCATATTAAACTGCAAACAAAAGACACCTCTGCCATTCATGTCAAGTTACTGGTAAGTATTAAACTGGAGACAGATATTCATCAAGGAAAGTTACTATTGAAAAAGAAAAATCTAGCTAATTGAAACTATAAAAATAAATGCTTAAAGAAAAGAAGATAAGTATTCACACGTCTTCGTGGGTCAGACAAGGTGAAATGCATTCCTGTGCACAAAGGTTTGAGTGGAATGCAGTTGGTGCATAGATCCTATCTGACCTTTTGATTAATTTCACCCGCAGTCTCCAAACAAATGGGTGCACATTATCCACTGCACAGTTCATTGCAAAACCAACCCATCTCCCTCCTTGGCTCATCTCAGCCTAGCCATGAAAGTGCACAACCCAAACCCTTCTTCCCAGTTAAATTGGTCACCACTTGAAGAACCACCGAGCTGCTGCTCAGTATGTCCTAACTGCCACAATCTGGTAACCTCCATTTAAGAAGGTCTGACCCAAATACTTTCATTCCTGGCTATGACTTGTCATAAAGGTCAGTGTCAAACTGCCCCTTGTACTGTTCACAAGTCATCCTGCAGACATGTCCCCACCACACCTCAGCAACAGCAGGTTCACCTTCCCATTTTTCTATTATGATGTAACACCACAGATTTCTGATAGTTTGTGAGTATAACCATGGAGCCAAGATGCTGTCCTCAAACTGCCCCTTCCATTTGTTTGTGAGTTCCTTGATATCTAAACTCCCTAACCCAGGAGAGGTGGTGCTGATCATGGTATCACTTCAGTTATCATCTTTGACCTCATAGTATCTCTTTCTCTAAACCAGCCTTAAGTTCATCCCAGATCTCCCCACTAGAGCAGCTCCTGTGGGTCACCCTGGAAAGCTCATGTTCAGGTTGAGAATAACACTCTAGTACACTGAAAAAATCAATCTGAACCCTCCAAACATAGATTGCATGCCAAACATCCTGTGATAATTACACAGGTCTTGGGGGGCTCTCTCTGGGCAGTGCCCAAGCCCTGACCTTGGTCAGCCACTGTGGTCCCTTGGAGCAGCACAGCTCACAGTGTCACGCATCATGTAGCCTCGGGCTCCTGCAGCACCACCTGGTTCACAGCCACGAATCCAGGAGAGCAGCTGTGAAAACAGCATCTTGCAAACTGTGGGAACACGTAGCTTAAATAGGCAAGAGGAAAACAAAATGCACCCGAGCCCTTTAATTGCTTCAGTTTCTAAAGCACAAGGAAGAAGAGGGGAGAGAGAAGCAGCACTCTGCTCTGCTTGCTTACAGATATGGTTACATATAGCTTATTGCCTACACTAGTCTCTGCTTTCTAAAATCTCTCCTTATTAAGAACTCAAGCAAATTACCACTGAAGAGCCCTTATCTACACAGTAATACAAGAAGTGAGCAAAAGACTGATTCAGGCCTGATGGAGAAGAAGTGCCTTGCAGCTCTGCCTGAGTGCACGAGCGGAAGGCAGGTTCAAACAGGCTGGAATAATTATAATGAGTTGTTTGCTATTCTGCTTGGCTGGAAGGTGTTTGTTGTCGTGCTTTTTTAATTACTGAGTCCTTCTGTAGCACAATTTTCTTTCACTTGATCATTACAGCCACCTATGACATTTAGAAAGAAATAATTTGTGTAAGATATGGTGACTACAGGAAGAGTTAGTATCTAGTGAGTGGAATAATATGCCATGGAAAAAGAAAAATTCAAAAGGGGTTGCATCTATGATACATGAATATAACCTTTATTTGCAACAGTTAAAGCCCTCGAGCACCTGAAAGTTAACTACTGACACAATGCAGTAACTCTAATTTCATCACATGTGCCATATGCAGAGACAACACGCAACCTGAACCAGGATTCCAACTACCTGCTGCTTTAAAAGGTAGTATAATAAATTGCTCTGGAAATGGTAATGTGCCAAACAAGCCAGAAGAGAGTATCTGAATGGGGGGGGGGGGGGAGGGGCTGTGGAAAATGGAGATTTGGAACCATATAAAAACATTTCACAATAAAACCTTAAAGCCACACTCCTATTATCTGAAAGTTTACTGACAAAAAAATTACTTGTCTTAGCAGAAAAGTGAGAGCAGCAAAAAGGTATAGGAGCATGCATCCGCATAAAACATATATACAGACCCACTCAGAGGTAGTGTGCATGCATGGATTATAGATATATTGCATATGCATATGCAATTCCTGGACCAGAAAAAAGGCTATAATAATGAACGTGTAGCTCAGATTTATTTAAGAAAACTGCTAAGAGAAGGAAAATAACAAACTTTACCAACAGTTTAATGTTTGCTACTCTCTTCTGTGATGCAAAGATGTTTTTGAGGGTTTTGGTCTAATATTTCTGAAAGGTCTTAAGCTTGTCATGGGATGCTGACAAATGTTTTCTGAGTATGTTAGGCTGGAGACTCCGGGTGTTTGCTCTTTGTGGGTGCTTCTGACTTCAGTCTTTGCTACAGTTTCCTGAGACTGAGGAACTGGGATGAATGACCAGATTGCTCTCCCCAGTTCTGTCTAGGCCAGCAAAAGGAACCCTAACTCAAGTGTTAACTCATTATTACAGGACAATATTGTCACAAATGGTCCTGGAAGAGCAGAACTGTTTGATGCATAGATTTTCTAATGTTCAGGGCATCGAGTCAGGGACATCTTTCTAATCTAATATTAATGTTCCAGGACGTTAAACAACAGCTATTTAAAGTTCAGCCTTTTCAAATCAATAAGAACTGATCACTTATACTCAAGAGTTTTAACTCTGAATAAGAAATGTACCCTAGAATGTGACAGTAAGTGCAGAGCATCAAGATGCAGGAGCAGAGCCAGGAGTGATGATTCAGCCTTGGCCACAGCATGGTGCCCAAATTCTGATGGCCTGAGGAGGGGTCACGAGTACCACCAGGATCAGGGCAAATCCCCTGTTCTGTGAAAGACACAAGGGAGCAATGTTTCCTTCTTCAGGGAGAAAGCTCAGGCATGACTTGATTTTTGTTGACAAGGGCAGGATTCCTCTCTCTTCATGTTATCTGTCTAATATTTACATATCTCAGCCCAGCTGATCCCAGAGGCGCTGCAAGCACCAGAGGCCAATTCGTGCGAGCTGCAGAGCGGTCAAAGGTGATCGTCCCCAGGGGTGAGAGCCCCGTGCTCCCAGCCAGCCCCAGGGAGCACCCGAGATGTCTTCCGAGGAACAGGGACCTCACAACACTTGAGTTGCCTTTCTCCTGCATAGATCCTTCAGCATTTACCATGGTGAGCTCTGCAGACCCCTCTGTCAGCTACCTGCCTCCCTGGAAAATGTGAAAGCTTGATATCCTCATCCCCTCTGAAATCTGGCTGAGACAAACTTAGGTAATCAGGAGAGATCTGCTTTTGGAAACAAGACAAAAGTGGTGTAAGAACTAAAGGAGAACACAGTTTCCTTTAGAGAAGGACTTTATTTTCTCGATGACATTTTTATTCTGGGACAACAGAAGGGGATAACCTAAATCTCACACTTCTTATGTTTGCTATACAGCCTGCAATGAGTCAGGATGGCATCTGCCATTACACTGAATGGGCTACAAACATGCCTTGCTTTCCTTATACATGTTCCTTGTATAAGGAGAACAGGGAGAGAAATTATCTTTTTCTTAGACCCACTGATTAAGCTGAAAAACACCAAATGTGCCTTTTGGGGGGAGAAGGTCAAAACCTTCTCTGCTCCTCCAGTCATATCAGCTAGGTTACCAAAAGCTAAGGCTTGCCCTTGCAATCCTTGCCATGGTTATAGTAGCCCTAGAAGTCTGTTACAAGTGCTGATATCAATATACCCCATAAACCTGACAGATAGATTAAAAGGGAGGGGAGTCACAAGACTGAGGTGGGCTTAAAGCAAAAACCATACCCACAACGGTTACAAAATGTGAAAGATGAGTTTACTGCATCCCAGCTAGAAAAAAATCTTGACAGCACAGTGGCTACATTATTTCACTTCTGCAAACACAAAATAAATAAATAGGTGATGCTGTACTGAAAATTGAGTAACTTCAGAGCAAAGCTATAAGAATCTTTGACATTAAACACAAAGCCTGTTGAACTATTTCCCCCCAAAACTCAGTCCTATCGTAATCTAAATTTTTGGTAGAAAAATAATTTTGAAATCATTGTATTTAAAGAAAAGGAAAATTTTTGATTGGACAAAGTCACCCTAAAACTCTGCATCTGAGTGATCAGAGTGAGCCCCATCACTTTTTCATCATTCATTACAGGTTATTTGCCCTCACTGGACTACAAACCATGAAGCACTGAGATGCAGCTTTGCATAACTAGAGCATGGACTTACAGCACAAAATATTACAGTACCAGCACAGGCACGGAGACTCCCAATAACCAAGCCCCAAAGTGCCAATGCACTCAAACAAATTCTGTCGGTCAGCGACAGTGAAAACATCTTAGAATAAAACGTGTTGAAACAATGCAACTTGACATTTATACATCAATAGATGTTTGTTTTCCAAAACTTTTGATCTTTTAATTTATCATTCCAATTTGTGACTAAAACAAGTGTCTAAATATCAGAATTCCTCGAGGGAAATGCTATTTTTCAATCTTCTTCAACAATAAGACCAAGCTTTTCTTCCTGATCCACAAGCTGTAGATATGTAGATGGGATCAGAATTCACTTCCTGTTTCTCAGCTAGAAATCTGATTACATACCCAGAAGACTTCACAGATTTCCAAGCAATTTCCAGATTTGTCCTTTCCAACAAAGCTTGAACCCAGTCCAGGTTAAAACTGGGTCTCAGATGCAGGAGGAGCAGAAGTTTCCATATTTCTTGGCTTTTTTTCCTCTTGCAAACCCAAATGTCACTGCAGAGGAGCTGCTGCAGGAAGAGGAGTTGTCTGCAGGCATGGCCCAGGTGCCAAGGTCACCAGCACAATCTGGGTATTGCACTACAACCAAATCCATCCTGCTCTTTCTTCCTCCAGCTGGACTAAGGGCTGGCTTCCTCAGCAAACTCCATGTGTTAGAGGAAAGCCTTCTACTTTAAAACTAGATTAGTTCTGCTTTACTGAACATCCAAAATTTATGATATTTAACATGCTGAAATTTTATTGCCTTTAACCATCATATTATAAGCATGTGAAGTTTCAGCAAAATTTGGGGAAAACTGTTTATTCTAAGAAATGCTTGGGTTGGCAATCCAATAAACTCTCTAATAAGTTGCAAATTTAAGCCATCATTGGACCACAACCAACAGTATAATTAGCTCGGTGTGTAACTCAGCTCTTTGTCACTGCACAAAGACCCTGTGACACACAGGTGAGACCATCTGAGGGACAGGACTGAAAGGCTGGTCCTCAAGAAATGAACCTTCCCTGATGCAGTCCTCAACTGCTTTCATTTTCCATTTCTGCCCTGCATTATTATTACTATTATTGTTCACTGAGGTTTATTGTAACAAAAAAATCCATCAGAGATGAGCCTTTTACTGCCACATGCAGACACACAGGCAGGAACAGCCCCTGTTCCCAAACAGCAGGAGCAAACAAAGTAAAAGGATAAGGGGGGAGAGAAAAGCAAGCAGAGAAGATATGACTTACCCATCCTGACTTGGTGGCCTGGCTTGGTGGATTCCTTCACCTTGACACTGTTGTTTCCTTGGCTCTGCAGACAGACTATTCCCTCACAAAGATAGGGTTGAATCACTCATTCATTGTTCTGTGATCTTCATGGTTAGGGAGCAGAGTGCTTGAAATGCCATGGCTTTTGTGGCTGCATTTTCACCATCATCACTAGCTAAGGGCAAGGTGCTGCAGAAGACATCTTGGAATTTTTCTACAGCTAATGTTAACATGTTCAAAAGCTTAGGGAGTGTGCAGTGTCATCTTGTTTTCTTCTCAACCATCTCTCAAAGCAAAAGCCTCAGTTTCTCGTTGGGAAAAAAGTTCTAATTCTTATGGCGCCAGAAAATGATGTAGCTGCCCTGCACACACCATGCAGTGTATGGTAAGTGAAGAGAACAAACACACAACTAACTAAATCTTTCTATATAAAAAATTAATTCAAGCATTGACTGGAAACAATTATTTGCTGTAGCCTGCAAAGGTATCTGGATGAACTGCTTTTTATGTTTAACACCTTCCAGGCCTGTGCTCAGACACTCTTCATACCATATGTACAGTGAACATAAAAGACCTTCAATATCTTCCACCAACTTTACACTAGATAAAATCTGTTGGCTTTAATGAAGATGCACCTTTTTTTATATTGGTGTAAGTAAAAAGAGAACCAGATCCTCTCAGTGAAAATGTCAGGTTGCTAATGGTGTTCATTTTTACCCAGAAATAATGAGGAGAAATACCTGGCACAGAATTTCCCTGGCATAAGGAACAGTGCATAACAATGAGATTCATCTCAAGCATTTCGACCCATCCAAAGGATGTATTCCATCACCCTGCATAGTAGATACAGAAAGGGATGTCCATGAGAATCCGATCCCGTTTAGGTGTCTGTCCTGGGATGAGATAAATCTTCACTGGAAATTTTTCTCCCGGGCTCCATTGACTGTAAAGGAAATCTTTATTAGTAGCTGAGGATAGAAGACTAAATTGACATCAATCCCATCACTGATCCCTGCGTTTGTTAAAGACCTGCAAGGCTGCAAATGTTCAGGTCCATTGTGAGACAGTGCTTCAGCCATTCAACATTCACAGTGAGCCCAGTCAGGGCGCCTGCACAGCACTCCAGCTAAGGAGACAAGGAAGAGCCCTCTGTTTTTCTCTGTCAGAAACATCCTCTGAAGACCCAGCACCTGCAGCTTTGTGAGCAATTTTTTTTCATTAAAAATGATAAAAAAAATCAGAGTATTCCTTTGGTTGATCCCAGACATTATTTTTCTTCACAAGCTGTCTGGTGAAGTACAATATTTTGTTTACCAAGATAATGAATAATTTGTTTCAGGTTATTTGCTTTACTTTTATTTGTTTTTAAGTTAAACACAGTCGGGGTTGCTTCCATCAAATTGAAAATTTGATGCCTTCTGTGCATAACAAAACAAACATTTTTTTTCCTTTTTTCCCCAAAACAATCCTCAACTAAATAGGAATAATTTGGTTTACATGAAGTTTCAGTTTTCAACAAGGAAATAATTCATCCAAAGAGACTCAAAACATGAGGATCTTTAACTAAGTACAGCTTGTGATATCCCCAGTGCATTGGTAAGAGGACACTTTCCATGTTATTAAATTCTGGCCAGGATGAAATCAATGTACTTGCAAAGGCTGATGAAGCACCAGATCTTTTGAACATGACCCTAAGCAACATATTCAGAGGCATCAATTTCGGAAAAGGGTGGGTGCTTTCTTTTTACCTTAATTAAAACCACTGTGTGATGCCTAATGCCTAATGTTTTTAATAATGTTGCACTCTGTGACATATGGTGAGAAAAGGGCTCTGAGTTCACAGAGATTGTGTAGTTTCATGTCACTGGCAGCAGCTACTCATTTATCCACCAAATATTCTATGGTGTTCTTAAAGGCATCTGGTCTTGGCTGTGCCTGACATGCAGGGACGAAGTGGTCCAGAAGAAGAGAAAAGATACTTTCAGCTTGGAAATCGATGTGAGTGGTATTTTTCACATCAGAAGCAGCCCATGAGAAGTGCCTTTCATCATAAGGAGAAAGTGGTTATCAGAAGAAAAGGGTTATGTAGTGCCACCATACATCACCCCAGCTTACAGAAGTGTGGAGCCTCACAGGGAGCCTTTTTGCTGGTGAGGGGTAGAGTGACACACAAGCCACATTTCCAGGGAGATATAAATCATAAATCACAAATAGGTGTCTAGCCTTTGGTTCCTTGGTCGTCAGTATCCTCTCCTTCACACTGATCGGGTTCTCATATGTTTCTAAATTCTGACCCAGGAATAGGGCATAAAAATGAGATTCATCTCAAGCATTTCGGCCCATCCAAAGGATGTAATCCATCACCCTGCATAGTGGATACAGAAAGGGATGTCCATGAGGAATCTCTTTGAAAAGCCTTTGGGTTTGATCCCCCAAACCTCTGTCTAAATCTGCCAGTTCTTTCCACTCATTAGGGAGTTTTCTTCTAGAGTCAGGAAATCAAGACCTTAAATCAAATTTCTCTGAGCTGACTTTTTGCACGTTCCCTGTGTTATACGCTTGAATAACTCTGAGCAAAACATTTATTGCTGAGGTCTGCACCATATAACTTGACCATTGAAGTAGTGATGCAGAAGACAGAGGAAAAGATATACCGGGTTAATGAACCATGCCCACATCTATGCTTTCTGAAAAAAAAACCTTTCAAGTGGAAATTATTGAGGCTTCCTTTGTGTCATTCTATTTGTCAGAAGACCTTAGTCCTTCCAAATGTTTCACCACGGGGGTTTGATGGTATAATGATGTCACAGGGAAAGTTTTGGAGTGCAAGATTTCAAGAGGTCCTGAACATCAGAAGATGACATTCCATTTTCCCTCAAAAATTTCTATGCCCCAAGAACAGCTCTTCTGACTTCTGTGCTGAATTAGAACTCAATATTTAAAGAAAACAAAATGATACAGACTAAGTAATATTATATGCAGAGACAGTTCTATCCAACCTGTCATGATCTTCACATGTTAGATTTATCCTAAAACCTATTTCCCAACTGTCTGATTTGTACTTTAGCAGTTTATAGTATTGATAAGCAAAACCAAATTATTTCCTATATCATATTGGTCAACTATTAGTATTTCTGATAATGATTGTTTCCTGGGTTTTTTTGTCCATGTACATGATCAAAGGCTATCAGAGAGATAGCTTGGGAGGTAGAAGAGGCATATCTTCTTAAGTATTTTTAGCTTCAGCAGAAATACATGACATTGTGTTGAACATATTTCATTTATTTAATGAGAAATCAGAAGGCATCGCCAGCCAGATGCTTTCCATTATGATCTCTGTTGCAAACACTTGAGTTTGCCAGCCTTAGAATTAGATCCTGCTATTGAAGAATCCTACTAAGAAGTACAATAATTTGTCCTGCCACAAAGAACTTCTTTCAAGAACTGAATGTAAAAATAGGTGTTTTGTCAAAGAAGTACACTGCAGTCATAAAACTGGAGAAGGACACAAATACTTCTGTGAAGTGTTTTACGGAATACAAGGCTGGCTTGGTTTGCCTGAGAGGCTCAAAGGTGGGTTGTAGAGGAGGAAGGTATGTGCCATTGGTACCTCAGAATAATTGTTGTATGGGAGGCAGGAAGCAACCCTGACTGTACTTACATCTCATTTCACTGCCCAAGCTGGAGAAGCAGGAAAAAAAAAATCATAAATATTTTTCCATTTATCTGGTGTTTCAATTATCTGGGCAAAAATCTAGTGTCCATACTAACTACCCCTTCCCTGGTAGCTCCACTTCTCCTGCCAGTGAGAATGCCAGTGGAGTTGGAGATTTTGCAGCACATCCATGTTAGTGCCTGGATGCTAATATCAGACACATTCCTCTGCCAGCAGCTAATGGGTTTTTCAGTCATCACCATCCACATAGGTCAGTCAAACAACATTGAACCAGATGCTCACTGCTCTTTATTGCATTGCCACTCTCAAAGCCATCTACGCTTGACTGTTTGCCAATTTTTCTTTTAATAAAAAATCTCTTTCTTTCTGTTTGTGCAGAAATCCATCACAGAAAAGAATATTATTTACAGTATACCCTGGCTACTGGCTATGGCCAAAAATAGTGTTTAACAACAGGAGGAAAAGATCTGCCACTCCGTAGAAAGAGCTACATCTAATGCCAACCATATAATTACTGCTCTTTCCACCTCCGGTAAAATTTATAGGCAGTACTGTCATTTAGGGTTTCATGAGGATGGACTTTCATGCTTTATGGTGAGTACATTAATAGCTTCTAACTACTGAAATTTCTAATCATCTATATTGAAAAAAGAAATTTATTACCACACTATTAGAGCCATTTTAATGTTCTACAAGCATATTATTTGCACATTTGAATATAAGTCATCAGTAAGTCCTTTCTAAGAAGATTACTTTAATGTAACTAAGTAACATGGTGATTCTGCAGACTACGGGTGAACATCAGCCCTCTGCTAACAACCAGAAAAACCCCTGGAGAAGGGAGACTTGAGTGATGTCATGGAATCTGTTTTGGTTAATTTAGCAAGGATTGAGCTGGTGATACCTGGATTAAGGTCACCAAGGAGCTACAGATTAAACCAATGGTTTACAGGCAATGAAGGAGGATTATGACTTCTGCAGAATGAAAACCAAAGGCTACATGTGGAGCCTGGCTTTTCCAGACATTTCTTTATAAAGGTAGTTTGGAGGAGGGAAAATTATCTTATTGTCATTCTTGTTTGCTGCAAAACTTCACCTGAATTGAGACATTTAGGAGCCTAATGCTGTTCTCCACAATGGCATTATAGCTCTGAGTTCTCCAGTCCAAACCACTGCAGAGGACGGGGCCAGCTCAGCAGTGGTTGCTCGGGGCTGTGTCTGGTCAAGGTTTGAATACCTCTGAGCATGGAGAATTCCTTCCTCGGGCCCTTGTTGTCATGTTTGACCACTATCACTGGGGGAAAAAAATCTGAGTATCTCTCTTTCTGCAGCTTGTATTCACAGTCTCTTCTCTCACTTCTCCACTCCTGTCAGGCAGCTGAAACCAGTAGTGAGGTCTTCTCCAAGACTGAGTTTGTCCCTGAGTTTGTCCTGAGAAACACTGATTCCCTACTGTTTGCAGGAAGCACACAGGAGTCCATAAGACATTTGAGGAGAATCATTACCTCAACTACTCTTTCCAAGCCAAGAGGGAAATCAGGTTGCAGTTGCCACAGCCTCCTTACTTCAGGTGCATAAACATCAGCACATGGAAAACTCTAAGATTCCTGCTATTGTTCTTCATTTCCCTCAAGTAAATGCCACCTCTCTGTAAAGATGTGATAACATGCTGAGCCTCAGCAGTAATAGATTTCCAGGTGAGATGTCTACATCAGCTGCTCTGCAGCACCTTGCCACTGCTGGCATCTAATTATCCTCCTGGGCACTTTCATCTGATACCCATGTGTGGTGCAGCTGGAGACACCTCTGTCACTTCACACAGCTTTAAGAGTTTCTGTGACACACTCAGAAAATGCTGCAGCAGGACCAGGGTCCCACAGCATGAATAGAGGAAGGTGGAGAAGGACAAATGCCCAGTGCTGGTGGATCCCCTGCACATCCCCTCCTCTCCCCCTCACTCCACCAAGCTCTGCCATCAGATGCTGTGGCCTGTGGCTGGGTGGGAGCAGAGATGTTGACAGATGCCACCACAACCAGCACCCCCAAGAACTTTCCCTCCTCCCCACCAGCGCTTTCCAATCTTGTGTGCTTCCAGCCGCAGCAGAGGCGCGCTGTACTGGGACGCTGTTCAAATCACCAGGTCTCTTTGCAATTGATTATCTCTCCAAGTTCCCTTTTGATTATCTGTCTGAAAACAAAACTCTGTAGCTAAGCATTACTTGTTTTTTATGTCACTGCTGCTGCTGTGTCAGGGCAGTGGTATTAATTTTGGAGGCTTCATCGAAAAAATTTCCTTTTGTGTTTCCTTCTTGCAGCCTCGAATCGAGTAAAGCAAATAATGAAACTATCAGGACTGAAGAAAGGAACAAGGTATTAGGATTTTTATTACTTACAAAATTTATTTCACTGCTGTTTCAGCTTTCTCCCCTCCTTGCCAAAAGGCAAACATCTGGATATATTTTATGGAAACAAATGCTTGGGCTTCTGTGGCCGCATCATGGTGCTGCACAGCATAGGGCCTTAAAAGTCTGCAGCACCTAAAGACATGCACTTCAAAAGTACAAATAAGGAGCAGAAGGATTTTTACATGGTGCTGATTTTATGTACAACACTGTCACTTCTAAATGTATGCTCACCATGCACTTGCAGCTTGGTACACCTGGTGAATTTGTCAAAATTGCAAAAGATGCCAGGAAAAGGCCATTTGCAGTCCATCTCTGTTTCAGTGATAGTTGTGATAGTTTCACAGCCACAATTTTGGTGTGAAGTGCTGGTTTTTTGGGTTTTTTTCCACTTGAGAGGTGTTAAACAACTGTTTCTTTATAAATTTTATTGAGTGTGGAGGGCAGAAATCCAAAAAAAAACCTTGAAAAATGAAAAATAAAATTTTCCTATTCCCTTGAGCAATAATTGATCTTTTCACTTCACTAAAATGCTTAAGGCTTTGCCTCTTTATCTGAAATTACTCTGGGAAATTGTTTCCAAAATTAGCCTGGAATGGGAAAGCCAGGTTGTCTGCAATCTCAAGCACATCTTGTGCTCCCCTTCACTGCTATTTGAAGCAAGATCTGAGCCAACCCTTGCTGTCTGCTAATGGAGTTACTCCATGCAAACACTGTTTACTTACACAGACATCTGGATCACCAGAAGATGGGGTTTAAATTTGGACCAACAGAATACACATGTGCACACACCCTAAATTTTTCAACATCCTAATGTACACAGTGGAGTCAAAAAACAAAAATGAAAAATATCAGATCCAAAATTCTTATATTACTCTTGCATTA
Organism: Lycocorax pyrrhopterus obiensis; assembly: GCA_014706295.1. Taxonomy (NCBI): domain Eukaryota; kingdom Metazoa; phylum Chordata; class Aves; order Passeriformes; family Paradisaeidae; genus Lycocorax; species Lycocorax pyrrhopterus. The sequence continues at coordinate 26,033,660 of JACSVZ010000008.1, forward strand.
GGGTTGAGTGGATTTTTATTGTCTGGGAACTTGCAATATTGCAAATGGAATAACCAGGGGAAAAAAAAGAAAAAATTCCCTTTAAAGGAAAGATATAAGTGGAAGCTGAAACAAAAAGTATTCATCTTTATTCAGAAACAACACATCCAGCTGCCCACTTCCACTTCGACACAGGTTAAACTTGCTTTTAAGGCAGTAACATGTAGAAATACATGCAAATTTCTGAAAGATTGAATGCAGTGTTTCATTGTGCTGGCTACAGCCAAAACAGTGTGATTGGACTGACCTTTAGAGCAGACTCACATCGGCATCAACATCAAATAGAAACTTTTTTGTCTTGTGCAGGATGTTTAAGGATAATCCATTTCCCCTACCCAAACATATTGATTCCTCCTTCTTTCCTGGTGAACAAACAAGTGTCCTCTGTCTTTGCAAAACACGCATTAACCTTTCTCTTCTGTGTGTGTACGAACACAAATATAAGCATAAACATCAATTTTAAGTACATATATGTATATTGTCATGCAATGTGTATGTCTATGTCTATGTAGGAGTGTGTGTAATGTTTGCATTAGTAAAATTCCACGTCACCGAAAGAAGGTGTCTGATCCTTTGAGAAATCACAGAATTGAATATCTCTTGAATGGCACCACTTTTATCTGAGGTACAAACCGTGGTGGTACCCTGAGCCAGGGGCAGGAACAGGAGCCTCATGAGGAGATGAATTTCACAATCTGCTTTGCTGGTCCACCTCAACAGGTTACCGTGTTCTCCAGACAGATGGTCAGGAGAGGGGTCACCCCAGGCCCTTTGTGACAAAGGGACATAAGCCAGGGGTTGCTGCCACCTCCCAGGAAAATCTCTCTGGAGAGATAACTGTGGTGACAAACCAGCACTCCCAGCCAGAGTGGCTTTTCATGCCCATGTCCCAGCCAGGGCAATTGGAAAAGTGTTTGGATCAGCATCTCACATTGTTGTGCCAGCATGGCTTGGCCAAGGGATCCTGGCACCCACAGACAGGAGAACGAAACTAAACCCACCTCATGCAAACCACCAGTGCTTCTCTCTGCCTGATGGTTAAGTCTATGGTTGCTAATTAACATCTCCCAAGGCAAGAGGTCCCAGCAAAATGTAATTTGAAGACTTGGGGTAAAGGGAGAAGGGATGCAGTTTTATTGCTTTGAAAATTGTACTTTAGAGGAATTAAACACTGGAAAATGTCAAGAGCTCAAAGTGAAGTGTTTGAAAGTATCTTTTTATGTAGTTATTTGCAGCTTATTGGTTCGATGGGAAAAAAAACCACATCAAGAGTTTGATTTTTTCATTCCGTCTTAGAAGAGGGAAAAAATTCTCATGTCAGAAATTCTCCAAGGGTGAAAAACCATTTTTTTTCTGAGGTTTGGCTGAGGAAGGGTCATTGCTGATTTCCCTTGTTAGTTTCCGTGGATTCTTCCCGTTAATATGTCTCACATCCATCCACTGCTATGGACAGCATAGCAAGCTCTTGAAAGTACAGGGTGCCTTGGTGCTCTCTGAGCATGCACAGTGATAATGCATCAGTCAGCACAGAGTCAGGCCTTGCAAATCGAGATAAGATATTGACACCTTATTGACACTATTTTATTCTAGACCAGACTTACAAGCTTTCATCTCACTCTCAGTGGATGATCAAAGCTGGACACCAACTCCACCTTTGGTAGCCAGACCAAATCTATGCAACAGGATCAGAGTGTGTCAAGTGTTCACCAAAGTCCTGAGGCCTCGAAGAAGAAGCAGGTGTTTCATCACAAGACAACTACACTGTGTGGAACCAGGTCACCCTCACTCCCCATTCTGAGCCTGGGAGTCTTTAAGAACTTAAGGGGTCTCATCCAAAAAACTGGAAGCTGTAGATTATATTGTGCCATACAAGCAGAGCAGACTAAGTCAAGGATGTTTTTAGTGTCCAAGGGGTGCTTGTAATGATGGAGTAGAGAGCTCCTCAGTCACTCAATTCCTAGAAGTGCATGGAACAAATACATTTTCCAGAACTATCCCCTTTACAAGAAAAAAATTTCCCTAGGTTTGTGCCTCAGAAGCTGCTTGCCATCACATATTCAGGTAGCATCTCAGGTGCAGCAAGACTACTGGCAACCTCTCTTCCAAGGACGCCCCATCACAGCACTGAAAAGATTTTGTATAATTGGAAAATTAGTCAAGCGCAAACAGGTGTCAGTGGGCGATGGTACAGGGAGATACAGTCCTCTTATCTCAGTGTTTGCAAACCTGTCCTGGCTCTCAACAAAGGATTTACCAGTCTCAGTGGTAAAGGAAAACATAGCTCTGAAACATGTCTGAACAACAGCATCCAGAGGGCTCTGATATTGTGCTGGGCTGAATCTACCAGCTGTTCATACTACTTAATTCTCCCAGCTAATTCAATGCAAAGCCCTGCTACATCTTAAAGAGCAACTATCCATTAAGAGAGCTGATGGGGAAAAATTAATTTACCACTTAACATTACACTGATCAATAATCTACTAATTCTAGCCTTGCTAGCAGTGGACTTTACTATGATTCATGGTCAATGATTTGAACTTTCATTCCTCCAGAGTTAGAGCCATGATAAAAAATAAAAGGCAGATTTTCAGTGGACAGAAATTTAAAAGTTTAACCATTACACACAGGATTAATACTGGTGGTATTTGTCTTGGATTTGTCACAGGAATGTTATGAACTCTTGAAAACCTGGTCCATACTTTCCTTTCTTTCATTACAGGAAACAATCTGCTTGCCTCCAGTCTGTACCAAAAGCAGGTCTTCTCCTAACCTGCTCCCTTTAGTGGCTTCCTATCACACCTTTCTTAGAAATCAGGTCCACAACTTCCAGACAGTGCATATGCTGCTATCTGACCTGCCTGTTGGCAGGTGCAAAAAGAATTACTCTGGCATGCCAGAGGCTGGGCTGCAGCAAGTGTCATCAAGATTAATGACTTCATCATGGCAAGCTGGACAAATCAATCAGAGTCCTTGAAGGCAGTGAGAAAGACCAGACCACTACCCATCCAACCCATCTGTCACTATGAACTCCAGACACTGCTCAGCACTGGCTGAGGGTGGACTCCACACCTCGCTGCTGCCCTCAGCTCCTGAGTCACCCTGCAAATGCCACTGTCCCTGCACAATTTCCTGTGCCAGGTACCTTGCACAGCTCACTGGGAGCATCCCAGCCAGCCACGAGTGTGACCAGCTGAATTGCCCCCACTGCAATTAGACTTTCTAAGAAATCTCTGCTTAGATTCAGATAGCTCTCAGTGTGTGCCATCTACTTTCCTTTCACTGGAAATCAGCCAGAGAAGCATATTTCTGCAAGCATTTAAAGGGTGAAAGACCTTATGTTAGCTGAGCAAGTGTTAAGGGACATTAAAATGGGAAAAAAAAAAAAGAAAGCAAGCAGACACTGGTAAAACTTTTTAATGCAAGATTAGACAGGGTTTATCTGACCTGCCAGAGAGACTAAGAAGGAGGCAGGCTATAAAGCAAAGTCAATGCATTGTCTCTTCCCCATTCCTCTAATATTCTTCCTGTGATGATGTGAGATTCTCCAGGCAAGAAAAGAACCCCCCACCTCCACAGGGCACTGTGTCCTTGATAGAAAGGCGAGTGCGCAGGTGTATGATTCATTCCTTTGGTTAGGCATAGACTGAAGAACTCTTTTGCTCTTCAAAGCAGCCCACTCCACAGAGAGACATCTGGTAAATCCTACATGAGTTAATCTCCTGCCACAGTCTCGAAAACGCACACAAATGAAACCAGGTTCCTCCTGCTGGCAGCTTCTCTGCATGGGAGGGAATGACGAGCTTTGTCCTTGAAAGGTGATTGCTCCACGGGGTATGGAATAGAGCTCCCTGTAGGACAGGGTCTCGCCCCCATGTTGAGAGCTGATGCAATGACTGTGAATGAGCCTTTTAATGATGGACAAAATAAATCTGCTCTGGTGTATTTGTACCTGATGGATATTGCAGAAATCTGGGCCAAAGTGAGGATGCTTGCTGGAAGTGGAAGGTGATCCAAAAAGTTGCTGTCCTTTTGCTCCACCCTCTGCCAGAGACCTTTGGAGGGGTTGGAGCTCCACATTACCCCCTCTGCCTGCTCTCATCTGCTCTCTGGTGTTTTCTCCCAGGGAAAACATAACCCCACATGCCCAGTCTGACACTGTTAATACTCCTGATGGCTCTGTGTTTCACCTCCTTAAAGAAAAATTAAAAGAATAATATCACAGCACTTCTGAGTAAAATATCTTGCAGTTAAGTATCAACAGACCTGGGCTTGTCACTGCAGAAGGGACAGCAGACCCTTAAAGGCACTTCAGTTTCTACCCTCAGGATGCCAGCCTCTGTCATGACATATCAAAATATCTTTGGAGATCTAAGCTCTCTCTGGAAGCTTCTTGCTTGTGATTTAACAGGGGACACATCTAATCCTGTGGGGTGTTCCAGGGCAAATTCACAGGGATTCCACATTTTAACAGATGGAACAGATTAAGACATTTTCCTGTCATTCACATCTCAGACTTGGTACGGTGGGATGTACAGCTTTGTTAGTGGGTGGTGAAAGTCAGGTGTGTAGGAAGGGTTGGGCGTTATGCTCTGACATAGACCACCTTTATACACATGGGATTTTTTCCACAGAGGGAGAAGGGACTGAACTCAGCCACCTCTTGCAGCCCAGCAAGAAAGAGGACTGGATCTTGTGGATTGCCTCCATACAGGTCAGGGTTAAATTGATGGCACTGATGAAATGTAAATGGAAGATATTACGTAAAATGAATTGCATAATGTTCCCAGATGTTTTCAATTTTCTGAGTACTTCTAAAAATAAAATGAACTTTTAATACTTAATCAACATAGTTATTCATTCTCTTTTACCCAAGATGAAATTTCCCATGAATTTTTTATGGATACACGTTAGTTATTATTGCCTTTGGCTTCCTAGTTCAGACACAGTTCTGCCCTCTGTTCCACTGATTGTACAAATTATCCCCCACTGCATAGACTGGGTACACTCTTAAGTCCTTGAAAGCTCTTCAATTGATTTGGTTTAGCTAGACTTACTTCAGGAGAGGAAGATTTTCAAGGAATGCATTAGCTACCTATTGGGAACATAGCTCACCCCTTAGTACCATCTGGCCACAGACCCATGTAGTCCCCTACCCTGGACTGGCACCCATCTCCTACAGAGCCTGGAGCAGCGTGGCAGGATGGGCAGGGTGGGATGTGGCTTATTGTGGATGCCTGTCTATTATTTCTTTCTTTTCATATCATCCTGCACTTGTAGATGCTGGTGGTAAGAGTGCTTCAAGCATGGTGAGACGAAGACTTAATCTGATGGTGCCAGGCTGGATTTCTCTTTTCAATTTCTCTATGCATCCAGTACTAATAAAAACATCCACTGCAGGGAGAGGAAGCCTTTAGGCACAGTAAATCAGTGGGTTGTTTTTTTTTTTTTACTCTGGACTTAAATGACTCTGTGATTTTTATTCATATGTTTATTGCATAGCATTCTACAACACATGTCCTTAAAGATGAGAATGTGTTTTCTTGATATATCAGAGATGAAATCCCAGCTGATTTGTGCCTAAGGTCCTTGAGTAAATGCACAGGATGCATCCTGGCAAACGAGTGATTCAAAAGGAAAAGGAGCACAGAGAAAGCTTGAGCGACCACTGAGAGGCTGATGTGATTGTCTGAACAAATCCGAATGCCTGCACGACCACCTCCTGAAAGCAGAGTGCCGCAAACAACAACCGCAGAAAACGACCAGGGCGATATTGAACTGTCAGCCAGAGACAACAGAGAGGACACTCAAGTGGCATGTCAGATCCATGTAAAAATAAAAGCCTGCAGCTTCCAAATGCTTCTGTGAGTGCTTTAGCTTGCCATGCCACCTCCCATCTCTAAGGAAATCACGAACCATCAGCAGGGAGGACTTCGCATCAGGGACAGGTGAAAAGCAGGAAACAACGGGACTGGTATCAGTCCAAGCACAGCTACTGCTTGGCCCAGTATCAGCACCAGCCTCTGCTGAGCACGTCCCCCACATAAAGCAGGAGATTGCCCAACAGCACCGTGCAGCCACAATTGCAAAGCTGAAAGGCAATAGCCCATTATGTTGTTTTCAGCAGCGCTGCTCTACACTCAAACAGCGTTTAGCAAAGTGCCTTGTACATCTTTTTCTGCCAACGTTGGGAATCCATTTAGAACAAGCCATTGAGCTTTATTTTATTTTAGTTAAATTTTTTTTCCAAACGCATTAAGATAAATATGTATATTAGCAGCCGCTAGGGCAAACAGAAAATATTCATTTGCATTTATCACAAGCAGTTAGAACCCTACTACACTTTACCTCTCATAGAGGGAATTTCTCCTGTGATGAATTAATCTTTATGAGTTGGTTCTTGTTTCCTTCATTTCTTTGCAGCAACCACAGCTTTTTAAAAAAAGAAAATGAGTGTTAATTTTTTTGTTCTGTGAATTGCATTTTCTGCTAACCACTATTCATAAAAGGGATGACTGAAACTCAGCTAAAGTACTACCACTCAGAAACCTAAAAAGACCAGAATATTTACTTCTGTCTTCAGCCCTAAATATTTCCACTGAATTTCCAGGAGCCCTTGAAGGGGAAACATTTTTGTAACGACCCAGTGCAGTCACCAGGAGCTGTTACATTCTGAAATTAGCAACAAGCTCCCCACAGGTTGTTCTATTTGGTCTCAGTTCCTGGAAATCACCTGATTGATCTGGTCTGCAATATAGCTTGTTGTGGGAAGAAAAAGAGATTGAGGGCAAGGACCAAGTGGACCAAAGTCCAAGTTGACAGCTTCAGTGGGGTGTGCAGCTGTATTAACACGTATTGCCCATGTGCTGCAAGAACTGCAGTCATCAAACACCTGTCCCAAAAGTGCACTGAACCCCACAACCTCCTTCCTTTCTCTTACCTCTGCCCATTATCACGTAGAGTTTTTAACTTCCAAACCTTATGCTTTTTCACTTTTCTGGCTTTTAGAGGAGTTCCTCTGTCTCCCTGTCACCATTCAGCCAGTGCCAAGGCCACCTGGATAAGCTGCAGAGACCCCTGGGGACAGCACAAGGCCAGGCCATTCCATGATTCTCTGGCTCTGAGGACCACCATTGGGACAATGCAGCTTGACCCTCTAGGAGGGCACAGAGTCAGTAGTGGAAAAGCTCTGACTTCCACGCCCCTGCTGCCTATCAGTTGAAAAGCCCATGGTATAAAAAGCCAATTAATTGATATTATTTAAAGACTGCTTTTCAGAGGAGTCCTTTGTTGGAGGGACTGAATCTCAACCCTGTGCTAAATTATGCACAGGAGTTAAGGGAGGTGAGAGTAAGAAATCCACTGGGTAATCATAATCACTGTGCAATTAGGTTTGATATCATAATGGAAGGTTACTCTCCTAGGGGTAATGCAGTGAGGGTGAACTTTGAAAGGCCAGTTTTAAAACTATGAAAAAAATTATTAACAGAAGGCTCAAGGGCATAGTGAAACTCTTTAACTTAGAGCAAATTTGTTCCTAGAGTAACTCCTCTAGCAGCCCCAGGAGTTGTACCAAGGGTGAGTTTGGCTAATGTAATCAGTCTGGAGGCTATTTAAGAATCTGTGCTAGAGAGGCAGATGGTGGTTGGACCTTTGATCTGAAAATAAGAACAGGAAGAATAAAATTTGCACGGCTGAGGAGGGTTTATTGAAAATAAACATTCTTTTAAAAATTAAAAAGAGATCTGACTAAAGAGAATAAGAGAGGGTAGAGTAAATGCAGACAAGCTACAAAGGAAAGGGACGTGGAGATATAGGTCTATAAAAAAAAAAATCAAGGTATTTCTGATGCAGTAGAGAAGAAAAAAATTAAACCCCCAACCAGGCATATAATGAGTGAAACTTAGAAAGCGCTGTTGTTATATGACAGCTTTATTGTACCTAATTAACTCAAATATATGTATCTGCTGGAAGACACCACTCTCCATGGTTACTTGCTGTCAGATGCGCTAAAGCAGGCATTTCTTCTGCACAGCCCTCGATCTTTGTGGGGAGAGGGGGAGGCTGAAAATCAGAGGATGCTGAAGCAGAAATAAAACCTTGGCCTGAGTTACTCATATGGATGTAACTAAAGAGATTCCTTGTCTCTGCCACTTTCTGTGGGAAATTAGAGAGTGACTTCAGCAGTGATTTACTTTAACACTGTGGAAGGTGAACAGGACCTGAGGAAGGAGTTATGTGGCCGGGAGCTCATTGGGGCAGTAAATCACCTGGAGTAGCTGGTTCCCTGCCCAGGCTGTAGAGAAAACAAACCACACAATAGTGAACCTGTCAAATAAGGTGCCCCGCTTGCCTTACAGGCTGAAATCCCCCTTGAAAACAAATGGAAGGATTCAGTGCTGGCTCCTATTGTGCAACAACAGCAAGGGAAAACTCCCTGGGAGCTACTGCAGGAGCAGAACCCTGCAGTGCCCGTGGAAATGCTGCCATCCAGCCAGTGCTCCCAGCGCAGCCAGCACCGGCACCGTGGGGAACAGCTCAGGGTCCCTGGGCTGCCTCCCACCCCAAGAGTGGTAGAGACACCCTGGCTGGGAGATGATCCCCCACCCCTTGCAGCCACCATCCAGCTGGTGCCACACAGGACTCAAGTACAAGGATCTCAGCATGGACAAAACCAGAAAATTTAATTACATTTCTTATTAATTTTTTTCAAGTTTCCTAAAATGTCACCACTCTTTCTTTTCATGTTTGTGCAGCCTTAAGCACAACAGGCCCTTGACCTCAGCTGTACCCCATAATGTCACTGTAATGAAGGCAAATAAATGACAATAGGGAGAAAACCCACTTCAGTCACCGTAAGGAAATATTGTTCCTTCAAAGCAATTCCTCACCTGAAAAGTTAATAAAATAGTACATAAAGGTGACCTGGTAGATATAATTTACTTGGCTTTTCAAAATGCTTTTGATAAGGTCCCTCATAAAAGAATATTAATGATAATGAGAATGATCTTACATTTATGGTTGTACCTTTCATTCAGATGAATCCCAAAGTGCTTTACAAAGTTTTTACTAACTGGTTGTACAAATCATGCATCATATATATCCCCAAAGAGTTGTTAGGTCTGGGAGAAGGCATGACAGATATTTAATTACCTAGCATGCTGCTATTCAATATTTTAGGGCAGGGTGTAAAAGCAAAAGCTACAACCGTGTGCAATTAAATTCAATTTAGGCAGGTAAAAGCTACTTTCCAAAGCTGAGAGTTGGCTGAAAACCAAGCTCATCTTCTTCATTTGCCTTCACCCAAATGTTGAGGGATGCCTTAGGCTGAACAGATAAATGGCTCAGCTGGAAATAAAGGCATCTTTGTGGGATTGCTGCCAATGGACAGTGACTATCTCAGGTTGTCCCTGAACATTCAGTTGAATGTTCATGGGCACCTATACTTGGCCATCTAACTCCAGAGAAGCACCATCATTTACATTTTCTTCTCCAAATTTTCCATAGCTTTTTCACCTATGTCCTTCAGCTTCATAAGCAGCTGCCAATGCTGACAGCCAGCAGCAGAGAATCTTCAGCTCTCATTAGCCTTTGGAAGGAAAATCTCAGTTTTGCTTTGAGGTGCACATCTGAAACACTGCTAATCCAGACCATTATAATCTTGAAGACAGTTCCAGCCATAAGCATATTCTGCTTAGAGAGAGCATCGGAACATTTAATTTAAAGGCACAAAATGTCTCATTTAATTGCCTGAAATCAAAGGTTTCATATTTTAATTAAGCTTTTAAGAGAACATTTCATTGCTCTGATTTCTTTTAAACTTTTTTTCCTCTCAGATGTGAAGGTCATTAAAGAATATCTTTCCTGATTAAGCAATAGTAACAATAACTCCACCAAAGTAGTGTGTACAGTGTGGATACTACCCCAGACCTGAACTTCACACACCATCAGTGATCAGTAAATGAACACCACTCATTTACTATGCCTGTCTAAGTGCAAAGGGCTGCCTGAACTTCCAAGTCCTCTATTTCTTGTAACTTGCAAAGAAAGAAGATGCCAAGAAAGCTGAATCGTAGCTTCTCCCTAGGTACATATTCCTCCATGGTGAGGATGCTCTGGCAGCTTTTCTACTCTCTCCTAAATGAGCAACCTAAAACCAGATACTGGAGCAGTGTAAAAACAAAGCCAGGAACTTAACAGGGTGGCGTTGAAGAGACCTTGGAGGTACCAAGGTGTCCTAGTTGTGTAGGCAGAAAGATTTCAGCTCATCTGTAACAGCCTTGGGCACACCTTTGAAATGCTCTGTCTAGCCTCTTCCCAAGGCAGCACACATCTTGTGTTTATCACCATCCTGCTGTATTTTTCACAGAGCTAAACAAAGGACAGCGTCCCTTCCTCCAGTGTGACAGCTTGTCAGACTTTGTAGTACAATCCATATTTCATATCAAAAGAGTCCCCCTCAAATTCAAGTTATATAAATTATATATTGCTAGGTAAACACGACCTTCCTCTGCCAATTCTTTCAGGCCAGAAAGAGATGCCAAAACAACAAAAATCTTGTGAGAGCAGGCATCCAGGGCCAAACTGTCAAAAACCTTCAACAAGGAGCTGATTTGTCAACAGAAGTCATCATTTCACAGGGAACTTGATTCCTGCTTCAGTGTTTCCCCGACCAAATTGCTGACAGACTTTTGCTGAACGATCCCCTGCCTTCACATTACCTTTTATTTCCCACATAACTGTTCTCAGAGGATATGAAGGTCTCATTTTTAGAACAATCTTTTGGGAGAAAGAGGGAAGAGCAACGCTTAAGTGAAAACAGCCTGCCCCACGGTGCAGCAGGAGCCTCCCCTGCCCCCCAGCAGTACATTCACATCCCTGTGGAGAAGGTGTCTCACCCTCTACTTCCCACAGGCTCTGGAAAGTAAACCCTTACTGTTAGGCAGTTTAATTTCAACTATGAGTAAACATTCACATACTTGTGGCCTATTCAAGGAGGCTCTTTAGGCAAAATAATGGTTTGAAATGTCTTTCTGCTGCCAGGGTGACATAAAGAGGCCCCAGCACGCCACAAGACTGCTGTATCTGCAACATAGTAATTTAAACTTTTATATCCAGTAGGGCTCTTTGCATGTGGTGCACACCTGGCCACTGTAACCTGATCAACATTTATGGGTTTGAGTCTTTACGATGGGTTTGAGTGCCCTCAGGAAAGACATTCTTAATGCAATGAGCCTGCAAGAGGCCTTCGAAAGCCATGGGAATATGGGACAGGAAGTTTTCCAAGCACACACAAAGCTCAACATTGTCCCACACCCTCTTAACACTCCCATGCCAGGGAGACAGAGGTGCAGGCTTCTGGAAATGGGGAAATAAGAAGGGAATAGATGGCAGATTGGTCCCCAATTCCCCACACTGTGCAAGGCACACTGACACCTCAGGTTTCAGGGTGCAGCTCTCGTCCCAGACACGCGCTTGCTTTTGACGCCACAGGCAACAGGGGAACTTTTCCTTGGGCAAACAATTACTTGAAAAACTGCTAGCCAGATGCTGATTGCTACTGGCATTTGTCCTTCAGCAGCTGTCACAGTAGGCTCCTTGGGAGGTGTAGGAAATGCCTTGCAATTATCTGCTTTATGACGCACCCCAGAGAAAAATTTGGCCATATGTATTTGCACAAGGGTGCACATATTCCCTGCCCAAGAGGGTCCATGCTAGGTGCTATCAACATAACAAAATTGCTCTCCCCTTTGCCTGTCACTGGTATACCTGATGGCTCCCTTACACTGGTGGAAATGCCAATCCTCAGCAAGATCTGTATCTGATTTTCCCTTGCTGTTTCCTGCCTTGTGTTGTTCCTACAGCCAGCTGAATCCCCCTTTACTAGGGGCTGTATCTCAACTCTTCTCAGAATTTCTGAGCAGATGGGAACTGGGGTCCCTGCCCCCATCCTGTACCTGTGACTGACTCCTAAACATTAAGGGCAAGGGTGTCAGATGCAGTGTTAAATCACTTGCTGTCCTGGAAACTCACTCTGCTCTGGAGTCTGTGGGACAGTCCACAGGGAAGATTTCATTTGTTTTGTCACTGTGTCCTCCTTTTCTGAGCATCATCAGAAAGGCTGTGGGGATAGCAGCTTCCAGTATTCCTTGGGAAAAGTGTTTGTAGGTTTGGTTTGAGTTGGGTTTTTTGTGTTTTGGTTTTTTTTTTTTTTTAATTTGAGGAGGACCTGTATCCACCAAGGATTCAAAATCTCTTTCAGATTTTGCCCTTGGTGATAGATTCTGGACACACAAAAACTGGTTCTGACCTGTTACCAAGCCTGTCCCAGCAGGGCTGACAGAAAGACCAACAGCACAGGAGCTAACACCATCCCCACTCCACACATGCTGGCACTATTTCTGCTTAATCGTTTGGCTTTTTCTTTCACAAGCCTGTTTGGAGGAGTAAACCCCACTTTGTAACACTGGGAGTTCCCCGATCATGTACACTATAAGATGGTACAAAATCAGGTTGAGCAAACCAACCAGAATTGCTTTCTCTTGATCCCCTAAATGTGTTGATTTACAACAAAACATTCTTTTTTTTTTTAACATCCCCAGGGAAAGCAAAGGAAGGTCTGAATGTGCCACAAGAACTGTTAAATTCTTGGACTCGTCACACAAGCCTGACTGCTGCTGGCCAGTGGTATGGCCTGCAATGGTCCTGCAGTAAACCTTGATGGATGGAAAGGGAATGTCAACAGAGTTCAGTCCTCTTATGAAAGCTAAACAAATTACTTCCCCACTTCCAGTATGCTATAGTATTCTCTCTACATCAATCTGAGCTAATTTCTTATTTTCAGGTTTTTTTTTTTCCTTTTCCTCCCTTTGAAGGTCCTAGAAGGACCTCCTGCGGCTTCCATGACGTGGCTCAGAGAGGCACACTGTGGGGCCATGGTGGTTTCTAGGAATCCCCCAATTAAAATGGCAAGCAGTTTCAGAGGATTGTTACAAAATTAGACCAAGCTGGATGGCAGGTACAAAGCCTCCAGTTAGGGGAACCAAAAAAAGAGAATTTTAAGCTTTAAAACCTTCCCAGCTTTCCACCCACCCTCCCAACCAGCTGGAGTTAAGCCTAATATGCCTTGTTTTACAAAAAATCCAGTGAAATTGTTTCACCTCAGAAGTCTCCTTTCGGACTTACTTAGGTAACCTCTGTTACTCATTTTTGGAGTTTTATAGCAGCTCAAGACCTGGAGAATAACAATGTTTAACTGATCTTACCAATACATTATTTGTACCACTAATTCCACAGCAGTTGCTTTTTCTTCAGGACAAGGGAGGTAATTTTCCTAAAATTACATTGTTTTCTAAAACAGCTCTATTCAGGGCTATACATCTACCTTCTGGCAGCATAGTTTAATTTGCATTTAAATAATTTCCTGATATAGTAGGAAAAGTAATTATACATAACACTAAACAATTTTCAAGCTTCAGCCTTTAATTGGTCCATGACCAAATCTCTTTCCTAGGTTCTGAAACAACCTTCCCAGAATGTAAAATTCCCAAATACCAGATCCTTGCTCCCTTTTTTAAGGTCCTCTATTTGTTCATTCATCTGCTGTGCTGAATTCAGATGATTAGAAAATCATGTTGGTTTTTCTATCCTCAGTTTCTCTTTAGAGTTGCATCATTTTGGTCTGCTGATTTTCTCCTGGTAGAAAAGTTTGACTCTGCTGTCTGAGCAGATGATCTTATGGAGATCTCATGCTCATGACAATAAAAGCACCACAATGCACAATTTTATAGTAGTTACAGATGTTAAATCATGTCCTAATTCTGATATTTTTATCACAGATGAGACAGGGAATTGATGTAGCTTGAGCCAAGGCAATAGCAGGACATCCATTTTTGATCTACTGAACCTCAGATTTTAGTTTGATTCTAGAGGCCATTTGCCACATGTAGATCCATATACACTTGCTCCTCAATTTTAAAGGCTTTTTATTCAGGTGAATTATACAACCCAAAAACAGTCCTGTGGTCGTGTAGATCACTCTTAGAAAGACTTCATATCACATTAAAAGAAACTATCCCTAGAAGCTGTTTAAGATGCAACAGCCTTTTTCCCTTAGAAAGGTAATGCCTATAGAAGATGAGCTGTATTATTCAGTGCTCTGATTATCTGTTCATGAGCCATGTGAAAAGAAAGGCAGTCACCTCTGCTAAAAGTGCCGACTCAAAGGCGTTAAGCCATTAACTGTAGAACAAGTCCAACGGGAAAGAGAGAATAATGCATCATAGGAGCCATCATATGGCCCATAAAGTCAATATTGAAGGCATGAAATTCGGACATGAGTGCTGCTTACCTCAAGGTTTAGGATCAGCCTTGACCTAACCTGTCAGCCAAGTCTCCTTCCACCATTAAAAGTGATTCAACTATTCAGTTAATTCAGGACTGGAATCATTAATGGCATGCTGTGGATCTGCCTTATAATCAATTCTTACCTGGTGCTTGAAGGACCCTCTATGCAGGTAAGGAGCATTAAGCATTTTAGTGCCCAAAATGTCTGTCTAAAGAGGTAGTGTACTGTGCAGTTAGTGCTAGGAAATCAGAGGTTTTGCAAGGCTGTACACTGAGCCTAAAATTGCATTGAAGAGGATCACTTGTCACCAACACATTGGTATCGCACACCAGATTTCATCAGGAAGGTGATACTGAGCCAATAGGAGGATTTTCAGACAAAACTTCCACAGCTAGTCAGACTTGAAGGTGAGTGACAGTGATCAGCCCTGCTATTTTCACCTGCCATCGTGTTTTTATTTTGTTCTCAAGATTGCAACCGTTCCACAAATACCTGCAGCAAATCACTCTTGGATGACTCCTCATCTTGATGAAGGTGGCAAGTGAAAGGTCCCTGCTGCCAGCCCATGAAAATGATAAATAATCAATTTTCGCTGAGATCTTAACTACAGCAACCGGGGCTAGTGGAAAGTGTCCCTGCCTATGGCAGTGGGGCGTGGGAAAAGATGATTTTTAAGGTGCTTTCCAACCAAAACCATTCTGAGATTCTATGAAGGCAGTCACAAATGAGCAGATCAGCATGTTCAACTGCACAAAGAATTGGTCAGCCTAGGAAGACGGTCAGTAAAACAACTCCAGAGGACTGTTTAAAAGCAATGGATCTGTACTGGGGAGCTGGGAAGCATTAGGTCTACAGCCAAAAGACTCAACAGTTTGCTTAAACCACACTCTGAACTCATGAAGGGCATTGCTACAACAGTGTCTTGGTATGACGTTCCCCTAAAGCTTTTCTGTCCTCATGATTTTGATTTGAATCATCAAGAAAAATTTTCTAAGTAAAGGGTTTCAACATCTCTCTCACACCTGGGTCTACAGCTTTGCCCCTCTCACCACCAGATCCAGCACACTCACAATCAAGTAACTCCCTGCAAAATGACTGCAAATTCCTTGATTACTTCTTTTTTTTCCTTTTTCTAACTTAGAAAGAAAAACCAGTGGAAAACAACAACATGAACAACCACATGAGAAAAAAAGGCACAGCCTGGTACTAAAGATAGGCCTGTTTATAAGAATAGACTCATCACAACAGGTGTCAGCTCTGTAATGGTGCTGCACAAAGCGTGTAAGCAGCAGCCAGGGAATGATGATAATAAAAAGAGAGTAAAGGAGCTGTTTTGAGATAGAAATTGCTATAAAATGGAGAATATTTTGCAATTTTGATTTATTTTAATGTATTTGTGAACATATATACATTAATATTTTTCTCTTTTTGTGCAATACAAAGATTTAACAGCAACCCTAAGCCTTAGTGAGATGATCACTGTATAAAATCAATCAAATTTCTCACTTTCCATTATTCCAACAATTTATCCTCATTGCATCTCTCCATGTCCTCTCAGTATTCTTCAGTTAAGGATCTGATAGCTATTTCTGTTGCAGTCTGTTTTCTCTCCAGAGAAAGAGGGGCTAATCTTTTTAAAAAAGCAGACAATTGCCAACACTTGGAGATAATTCATGGGCATCCTACAGACTCTCTGTCTAGCTTTTAATGTGTCACTTCATCCTAATGATGTTTCCTAATTTGAAAAAATATGAGAAAGATCCCTCTTTTTCTGCTCAAAGACTATAAAGTCTTTAGGACAGGATTCATGCTTCATTCTATTTTTGCACAGCATTTAGATTTCAGATACTTCCATTTCTTGCTCCTGAGTCCTCTACTTCCATACTACGAAATATTGCTGTTAATCGTCCTGTGCTACCATTGTTTTATTTCTGGTTATGGTTTTGTTCTATAGGCTAATTTAATTAATAATGGTAATTATTTTAATTTCTTCTTTTTTCTCTTGTTCTAACAGAGATCCAAAATTCAGCACAAATTTATTGCTTCTCTCTTGGAAGGGCTGGACTCCAGCCCTCCTGTGGTCTTTTCACAAGCTGCAGAAGAATTACACTGGTGTGAGTCTGACATGATGTTTTATAGAGTTTTAATTTTTTTACTATACCCTTTGTGAAAGCAGTGAACACACACATACTTCCAAACAGTTCTGGCCCTCACTGGATTGATGGAAAGAAGGTTAATAACATATCTGGGAAAAACAAATAGTTCAATGGATAGCACACATTGATTAATATCTGCTGCAGTGCCAGCAATGCTGGGGGAACTACACGTCGTAATTCTGCTATAACTGGAGATGTGTTGCCAACGGAAGGAGAAAGGAGATTATCACACTGCTGTGCCTGGCAGCTCAGTGTAATGCACAGACACAGGGCTAATGCCTCCTCTCTGCTCCTGCTTTCAGGGACGGTGAAAGATCTGGACCACAACACTGCAGAGCTCTGGGAGCTCAAGACGTGCGCTCCATTTGAATGTGCATTGCCAGTAAATCCCTTCTAGGATGTGCCTGAAGAGGGGTGTGGGCGGATTAAAGGTAGGACAATAAGTCTGAAGCAAATTAAGCCGATGTCTCCCATACAAGCAGAAGGATCCCTGCACTGCGGGGCACGGAAAGGCTGCACAGAACCCTCCACAGTGCTCAGCCCAGCGGGAGGGGCAGGAGATGCACAGGAGAGGCTGAGTTCTCTTACTCACGCCATCAGGGTGTCGTGGCTAAAAGCCCCCACTTCTTGTTCGGCAGTAAATAATTCATGTTCCTGAGCTGTAGGTGGGATACGTTTCAGGCAGAAGGGGAGGACGCCAATAAGCAGCTCTTTAAATATACATCGCCTCCTGTTTGCAGGCACAATGTGTGGGAGCAACTGTAAACCAAAATGGTCTTGTGTTTGCTGGCACCTCTGAATACAAAATTACCACCCTGGCTATTTACGGGGTGGAGGGGGAGGGAGGCTTCAAAAAGAAAAATCAGGCTTTTTAAACCTGGTACCTTTTTTTAAGCTGAAATGCTTGGCATTTCTGTGGCAACACTGTATCCCCACTGGGGGAAAGAGTTACAGGTATTTTAATTATATATTAGTACAGCATTAAACTAGTTTTATTTGCTGAACATTCTGTCGATTACTGTTGTTACTTGAGAAGCATGACTGCTCCCAGGTTGATCGTGTATTTAACTAGCCAGTCAATGCTATTAATCACTAAGAATTTTCAGCCAAGGGTATTAACATTGAAACCTATCCAGGAGAACTTATAAATGGGTACTGGCATTCTTCAGAGGGAAACACTGTTTTCCAATGCAAGAAAGGTTCTCTCAAGTCTCTCTTTTTTTCTTTCTTTTTCTTTTTTTTTTAATTGCAATCTAAATTCAAAAGGAGAATGAATAATTGCCCTTAATGAAATAACTGCCATCCCAAAAAATTAGCAAATGTGTGATCATCTCATTACCATATGAACGAAGGGCAGGATGTCTGTTTCTGTGGTGCAGCTGTTGTAAAAGCAGTGAAGTATAAGAAAGCAGACATGAAAACCAAGCAGGGACACCCTCCTTTCTGGGGACTGCAGCAGGGAGAAAAATGATCCAGGTAAGGCTGAAAAATGGGTAGCAGTTAAGGATTGGAAATGAGACTCTTCACTCTTGCTCTTGATCATGGCACCTTGGTATTTTGAGCAGAAGAGATGATGGCCTTTCCCTGCCCCCTGCCCATTGAAACATGGGACACAAACAGGACCTGAAGCCAGAGACATTGACACAACACACACCATTTGGTGCAACCAAATGCTCCAGATACATGCTTTGCATTCTGCATTGCACTTAGTTGACACACGGAATATATTTATTTCCACATTGTGAATAATCAGCTGAAAACTCACTTTCATTAGCTTCATCTCCCCATTGTTGGCTCACATCCTGAAGTTTTCATACAACATCTGCAAAAGTATTAAACTAATTATAGAAGCCATCTGGAACGAGAACAGAGTGGAATAATCATTTTCTTTTTTTTTTTTTTTTTTTAAAAAGCCCTCGCTAAATAAATGGTGCCATAATAGATGGGACGTCAGAAGAACAATGATCATAACAAACTCAGTATCATTAAGGAGGGATGCAAGGAGATTTACATGAAGAAACTCATGATTGCTCATTAGCAGAGACACGGCAGAGCAGCATTGTGATCCATCGATGACAGAGTGTGCGTACGGAGAGGGAAATCCTACCAGGGACCGGGGCTCACACATGGGCAGCCCAGTTGCCAGTGGAGAGGAGGAGCAGTCGTTGCTTTGTCCTTGTGTTCTCCATTCAAGACCAGGGGACACACCCCTGAGGAAGGAAGGGTGAATGGGTCATGGACAGTCACTTGTCCACCACCTTCCACTGCTGCTGCTGCTGCTGCTGTTCAACTGCACAACAGTGCCGTGAGGTGCTGACAGGCTACTGAGTGACTGAGCAGCGACATTGAGCAGAAAACACATGAAATCGTGACTCCCATATTACTCCTCTCTTTAGCTGTGTACTAAGTGATGGGCTGTAGGCCAGTTTGTGGTAAAATGGGGGCTTGTATTTATTACAACTATTTTTTACTGATCAGAGGCAATTACTTTGACATACAAGATCTTGACAGTTATCTGCTTAATGCATGGCTTCTGCTAGTAGCACTTTCAAGGTAACCTATGTTTCAGTGTTTTAGGAGGATGACATTGTGGTAAAATACCTAAACATTTTGTGCTTGATACATATGCACACACCTGGAAAAGCGACACATATATTAGCATTTTCTGATGGTTCTAGTGGCAAATAATGCATTCACATCTCCATTCTACTTCTAAGTAATAAATAGATAACAGGAAGATAGAGAGATAGATAGATAGATAGATAGATAGAAAGAAAGATAGATAGATAATAGATTTTTCTCTCAAAGGAATATGTAACTTTTAATAATTTCCTTATTATATTCTAACTAATTACCTTTGGCCTGAATGTACTTAGAGAAAAATCTGAGATTCTGTTAGATACACAGCTGCTGAATCAATGGCATCCTGCTACAACATATTTCAACACACATCATTAATTCTGATTAAAAAGCATCACCCAGTTGTGATTCTTATTAGAACTCTATTAGTGTCTCTGCTAATAAATGCAATCTCCGTTATTATCATAATTATTGTTATTTACCACTTATGTTACTGCAGCAGTGCCTCGAGGGCTCATTCATAAGCCATGCCCTTATTGGATCATTTGCAAATGCAGATTGAAAATATGTTCCTTGCCCTCAGCGCTTTCCTTGGTAAGACAACAGACAAAAGAAGAAGGAATATAAAGAGACAAAGTGACCATCTGGGTCAGCACTGAGACATTGCTTTCAGCACATCTGGAGCCTGAGTATTGCCATGTTTCCACCAAACGTAACCGAGAATGGTACCCAAAGTTCAGTAATTCCATCTCAATTTTGGCATTGTCTGTGTCTTTCAATGCTGAGGGTGCCACTGCCGGTGACTCCTTTCTAGTAGACACAGGAATGGGAATTCAGAAGACATGAATCATGTAGCACTGCTGCCAGCCACTAATTGGATGTGTGTGTCCAAGTAGCTCCTACATATCTGGCACTCACAGGATACATTCAAGCCATGCCTAAGACAATGAAACTAATTTACAGCAGTGTCAATATAAGCAACGTGTTTCTACTTTTGGTCTCATAAATAAGCAATCTGGTTTTCAAAGTGCCACATCCTGAAATGCCCACATCCTGAGTAGCAAACTTTATATTTGATGTCCCAGCTTTGGGCAGCGCGTCCCAATTGTGTCCCATGCAGGGAGCCATGTCCCTGAATACACTCTGGGAAGTCAGGTGAATAGTTGTCCAGAAAGTCCCACAAGTGGAAGGGATGAAGAACAGGTTGGGGTGAAATGAGGGAGCAGGCATATTTTCAAGTCATAAGTAGAGCAGGGAGTGCAAGAAAAGTGAGTTTGATGGAAAAGGAGAGCAGACTTGACTTTCTCCAGCTCCTCTGATCCTCCCAACCATCTGGAATCAATCATTTGTCTCTATGTGGCCTTGTAACATTAAAATGCACACTGGTTTGAGGCTTGTGAGATGCTCTGTAATCCCAAAGCAAAAGGTATCAAATAACTGCAGCATGCTTATTGTTAAAAATATTTTCACTCTGAATTATAGCACCATTGCAAAGAGATTTTGCATTCCTGCATCCCTGTAAGTCTGGACAATCTTGTTTTCACAAATTCTTTTGCAATTTAGCTTGTAGGATTAATATTTTAAGAGCAGCTAATGTTGCTAATTGAACAGGGAAACAGATATGTCAACTTTTGTTTTCCACAGGACTCACTTCAGAAGCATGAATGATAGATGCAACCCAAGAGATATTATCATAATCATCATCCCAAATAAATTTTTCAGACAATGGAGTGCATGGCAAATAACTTTCAGTGAGATGCATAAAACACACTTGATGCTGAGCTCTTTCCTAAACATATGAATATGTAATTTTGTCCTGTTGTAATGAGCTGTTATTGTTTAGATGAGAAGGACCATGACCAGGTAAAGGCAACATGAAGGAAGCTCAGAACCAGGAGAGATACTGGATTAGCAGTCACATTTATCCTGTGCACTCACTGTGGAGCTCCACATTTAGCAACTTGATAAGACCACACAGTCAATGGTTTCTGCAGCAGATTTTGCAGTGAAACAGAAGAGTGACCCTGTTATCGAAGAACAGCAGATATTTGTTGGTGTGAGATGGAGAGTTTTAATTTCCAGTAAAAAATGATCCACTGGAGCTGAGAAGTGCTTTAAACCAATAGCTGGTTTATCTGCCCTTAGACACCAATGATGTAAGGTGACTTCTCAAATATATTCTTCCTCAATTCTATAATTAATCCAGTACTGAGGGAGGTGTTTCTCAGGGTTGTGTTTTACCCAAAAGAAGCAGTATTCCAAGCCAAATGTCACACCCCCATCTTAGATGTGTGAGGATCTCTTACGTGTGGCTGGCGGGTTGCTAACTGTACAGCAGGGATCCAAATCCTGTCCCCAAACCCCAGGACTTTACATGTTGTCTGGAGTTTCACTACACAGTTGGGTCCCCTCTTCCTTGGTGCAGCAGGTCCTTGCCCCAGACTTTGAAAATGAATTGTTTGGTTTTGCTTCCCACTCCTCTGCTCCTGATGCTTTTGTCAGTAAATAAATAAAATAATAATTCATTGAAGTATTTTGCTGGAATGAAAGAAAAACAGAGAGCATGTTTCATTTCTCTGATTTTTGATAAGGACATTTTCTTCAGAAATGACTTTCTGACAACTTTTCCATCAATCCTACTCAAAGGTTCTCTGCATTGGAAGGCACAAAGCTACTTTCCCAATTATGCTGCATTTCTTTGTAGATTCAGCTGAAGGAAAATATGTTAAATAAATTATTTGTTTCCAATTACTCAGTCAGCTCTAAAAACAAATATGCACACATGTCTTTACATAGAGACTTAGCAGGCAGACCAAAATATTTGCAATTTTATGAGCTTATTGGGAAATAAAAAAGACAAATGTCTCTTCTGATTGTGAGCAGGTACATCATCACTACTTGAGCATAACATGGAGGGCACAGGGTTTTTCTGTACTGCAGGTAACTGAAATAAGATAAAAATGCAAGCCTACAAATATTACTCCATAAATGTTTTATTTATTTTTCAGATAAAAATGAAGACACACAGCTGTTATAGTATATCTTTGCCTTCAGAACAGTAATATTTCACAGTGAAGATATTTTGATGGCGACTTCCAATAGCTGTGTGATCCTCTTTCCTGATAAGATCATGTGTCATCATCTAAGTAGCAGAGGTGAGACTACAAGAGAAATGAGCACACAAGGGAACATCCTGGAATATATGCACAAACATATTTGCTGTTTCATTTTGTTTTGAGACTGTTTCACTCTGTTTTGGAAAACAACTTCTGTTGTCTTTTTTTCTTACTTTAGTAACATTTCTTTTGCATGCTTTCTGTTTGTTTGGTTGTGTTGGTTTGCTTTTGATAGTCCCAGGAGCTAGGTGCAATCCAGTGTTATCAGGATTCTCATGTCAAGTGTCCAGCTGAACCTGTCAACTTCCCCAGTGGTCTGTCTATAGTGGTCCTTTCCAGCTTTATCACCATCCAGCGAATGCCTCATTTGCTGCATCTGTTGGCCTGAAAACACATTGCTTTTTTACAGCCCTGTCCTGAGACTGGTCCACCCAGACACTGCTGTGGTGTTTGACTCATCCCTCAGAACCACAGCAGGTAGAACAATTCACCAGTAAGGTATCCTGAACAAGAACACACTGATCCACTCACTCACAGTCCACAGATGAGGATATACTGTCCCAGGAAAAAGGGGAAAAGCATGGGATTATTGCACTGCATGCAACATTATGCTAACAGCTGGCAGAGACCCCGAGTTTCCAACCCCACTGCCCTGTGTCTGCTCATAACTGCAGATCTCAACCACCCCTGTCTGCTTTTCCTGTTTGTCGAGGAAAGGGATAGAAGAGGATTACAGGGATCTCGGATTTGTATTAGGTGAAATAATAATGCAATTATGTTGGGACTTCAGTCATCTCTGAACTAATCATATTTCCTCCATCTGCAAAATTATAGTGGAAATTGAAAACCTTTGAGCCTGTCATTAGCTCTATGATGTCCTCAAAGGACTTTTTGAAAATCCTGACTGTGGATTTTTGTCCCTTTTTGTTCACATACTTTGCTTCAAAAGGCAAAGTTTTGCTTCCACGTTGAGCCTCTGAGGTGTGAGAAATACAAACCAAAAGGTCCTGAAATTTCTTGCTCTTTTTCATGTCAAGAAATAGTATGATTGATACAACTAAGCAACAAATGAACTTTACTAACGTTGTCTACTTGGTGTCTTCGCAGTCATCTTTGTTCCAGGGAGAGATAGAGTGCTTGTGCAGCCCTAGAGTTCATGTAATTTAACAAGTCCCTTAAGCTTATCATGCCTAAACTCATGCTTAAGCATTTTTGTTACATGTTAATGAGCGCAGATTCAGCAATTTATCCAAGTACTCTCTTAACACTGGTTTCAGCTTTGCAGATTTCCCAGTGGGCTGCCAGCCTCCTCCAGCTAATTGACCTGGCTTCTGCTTCATGAAAAAGGAAGAGCAATAAACGGGGAAACATTCTTTTCGTGCAGCAGAAAAGGCCACTCTCATCTAGCAGTCCTTTCTGACTTGACTGAGCAGAAGCTGGTAACTCTCTTGGCAAGAAAGTTCCTGGGAGTCCTCACCTTTAGAGAGCTCAAACCTGTCTCTGCTAAATCCTCTCAGCCTTCCACACACCTGTGTGTGTTTTTTCTTGGCCTTTCAGCTCAAACAGAGGAGCTGAAAGCCCGAGGCAGCACTTTTTATGCATGTGATTTCTGACACTGCAGGATGTGGAAGTTTATTTCACTAAGAGAAATCAAATCCCAAGGCCTTCCCACCAGGTGTCCTGTCCTAATGCCAATCAACTCGGAAGTGGTACGAAATTATTTCATCCTAAAAACTAGTATCATCACTGTCAAGTGATGAGTAAAATAGACCTTATATCATCAACACTTTCAATTAATTCCCACTTGGGTCGAGCTTGGAGAAGCTCAAAAGAAGATTAACCACATCTCCCAACCCTGCTTGAAAAGCTACAGCTGCTCTGAGTCTCAAAAATGTTCTGCCTGAGGCTTCCCCATCCTCTTGCTTATCTCCTGTGGTTGCTGATGGGGACGTGGCACAAGGAACAAAGGTGACAGAGAAGCCTTTTATTATATTCAGTAATGGCCATTTCTCAAGGTGAAGTGGGCAATTACAGGTTAACGTGTCTAAGAGGTCTCTTCTGGCCCAGGTTTCATTGATGACATTTCGGTATGAGCACAATACCTTGGTCTAAAGCAGGGGTAAGTCCTTTTTTACTGGGAAGTACAGGTACTTTTGCACAGGGAAGATGCAGTTCCAGCAGGTGAAGCCTCATCGATTTATAAGGACTCAACACTCCCACAGGGTTGGGAGATTTTTCAATTTCCTATATGGAAAATTCAGGGAGAATGATACAAAAAATCCTAGGTTGAGATTCCTGTTCCCATCCAAGCCACCTCCTCCCTACACAAGAGAAGCCCTTGAGTGCAAGTATTTCCCTTTATGGAGTGACAAGGACAAAATTGCCCTGAGCTGTCTAAATGTACTGGCAAATTTTCGTACTTCCGGGGAGCAACTAGACCAGGAAAGATGATCTTGTGATTAAAATTCCAGCCTGAGACTCTGGATATCTCAGTTTACTCCTTGCTCATTATTCACTTTTTACTTGATACTGGAAAGGCCACTTAAACTCCCTATGAGCAAGTTCACCATCTTAAAATATGCATAACCATATTTCCTTTTCCTCTGTTTTACTTATTAGAATGTACATTGTTCAGGTCATCTCCCAGTACTAAAGGATATTTAGTCATTGCTGAAATAAAAATACATAAGAGCAATAAAACAACACTCTGAAAGACAAAAAAAAACGTGCTAGAAATGCATGATGTCTCCCATTATCAATATGGCTCTAAGTCCACTGAGAATGAACCATTTGGTGGTGGCTCCTGGCCTTCCTGGCATCTCCAAGGGCTCCTCTGACCTGAGGATTCAAGTGGGCCACCTGCAATGAGAGGACAACACTGCTGGTTTATCAGGCTCCAGCAAAGCTCTCACAGGTTGCAAGACAGGTCTGCTGAAGTGTTTGCACACATGGAGCTAAATGCAGTATTTGTTATGTCTATAAAAAATGTAACTTTTACAAGGACATAAGGTGTAAGACTGTGTATCAATCAGGTATCAGTGCCAGATATCTGAGGAATCGGTATTTCCACCTTAACCTTGCTTTTTCTCCAGTTCGTTTGAAACACTGGTTGTGTAGAAAACTCGTGTGTGTGTGTGTGCATACATATATGTGTTTGTGTGTACACACCAGCTTTCCCCCTTCTGCAAATAAACCACACATAAAGGAAAGTCTTGGAAAAAACTGCATGAAGTCTTAAGATCAAGGAACAACAGGAATTTCTTGAAGTCGATTGAGTTGGACACAAAGTTAGGAACAGATCCAAAAGCTCTGTGAACTCAGCAGAACGGTACTGATGATGCCTTCACTCATTTACTGCAGAACTCTCCCTGAATGACCCTGCACAAGGTATTTCATTACATGTATTACATAAGAATCATCAAAATAAAGTTAGTGAAATGAGAAAAAAATCTTCAATATTAAACATTGACAAGAGTGTTATTCATTACAAGTAGGGGATCAAAATTAATTGGAGTGAAATTTTACTCTATATATGACAGAATTTCTCTGGACAGAGGGACTTCATGAAACCAAGGATGAAATGTTTGACAGCTGGGGGCAAAACCTTATCTGCGAATAAGATATGGCTTGAACAGCGTCTTACAGGGAAGGTTGACTTAAACAACAGCACTACCACCTTTAGGAAATATTGCCAGGTTACAGTTTGAGTTCTGTAATAGAGTAACAGTACAGTAATAGCACAGTAATTGATGAAAAATAAAAGTGATTCCAGAAAAATCTCTGGGTTATTCATTACAGTTTTGAAAATTCATCCTGTAGAAATTTATTATTATGTAAATTCACGTTAGCCTAGCCCCATGTATTGCTTAGGGCGAGGCACACACAAATAGTCTCCATCTTCCAGCTGATACATGGTAAATTGCTGAAGTGCAGTAAATTAATCACATGCATGAACCCTTTTTGACAAATGACCACTCATAATTACTCCTTTTCCTAAGGAGACTTCAGGACTAGAAATTTAATCATAAGGAGAGAAATTCCAGCAAATGATTCCTTCTAGTCCCAGATGTAAAATTTTTGTATCTGTGGTTATATTGAATGTAGAAAATGACTTATTGCATTAATTAGTGGATGCTTTTTGGCCGATTCACTCTCTTGGCGGTCCATGACATGGATGCTGCCACAGGCGGAAGACACGGGGTGTGTATCAAAGCATACTCTGTGAGAAACTACTGCTGCTGCTCAGCAGTGCCATTTACCCACACGACGGGAATGTGCCTGGATCCGAGCCCCTGCCAGCAGAGGTCGGCCCTTTCAAAGGTAACCTCCGACGGCAAGGCACTCGCTCCTTGCCACAGCAGTAAGGAACTCACTCCCTTTTAAACCCAATCTGCAGCAATTTCCCTGCACCACCAGCGGAGCAATCATTTCAGCAGGAGCAGTGGACAGTTTGACCCATTTAGTGTCTGCAGACCCAGACCTGTGCGATTTTGTCCCTGCCCACACCGGGTCAGCAGCCCAGAGCACTTCTTGCTGCTGCCATTCTCATGCCCCCACACTGTAGGACTGCCCCAGTGCCAGCAGGGAGCTGCCGGCCAAGCCTCTCTGCCCAGGAGAACTGGGAGCGAGAGATAAAATACTTCTCCAGCCGAAGCTGAGAGCAAGAGGAAGCTTATTCTCACCCAAGGCATGAGAAAGCTGTAAAACAGCACGATATGTGTGGGAAGGAAATGGAGCCTGACGGGTTCATATCATGAAAGCACCGAGCGTAACCCATTAAAAGATTTTGCTATTACTTAGTGCAGTTGCAGCATGAAGATACCGCAGGGTGGGAATCCTGGGTCTGACCACACCACCACAGCTCAGGAGAGAGCCAGACCTGCTCCTCTGCGTGCCTGTGTGTCAGGCTGTGTGTGGTGTAGGTCAGGGCTCTGTCAGAATACACCCACTGTTTGTTCAGCATTCCGCTCCTCCTCTCCTCCCAGAAAGGGGGGGGAAAATCGAGAAAGGGAAAATTATTTGTCCATGAGGCCTTTTTAAACAGATGAGGTAATTACCTGAGTACATCTATTATATGCAGAGCTGCTCCAATCATCACAAAGCACGATTGCTAAACTATAATTAACTGCCAAACACCCAACCCTGTTTAAGTCACCTTAATGCAGGGACACGGAGCAAAAATTTCTATTGTCAATCCCATCATGCAGTGTCAATGAGAGGGCGGGAGGCCAAGAGCAGGGCTTCACCCTGAAATACATATCTTCAGCTCACTCTGTCAGAAATTCTTAACACTGTATTTTTTTTTTAGAACAAGTCTACTAAAGAGAGTTACTAAACATACATCAGCAGCCCAACACGGCACTAACGGGAGCGTGCAGCAATCAACCAAATGGACCGAGCGAGAGCCGGGAGCAAGAGACTGTGGGAGAATTTCAAGTGAATTGGTGTGTTCATAAAAAATGACAAACGGCCCAAAAGGCTCAAGGTTCCTGTTCAAGGAAAGACAGAGGAGCAGTGCTAGCTCCGGGAGGGGGACTAAAATGTGCTGGGGCTGCAGAGCTTGTGGAGCTACCGGGGCACAAACCCCACTCCTCCTCCCCACTTCTGCGCAGGTTGGGCTAATCACGGGCATTTCTTGAGAGCAGGTGCTGTGGCCTGTTTTTATCCTTTCACATCTGCCTCCAGGGGAAGAAGATGCATCAGTGGGACCTGGACATTTCCCTCAGGTCAGTAGTGCTAACGCCACAGCAGCAGTAATGCCATGGCTATTTGGGGCCCTTCCTGGTCATGGAAGGAGTAGCTGGGTTGTAGTTCTCTGCCCCCCTTTCTTCTCCAGGCCTCAAATACTGTGAAGACAAATGCTGGAAACATGGGTTTCAATGGTTGCTGAGACAGTTTGGTCCTAGCAGTCTCTCAGTAGCCCACCACAACATCCAGCATCTTGTAGTTCGGGATAAGGGAGCAGGGTTTTGTCCTGTTTTTACTCCCTTTCAGGTCTGCCCAGGTCAGTTTTTTAGAGCTTCAGCTGGGCTTTAGATTTTTTTCTTGTGCCTTCATTTTCTGTGCCCAGTGAAGGCAGGAGTTCAGCTGGCTGCATCCCTATGCCCACAGGGAGGGGGTCCAGCTGCAGCCCAGTCTGACCCAGCCCTTCCCTACCTCTTTTCCTTTGAGGAATTGGTGCAAAACCAAAGCCAGCACCAAGTGGGGTGGATAACAGGGAAGTCAGAGTCTCAACATGCTAAAATCCCAACTTCACGTGACAGTGCAAACAGTGTCATGCAAAAGCCTTGAGCTGAGGACCTCCAAGACTGCAGAAAGTGTCTCTGGGGAAAGAGAAATTACTTGGAAAGGAAATCTTCTTCCTGCTCAGCTCTGGTCTACCGTTCTGATACGGCATCAAATCCATCCCAAACAGCAGAGGCTGTTCCAGGGCAGAGCCATGCCAGAGCAGAGTGCACCACTGGAGACTGGCAACATGAGCAGATGCCTGTAAACATAGTCCTCCTGCTTCTCACGCAGCACCAGGAACTGCTCCACAGCCACCTCATCGAGAAACCACTGGCGTTTGTGGAACTGCAGCTGCCTATAGACAAAAGATGCCCATGAAGCATCGGTTGGGGGTACCCAGTTAATGAAGCACTGTGAGAGAAGTGCTTGTACATCCACAGGCTCATCACTGTCACCGCTCAGAGGCATTGGACTGGACAGGTTCTTACTGCTGTCATTTCTCCAATGTCACTGTGCTTGGTGCTTTTCAGACCCTCTGGGATAAATAATCGCGGCCACCATTTAGTTCTGTGTAGAAATACATGTACCTACAATAGGATAAGTGAGTTGCTGCATGAAGCTCATACTGTACTCACAGAACAGCCACGCTGGCTCTCTGTCCGGACAAGAAAGCAGTAGCAGCAAAGCCAGGTCACTACAGATGGTTCCTTAACTCATATCCAAGAATTCAGTGACTGGGAAGAATTACAGAAGACCAGAGCAGGAAGAAAAGAAACATCTTGTTTCCCTACCCCCATTCCCATGTAATTCCACAGAGCTCAAAATCAATTTGTCCTGACTGCCACAAGCACGGAAGTAGAATCAGGAGTCACATATTTTTTGTTAGGGTGCTAAAAGGGAAAAAAATCAAGCAGAAGGTAAAGCAATAGCGGTTTTTTGGTGTTTTTTGTCTTTTTCCAGTCCTAAACTTACTGGAAGTAAGGGGCATGCATTCAGGGAGGCCCCCAGAGACATCCCTGTCCTGCAGTTGACTTTGCCCATTGAGCAGATTGTTTAGTTGCATTTACACTACCTGATCCACTTCTCATCTCCCTGTTTGAAGAAAAAACAAAATCATACAGAAAATCAAGCACAGCCGAGATGCTCTTAAGAGGGGCTTTGAACTGTGTATCACATAGAAAGGAAACCTGAGGAAAAGAGAGACCTCATTTTACCCAGGGAACGAAAGGGACCAGTGTCATAACCTAAACTAGATTTAATCCCCAGTCCTGCCCACATCACACTTCGTGGCTGGTCTGACAGCAGACTGAGAGACTGTTCTCAAAGTTCTGCCTAACGAATGTCATAATCTGGCCTTACAAATTATTTTTCATCCAAATGAGAATGAATGGACTTGGGCTTCAAATGAGAGACAGCTTCCAGTTCTCTCAGGAGGAAAATCTTCACATATGCATCTATGCACATGTATTCACATGTACTCACACATTCAACAAAAAACTTTTGTCTATTTGCAACCAAACCAGAAAAATTTCAGGCAGTCCACCCCAACAAAGTTTCTCCTTCTATCTTGTATTTGTTAACATAACACATCATGGTGTCCTATTTTCTCTCGCATTTTTAAAAGTGAGATTTAATGTCCCCATTTACCACAGGTTTTATTGAATATAGAAATCAATAACAAACTGCTGGTCAATAAAGAGCTGCTTATGGAAGGGAAAAGCTTCTTGCAGGTGCTAAAAAGGGAAAAAAAATAGAGAAATAATTAATATGTGTTTGACAGTGGCCACTGGGCTGTAACTAATAAGGGGAATGTATCATCTGTTAGGAGAAAGTTTTCATTTCACGGCTGCCTTGAAGACCTGGGGACATTTCTCTGGCTGTCTGCAAGAGCCAGGCATAGGTAGTTACCATCTCAGATGGATTTTTTAGCCAAGCAAGGAACATTTTTTTTCATCTCTTTCCACGTAGTTACTGTTGGGACAGAATAGTTTCCTCCAGTTCCCAGCAAGTCAAAAACCACTTCTACATTCCTGTGAAGGAGGACACAGATCCTAATACCCTCATCATCACCATCACCATCATCTGACTGTATCTGTTATCTCATCATGGTGTAGAACCTGCTCCCTCACCGACACAGATCTTCTAGTTTTTTTCTGCATGGCTGGAGCTGCTAACTGCAGCCTATCACCCTATCAGCTTGCCATGGTTCAGTGGTCTTGGTATCGTCCAGCAGAAAGGCTGACACAGACCTAGCCCAATTCACTACAGAAGGGATGATATTCTACCCCTATTGAACTGGAGAGGACCCTGGTCACCAGAACAGGCTGGCTACTGCCCATGGGAATAAGGCAACAAGGACAGGAAGAAAAATATTACAATCGGTACTCTGCAAAATTAAGGTGCCCATAAGAAACAAACATCCTCAAACTGACGAAGGACTAAACACATCAACTGAAACTCACACATGAGTTATTAGATTTTCTTAGGAATTCCTTCTGTTGCTTCTGCTTTACAAATCCTGCAGTGAACTGCTCCAGATAGTCAGGGTGCCATGATCACCTCTGCTCAACCTCACTCCTGTGACCCAGGGATCCAAACGGAGCTGACCTCACACAGACCGGGTGCTGTGCACAACCTTTGTTTGTCAGATTATAACACCATTTCTTCCTTTGCAGATGAAGACAGAAAGATGAAAGAAGGGGATTGCAGCAGGAAATAGTGAGTGTACAAAGCAGATTTCAAATCCTTTGCCTTGACAGCCAGGCTCTATCACCAAGGTTTTGTGGACATATTCCTGCTGTTATACCATCGTACAAACAACTTAAATGCACTTTTTACCTTCTTTTGCCCCATAAGGTTTTATTTTCTCCTTCAGTGCTATCACATTTTAGTTAGAAGTGATCACTCTACATTATCCCACTGTTTGACCCCTCAGGTGCCTCAGCTATTAGATTAGACTGCCCCATCCGTGAAGGCAAGGATATCGATATGAACTGTGCATCCATCCTGATGAACCACTAACCACTACAAGATCACCTTGAGGGAGGAGGCATTTAAAATGCCCAAGAAATGAAATTTAGAGGGGAAAAAGACAAAGAAAAAAAAAAAATAAAAAGACACTTGCCTGCATGGGGTACAAGTCCATGGAATAACAGCTTTCAGCAAAGAATATCTCCTTCTGATGAGGAGAAGCCGCTGAGTTGCTGCTGCTGTTGTTTTTTATAGGAGTATGAACAAAGGACTGAGCTGTTCAGGTAGGAGAAATAATTGAGCCTGTAATCAGTTATAACTCTCCAGATGGAGCCTCATTAGCTTTTCAGGCAACATACATTAAAATTATGACAAGTTCATACCAAAGTCTCAACAAGTCAAAGATCTCCCAAGCATGTCTGTGACCTGTAAGGATCCCTTGTAACCCCCGCTGCTGCAGTATTTTAGTTAGGGAGGCAATGAGGAGAATGCTCCAGCTCCAAATGCAGTCCATTCACAGCAGCAACGCGAGGGCATCAGGATGTAAACAGACTGACATTTGGTATATTTAGGGTTTAATCTATATGCAAATTTCTTGAACACACTTCAATAAAAAAATAATTCACAAAAATTTATGTTTACAACTTTGGGCGTGATTCTTTATGTCTTTAACTAATGGTCTCAGATCTGTACTGTTGTATTTTATAACACAGAGCTGATAGATTGTTTGAACAGGAGCAGAACTGAACATTTCCTTTCGTAAATACAGAAGAGACTTGAGAGTTTTTTAGATGAGTAACAAACAGTGGTAAGACACACAAGACCTCTAGCAAGTTTAAAATTCCACTTCCCTCTCCCTGTCCCCAGCCCACTTGTCTTTTGAACATGCACCCAGAGCAGCATGGATGCTCCAGCTGGATCCCCAGGCTGGAGAATCAGTGATGAGGACTCTGGACATATCTGTGTAGGTCATGTGCCCCACAGTCTAAACACAGAATGTAGTTACTTGAAGATCTGCAGAAAGTGAGAAACCAAAATATCTTGGAGAAGACCCATAGCATTGTCCGAAGTGAGCTCTAACCAAACTAGTGTCAGGTCAAGAGCATTCCTAAAGACACATGCAGCACTGCCAGCAGGAGCTGAGACCTCCACGGGATCTGGCTAGACCGAGTATAAAAATGGAAATTTGCATTAGAGACATCATATCAGGGCCAGAAAAGGGCCTTAAAGAAAGACATAGGTCAATACCTCCTCTAGTTCCTCCTACAATGGGAGCAATAACTCTTCAAGACAGCCAGCCTTGATTGAAAGTCTTCAAGCAATGGAGATTCATCATTCCATTAATTCTCACAATTTCTCATTTCCATGGCAGCGAAACAGTAGTTTTCATGCAAAATGAGAAGCAGGCATTTTGAAAGGAAATGCTCATACATACAGAAGGAATGAATCACAAGTGCTCACACTTAATATCCGCTTAAATCTCTCACAGCAACATGGAGGTTATAAACAAGAGACCCAACAATTTTCAGATCTTTATCTAGATGCAATGTTCTTTTTAATTTTAAATCCTATATAACGCAGGAAATGCTAAAACATATACTTTTGCATATCACCAAGCAATTCATATGGAGATGGTTTAATTGCCTAGTTCAGTAGGAGCCGCAGTAGTTATCTGCATGTAATTTCCAGAATATTTTATTCATATCATGTTTGTAGAAAGACTGAAAAAAAGGACTATGTGCACTTTGATGGCTTTCTCTTAAAAAAGTAAGAATATTTACATGCCATATCTGATTTAAAATGTACCAGTTAGTAATATTGAATTGGGAAAATTTAAATATAGTTTCAAGGCAAAATACATGAGGAATACATAGAGGTAAGTTAAGAGCAAACCTGTTGCAAGCAAAATCAATAAAAATACTCGTTAAAAACCTTGGCTGCTCAGAGTTAATGTTTCTCTCACAAGGCTCTCAAACACCTTAAGGGGAAGACAATGCACAATGAAGACATTTAATTAACCTTAACTCTGACCCCCATAGCAATAGTATTCACATATCTTGCAATCATTATTTCTTCCCTACCTGATATGTACCTCTGAGAGCACACTTTCTCATCACCTGCTCATCACATGGATCTTTCTCTGCTCTTCTAAATTTCTCCAAGATAAGCATAAGGGACACTTAATGAAATCACAAAAGGGATCATAGGCAACGAAATGAGATTAAAGATAAGCATAGATGGAGATCATCTCTTCTGCTGGGAAGGGAAAATCTTCAAGATATGAGAAGATGATCTGTAGTAATGCAAATGCAGCTGTTCCTCTCCCCTGGCTGCACCACAGTGAGAGATCAATGAAGAGAGGGGAAGAGTTATAGGGAGAGACAATCTTCTTTTTGACACACAAGAGAAACTACCTGATTCTGGGAATGAGGAATGCTGACAAACCACCCTGTTTTCTTGATTCCCTGTTTGTAAGAAATAATAATCATGGCTTTCTCATGGGCACCAAAGTAGCAAGCCCTATGGAGGTAAGATGAAGGATGGGAGGATGAGATTGGTCCAGGTTGCTTCTCAGGAAACTGCCCAGGTTTCTGCTAACACTCTTTAGAATTCCCCCTCTCTCAACACTGTAACCAAGATTAGAACCTCAGACTGGGAATTGTTAGAGATTTACCCTCCAAAAGCTTTTTAACTCAGCTTCCAAATGCACAGCTAATTCACACAAGATTGTACAGAACTCCTGAAAAAAATACCGTCTGGAAAAAGGAAAAGACTGAGGACTTTAAAGATGTGAATAAGAAACACCTGATTTACACAGAGACCCCTCAGTGTTCACAGGGGTCTGTGAGGACACACAGGTTTAATGGAAAGAGAAGGAAACCCCATCCATTACAGAAATTCCTGCCATGGGAGGTGATAAAAGTAAAGTGTCATTTCCTTGTCCCACAAAGAATACTCACAAATAAAGCCAAGCAGGTCTTAAAAAGGCAGATCTGCTAAAGGTCAATATGCATTAAGCCTTCAGCTGCACTGGATGAGAAAAAACGCAACTGAAAGATGTATTTGAAAGTTATTTGGAGAAGAAAAGAACTATCTGTTCTGTACAATTACAAAATAGACAACCTAAGATAGCAGTTATGTGAAATAGTGCCAAAAAACCAGAATGCAGACTATTTAGGAAAGTAAAATTTAGTCTAATATGGGTTATTTTTCCTTGACTTGTAAAGGCAGTGTGCTTTTACTGTACCAAGTCATAACTGTGAACCCAAAAATCCTCTTAAGTCAACAAAGAGACTGCCATTTACTTTATCAGACCATAAATCCAGTCCCAGAGAAGATAAGAGCAATGTGTGTCATTGATAAATGATGGAACTGAGGAGAGCTATTTTCCAGCCATAACCAGTTCCTTTGAATTCAGCCAAGTGCAACTCATGGCTGAAAGCATCGTCCTCTGAAGCACAGCCTCTGCCAGGGCAGCACATGGGCCTTTCAAACAGAGCAGGACTGCAGCATAACCCGCTGTGGAGAGGAAAGCAGGTGGGCCTAGAGCAGGCACCATGCTCTAGGAGCCCTGGTGGATCCCCTAGCTAGCCCATGGTTGCCCAAAGGTCTATGTGTCTGTTTTAACAACTGGGAATTTCAGAACAAATGTACTTGTGTAGCCCCTCTCAGGCTGTTCAGGACCAGGAATTCAGTCTCAGGAGAGATTATAGGGTTCCTTCAATCACCAGATCCACTCTCTTGGAAGATGCTGAGATGAAGTCAGCCTAGAGGGATCTGGACAGGCTGAATTGATGAGGTGAAGCCAACTGTATGAGGTTCAACAAAGGGAAGTGAAGGGTCTTGCCCCTGGGTCACACAACCCCACGCAGCACTACAGGCTAGGCGCAGAGGGGCTGGAAATCTGCCCAGGGGAAAAGGACCTCGAGGTGCTGGTCAACAGCAGCAGAACATGAGCCAGTGTGTGCCCAGGTGGCCAAGAAGACCAATGGCACCTGGTGTGTCTCAAAAATGGTGTGTCCAGCAGGAGCAGGGTGGTGATTGGCCTCCTGTGCTCAGCACTGGTGAGGCCTCACCTTGAATACTGGGTTCAGTTTTGGGCCCCTCATGACAAGAAAGTCTTTGAGGTGCTGGAGCGTGTCCAGAGAAGGGCAACAGAGCTGGGAAAGGGCCTGGAGCACAGGTCCTGTGAGGAGCAGCTGAGGGAGCCCGAATTGTTTAGCCTGGAGAAAAGAAGACTCAGAGGAGACCTTATAACTCCCAGAAACTTCCTGAAAGGAGGGTGTAGTGAGGTCTAGTTCAGTCCCCTCTCACCTAACAAGTAATAGGACAAGGTCTTAGGATTATCAAGGTAGGTTTAGATTGGATATTAGGAAAAAATTCTTCACTAAAAGGGTTATAAGGCACTGGAACAGGCTACCAAGGGAAGTGATGGAGTCAGCACCCCTGGAGGTATTTACAAGACATGTAGATGTGGCACTTAGTGACAAGTTAGTCGTGGACCTGACAGTACTGGGTTAATGGTTGGACATGATGCTCTTAGAGGTCTTCTCCAATCTAAACAATTGCTGATTCTATTATTCAGTCCTGTTTCATTTATGAGATTCGATGTGATGATAGGCCAGCCTATCCAACCTGAGGGCAATGGCCTTTTGCACCCACATGCAAAGCAAAATATCTGAAGACATTACTTGCTGGAGCAGACAGCCTCTGCTGTATCATGTCATCATGCAGACTGTCAAAGTAAGTGGCTTTGAAAGATCTGGTAAAAGATACCAGGGGAGAGGCAGACAGATGGCTCAGGTGGGAAAAGACAAACTCTTCATCAGAGCTCTGATCTGAGCTCACACTATTTAGTTGTTTCCTTAGACCTGACTTTTCAAGAGCTTGCAGACCTGACTGCACAGACAGGCTGACCTGCCTGTGGGTGAGCTGAGATAGCATGAAGAGAGAGTCCAGAGCCTGTCTGACAAAGCTGCTACATCACTGCTGTTGTTTCACTGGTAGAAACTCAGCCCTACACATAGCTCCAACACCCAGGCTTTGACTGTGATTGCTGGGAGTGAGTCTGCTGGCACCTTGCAGCAGCAAGTTTGGTCTCTTTCTTTGAACTGGACATGGAAGGCCAGGCAACACCCCTGGCCTGACTTATCCCCACTGGAGCACCATCTATGTGTCCTGGGTGTTAGATCAAAACCCAGGGACTTTTTGATTGAACTGCAGAAGAATCTCTCTCACAGCAGATATGAATGACTTTGTGATAAATAATTCCTTCCCTGCTCTTTGAAATCCATATGCTGCTGATAACTCAGCTATTGAGTCATATTGGAAAAGAGTGGAGACCTTTTGCTCTGCCAGCTCTTGTTTTAAGTCTAACTGCTAGTTCAATACAGCCATGAATTTTTGCCTCCTTGCATACAATATTTTGCTACCTGAAGCAGGAAAAGCATGAAGAAAAAAGCACCCTCATCCTAGAAGGAAATTAGCATCCAGCAGCCTAACAACCCATTCTCTGCATCACATGCAGGGTGGTGTAATTAAAGACATAAAATATTCAGAATTGATCTCCCCATTTGGAAGATACACTTGCAACAAAACTAATGATGGCTGCTGCTGTGCCTAGGAGAGGAGATCTCCCCCAAAAGGCTGTTCTCTGATTATTGACCAATGCACCCCATGGCACAGTGACATTTGCAGGTCTCCTCTCACCCTGAAAATACCAGGACTGCATTAAACTTCCTGCCTGTGACTTCTGCTAAACAGACTGCCCCAAACAAGGATTTTGTTTTGATGGTCTTGGTTTCATTCTATAAGTGTGGAAGTCTCTCCAAGTCTGTTATGTTCCCTTTAGAAGCAGGACAAATTCCCTAATTTAGAAAGTTTCAAAAGAAGGATGAGAAATCAAGATGAAAAACCTTTTAAGCAGAGTTCATTGACAATAGTGTTTTAAACTGTACAGTAAACAGAAAGTATCTGATCTGCTTTGAGAAGATATCTTTAAACTCTGTATTACATTTTTGTTCTCTGCTTTTTACCCTTATTTCAGCCACTGCAGTGACAGCTTTGCCACGTCTCTTCATGCTCCAGGGCAGGGTTATGAAGCCAGTGCTCTCCTTGTAAAACCAAATGTCTCGGAACCACCTGGTAGGAGATCTCCAGACTGATGCCTCCTGCCGAGTCTCCATCCACTTCATCCCAAGGAAGAAGATGAGAAGCCCTGTAGCCAGGCCCATGTCTGCTTCAGTAGACCTCCTGCAAAACAGCACTTATCCCAACCTATTACATGGAACAAAAACCATTACTAAAACCCTGGACATCAGAGCCAGTAACTGCAAGAATTTACGGCATAACCCAGCAGCTTCTCCCACTATATTTCATTCTGAGAACTAGATATTCTTCTGGCATGTGTAGCTAAGAGAGCAAATGCAGCCTGAGATCCACCCTGCAGCCAGCTCTGAGCTAGAAGAAAACTATTCCCACAATTCAGCTTAATTTTGCTTCCTGTCTCTTTCAAAAAAAAGCTCTCTTGTAGAGAACATCTGATGACTCCCCTTGATTTACATCTGGAGCCTTTAGGAGATGTAAGAAGTAATTATGACCTCCTTCTTAAATGTCTTGCTTCTGAAAGCCAAAAACAATCCGAATAAAAAATTAATTGATCAATATTCTCCCACAATTTTTTGCCAATTAAGCCTGTAAGTTAGTGTACCTTAAATAATGTGCCAGAGCAAAGGCTTCATGGGCTCAGCCTTGGCTGATCACCTGTGAAAAATTAAATATGCTTAATTTTTATGTGGTAACAATTATGTAACTTATTTTTGGAAGTAAATAATTCAGCAAAGATGAGATGCTCAACACAGAAGAATGGACTGTGCCTGTGTTTTGCCTACTGATAAGGGACAGTTTTGCTGTCCCTTTGAATGCCTGCAGCACAAGCATTAACCTCTGCAAGCATCTTGAGAGAGAAATATAAAATAGCCCTCCCAGCAAAGCTAAATTCCGCTGCCAGCTGACATTTGTTTCTTTTTATCTATACATTTGTCTAATTAAGAAGACATAGTGCTGTTTTAATTTTCATATAAACTCTTAACTTCAATGGGGATGCATTCTGCAAACCAAACAAGGATTTATTAAGATAATAAAGCAAGCACTTCATAAAAATTTAAATGCCTGCTCTGAGCATCTTTTTTTGTGGAACTAAGAGGCCAAAACTAAGAGTGGGAAGGATCTGCAGCAAACCACTTCAGCAAGCCCATTCCCAGGCATATGTGTGAAGTCTGTGTGCGCAGGGATGGCTTCCCAGATCTGAGGCCACTTGCCCCCACAACACCTAGACTTCAGCAGGATTTGAGCTGTGTGCCAGCTTTGCACCTTTTCAAGCACAGGGGTGCCCTGGTTCAAATTAATGGATTCATTTGCAAGGACCTTGGCTGGGGGGAAGGCATATTAGTTTCCTTTGCTTGTGCTGCATCGTCTGTTTATAACAACATAGTTAATCAAAGGAAGGGGAGATGAAGATCTGTTTTTGCCAGTGTGGCAGGAAAGACCGTGAAGCTTTAATTGACCCCTCGAGAGACAAAGTGAAAAGCTTGTGGAATGAATTGAATTTTTAACACAAGGGCATGTTTTCCTTTCAGTCCTGCTCCAGAGACTAAAAGAAAGGGTCGTGCTCCCAGCTCCCTGCTGCCCTGGGTGCAGCTGCTGCACCACCTCCTTACCTGAGTCATTTCAGAAGCAATGCAGCTATTAATACCTCAGGGTAATGACTCACAGTAATCCCTTAAACCCCGTAATTGAAAAAAAAAATGGCCACTGCTGACTAATGATTTTGATTTTAGGGCATAATGAATTGACTTCTGCATAAGGTGCCTGAGGATTTTAAAGTGATTGGTAGCTCTGCCTCACTTGTCTGGGCTGTGCAAGCTGTTCCCAAAGGCAGCATGCCCTGGATCAGCCAGGCAAAATGGTATCCTGGTCCTTTGAG
The DNA here is from genome assembly GCA_014706295.1 of Lycocorax pyrrhopterus obiensis. Lineage (NCBI taxonomy): Eukaryota > Metazoa > Chordata > Aves > Passeriformes > Paradisaeidae > Lycocorax > Lycocorax pyrrhopterus. Next base: position 26,073,077 of record JACSVZ010000008.1, read on the forward strand.
ACCAGGGCTGGGAGGGACAAAGGGTGTCACACGTGCTATATCCTGCATCCCTCCCAACACATGGAGGCACCAGGGTGAATTTAGCAGTCACAGCACTGCAGACTCTCAGCAGGGTGGGTGAGGAGGGACAATGGTCACTGAGACTGAAGCAAAATTTTGCAAAATTAAAGAGGCTGAGAGAAGGGACCATGTAGCACACATGATTGTTGGAGTTTTTTTAAAGGGGGACTGAAAAATTCCAACCTCACCATTTAGAAAGATGGGGAAAGAGGAGAGGGTTCTCAGAAACACTCAAAATGTGATGAGAAGTTCCTGCAGAGAACTGGTGAAGTGTGCCTGCTGTCCCACAGGCTTTTACCTGGCAAACTCTTCCAGTTACCTCTATCAAATCAGATTTTCCCCCCTCTCCTTTATTTCTGGGTGGGGAGAGAGACCAAGAGGCTGAAAATACTTGTTACAGCACAGGGCAGAAAAGGACAAGCTTCCTACTCTCTCCTCCTTCCCTGGACATGACCTACAGCAAGATTGCACAAAACTGAGGACAGGCAGGGATCAGCTGGCTGGCCAGATGAGGAAAGACGTGCTCAGGGTTAGTTTGTCACAGCAAGACCTGACCATGTTTGCCCTCCACAAAATGGACAGCAGATCCCAGTGGTGAAGGTTACTGAGGATTGCGGCAATTTGTTTCCAGTGCTGCATGTGAGCCCGGCATCTCCTTTCTTTCCACTCTCCTGGTAAATCTGAAGTGCAGAAGCAGCATTTTCCTTAGTGGACCTGGTAGTCAATAGGCTGCCACAAGTTCCAGCTGATAATTGATGTTTTAATACATGGAAATTGGTGGAGGAGATAAGCCTATAGCTTTCAAATGCTATAGTGAGGAATCCTTCTAGCCAAAAAAAGCAGATGATCTGCTTGCAATTTTGCACTATCACTCTGCAGACGTGGACACCAATGTGAAAACAGTGAAAAAAAGTGGGTTTAGATAGAGGCAATGGCTTCTGTTACAACTAAAACCTTTTACTTCTTCTAAAAATCATTCTGCTCTTCTCTTCACACCACTGCAGCTCCAACAGCACTATCATAAATAATGAACATCATAAGCCATGTGGCAAGAAAATCTAAACAACACCATAGCAGCTCATCACTTGGCTTAAAACATTCTAGTTGGATTTTCTCTCCACTGTAACAAACATCATGTTTCTCCTCTTCTTCTTGAATAACTGTGACACAACCACATTGCAAGAAAGTTCCTGCAAGCCCCCAGCATCCTACAGCCTCATTAGTAGCTTTGATTACTTATTCGGCACATCTCCAGCTTGCCTGAGTGGCTGTGAGACTGTCAGTCCTGCGCACTGATTCATATCGCCAGTGGTCAGTACGGTTCAAGTGCCAAAGGCAAGCCAAAGGGCAAAGTCAAAATAGGTAATAGCATCAGCTGGGAAAAGTAACCAGTGCACGTAATGTCAGTGACCTCGTGGTGACCCCACTGAGCTGTTTTTTAATGGCAGGCACTGAAAATGAAGACTTCATGCCTAGGGACGTATTGATAATCTCCTGGGAATGACCACAGCCCCGCACTCTTCTTCTATCAATTGTCCTTTAAATGATTGCTAATCTTGTTTTAAGACAAGAAAACCTGCAGTTTAGTTGAATGCTCTGGGTCTGCAGGGAGGTTTCATTTCATTCTTCCCTTCCTTTCTCTGGAGCACCAGATGCTAGACAGGATTAGACAGCAGTTTGAACTAGAATGCAAAAAAATAGCCTTAAGAAACATTTGCATTGCCTTAAAAGTCCTCTTGGAACCAGGCATCCAGATTTTGGTCCTCATTTGAACCAGCTATTTTTTCCTTCACTGCAGCAGTGTTAAGGAAGTTGATTGAAAGTCAGCAAAGTTGTCTTACATATAATGCCCCTGGGACAACTGACCAATGACCCATTGACCATCTCCAGCTTTTAGTGAGCAGGACAGGAACATGCTTTCAGCCTTGTCTGGAAATGTCTAGTTTTGATCTCTTTATCTTACACTAGAGGGGAAAAAGAGCCCACTCTGTTTTGTGAGAATCAGGTTTTTTAGAAGCATTTCCTCAAATCAAATCCTCACCTAGAAATTCTTCCCCACTATGCCAAAATACAAGTGATGAATATTATTTCCAAAGGAAGCAACAGATGAATAAATAATAGCTTTATTTTTAACTCGTCCCTTAAAAGGCATAAGGACCCCAAAGCTGTCCCACAGGAGTTGTACGTTACCACCACTGGGTAAATTGAGATTTTTCTGGTTTGTGAAGCCCAAATCATCCATATTCATGTCAAACACATAGAGGTCCTGTCAAAAAGGCTTTAATCAGACACAAAGCAGAATGTAGGTTACTCCAGCACCAGTAGCTGCTGATATGGTGATCTACAAAATGTCATAGCAACCAGTCCTGCACTGGGCTGGATTTTCCCTGAGTTCTATCAGCAGCTCAAATCACGTCTTAGAATGCAGGTCAGAGCAAGGAACAAGCCCCAGGGACTGCCAGCACTGTGCTCTTCAAGCTGATGGGTTCCTAAGTTGTCTTATAAGAAGAGAAGAAAGACATGAAGTGAAAAAATGAGATTAATTCGGACTGAAAATGTTCTTTCCTCTGGTGTTAAGCAGTACATGAAAGCTGAGGCATTATGTTCAGGATCCAGACTTTGAGAAGGTAAGTTCTCCACTCTGTGGTGGTTGATGGGATAGGATTTGGCTCCAGATACAACATCCTTCCTAGCTGCCAGTCTTCCTAGCACCCTTAAAGACTAGCTGGCTGTGCTGTGACCTTCCCAACGTACCAGATTGTAATAGGAGAGACACATCCAGACCCACCTACACTCCTCCAGCCCACCAAAGTTCTTGAGGGACCAGCACTAGAGAATTCTCCACCTGGAGTGTTATAACCCTGACATTCCAGCAGTACTAGAAATGTTTGTGCTGCGTACAACTCACGCAGCACAGCGTGGCCATGATGTGGCCTCAGACACAGAGGCCCAGTTGTTCTCCAGCCACAGAGCATCCCACAGCAAGGCACAATGTTATGGCTCCCACCACATCTTCTAAAAGCTCTCTGGGACTCCACTGCAGTACAGCTGACAGCTCCAGCAGCCAGGCAAAGCAGCCTTTCCCACATTGTGTTTCCCTGTTTCCTCCCAAGTCTGTCCTTCACACTGCAATCAGCCTTCAGACACCCCTCATCTCCTTGAAACTCAGATTCCCATCTCTTCACATGCACACCGTGTACTCCTTGTACTCTGCTGTGGACAAGGAGAAAAGGGGAAGGGGTCCTATCCCCCTTCAGGAAATGCTAATCAGATTATTTCAACCTGCTCCCTTCAAAATGTACTGTTATGGGCCAATAAATTGCATGCCCAGAGGTGACATTCCCCAAATAAACGATTACTTAAGGATTAGTCACGCAGCTGTACCGAAGGCACATGGCTGGCTTTGCAGGAAGGATTATTGTAGCACAGATGAATACAGATGACTCAAGCAGCCGGGGCAGGGACCCGTCCTTCCACTTCAGCTGGGTGTAAAGCTTCAGACTTCAGGTCTGTCTCCCTGTATTTGGCATCTCTGAGGCACCCCTGCAACACTGCAGCTGGTAATTATGAAAGAAAGGAAATCCTTCACAAAAAGAAAGAGCGACAAACTGAAAAAAGTGTTTGGCTCCCTGAAAAGATCTTGATCAATGCACTTAAAATTCTTCCTCCTCCAACTGGCAGTCTCTGAAGGACAGTGGAAAGGCAAGAACTTTCTGAAGCATTTTCAGATGCAGAATTCATAGGGGTACCCAGGGAGCTTTTGGAGAAGCCTGAGCACGTGGCCCTCAGGCTGCACCGCAAACTCCTCTCCAAAGGGCCATACTCAGAGCGAGCTGGAGCTGGGGAGTTGGTGTTCTCCTTCAAAACCAGGAGCTGCACTCCCTCTAAGGAAAACTGTTCTCTGCAAGTCCGTAATTCATATTTTAGCCTTGATGGGGTGAAAAGAAATGCTACAGCCGACTTCACTAAAGGTTTCAAATCAACCCTATTATCTGTTACATTAATAATTGCAGCTTTTAGCATGGTGAAGCCCAGCAGTTTCTTAGGACGCAGCAGATGCCCTTTGATTGCTCTGCTTTTTTTCCTATTGCTAATTTAGGATAATGGTTGGACTCGATGATCTTAGAGATCTTTTCCAGCCTTAATGATTCTATGACTCTATTTATTATTCCCAGGACATTGATGGGACATTTCTTCCTTTTTTTTGGAGGGAGAGAATGGGGATGACACTCGCTGAGGCACCAGCATAGCAGAGGCAAATGTTCTCCAAGCAAAGAGACCTGCACTTTGAATCCACCTAAACACGTAATCACTCCCTATTTGTGTCTTAGGGCCCACAAAATCATGAATAAGACTATTACAGAACAAGCTTGGCAGCAACAGCCCTTAGTTTTATCAAGACTCTTCTACCTTCATAATTTCAAACACTCTGTCAACAAAAACTGCTGAACAAACAGCAGGTGACTGGGAGAACTTCATGTTTCGCTGTTTCCTTCCCCCCTCATCTGTTTTCCCTCGGCCCGCAGGTCTTTCCCACGCTGGCTCAGTCCTGCAGGGCACGGGCGGTGCGTCCCCGGGCGCAGCTCCCGGCGAGCGGCGCTGGGGGACCGTGGCCGGTCCGAGGGGTCCCTCTGCCGATGGCGGGCGGCGGCCGCAGCGCAGCGGAGCGGGGGATGCCCCTGCGCTTTCCCTGCCGAGAGCTGCCCGGCCAGCCCGGGGTGCGCTGGCTCCCGGACAGCCCTGGGATCCCCGCACCCCGCCCGGGCTGCCCTTGCGCCGCCGGCCCAGCACTGGACTCAGTTTTGTACTTTGGGTTTTGTGCTTGTTTTCAGTGCCAGAGGAGCACTGAGGTGCTGGAGTGTGTCCAGAGGACAGTGAAGCTGGTGAGGGGTCTAGAAAACACATCATATGAGGAGCAGCTGAGGGAGCTGGGGTGCTTAGCCTGGAGAAAAGGAGGCTCAGGGGAGAGCTTGTTGGTCCCTACAACTCCCTGAAAGGAGGGTGTAGCCAGGTGAGGATCAGCCTCTTCTCCCAGCTGACAACTGACAGGATGAGAGGAAATGGTCTCAAGTTGCACCAGGCAAGTTTTAGACTGGATATAAGAAAAAATTCTCCACCAAAATGGTGGTCAGGCATTGGAATAGGAGCCCAGAGAAGTGGTGCAGTCACCATCCCTGAAGGTGTTTAAAAGAAGTGTAGACATGGTGATTAGGGACATGGTTTAGTGGTGGCCTTGGCAGTGATGGGTTAATGGTTGGACTCAATGATCTTGGAGGTCTTCTCCAACCTAGACAATTTTATGAGTCTATGACTTTAGGACAGGGTTTTTGTCTGTGGCTGCATGGGATCTGATCCCATGGTGGTGCACAGCCCACGGGGGCAGGCAGCAAAGCGCCAGGACAGTGCTGATAACCCCCATGCCCAGGGCCATAGGATCACTTGCTCCTACAGTAGTGCAGGTGGCAGTGTGGCCCCACAGCATCCTGTCCTCCACCTCAGAGCAGGGAGGGGACCAGCAGGTCACAACCCAAACACAAAACAAGGCACTGCCTGCACTCAGGTTTTCAGGCTGCCAAATAATCTGAACTTTAATGAATGGGAAATACTATTCCTCCCCAGCCTTAGGGAAATGAATCTGTAAGTCCTCCCCTCAACAAGGACACAGACACAAATCCCAAATTCCCACACAGGAAGAAAAGGCAGAAGGGGGAAGGGATGGATTGTCTCAGTGCAGTGGGCAGAGGATGGACCAACAGCGAATTTCATGAGTTCAGCAGCTCATACCCAACAAATGGTCTTCAAATATTTTTCTCACAAATCATCTACAGCACATTCCCACTGATGTAGTCCAAAATAATGAAATCTTATTTAGAACACTATTTACATTCAAAGTGCCCCAAATCACTGTATTGCAGATATGGATGATTCACCATCTCTAATGACATGTAAAACCTGGGGGAAGGAGGTCAGAACCAAGGAGGTTTTTCTAATCTCCCCTGGGCTTAGCGGAGACCATAGCAATTCTGCTAAGTGGAAAATAATTTGATGCTGGTCCCAATCCTTCTTTCACACTCATTTAGCCAGGTGCAAGGCTGTCAATAGCAGTGGCAATGCACTACTTTAACACAGGTATAATTTAGCAGAGGGTCATGTCTGCTTTTTTCCCTGAAGAGCCTTTAGAAAAAGCAATCTGTCAGACCTTCCTATTCAGGTCATTCCCAAGTCGTGTACTGCAATACTGTTCATAGAGACTAATGTAGAGTGTTTTCACTTTAAAGTTTGATGATAAAAGAATACTTGGTAGACAGCAGGAAATTTCGAGGGGTGAGAGGAGTCCTTCCAACTCCTCTGGGGGTCTGACATTACATACTCCTCAGACAAGTAAGTTATTAAGTTGCTTCATTCACACCCTTTAGTGGGAAGCAGAACTAAGTGCAAATCCAAGTCCCAAGTATTTCAGATTTCATTCCTGGTTTGGCATATTAGCTTTTTCCAACTCTCATAAGTAGGTGTTTATCATCTGAGGAGCTCAGCTTTAATGGAAGGGTAAAAGTCCCCATGGTTGCTGAATACAGATGTTTGCAGCTGCACCTTTTCTAGCAGCAGTGTGCCAGCTTTCTGCCAGTGCCATAAGGCAGCAGCAAGGTGTTCTACAAACCAGGGAGGATGGCAGCTCAGAAAACTCTGAAGCATCTTTTCTACAGACCACACAAGTGGAGCTGCTGTGTTCCGGCAGTGACACGCTCCAGAAAGGTCCCATCTTAGTATCCCTGATGGTGGCAATGACCCCCCATTCTCACTGACACCTGGACTACCTAAGAGCTCAGTCTTAGCCCCTCATGTGGGACTGGATACTTTGCTCCACGATAACTTTTTCCAGCATGTTCACAGCTAATGGGCAGAACCGGCCTCGTGACCAAGCCTGCTGCAGAGCACAGACATCTCTGCACACAAGCAGTTCTCTTTGCAAAGGCACTTACACATCCCTAAGCCATTTTTAGCCTAACAGTGAGGAGTTACAGGTGCCATCCTGAGAATGCTTTGCTCTTCCTATTACTTATCAGCAGAAGGTATTACTGCAGTCTAACAGTGCACTCATGCTTAGTGCTTCCTCTGCCTGGAAAAAGAGCACTAAGAGGAAACTTTATACTGCAATTTATTCCTATTTTACTTTATTCTCATCAAAACTGCTCCCAGTCCAGCTTATAATGACCGTCTTATTCCCCAGCAAGGCAAGCCTCACACCCTCAGAGATGCGCTTCCCTCCACAATTCTCACAGTTAGTAATGAAACTCCACTTTCCTGGCATCCTTAACCACCAAGCACTTTGGAGGAGTGCCTGGGCCCCACTGAAGGGAACTGACAAACACACTTCCTCTGATTCTGATGGGCTCAGATTAGGCATCAGGTTCAGCCCCAGGTAGCTCCATCTGCAATGGACTCAAGCTCTTTGCCTGATTTGCAGAGGGCAAAAGCATTCAATGACCTCCTTGCGAGATTTGAAGATCTAAAAGTGAAATCAGTATTATGGACTGATACCAGTTTTTACCCAACATTATTTTAATTGCCTGTTGTCTCTTTTCACAACCAGGCTGGGAAAGAAAAACAGGTTTGTTTCACAAGCAGTACCACTCCAAAGAAGAAGCAGTGAGGACCTGGCATTTCAGAAGCTGTCTGGCAGCTTTGGTGCTCCCAAGAAATTTTGAGGGACTTCAACACATTCTGCAAGTTTGGCACATTGCAGTGTATTGCACAAAGAAGCCATAAGCTCTTTTCTGCATCCAGCCCTGGGACAAGAATCCATTTGATCCATATCCCTTTGAGATCCACCAAAACTTTCCCATTAGCTTGGCTGAGGTTTGAGTTGCACCCTGAGACAATTTCCTAAAGAGTCATCCAGCTTTTGCCAAGATCCAGCATATAAGGACGTGAGGATTTAAGATGTGTCTGCTGTATAAATAACAGGGACATCCACGCCCATAATTTCTAATGCCAGGAGTGGGAGGACAGGGCTGAAAGGGAGGAGAGCAGTGGCTGGATGTGTCTCTCCACCCAAATGGCAGATGTCACCATCCCCTGGCCCTGCCAGCCAGCTAATTTTAGCACCTAAGTAAAGGTCAAACTTTCCAAAATCATGCCTTGCTGTGGCTCTTGAAGGATGATTTTTCCCACACACACGAAGGAAGAAAATATGCTCAAAGCAAAATTAGGATATAGACATGTGAAATGTGAAGCTGAAGGTTTGTGGTACCTTTATGATTTCTCAAACTCTATTAACAAGTTGATTTGTTTTCCAGAAGAGTTCAATCCTGTTTCATATTTAGGGAAAGAGACAGGGGGTGGCAGTTCACAGCACTTAACTTCAGGCTTCCTTGAGAAACCTCTCTCTTTTTCCCCCAAAAGGAAGTGAAGGCAGGCAAGGACCCAAACTGCTACAGCACAAGTGGATAAATTAGTGCCCAGGTGCCTAGAGGTGCAATTAACACAGATTTTGTGAGCTTTGGGACTTAAAAGTGTTAAATTTGACCCTGCCTGATTTTGCTAGACTGTGTGTGTGCAGGGATATACTCATCCTGTCCTGAAAAAACAAACAAAGCCAAGAGCACACCAGGACAACACAGACTAAGCACAGCCATGGCAGGCAAAATTAGTGGGTGGTGCACAATATTAATTCAGCTCCTTACCCATGTGTGCCAGGATGCTGCCTTTAATTAAATTAGCATAAGCTATCTCTTTGACATTCTGATTTAATAGTATAGACTCAAGGTTTTATCCCAGCAAATGCATAAAATGTAAATGCATCCCAGGGTCATTTTTTTGTGTTTGTCTATACGTTCGCTGTTTTTATTTTCCTAATGATCCAGTTTGTCTTTGCCAGCTGGAATGTGTGTGTTACAGACCAAGCCAAGGCTCGGTCCTCAGAAGTGGAGGGCAAATCTCTACAGTGGTTTCTTTATTGCAGACGGGGCGGGGGGGGCTCCCCAGTGGGATGGAGGAGACTTAAGGCTGTCATTTTCCCAAAAGTCATCCTGAGCCGGAGGAACAAGCAGTAACTGAGAGCAATTTGTGCTGGCCTTGAATCTGCTGCTGCCCCATTCACCAGGGCAGAGCTCACATAGCTCCCCAGATCATTCTCCAGCAAATTATGAGGGCTATGGAAAGGATCCTCTCCTTGGGCTGTTTCCTCTCTTTTAAGAGCACTTTGGTACCGTCAAGTCCTGTGAAAATGTCACAGACAGCTGAGAGTCATGTTCAATATGCGATATACACAGCAGGGTCACACTGCCTTCCTCCTGCAAGGAGATCCCCGCACTCTCTTTGGGGAGGATTTGTTCCACGCCTCTTGTGCATGAAGTCTCTGGACCACAGCGTCCCACGTGGCCAGGCTTATGTCCAGCTCACTGCCCAGCACCCTCCTTGATGGGTTTCTGCCACCCAGGGAGCTGAGTGCCAACCCAAACCCCATCCTGGATCCCCCCTTGGTATCAGCACTTTTCCCTCAGACTGTGTTCTCTCTCCCTGTGTGCACGAGGTTTGCTCTGGAGTGGTGAACCCACGGGAACCAAGGAACCGAACTCTGGTTCTGCAGCACGTGATTTGTTGCTTCCACACAGCCTTCACATTTGCATGTTACTGAATTAATCACTTTAAATTAACGCTTGCTGGTTTTCTCATCTGAATAAATGCACTGAATGCAAAACAGTGTCATCCTTACAGGGACTATTTCTAGCTCTACAGCAGATTAAAACTAAATTAGCTGATGTTTCAAAACTGGCAAAACCATGTATCTGCCATGCAATTTGCAATGCTGGCAGACTGTTATTAATGGTGGGATGGCTTGTATTAAAAATTCTATGTTTATGAAATGCACTTTTAAGTGCTTGGCTGTAGCAGAACACTCCCTTGCTTTGTTCTGTAAAGATAATGAGAGCCTGCTCTACTCAGGGTCATTATCAGGTAGGTTGTGACTGTGCTGCTTATCTGGTGCCATTGTATGTGTCCTCTTGATTCAGCAGCTGGAACTTTTCTGAATTTTTACAGTTTTTCCACCCCACTTCAGGAACTCTTTTTTCCTGCTGCAAGTCTAACTGTGTCCCTGGTATTTCACCTTACAAAGACTATTTGAGCTGTGATTGAGCAATGTCCCTCTGCACACAGAGAACTGGATAAATGGAGCTGGAACACCTTCTAGACAGCATCCTCTGTCCTAGTATTTGTACTTTTCTCTTGCAGAAAAGCCTTCTACTTTTTCAGGAGCTTTCCCATTTATCCAGATCTTGCACAACAGCCTGTGATCACACACTTTGCAAGATAAATTTCATATCTTCAGGCTCAAGGAAAAGGTGGGTGTCCCAGCTGTTCTTAAGATGGCTTGCAGATCTCAGGAGGAAGAACTCAGGCAGGGGAGGATGGGTGAGCCCTGCCCTGGAGCTCGTCTTCCATCCCAGAACAGGCGTGGCAGGACATAGCAGGCCACGTCGATACAACTGGGAATGCTCCTGGACAAGGCTGTTCCCTGGGAACAGCCCACATTTGGACAATGCCAACACCCCTTCCTAGAGTGTCAAATTCACATTATCTCCACTTTTTGTTAAACGAGACAGACGGGCACTGTGCCATCCTCCCCGAGACAGCAGCAGAGAGCACAGGGTGCTCAGCTGGTGATTAAAGCAAGATCCATGCAATTTTACAGCTATGCCTGGTAGGATTCAAGGTTTATTTTTACTGAGAGCTGATCCTTAACAGCAACATTAATTTATGGCTGTCAGCTTTTACTGCCAGTTACCATTCCTGCTCTCCATCCTGGTGTCGGGGCCCACACTGTCCCCTCTTTAATGCTGGCACCTCCCTGGTGCTCAGCTGGGGCTGCTTGCAGAATCTGGAGCTGATAAGAAATTATAGCCATTGCTGCAGGAGCAAGAGAGAGTATGCGAAAAACCTGTCTCTACTGATATTTCACAAAGAAAAACTGAGTCCCACTGAGCCTCCTTGCAGCTATGCAGAACCTTTAATATAAAATGGGTTTGCAGCTTTTGGTGGCAAGACTCTGTGAGGAAAGGCAAGGGAGCTGGGTATCTCTCCATCAGGCTGCTCAGGTTATCACAATGCTTTCAGAGATGAGCTTTATGCAGGAGATGTTATATCTCAGCCCAGCTATATAAGGGGCTGGTTGCCCCAAAATAGCCACAGTCTTACCTGCTGCTTCCTGCCCAGGAGGAAGCTTTCATTCCTGACTTGCTGCTTGTTATTAACCCCTCATGGTGTTATGGAAACACCCAGCTTTGTTCCTGTGGTAATAATAAAACCAGTGCACTTTTCTTTAAAGAGTATGCTTGTGAAGAGGGGCTATCTTGTAAGCAATGGCCCAGACACCTGCCTCCTGTCACCTCCACTCTGCAGCAGAAGCAAGGCAAACTGCACGAGGCATCTCCATCCCATCCCCTGCACCACGAGGTGTGCAGGGACCCACGGCCTTCAGCAAGGGAAATGCAGAAGCATCAATGCCCAGGGTTATTTGCCTTGCCAAGCAGAAACATTTGGCCTTATTCCCGTGTGAGAAACCCAAAGAGAGTAACAGCACCTGCTGCCTCTCCCCCAAGTGGGGAGCCCTTTTACACTGCCTTGCCATAATCTAGGCAAGAGGTCAGACAAAACACGTGCTGCCATAGCTCAGCTGTGGGCAGTGCAGGGGGGATGCAGTTTGCTCACGGGTCTGTGCTGGCTGCCCACAGACTCCACAGCAGGTCTCAGCATCAGCAGGGATGCCCAAACAGCTGCTGGCCACAAGCATGGTGCAGCCAGCTGCTCACCTGGTAAGCTGTGCCTCATGCAAACACAAGGTCTGAGCCCCGTTTGACAGGATGAAACCACGTTTGGATGTCTCTCAGCTCCTAGTCCTCTTTCTCAGCAGTAGTGCAATCACAGCAGCAGTTTTTCAGCAAAATGTTTTACATCAGGGGATGGTTTTTTTTATGCTTTTGTGTTTCTTACCTGAAAAGTTCAAGTTCTTCAAAATTCAGCCCGCACAGGAGTTTAGGGCCAGGTTTCATCAGGTTTATGTCAAAAAATATTTTAACACTATTTCAAAAAATGTCAGAGTACCTTGTTCCAACAAGTTCTAAATGGAAAATCTCTAGCTAATGTTTTTTCTTTTGCTTTAAAAACTAATCCAATCTTTTCAGTTTAGTTAGAACAGCCAATATTTACAAAACTTGTTTATAATAATAAAAACTAAAATGTCTGATGGATGTGACTCTTTCAGCTCAATAATTTTCCATGTTTTTTGTAAGCAAAATCTTTCATGATCTTATCATCTCATCCCAGAACAGAATAACCCTACAAAATGTTTTCAAAAGGGAGAGAAAAAGAAAGATTTTCTGTTTGTCCCTTGTTTTGACCAACTCTAAAATTGCTGCAGTGTTTAATTCCCATAGGCACTGAGCCTCCTGAAGGGAGAAAGGGAATGCTAATTTCATGGTTGGCTTTACTTAATGAAATAAAGCTATTCTTGCCCAAATACTGTGCAAATAAGGCAGAATTCTTCCCAGACCCTTCCCTGATCAAGCTGCACTCAGAAACACGTGATCTGAGCATCCTCGTTTGAGCAAACTGACTGTCAGGTCTTTGTGCCCCAGCAGGAAGATGGGCTGTTAACAAGTCAGGTATTTACAGCACAGATGTCAACAATTTGGAGTATTTAATCACAGCACACTTCAATTTGTCCTCAGCTCAGACAAACGAGCTGCCTGTGCCAAGGGTCATGGGTGTGTATGGAACTGCTCTGGGTCTATCTAATATCATCCCATATATCCTTGTTCTCGTGTAAAAAAAGAAATAATCTCTAACCAGAAGTGCTGGATTAGCCCATCTCTAGCCAAGGCCAGCTCCCGTGTATCTACTGAGGCTGAGCTCTGTGTGAGCTTAAAGAAGCCCTGAGTGGGGATGGGGAAGACTTGCTTTTTCTGACTAACGGCATGGCGTGCATTTTGCTTGCAAAAGGCCTCTCACATATGAAATTTCACAAATATTATGAAAAGGTCTTTTCTAAGTGCCCAGAGACAGTGCACAAGCTAATTCTGTAGCACTGAGATGATAAAAGCACACCCTGAAGGAATGAATAATTGAAGCCCAGCCCTAAATATTAATAGAATACAAGGAGAACAGGACACATTCCTCAACTTTGCACTTACAGAGCTGCCTGTTTGGATTTGAAGCAGAGATATTCTCACAACCACTCTAAGCTCCTTAAATCCCCTCCTGGAAGACCATGGTGCTCCAAACTAATGCTACCTTTGTCTGAAATTCCCCAGCTCATTTTGTATTCAGACCTCAAGAGGAATGTGGTAGTGTTTATTTGGAAGATGTGTTCCAAAAGCAGATGGAAGCAAAGGACACTGTCTGTTCCCACAGAGGGGAGAGCAGCATGCATGCAGGGGAGAGGATGCACAGAGGGACAGGCTGCAGCGAGTGGGGGCTTCCTCCAGCTCCAGAGATGCCCAGCCAGGGAGCCTGACATGACGCTGGGGTGACAGGGGGATACCAAAGGCACACAGCAGACACCCTTCAGCTGGGTAATGTTCTGCTTTGGGAGATGTTTACAGCATGCTGGCCCCAGCCTGGTTTCTCAACAGGATCAGCCCAATGCGGCTTTGTGCATGGCAGTCACAGGCTCTGAGTGCTGCAAGAAAGGGCTCACAGCCAAGCACGCACACAGGAGGCCATCCACCTTCAGGCTCTGTGGGCAAACCCTGCCCGGACACCAGGCACCAGAGCGAGCCATCCATCGGCAGGGACATGAAAAATGGATGGAAATGGATTTTTTTTAATTCAAATGCCATCTGAGCATGGAGGTTGCTGTGCACATGGTGCCTCATGGGAGCAGGGCAACACTGTTCTCCGGCAGCCCGTGGCAGTGGGCAGCCCTGATGAACCAATTCCCCTGCAACCTTCACAAGTCCTCAGGCCAGTAAAATACAAGCAATTTAAATTAAATTTTAAAAAAAGGCATTTCTCTCTGTCTGTTGATATGTCTTAGGCTGATGTCTGCTGGCACTAAAATAGCCTTAAATACCTTCTGGCTGTAAATCAGAGTGATCTTAGGCATCAGAGCAGCCACACTCTCTGACCACCTCACACAAGGCGCATCTGGAGGGGGAGCTCCCATCCCTGTGGCTTAAATCAGGGGGAAACTCCTGAAAGGTGATGTGACAGGATGATGGGACAGCCAGGGAACAGGCAGGATAACTTGGCACACCCAGATATCCAGGTTGGATGTGCCAAACCAATACACCCCACTGTCAGCATGGAGCTGCCCCAAGGCCGCCAGCCCCTTCCTCCTCCTGCAGCAACACGGAGGAACCCCAAGAAACAGGAGGGGGTTTATGGGGTCAGACAGCATTTCAGCCCTGCTTCTTTACCATGTGAATCCCTGTCAGACAGACATCGCTCCACTGCCTTGTGGAAGCAAACACGTCCATGGGCATCCGCCACTTCCCAAATTTAGAACAATTTTTAACAAGCTGGAAGCAACAAAATAAACAACACTTGATCTGCAAGCTCCCCGCTCTTGACAGTGTCCCCAGAGGTGGTGGAAAGCTGAGGAGATAGCTCCTTGCTTTAATTGGTACATTAAAATTCTTCCAGGCCACTACACAACTGTTAATAGGCAACTTAATTAAGCACTAACACAGTTCATATTTCTACCCTCCAGAGGCTCTTGTTTCATTTTTTTTTCTTATTACATCCAAAGCCATGGGGAGTTTTGTCCTAATCATGTAAAACAAGCTGAGGGCAGTGACACCATGCAAGTTATTTAACTCCTGATCTCCAGACACCATTGCCAGATGTCCAGGCCTGCAGTTTCTTCTCCAAAAACAAGCCAGAGGACTCCAGGAACAAGGTGTGAATTGCTACAAGTCAATAAAAATAAATATCAACAATCTTTAGCAGCAGCAGCCAACTCACCCCACTGAGCACCAAAAGGTGATGGTGCTGGGCAAAGAGAGGTCCTCTGCAACAAGCAGACAACAAGCAGGTGGGGGTTTTATCCATTGCCTGAATGACCAAGGAGACTTATTCAGCATACCACGAGTGTCTTCCTAAATGCTCCATGCTGTCCTCTGCCTCACCCCACCCCAAGGAGACCTCTGAGGAAGAGAAGTGGCAAAGGAAAGAAGATGGCATCTCTGGATCCCTGGGAGAGCTTTGATATTTGGCTGCTCCCACCACCTGGCTCTCCCCTTCTGCTGAAGGAAACACAGGAACAAGCACCCACGCCCCACAACGCACCCCAGCCCTTCAGTGTTTCTGGACAACTCTTTCCCTGTGTGCAGCCTGCATGTCAGCCTGGTTTGATGGGTTTGCTGAGGAGGCCCTCAGTGACCATGTTCTCAGAGGTTTTCTTCTTTCTAATGCTGGGCTGGGGTAAATCAAAACTTGTTCCAACAGCTGTTGTGGGAAGCGACCAGTTCAATAGTCATGCAAACAGTAGTGGGGTTTCCATTATAGGTGAGTTATGAGCCATTTAAGCTAAAAAACAACTGAACTTTACTGCTACCAGGCACACTTGAGGTAATACACACAGATTGAGGAAGGAGGGGTGACTGGAGAAACCAAGCAGTAACCTGGCTTGTGGAGGGAAGGAGCATGTGTTGCTGGTGATGAATGAATATGAATCCCTCTGCTCAAGGAGAAATGGTTTATTTGCCTCAAAAGCCTTGTCCACCAACAGGCACATTGCCAATGCATGCATCATGATTCGTGATGGAACCGTGAAGCTGATACAGCTTTTTATTCACTGGCAAGTAAGGTCTGTCTCCTGCTGTAACAGTTTTAGTCCAAGGGAACAAAGAATTCCAGAGCCCCTAAACGCAGTAATAGCGTACTTGGAGATTTCTAGCACAAACATTAACAGCAGGGAAGGCGACAGACAGGGAAGTGCTCTGGTGACATAAAGCAGGGTGGCCACATGGGCCTTGGGTACGGTTCACATTTGCTGAAGTCGTGTCCCATGGGTAGAAACGGGATCACATGGTGGTGGTGAGGTGCAGCCACCAAGCTCCTGGGTTGGTGCAGAGATGGGACTGGATGGGCTTGACCCACAAGCACTCCTGTAAGAGATGTTGTCTCACAGCACAGAAATGTGCTTTGCACCATGATCTAAAGCTCCAAGGTGCCCACTAGGTTAAAAGTGCTGCAAAACAAAACGTTTTGAAAATAGAACATTAAGTATGTTGTTATTGAAAATGCCCCTTCCTTCCTTCCTTCCTGCCTCCCCACAACAATAAAAGCCTCTATGGATTTTTTTTTCCAAATCAAATGAAATTACATTTTTCATAGAAAAACAAAACCTAAACCTGGCAGGAATTTGGTTTCCATTCAATTTTTTCCTTGCTCCACTCTTCCTTAACTTTTTCTTTCCACCAGGAGAGGGGAAGGAAGAGACCACTCAGAAAGCAGGCACTAATGGAATAAATCAAAACCTGAAAAAAGGAAAAAAAATAATCTAAGTTTAATTTCCATTGGAAACCTAAAGCTCAGACAGGACAGGATACAAAACATGGTTGTGTTTTCAAGGAGTGAATAGGGAGAGAGACAAACGCCTTAGTTAGGAATGTGTGTCAGCAGCCCTGCCCTGCGAACACCATGTCCCTCTGCTGAGGTGCCAAATCTGAGAAGAGGCAAAGATCTCCAGATGTGACCAAGAGCTGGTGTCAGATTCCCTGCAACAAAAGCCCACAGGGTTGTGTGGCATGGAAGGAGGAGCTGGGGAGTGAATGGTGGGAGGGATCTGCTGAGACTCCCAGGGCCTAGAGGAGAATACAAGTATGGAGTGCCCCACTTCTGGCCCTTTGCATTGGAGGAGACTTTGGGATGGGAATGAGCCATGAAGTTCTGTGATCGGTGTGGGACTGGTCCCAGTGTGGCATCTGGCTGTAAAGAGGGAACTGAGGTGGGGAAAAAGTCTAATAAGACTATTCAAACCTGGAAAATTGCTTTTGGTGTTGTGCTCCCCCTTCACACTGAAGTGTCCAAGCCAGCCACGCTGTGTTTAGGCTACAGGGACAAAAGCGTCCCTGGCTTCTGTGTTCCTCTGTTTGGTAGAAATCCTCCTCTTCCGCCTTCCTGTGGGAAACACCTGCGCTTACGTTTGAAGAGACCTATCCAGGCTGGGTCTTTGCCAGGAGATCCGGGATGTCATCCTTGGGAACACCCGGGGGAGCAGTGCCTCCCCCACAGGCCTGCAGCAAGCAGCAGGGTCTGCTCGAGCTCCCAGCACTGCCCCGCAGAGCAGCTGCCTTCCTTCAGCTCCCCAGGGCCAGGGGAGGCTGCAGTGCTGGGCTGCCAGCTCCTGAGTTCAGCCTTACTGAACACACATGGATTTTCCTGGGAAAGACCCGCCCTGTCACAGCCTGTGTAGAGACCCCTCAATTGCCCTTCGATCCTGTACCCACAGAGGCAACAGGCTCCTTCAGCAGAAAGCGTTTGCCTGATCTGTTTTAAGCGACAGCACAAACTCATGACACTTGGAGTGGTTAAGGTGTGAGCTGGGTTTCCATAGACACAGCTGAACTGAAAGCTGATGCTTCCGGCAGGTGGTGGGAAACCACTTGGATATTTAAATACATGTACTTGTCTACAGAGGCTGAGGAGTGAAAATGACCTTTTAAAGCACTTACTGCACTTTCGTTTTATCACCTCCTTGGCAAAAACAGCTAGGAGGCCAGGAACTTTGTTCCTCTTCCCAGTCCTTTTTCATTTGACTGCATGATACTGCTTCTGATTTCCAGGACTTAAGGGAAATACTAATTTCATGCCACTTAACAGAGGTTGGTTTTTCCCTCAGAAATTCTTGGGGGGGGGACAGGGAAAGAAAACTACGTAAACAAACATTTCCATTTGCTCTGAAAATTTCTTTGAAATATCAGGAATTTAAGTTGCTGTTACTCGATTGCTCTTTTAATATCTGATATTGAAGCTGACTTTTGATCAAACACTTGCAATGAAAGCGTCAATGCCTGAGGAAAGCGCTCAGCCCGCACTACCTCGCTCGGCCACCGGGTGTCCCTGCGCCCTGCCCGGCCCGGCCGCGCCGACTGACCCCGCCGCAGAGTTCGGCCTTTGTCCATTGTGGGCATATTTATTTATTTTAACTTACTCATTGCTTTGGGTCCAGGAAGAGCTGCAATTCCGTGATACTGCCCACGCATCCTGCACTGCCACGGGCTGAACAAGCACTCAGTAAGACATAACAATAGACAGAAGTACTGGCCCGGGCGCTCTGCACACACAAACCTCTGCCGAGTGTCTCCATGTCCTTCCAGGACCTGTCACAAAGCAGAACAGACTGCTCCTGCCAGCTCTCTCCATAACCTCTGCCCAGTGCCTGGCACCAGGCAGTCCTACACATATTTCTTCCCTGTCTGAGCTGCGTGCACACGTAAGGGGGGAAAGATGAGGTTCCTGTCCTCCTTCAAGCTGCCAAACCCAACACATCACTGACTGCAAGAGAAGACAGATGGAGCAAACAGCAGATTGGAATCTTTTATTCAGTAATCAGTCCTGCTGTGTGGGTAACATCTTAGCAACTGGAACCCAAGTATGCAAAAATACTGAGTTTTCACAGTGAAAAACCAGACAGTATAAAATATTCCAGTATTGCCTCTTAGAATCATTATTGAAATAAGACCCCTGTTTCAAAGGCAACGTGCTGATTTGTTTGTTTTCTATGCTCAATCCCTCCCCCCAAAACACTTGTTCAGACAGTAACCCTCCTCAGCCCCACATTACCCGCACATGTTGTGGGGCAAGAAACACTACATGAAATCCCTTCCTGATTTCCAAATGCTCATTGAAGAACGTCCTCCCTGTAGTGCCAAGGTCCAGGAAGACGCAGGTGACGGGAACGCGGAGCCGCGCTGATGTTCTGCACACCGCAGACAACGGTGGTGCTACTGAACTCTGCCCAGAGGCTCCGTCTCCCGCAGCAGCCACCGAAGAGCTTCGTGCCGGCCTTGCCTCTCCAGCTCTGCTCCAACCACTTCCCTGCACTTCTGATGGTACTCGTTCACCCAGTTACACTGGAGAAAGGGAGGGGCAGGACAGTCAGCACAAGCATAGGAGAGAGTTCGTGACCTTACAAGTTGCGTACAGCCAAAAACATTTGTAGGCCCCTGTGCTCTTTGGGTCTGAGCTGTTAGGCTGGGCTGGACTCCTGTCCTGAAGAGGACTCAGATCTCTATTACATGGAAGTGACTTGTAAATTTGATGAGGGTAGGAACTGAAGCAATTCGTCCTGGGTTTTCAGAGGAGCCAAGGGTCAATTCAGCTGACAAGTAAAGTCTCTGCAAATCACTGCCTCCAGCAAGACTGAATAGCTGCCTTGGCACAGTTTAATAAACAGCTTTGCAAAATTGTAACTGGACAATGCACTCCTGAGGCAGAAGCTGCCCTATTGATCTGAACAGGTAACCCTAGGGCAGATCTCGGTACCCTCCATAACCCTCCTCAGAAAACAGAAATGCAAAACAGGGTTATCATTCCAAAGACGAGGATGTGCTGAGGTAAAATAAGGAGTATGGTAGAAAAACAGGATGAAATATGCCATGGAGAAGGTAGTGGGAGACCTAAAGAGAAAGCTTAGAGTATGAAGCCATTCAGGAAATTAAAGCTGCTGAACAGGTATCAGAGAAGTCTGCTCAGAGTTCCTACATACTGAATGATGGGGTGTGCCTGAATGGGACTGGTCACAAGCAGATAGAGACAACAAGATGGGACATCACGATAGTCCTTGGGGAAACAGCATGATAAGACAGACATTTGCCAGAAGCAAATTAAGGCAGGAGTAGGAAAAGAGATGATAGCAGCAAGTATCGTATTAAGGGAACTACCAAAACCACATAATTGGTGGGATCCCCACTGCCTTCATCATATAACTTAGATAGGAAGGACCTCTGAAAAGCTTGTTTAGTTCACCCCCTCACTTCAAAGTGGATCAAGCTTAAAAATCAGTCAGAGCTCTCAGGATTGCTCTCTGGATCTATGAAATGGAACAAACGCCAGTGGTTCTTGCAAACAGAACAGAACAAGCTGGTTCTAGTGCAAAGAAGGCAATGCAAACCTGTTTTCCTTACCTCCTTTTCTGTCAGCAAATTAACATCAATCATTTTCGTCTGGATTGGAACCAGGGTCAAGGGTTCAAAAGTCAGGCTCCCTCTGTTTTTGAAATTGTACTGCAGCAGAAAAACAAAGGGATTGTATGGTTTTAGAAGTAGCTCCACCTGGATCACACTTACTCTTTGGTTATGTCATCACTACAGAACAACCCAGGTAACATTCAGATGAGAGGGTAGCAACTTACAGTAACATTTTTCTTACAGCTCAAGCAAAGAATCTCAATATAAACCTTAGTTACTTCTTTCAGTGGTCCCTTTCTAAAGGTCAAAATCATACGGGACATCAGCTTGATGACTATATGATCATTTTCAGTCTGGCACTTCTAAAAGCATAACCCAGCCAGAGTGGCAACTATAGTGTCAAGATCTGTCTGTAGTTTTGTTTCTACTGCTGCTGAGGACTCTACCAGAAAGGAAAATCCCAACTTGAGATCAACCAGTTCTACAGCAATGACTACAAAGGGCTGAAAAGATACTTCGACACACAGAAAACAATTTAGAACAACTCTCACACACATATTTCAGCCCATGGAAACTCTGCAGCTGTTTTCTGTGCCCCCACGAACAAGGGAGACTTAGAACCAGTGTTCACCAGTGTGGGGTTTTGGAGACCAGGAATCTTGAGTAGGATTTAACTGTCTGCAGCATGGTCCCACCTAAGTACCAGTACTTTAAGTTTTATAACCAGCAAGTCATGGAGAAAGGTGCATCTTGAGCAGGTCATTCACCTTGGTTTCAGCAGGGATCACGAGGACGACGTTTTCTATTCGGATCCCAAAGGACCCATCTTCGTAATAGCCAGGCTCTGCAGAAACAGACAGTAATTAACTCAGCCACATTGCTGCACTCTGCAAGTTCTTATTCCCTATGGCCAAACTTCCCCTCTATGTCTTTAGTCCACTGAAGTCACTAAGCAATCTTGACATCAGGCAACCACAGAGGCAAACAAATTTCTGATGCTACTAAATCTGCACAGAAGCCCCGAGCAAGGTGACAGCAGAAGTTCTCAAAGAGAGCAGAAACAAGACAGACAGCCCTCAAGCTTCAGAAGCTCCTTGGAATTCAAGAGAGAGCACAGAATACTTGTGTTATATATAAATACCAGAAACTCTGAAAATATTAATGTCTTCATGAAAGGCAGGTGGGTAACCCCTTCCTCAAAACACTCTCTTAGAGACTCTTCCCCTGACTTCCTGAGAGGACTCTGCAGCCCTGAAGGAATATAAGTCTCTCAGCAAACCCCAGCAGGCTGTTAATTTACTACTGGAAGAATAAGGCATGCAAAGATTTAACAGCTGCCTCAAATAGCCCATAGCAAAGACAGGATTAGCTTCTGAAAGCCTGGTGTCCACCTTGTACTGCAGCCAGTTCTTCCACAGGATGCCAGAGCCAGCTGGTCAGCACAGCTCTTCTGAGGCCTGTGCTGTAGAGAGCAGGAAGCAGTCCTGCAGCACCCCACTGCAAAGGTGCTTCATGGAAGGTGAAAAGCTAAAGTGAGGGTCTTTACCTAGACAGCTTAAATGACAACTAAAACAACACGCTGAGGAGGCAGACCCAGAGCTTTTGATCCAACCTTTCCTTTACATCACTGTCACATCTATTCCCTCTGCATCTTAAAGAGCTTGGTCCCTCCCCAGTGACCAGAGAGAATCACCAGTGCTAAATACCATCAGAGACAATCATTCCAGCCTCCAAGGGTTCGTCTGCAAAGGTTTTGTAGCTAATGCCGCAAGGACCCTCATGTACATTTAGGAAAGAGCCAACTCCATGTCCTGTCCCGTGCAGGTAGTCCAAGCCACAGTCCCACAAGGCAGAGAGAATTCAATCAAGTCAGGCTCCCTCAGAGACACTCATAATCACACTGAAGGTTCAAACCTGGAACACATGCAAAAAAAAACCCACCCCCCAAAAAAAAACCTACCAGCACCCCCTCAAAAAGTTTCCACCACCACCAACCAAAGAAAGCAAGTCATTGGATGGTTAGAAGTTATAAGGCAGATTTGACAATGCAAGCCCTTTCTCAGCTAAAGAGCCCCTCTCTCTTCTATTACACAGGTCTTCAGAAGATGGTCTAACAAATATTGCACTGCTGCTTGTTCTACTGGCATTTTCAGAAAATAATCTAATGGTTAAAGGTCCCACAGAGAATTCAGTACCTTTCTTAAAAGGAGCTGCACTAACTGAACTGAAAATAGGAGAGCTGACAATTGTATTTGGTGGACTAATCAGCCAGGCTTCTTGCCAGGATGGCCACCCATTTCACATGGTTTCAATCAGAGGGCACAGAATTTCTGTTGCCTGCATGTGAACACCCATGTATCCAAGTTCAGACACCCTTCAATTTCAGTTTGCGTTTCTCATGGCACTGTGCAGCTGCTTTTAACTTGCCTACCCAAGAATACAAACTGAAGAAATCTCTAAAAAGAGGTGGTTTTGTATAAGGTATGATCAGGGAGAAAATAACTAACAAATTCACCAGAGGTGGATGTATGTCACAGCTTCTCCTGCACAAAATCAAAACAGCTCCTTTGTGAGTCATTTTCCCAAGTATTTTCCCACTGATATAAGAGATTCCACAGTAACTGGAAGAGAATTAGCCAGTCCTTACGAAGCTGGAAAGGGACCTCTCGCTTTGATAGGGCCATTAGTAAAGAATAAAGACAACCTCCAAGCACAGAAAGGTCACAGATGTGCTAAGAGTGCCACTGACCGATAAAAGTCACTATCACCCTAGAGCCAGAGCACTTCCAATATCCTTCAGACTCCCACCTCAGAATTTTCAGCACTGGTTGATTTGAACACTTTGAAAAAAAAGGCATCAGTAATCCAGAATCCAAACTGTTGTGACGAAAACAGACAGTTACATCTGCCTAATCTGCCTAAACCTGTCAATCATAACGTTGTTCTCAGACCACTTAATGGTTCTTCGGAGGTCAAAACACTCCAGCTCACCAACCCACCTTTGGTTCCATTTGGGAAGATGGCTGCACTCACAGCTATATGTCCCTTCAGGACATACGTGAAGCATTCCTGTCAAAGAAATGTGTGCCGTAAGTAAAGAGGGAAAGAAAAAGCTTTGTATTCCCCAAGAAGGGAAAGAAAGGATGCATCTTGTAGCAAATTGTAAAGGACATGGAAAAACTTGCTCGTGGTCTCCTGTGGCTGGACATGCCAAAGCAAACCATGAGCAGAAGGCATTTAAATCACTCTGAAGATCCCTCTCCAGTAACTGCAGAGAGAGCATCACAAACTCAGACTGCAGGTTTAGCAGCAGCATTCACCTGATCTACATGACTGATTTTCTTCATTGCTGTACTTTTACTTCCTGGGCTAAGTGAACTATAATAATGAAATTAGTTTTAGTTAAGACTAATAAAAAGTTAAAGAAGCAATTTAAAATAAACAAAATTACACTGCTGAATTTTCAACAAAGACCTTTTCAGGTAAGTCTGAGACTGATTTTTCCTATGGTACACTAGGCACAATCTGACTGGAGCCTTGCATCAAACACTGAGCTTCGCATTAAATTACACCCCCCTGCCTCCCTTATTGGACAAACCAGTAATGTTTATCCTCAGTCTGCTGATTTTCTTATTTCTTAGAGGAAACATGTTATTTTGCAGATGAGAGCTGTGCATTTTAAGATAGAAAGGTGTCAATTCTCTAAAACAGTTTATATTTTGGAAGTTTGAAGTATGACAGTCTCCTTTTCAGTCCTTATCCAAATGCTGCCACATACTGGTAAATAAATGTTAACTCGATAGAGAACTTTGACTACATAGCAATAGGGCACATTACTAATTTAAGTATCTCTAATAATAAGGGTCAGATCACAAACCACAGTGTGATCCCAACTTACCTTTTCATAGGCTGATGGTGTGCCAAAATGCATTGTCCTGGTCACATCTGTTGTACCATCTCTTCAGAGGCAAACGAAGATGCAGGAACCAAAGGGATGGGAGAAAAAGAAAGATCAAAGTGAGAATGCACAGAAAACCCAGTCACACTGCAACAAACCAACCAAGCTCGTAAATGGATAAAGTCATCTGCTCTGTGCTACACAAGACTGATGATGTAACCACTCCTAATCTCAAAAATTCCTGAACACAATGCCCCAGATGTAGCAATAATAATTTACAATTCAAACTGTTATCTTTCAACCATAAGCATCCCAAAGCTCTTCACAAATTAGAATCTAAACTTCTCATAAAAACGATGCTAATTTGAGGTTTAGCAACTGGTACCTGTCCATTGAGAACAGGCCAAATTTAGCCTATTTGTATGGAAGGCGATTCATTAACAGCTTTTAAACATATACTTATGCACAAATGACAGCTACCAGCTCAGGAAAGGGAAGTGTAAGGGGGGATAGTATCCCTCTCATCCTCAGGATGTCTTGTACTAAGATTTCTAGAAATCACCCTGCACTTGGATAGGGGTTAATCCCATACGTCAGAAACTGGCTCTAAGTTCCTTCTGCAAATAGCATTTTGAGCCTGCTGTCAAAAACACAATGGCTCTTGAAATAACGAGTTCCCTTTGAAACGCTCACTCCTGTCCCTGTGCTCTTCCCCAGCACACACAGGCCGTGGTCACAAAGAACTCACAGTTTAACTTCTCAGCAGGGACAAGCAAAGCATCCCTGGCACAATGCTGTGGTAAGTGCCATTGATGTCCAGCTTACATTGTATCCAAAGGGCTGCTTTTCATAGTGGCAGTAAGGAAATCATTAATTAGGCCATCAGAGGGGAGGAAAAAAGATCTCCTTGTAAAAATCTTATCAAAGGATGTCTCTATGGTTCTTTTTCAAAGCTCTTCCTGACTGACATAACAAAAAGGCATAGCTCTAAAGACAAAGCTCATCTCAAAGGAGCAGCCAGGCTTGTCCTGCGTCTTCCTGAACAAGCCACTTCTCATCTATTTACACTGGTTAAAAACATCATTTCTTTCATTTTCCATGGAGTCAAGAGTTCCACAGTAAAGGAACTGAGGCCACTGAATGGCACTGTCAAAACAGCATTGAGTGAGTTTTCAGATATAATGCCTTCCCAAAAACATACCCAAGACCCAAGTGGCCACTGGGATAAGGAACCCTGACTCTGAGTCTCACTGAAAAGGCAGAGAGCACCACAGGGCAGTGCTGTCCTGCTTCTTCGCCCCACCTTGTTCTGACCTCACTATCAGTCAAATCTGCCCACAGGGCAGATCCTGGCAGGGAAGGTGCCTCACCCAGCTGTGCAGGCTGCTGAGTAGGCAGCCCAAGGCTAAACCAGGGCAGTCAGGCCTGCTCCCTGTTCCTGCAACTTTATACCAAAACCATCAGCTAAAGCACACCTCCCATCACACTAGGGATGGGACTCAGATGGGAACTGTACTTTGACATCTTGTCCCCAACCCCAGCAAGGCCTGTCAGCAGCCCTGACCTGCTGTCTACTCAAAACTCCACATTGCCTCGCTTGCCAAGGCAACTGTGAGCTGACCCTGCAGGGGTCATGGGGAAAAGAAAACACGGCAGTTCAGCACCATTCATCCACTCACTTGTACTGTGCTCCTGAGTCCAGGAGGTAGATCTCGTTCACAGACAGCGTTCTGTTGGTCTCAGGAACTGGCCTGTTCAGTTAAACACAAAGGTTTTTGTCCCAGAGTTTTAAGGTCTTCAGCCCACGTCTGCAGTCCAGAAACCATATTAAGTGCAAGCTTGGATGTGTCGGCTCTGATTTCTTGTGGCAGTGATGGAAATCCCACACATGCTGAGCCAGGGATCGTACTGAGGAGAGGATTTGTATACAGCAAATAGCACTACAGTGCAGAGCTTCGCTGCTTCCAGCAAAACCCTCAACATCTGTTTCTGGATGTATTTCAGAACAGTTGTGGCACTTCACACTCGTCCTTCCCAGACTTCTAGCCCCAAAAAAGCCCTTTTCTATGGCCCTGAGCAGATCAGCATCATAATACATGCATGCTGCCAGGAGGGAAAGATCTTTATTTAGTAAGTGTGGAGTAAAGAAAGACAGCAAGCAACATCTCCCTGGAGTACTCTGTTGTGACTCCATGAAAAAGAGAGACAGCTCATTCCAACTATATTTGCTGAAGGATGAAAGGAGAAGCTGTGTTTCTCTTACCTGTAGTGAATGATGGCTCCATTTGGACCTGTGCTTGATATGGTAGCAAAACTCAATTCAACAAAGTCTTTCTGCTGACTGAAAGAAAAGATTGTGAGCACTACAGCACAAGTGAGAGGAGCATACCAGGCACCTAGGGCACCCGGAGTGCCCCATCCTCAATCTCACATCACCTCAGCCTTCCCCTTGGTCTTCAAAGCATCTGGGCAAGCAAATTAGGGTAGAAGAAATGTACAATTTGAAGCCCTCTTCTCCCAACCATGTGGAAACCTGTTTTCCAGAGCTACTCTTTCCTTACAAGCAGAAAATTCACCACCCAAACCACACAGGAAGAGATGCGATGAACAATTTCTACTTTGTTACTTATTTACTCAAAGGCATTTTAGAGGTCCTGCTCATGCACACATGGGAGTAACTCTCAAAACAAATGGTGTTCCTTCTCTATCAGAAGAGGAGGAAATCTAGCTTTTACATAAATTTCTCTGTGGTAAGGAAGCAACTGTCTTGTATTTAAGTGTCTTAACTTGCAGCACTCCTCATTGCTATCTCAAAAGGAAAGTGGACAGGATCCAGTGGGCTGGGACTTGTAACTCCCAAGAGACCCAATTCTTCCCAACTCTTTCAAGTTTTCAAGGAAATCCATTAGTATAGATTTGTCCTCAGATAAAATATATCTGCAAGTGAGATGCATTTCTAAAGAATAAAATAAAAGCAACGGATAAAAAATGCCACCCAGAAAACCTCCTCAGAGTAGATTTATTTTTTACCTGCGGAACTCCTCTGCTTTGTCTGCAGCAATTATTTCTGTCACTGTTCCCTTTGGAACCTGGTGGACAAAGACATGGGTTGGATTAGTGCAGCAACAAGCAAAGAAAATGCTATATGCTTAAACACTGGGCCTTGTCTGTGCATTATGAAACCCAGTCTGGAAGTGGCTTCTTTCCAGGTTTTCTGTCCTCATTCCTCAGTAATGACAAACACAAACCCAGCAATATTGTGCAGGGCATTTGAGAAAGAAGGGGAGACTGTCACAGAAGGATTTCTGAACCCTGACTAGGGAGCAGTTAATGCAGTACTAACTTCACTGGGATGTGCAGAGGTAACATCTCACAAGGCAACTTCTCCACAGTCAGGTTAGGCTTAAATAGTTCTCTTCAACAGCCCATACTATTAGAAATTTTATGCTTTTAAATCAGGAATGGAAGCAGTTGCAGAAAAAACAAAGTGTGCTAAACTTTACTTTAGGCATTTGATAAATTCAAACCTGTGACACAACTTCCCCTGGACTGGAAAACAGGTGAAGCAGGGCAAGAGCTAGGTTTCATAACCCCTGAGGCTGACTTCTTGAGGTACTCAGACATGTAAAAAGGCATCTTCTGGAAGTCATCAAGCCTTCTCCATAAATAAAGTCAATAGACTCAGACATGCAATAGCACAGCTTAGTAAGGTGCTGTGTAACACTTGGCACTCTGCACATCCACTGTGTATTTCTAATTGTGTGAATACACAAGTAATTTGTTTTTATCCCATTTTCACTGCACCTCCCATTCATAAATGCCAAATTTGTTCATACTGGCAGATAACGCTGATTATCATGAGATTAATTCCAAAGTATTGTATGAAACTGAAAATTATCTCATTATTTACACTACCAAACCAGCACAAGACAGCATTAACACTACACTAAGCCTGCTCAGGTAACTTCTCACTTGCTCAAGCTTTGGTCTATGTAAAATTATTGGGAGTATGTTTTCAAAAAAATTAATTCAGCCTTGGATGAAAGCATGATTGAAATCCTCGCAAAAAAACTCAAACCACCAGATAAACCCCCAACTGCTTCCCCACTTTTAGCAAAGGCACCATAAAAACTAGCAAAAAGTTTATGCCAATGAAGAATTTTACACAGCAATTGAACTCCAAGTTAAAAAAAATTATACAATACCTCCTTTTCCAGCCAGTTAAAGAGCTCGCACAGGGCAACAGCATCTTTAATCTATGTTAAAATAGGCACAAGAAAAGGGAAATGAGAAGAAGAAAGGTTTATCAAGCCCCAGTATAAACAGGTTTTGATGCAAAAGAATTCAACCCTTAAGTTTCAGAAACACAAACTAAGAGATGATCCAAGAGGTATTTTCAGGTTTTGCACTCTGTAATTTATATAAACACTGAAAATGTATCTGGAGAGTTAAATGAACGTTAATAATTACTGCTGGGACATATCTTACTGTCTGAAGTACTGGCTTTACCCCACACATGACTTTCAAGACTATTTTGCTTTAACAGCCAAGATCTTGCGTCTCAGATCGCAGAAGGCAACCACACGACACATCTGGTGATGTGACAGGGGAACATGTCCCTTGGGCACAGGGCCACCACAGAGTCTCTGTCACACAGCTTCTGGCTCTCTTGCCTTATGACCCCCATTTTTTTTCTACATGTTTGCAGCATGCAGGGGCAAGAAGCAGGAGATGTGTGCAAGAGCAAGGCACAGTTTTGTCCTCAGGTGGCAGGTGACAAAGTGCCTCTTCTCAGTACAACTATTTTTACTTCCCCTTAACTAATAGGGAGAGAAAAGCACTGAAATAGAAAGTACTGGTTCCCAGGAAGCTGCAGAAAATATGGGACAAGCCCTGCTTCAACTGGCACTTTTCTCTTACTGTGAAAACTGCTGCTTGAAAACTAACTGGAAATAAACACGAGAAAAGTTCAGCCCCACCATGAACCTGTTTCACAGACAGCTTCTTTACTTGAAAATATGAAACTTCCTGGGAAATCAGCCTCATTTCCAGTGTCATGATGACAAGACTAAAAGAGTGCTTTGAGGACACTGGCTGCTTCTGAACATCTTGGCCTGTGTTTTTGCACCATGTGTCGAATTTCTCTGTGTTCTTTAGGCTGCGTTTATTCAAGTGATAACAATTTGAAGACTCCACTGACAAAGACAACAGAACTAGCAAAGGGGAAAGAACATCCCTTTAAGGGCCCACTCTCCAAACAACACTTCTCAAGTCTGCACAGTCTTCCCACAGAGCAAAGCTGTTTCCTCACACTATTGCAAAAGTTGTTCTTCAAGGGAATGCAAAACAAGCACAAAACCTGCTTCAACAGCAGATGTCTGACAGAAAGCCTTTTTTATCCTGCCATCCAAATTCTTATTTGCTTTTTATCCAAAACATTAAAACTGAAAGGAAAACGTTATTTCTTTCCCTAAAGGTAAAGCAAACCTGTTGCCATGTGCAAGGAGACACTCAAGGCTTCACTTACATGTGCTCTTCTCATGCCTTCTGTTTCCACTGCGTTCTTCACAGCTTTTGCAATGCAGATGGGGGTATATGGGGTGAGGTATCGGTATGCCTGCAGCAGAAGGACAGGGATTACTTGTGGATTAGTCAGACTACATAATCCTACAGATTTAATAACTCAGCCTGGCCACAATTTGTACTTTGGCAGCCTCTCTCAACCTTCAGCACTATGAGATGCTGGTTGCCAATAGTCAGCTAAGTGCACTGGGGAATAGAGAAGAAAAACAGTCCCTGACTGAAGGAAGAACAGCCAGAGGGAAAATCTAAAGAACTAAACAACAGCTTGTCATGAAGCAGGGTGAAGACCTGGATATCCTATATACCATAGATCTATATCAGTGTCTGAGGCATAGGTTTCCTGTTGCTGATGGACACTGAAAGCCCAGAGGCCAATGAGAAACACTACTCCCAGATGCTATGGTGGAACTTAGGCTGTGGAAACAGACCTAAAAGCCACCTTGACTTGTTTCCTGACAGTCACCCTCAAGTAGCAGGGAGCAAAGGGTACCCAGCCCAGGTACCAAGCACTGAGCATCACCACTGTTAATGATCAGCAGCTCTGACAAACACATCGAGGCCCCAAGAAATGTGAAAGGCCTTTGCAAAACTCAGCTTTACATGCTGCCAGTTCTGAAAGGAGCTTACATCAGTGGTTTGAGACAAAGCTTTCCTGTGCTTGGATGGGGTGACCCTGCATTAAGAACTAGTAACTGTTCCCTTACCACTGCACACTTCCTCAAACACCAGCTGTCCTTAGATTAGCAGGAATGCTTGGCTGGTTTGAGCACATCTTCAGAAATTCACCAGCTGAGGTGACTTGCCCAAATCTCATCACACCTGGCATCAGGAGAAGGAAGAAGAACCAAGTCCTTTGCCCCACAGTTCTCTGCTCTACCCATTATATATCAGGAGATGGGATGAGCACCTACAGAAGCACAGCCCAAGCAACATGCTGTTTCCTACTTTAAATGCATCAGCATACAAATAAATATCATTCAAATTCAAGGAAAGGCCCGGTAGACTTTCTGCAAAGACTAATTTCACATAAATCCTCCAGGCTTACAATTTCCAAATTCTTAAAAACAGCAAAACAATTACACTACATAATGCAGAAACTAAATTACAGAAAAAGTCACAAGAAAGTCAGAAAAGTCCTTTTATCAGTCAGGATAAACAGTCAGATTCTTAGGTTGGCTTGCCTTTTATAGATACTGGTAAGTACTATTAATCTTCTGTGAAAAGTATATTTACATGCAGCTGTAAACAAATCTATAAAGGGTTTGCAGATCTGTGTTTAATAATGGAATGGATTTTTGCCAGTGTCAATATTTGGCTCTGATGGAGACAGACAGTAGATGGACTTCCAGCACTGGTGTTCTTCACACCAGCTGAGCAACTGGCCTGGAGTGCTTTGAAGTGGTGGAGAGCCAGGGAGGAACTAGGAAAACTCTGACTCTTTCAGTGACTCTCTAAATGGCTTTTAATCAAGACATTTCAGTCCTCCTTGCCTGCTTTCTATTGCACAGAGCTCCTCGAAGCAGGGACTCTCCCCATTGCATACAGAGGGCATGCAGCACTGTAATGACTCAGTATCAGCCAAAAATTCCAGTGCTCACGGGGTAAATAATGTCACTCCAACTCATTTTATTCCTTTATCTAGGTCAGACCTTCTGTACCTCTCCATATGGATACTCAACATAAATCAACTACAGCAACTTAACCAAAGTGGGGATAGACCATTGACTACGACTACAGCAAGGGGCTCCCTACTCTGAAGTCAAAAGAGCAACAATTTATCCCGAATGCTCCACAGACACTGTGCTGTCAGTATTCTGTACTACGAGGCCTAGAAATGGATTGATGGTGTCCGAAGATTTAACCCTGGACAGGGACAAAAAACTGTATATTTACTCACACTATCTGTTAGTTACTAGACATCACTGTAAACTAGATGGTATTCCAGAGAATGTGATCTCTAGCAAACAAGAGATGTACCTAAGATGTATGGAAACCAGCTTATTTGTCCACAGCTGCTGTGTCCTTCCCCAAGTATCTTCTTTCGTGGCTATTAGAATATTAGGTGGACAGGGGGAGTCCCAGACAGCCAAGTTCAAAAGGGAAGCAAGATATAGCATGTATGGCTGTACAGAAATTATTCTGATGCTACAACTGTCCCTCGGCAGATGTACTAAGTGCACGGACAACCAGTGCCTGCGGCTTATCTGTGTCCTCACAAGGTTCCCTGCTACAAAAACTCTGTCATCTTGTCCCTCTAGCCTTCAGTAAAAGACATCACATATTGCCTGATATCCTCAAGCCACTGAACTAAATAAGAGAAACCACCTTCAGACACTCAGATCAAGCCAAATGCACCCTCCCAGAAGTCCTGCTCAACTTTCCTGCTTCAATTTCTGCAAGTTTCCAGTTCTTGCTGCTTGTCCACATGAAGCTGATGCTCCACCCGTGGGCAGAATGACCTGAGTTCACCCTGCTGCCTCTTCCCTCGCCTCTCTCACTGTACTTGTTTTATCTTAAGCTGACAATTCTTTGGATAAATCGGCTTAGTGAGTGGGAAGGGCAGCTCCAGCAGGAGCAACCCCAGGATTAACAACCCCTCAATACCTCAGCATGGCTGGATCCCTTCTGCACAAGCTCCAGCCTGCATCGGGCTTTGCAGAGGAGAAACTGAGGCCAGCTGCCCTCATTAACACCCTTCCCAACCACAACGAGCAGGGAAAAGTATTTTCCCTTGCTAGGGCCACTGACCTTGGGAACAGCCTCAGTCAGAGCATAGCTGGCTTTGTCACTGAGCCACACTTTCTCCTTGGGCGAGAGGCCTGCACCAACAGCCTGCAGCTCCGACAGGATAGATCCGTAGGGCATCACCTGGATTTTGAACTCAGGTTCCAGGGTGGAGTCAAGCTGTAAGTGCTCCCTCACAGGTGGGTCCATCACTCGGTCACCATCAATGAAGAGCCTGAGAAAAAAATTGGAGAACAAATAGGTGAGACCACATCTGAAAGTGGTTGGAGTGACGGAGGGAAGGAAAAACCATTCTGGCAACATTTCAGGGAGAAAGGAACTCGTGAATTATACACTCTACTTTGTCCTATGTCATTTTAACCACTGGCTTTCACACAGCTTAAATGAAATTAAGATGTGCCACACCACTGAGAGGAAAGAGCTGATAGTATTTCTATTTGTATGACACATCCAAAATGGCTACATCCCATCACTGTGCTTGAAACAGGAAAGTAACAGAGGCAAATAACAGCCACTCTCTAATTTTTAAGGGCAACATCTGGAAATAGAAAAGCTACTGTAGTTCTAAGTATCACATTGCTCTCACTTTCACTGAGTTGAAAAGTTCAGCTCAACCCTCACACACAACCTGTACTCACTCACTCAGCCAACTTTTACCTTAGAAGGATCTAGGTAGCAGCTTACAGATGCCTCTAAAAGAACTGTGCTTGCTGAGGTTCAATATACGGGGCAGGAAAGAAACCTTCTGTCATAAGCCAGGCCTGAAACTTTCCTGCACAGTCCCTGCAGTTTTGAAGTGACTCAGCAATTAGACTTTTCCCTAAAGTTTGTAATGTCCAGGCCAGCCTTGGCTCTTACCCACATTTCACCCAGAGCTCTACAGGCCCTACACATTACCTCAGGGTGACAGACAGAGGGCTCAGCCATCATGCCCAAGGTCACCCAGCAAGTCAGCCAAGGTGCTGAAGAGTGCAGCAGAGCTCTTGGCTGCCTCTCTAGCTCTGATCAGGGAAGGAGAGTAACTAATGTTGAAGACAAAAGTGCTCAGAAAGGACATTAAAATACCAAAGTGTAGGAGTTTTGAAAAGACAAATACTTTGGTAGAACAGCTCTCCCCCAGAAAAATGCATCTTGGGGAACAGAAGAAGGGAATACAAGCACCTGATTGTGTTCATTCCTATGACGGCATATGCAAAAAACACAGGATTGTACTCAACATCAGAGCCTCGAAGGTTGAAAAGCCCTGAAAAATAAGAACACCAAGAATCACAGTCCTGGTTCATCTTCTGCAACATTAGAGAAAGCCAAAAATAATCTCACAAAAACACAGGCAAGCAATGAGATATCACGGGTGCAGGCCGTGGGTCCAGCTCCCACCCAGCTGTCCCACAGCCTGCTGCATTCCCGGCAATCCTAAGTTCTTGCCAGGAGATGGCACCAGAACCCCAGTATGAACACTCCCTGGTGTTTAACTTCTAAAGGGGGGCTGGCTTGGAAAAAAGCAGGTACAGGCAAGGAAAGACAAGGACACGTGTACAAAAAGTAGTGTCTGCCCTTTCTGGTCTGCACAATGCAATAAAAGCTCACTTCTTAACAGCCAGAAACCTTTAAAGTTACAAACTATCATTTCATTCCAATCCTTTTCACATTTGAGGTAAGAGGAACACACAATAGGCAAGACTAAAATACCCCAAAAAGTCCTCTCATTTGGGCCCTTCCAATATCTCAGATTCAGACTGTACAGTCTAAGCTACTTTTCACAAAGATTTTATCCAACACAACTCCAGACAAAGTCAAGAGGGGAAGTAGATGTTCAGCATCTCTAAAATCCTGATTTTAGGGTCAAATAAAAACTCCAGGGTATCCAATTAGATGAAATGAGTTACTCAAGCCAATAAGGCCAGCCAGCAGGACAGCTGGGAAAAGAACCAACATGTCCTAAATTACAACCCAGCACTGTATTCATCGAACTGTGCAAATTCTGCCATGAAAGTAAAAATAGAGCTTAATTCTCCCCAGGGAATGAGTAGGTCACTTGAATGCAGGAAAGAGCCACAAAGAACTTTTTATTGCATGGGTACAAACTTCCTCGCTCAGCCAACTCCCAATGCAGTAAGAAGGCAACAATCTCCTTTGTGGCTCTTCTTCTGTCCCCAGAAACTTGTCTGGAGTTTAATACAGTGAATTGAATTAGATAAAATTAAAACACAACTTCTCCCCTTCCCCCTTTAGGATCAGAAATCAACCAGGCACTCGAAAATGAGCTTGTCTCATGACCTTCTCTGGTTCATCTTAACACTCTTGATTCATAACCAAGCTTCACTTTGCTGGAGACATTTAATCTGAAACCACCTCGGGGCACCAATTTATCATGAATTTAATTGGAGATGCCTCTGAAAAGGTGAGACATACAATCTCTGCTCATGCAGGCCTCCCCAGGGAGGAGTCATATTCACCACTCTCAGAAGTACTTCTTTCACAAAACAAGCTCTTTGCTCAGTGTCCCAGATCCAGGAGAGCCCACAGACCTCATCAAGCTGGTTTCACCCAGGTGCCAGGGACATTGTGCTGGCAAGTGCTGGAGTGAGGAAAACACCACCTCCATTTCTACCTTTCCAGATCAGACACGGGGAACAGGCATGAGCAGCACTCACACCCTGCCAGTGTTACACTTCCCCCTACACCAGTCCGTGCACTGGTGATTTCTGCAAAAAGGACACACAGTACTAGGAACAGCAGTCCTGGGGAAACCACTGCTGTTTCTGGCCATTCTCCTTTCCCACACACTGGGCTGGGAGCCAGCATGTGGAGACCCAGCCATCCTGGGGCCCCAAACACAGTGGGGACTCTAGTGGGACTCTGGGTTGAAACGATCTGGAAAAACAAGTTGAGCCCTGATATACTTGTTTTAACCAAAGCATTGGCTGAACACTGGAGAGGTAGAGACTGACTTAAGAAGTTGTGACAATTAGGAAGATTACTGTGAATGTGGTGTACCCCACCCTTGCCTTATGTATACAAAGCCACATGTTGCACTGCTTTGTTTATAGCCCAGACTCCACAGCAGAAGACAGTCTCCATCTTTCCAATGGGTGAGGCAGCATCAGGGTGTTTTACAGCCAGAAAATCTCACAGGTCTTTTTTTTCATCATGCTGCCTCAGGCTTTATATGTGACCTTCCTCTCCCTTTGCCTGGGCTGTTTTTCAAAGGCGGTGATTTGCTACATTTCCGGGGCCAAAAATGTACTCAGGAGCTGCACTGGTGTAATGAGGCACTGTGCAGAAATACAGGCTTGCTGTTTGTGACCTGTTACCAGCACTGCACTTGATAAGAAGTTGAATGATGTCTAACGAACATGCTGTCATACGTGCCTCTCACCCTGGCATAGTTCTTCCTTTCCAAGGCAGGAAGAACATTTATTTTGTAGAAAGAACTGAGAAAGAAGATGCAAAGACTTACATGCTACTTCATCCAAGGCCGTTACCACAAACCACATGACTTTCCTCTCAGCCATTTTTGAACGGAGGGCTACAATTTTGTCTCTCCAGCTGACCCCTGCAAAACACAACAGGAAAAGCTACAGTCCCTAATTTTGCTGGGGATGATGAACTAAATACAGACCAACATACTGCGCTTGTGCTCCTCACTCCTTTCTAATAACTGAGATGAACTATCTCAAAGGAGCTGCCCTCTAGATGTCCATGGATTTGTTTTGAAGTTACCTAACTTCTAGCAAATGGTTATTTGAAGTTTTGAGGACAGAGGGCTCATTAGCTAAGGTTTGATCACCTTCTTGACCTATTCACAGTGACCACATTGTGCTGCAGTACTGTTTTTCTCTCTCCTTTGTAAAAGGAAAGCAAAAAGGGGATAGGGCAATAGGAACAACCCATGTCTATTGAGAGTTAAGCTTCTCACCTGTGTAACTCAGGTCAAGTGTGATGAGAGGCTTGCAGGGGCGTTGAGGACAATCTGTCCAGATTGTATCAATCAGGTTTTCTTTGACAGGCACAAGGTCATGGCCAGCACTTCTCAAGACTTTGGACATTCTCTTCCACTGGTCTGCCAAAGGGAAGAAAGTCAAGAGTGGAGACTTTAAGGAACACACATATGTTCAACAACATTTATTCACAGAGGTCAAACTCAAGAATTGGAGTCTTCTCTTTTCCTTCCAGCCTCCCTTTCTTCCCACTCCCCCAAAAAAGAAAGCAAAATCTACTGCAGTTACAGCTCCACAAACACGCCACAATAGCCAGTGGCAGGTACAGAACCTCACAGTCCTGTAGCCTCATCCTTGAGCTGAAGAAGGACTGCTCCAGCTGGGAGACAGAAGTCTCTGGAAGAAGCCATGGCAGAAGCTGCCCTAAGGGTATCTTCTCCCCCAATGCAGAGCCATGCTAGATCTAAGCTAGACAAGATGAGAATTGCTTCCACACAGCCACGAGACAGGTTCTCAGTCCATCTGAACAAGCAAATATCTCCCCTAGCCTCCAGTGACCTTTGCATTGGGCCTCATGCTTTGAAGCATGAATAGATGGATACGCTGATATAAATGATACCTCTCCCTGTGCTTCCTACAGGGAATGCTGCAGAGATCCCAAGACCACCAGGCAGGAGTAGCAGCATGAATTTTGCCTGGGTGTTCTTGCTTACATGCTGGCCAAGGCATTCAGCACCTTTGTACTGAAGTGCCCATGACAAGCCAAAGCACAGACAAAAACTGGTGATCAGGATTCTGCTTCTCAGGTAAAGTCACTGGAAGCCTAGAAAGCAGTTTTCATCCCTTGTGTTTTGGAGTCAATGCACTGCTGTGGAACTCTTGTGATACATAGCTAAAGCAAAATCCAACCTGTTTTGCATAACAATTTAACCACCACTGCATCCGAAACATGGTTAGATGTATCATCATCACACAACATATCACACAACAGCACAGCCAGAGAAGCGAGGAAGCGAAATCTAGTTGCCCAACCCAGAGTTATAAACATAAAGTAAAACCAACCGGCTGGAATAATGAAAGGGTCCACTCCCACCTTTGAGCCTTCTGGGAGGACACTCACTAGCCAATCCTCCTGAGTTGGTGTATCTTTCAGACCTTCAAGGATTAAAAAAAAAAGTTCAAAGAAGTAGTCACATTGAAACATTCCCACACAACGCAAAAAAGTCCAAGCTAATGCATCAGATATATCTACTAAAGAATGTCCAGACCCACAGGCAAGAGTCTTCACAGGACACTAAAGCAGAAGCAGTGTATCCAAGATGTCCTTAAGTCCCTGCATGATGGGATATCCCTACAGCTCAAGCTGTACATGTGTGAAGGGACTGTTCTCCACTGATCAGTGGAGCAGCATCCCAGGCTCCTGCATACCCATTTTCATGAGTGTCCAGTTGTTATCCATTTGATGTGCAGCTTGCAGGAAGTAGCGTCCATCAGTCCACATGGCCGCATGCTGCTCAGTGACTATGGCGGTACCTAGGCAGGGAGGCAGAAAGGAGGGGTGATGTAGGCTGGGCTGCCACCATGCAGAGACACAGACAGCAGGGACAGTGTTTGAAATTCACCCTAATTCCCTAAAAGGCACCTCTGAACACTATTCAAAAGTTGTTCCTGTTTCAGTGGAGATATTCACTGTCGCCCCTGCACTGTGACCTTCTAAATTGTTGGAGACAGTATGCACACAGATGCACCTTAATCAATTGCCTCAGATGAACTCAACTTAAGCAAATCTCAGCCAGCCAGTGGAACTGGGTAAATGGGGCTTTCCAAATCTTCTGTAACAGAGACTGTGGTCTCCACTCGGCTCTTGTCACAGTAACACATACTGTACATCCCTGAACTCCATCCCATCCTCTTTTGGGGAGGAAGCCTGGGCTCTGGCCACCCACAAGAATCAGCTGATACCAGGCCTGCAGACAGGGGTATCACTTCCAGCTGTCAGCTGCACCCCTTTCCCAAATGCTACAGCTCTAGCAGAGATGGCTGAACAGGAAACATGAATATAAACTTCTGCTGGTTTCATTGTCTGTCCCATTCCACTGACTCCAGATGGAGGGATGCAAGCAGACAGCTGAGGAGCAGTGACATCCCAGCAAGGCACTCAAGCTGCCTTGCCCTTGACAATATAAAACAAAACAAACCATGGCACAAACAGAAACTGAATCCAAGTCTTTGGAGCCTGCATCTTGACCATACTCTCTGTCACCAAAAACTGATGCCCAGATTAGCAGAGCAGAGTTTCCAATTATTAACTCAGTGTCTTCTACCAAATTCCCCCAACACAAGCCCCATTTTAAGTTGCTTCAGCCTGAAAAGATGAAGCAAGAAACACAAGGTGAGTCCCTGTGTGAAACCTCACTGATTTGCTGAGCGTTAGGCTGGGAACAGAACTTCCAAGAACATAACAAGGGCACAAATTAGAGAGGAAGGTTATGAAGAGGTCACACAGAAGGGGCAAAATTAATACAGGATTCATGTGAGCCATTAACAGCAGCCCACAGCCCTGGATTTATCACCTTCCAAATGAGGTCCCAGAGCTCATAGGAACGGATGAATAGACCCTCCAAACAGAGGTACCAGTATTTATTAAACTGATATACAATTAGAGGGGAAAAAAACTTTAGTAGACTAAAGTGACTTTCCAACAACCACAGAGCAGAGTAATTTGCACAGCTTAGGGTACAGCTAGGGTAAAAACTAGGTCTCTCGAAACACAGACCTATCCTACAGCCAAGAAAACATCCTGTCTCGGCAAGATAAGCAAACTTTTCCACAGTGCTTAGTTTCCAAATGCAGAGTTTCTGGCCCTGGCTCTGTTTAAACAGAAAGGCCAGCTAAAGTCCATCCACTATTCACCCAGCCCAAACGGGCAACGTAAAAATCTGTTCATACTGGCTCCACATCAAAAGAGATGACCGCAGGTTACAAGCACCACATTAAAGAGTTAACAGGATTTTACTTTATGAGAGGTTCATTTAGGGGTCGAACATTTTCTGAAAATTTGTTATTCCGCTGATATTACATAATTCCAGTGGGTAGCCAAGACACAATTCTGCAGATGCTGAAATGGGAATAAAACAGTCCAAACAAGCTGGATAGATTTTCTTTTCCATCCTGCCTCTATGCCATGAATGGAACTGTTTCTTTAGAGGAGAATTATGCAAGAACCCAAGTTCTGGAAAGGTACCTGCAGAGCCATCAAATCCAGAGATGAATGCCCTTCTGCAATCACAGGGTGCAATGTACTCGCTCTAGAAAACAAAAGAGGCAGCAATTATTTATAGCAGCAGGGAAAAAAAACAATCAGCTGATGACAAATACTTTGATAAGCTTTTTCTCCTAAAGGACACCACAGAGAGAACAAAATGAGTTAAAAATTCCTGGGCTCTACTCCACTGTGATTATACTGTATTTATGTTCAACTGGTGGGTTTTTTTAAGCTGCAGCACTTTTCTCCCACAAATATCTGTAAACACTGAAGTGCTTCAGGGTTTGCAGACATTTATTTCACACTCAGCCTCCCCTTTAGGCAACAAATAATCAGGCCTGCAGTGTGAAGGGAAACCAGAAGCACCCCTTGATCTTGGAGACCAGAGTAATCAATGCATAAAATCTGCAAAATTCACTATCTCCAGTGAAGTCCCCTCACTGGCATTTATAAGAATTCCTTTAAGACTTTTTTTTCTGCAATTGTGACATTGAAAGAAAATCATCAAGGTGGTAAGACTGTAAAAAAATTAACCCTTGGGACCTCTCATAAATAGATACTGATCCCCTCACTTCTTCCCTTGCCTACTCAAAATCAGACTACAGCCAAAACCACCAGACCATGGTTTGACGGATGAGAGGGAATCAAAGTCTATTAGTCCATCTTCATCCCAAACCTGTGTTTCTGGACACATCTTTTCAGAATGTTGTAGAAGAGCCTGAGAATGCACAGACACCTGATATTAACAGGAACTGCCAAAATTAAAAGAACAACTGTACATTCACATGGCCCACATGCCTTTTTTATGGGATTCCATTCTCGCAAGTTTGTAGGTCAGAACTGCTGAGTAGGCCTGTTAATGAACTAGTGCAAATCAGCAAATCAGCTTAATCCAGGCTGACAGCACTGACGCTTGAGCTGCAAAACCCCTGGATTTGTACCTTACAAATGGTCTGAAATCCAAGTCTGTTTCTCTGCCCATAAAGTTTCTCTGCACCCAGCTGTGCTGGGGCAAAAGAAGCATCTTAGGAACTGAGCTAAGAAATCACAGCCCAGTTCTCAGGTGGTTTTAGTCCCTACTGTGATAGAATCACCTGATTGTTAAAAAATACTCCCTTCAAATCTGTTACTCTTCACTGTTCTAAAGAAGACAGAGGGTTCAAAGCACAGGAGTGAGAGAGCGAGCAGCACAAATTACAGCACCTGGGACCAACTCTTTATTTATGCTCCAAAT
Organism: Lycocorax pyrrhopterus obiensis; assembly: GCA_014706295.1. NCBI lineage: Eukaryota > Metazoa > Chordata > Aves > Passeriformes > Paradisaeidae > Lycocorax > Lycocorax pyrrhopterus. The sequence goes on from JACSVZ010000008.1 coordinate 26,113,938, forward strand.
CACGCCATGATCAAACCTCTTCCACAACAGCCATGTCTCTCCCTTCCTGGGAGAAGCCAACCAACCATTCACCACTAACATTCTGAAACTGAACCTTGGGACAGCAAATCTCACAGCCCAAAAGAGGATCTCGTTGAGTGGCTTTTGCTCCCAATTGCCAGGGAAGATTTCTGGTATATGCTCCAAAGAAATCCTCCATTTTATCCAAACACTAGTGAAAGTTGGCAGAAAGGAGGGGGTGCCCTCCTCTATGACCCAGTTAGTTACCTGTGCCTTTTCTTGTCCAGCTCTACAGGGCTGTGACATGCTCAGCAGCTGTGGGGAGGAGGGAGGTCAGGATACACACCTTGGGAAGGGATGACTGCCCTCGGCTCAGCTCTAGCTGATGGGGTGGATCCCTCAGCCCCACACAGCACATTATCACCAACAATGACAAAGGCATCAGCAGACAGAGAGGACAAAGTTGTTGAGGGAACAGAATCAAGGGTCTATTTCCCCACTGCCTGTCTCAGAGCAGCAGGAGAGAACACGAAGGCAGAGCGATGCTGGACCTGAGAATTCCTCATTCCAACATTTCCTACACTGCTACGACTCCCCTCTCCTACGCTTCCCAGCCCAAAGGTGGGACACCATCTCCCAGGGTCCAGTGCCTGAAGGAGATACTGGAAATTTCCCATCATGGATCACATCACTTAAGTGCATCTCAAATCAGACCAGCGATTTCTTTTCCATTTCTCTTGACTAACACAGCAGAGGCTACAGACTAGTTTGCTTGTGCAGACAAGCAACCTCACACTCATAGCATGGGTTAATACCAGAGAGCAGTGAAATGGATGAAAACAATCTTTAAAAAATACAAAAGGAAAAGAAGTGTATCAGTTTTAGATCTGGTAAAAGCTGACCCAAATTAGCAAAGACCTTGACTGCATGGATATACCTCATGCTGTCCTATTCACAGACAAATCCAGGGGGTGTTTTAAGAGTTTACAATGAGGCAGAAGGGCTTTAAAAGGGACTATCAGGGAGCTGGAGGGAAAGGCAGTTCATTCATGTGTCAGTCTGAATTCTTGCACACCCACCTGTTCTGTTCCATGCAGTAACCCCCACTGTGCAAAGATGACCCCATGTTTTGCACAAGCTAAAATTACATGGGGAACACCTGTGTATGCCACACAAAGCACAGACCACAGCACAGTGAGAACAAGGTATTTCCCTGGGGCTTGTCTTGCAGCTCTGACGGCCTTCAACCTGGCCTTCCTCAGTCCTTTCACATCTGCTTCTCACCACACCTGTCAGTCACACAGACAAAACCGGGGGCTACATCACAAAAACCCCTCAGCTAAGCCAGGAAAAACCACCAAAGAAATCAGTGCTGCTTATCTCCAGAGCCTGCATGGTTGTGCTGTAAACATGTTGAAGCTCATTCTAGCCTAATGTCAACCAAGATCAGCAATGCAAAGTGCATCTGGCTACCCTTAGAGGCACGACACTGGTGTCATTAAAGAACAAACATTGCTGTGTACCTGGAGAGAGAGAGGTATTCACTGCCAGAAACTTAACTGCATTGGTAAGATCTGGAACAGGTCAGAGCAACCTGTGCACAAGCCATCTCTTGCTTTATAACTCGACAGATTCCTCAGCTCAGCACAAGTGTGTGTCAGAGGAGCCAGCCCTGAGCAGAAGACAGCACCTCTGCCAAGCCAAACACGGGGCCCTAAGCTGGGCAGGTGCTTTCTTCATGTGGACAACCAGCCAAATCTGACCAAATTTGTTTTGAGTCAAGGCCTGGAGGGTGAAGCCAGCCGCAGTTAAGCTGTGACTGGCTCCAAACCCAAGCTCTAATCCAAACATCATTCACTCTCATTAAGAAGCAGCTCTTCCAATCTCTGAATAGTCCCATATGGGCAATCTCCAGATTCAATGTAAACACACACTGACTCAACATAAAAATGGATCTTGCTTTTACCACTGCAACATCCCTCTGACAGACATTTTTAACAAAACCACAAAGGGCTTAGGTGCCTCACTCCCAAAAGCATGGCTTTTCATCCCTTCATGATCCTCAGGCACCTGTAGCCACCCAGCATGCATGAAAAGAAGTGGGACTCTTTGGGCTTCATTCCACTTTTGGCTGGGACTGTCTTCCTTTCTCATCAGCCTCTGGACCACCCAGGTCCCCAAGAAAAGAGTCTGTTTCTCTGACTTCTTATCACCAGCATCAAAATTTTCAAAGATTAAAGCAGCCAGCCAGCATCCAGGGCTGAGTGCAAGAGCCACAAATCCAAGGCAGCCTTGGTTAAGCCTGAGTCAGAGCCAGCTGTGTTGGAGAAGCTCTGCAAGTCTTTCAGTTTCTTATACAACTAAACATGGAAAGAAAACAATACAACTGGTAGCAAGACTCCTGGCAGTATGATAATCTAGGCCTCATAGCCTTGCAGGAAAACCAGTATTAGAAGCATCACAGAACTCAGAGCTCATCAACATTCCCAGTGTTACAAAGAGAAATTAGTCAGCAAGTTGCAGCATCAGGGTGTATCAGCATCAGTCCAATCCAGGGGTTCCTTTGCAACCCAGAAAGGAATAAAGCTTCCCCCAATCTAAACCCTGTGGCAACACCACAGGATGGAAAGCCCTATTTGTTGACAAGTTCTGTGATGTGGATGCCAGGACAGCCTCAGGAATAGCCAAGAAAGGCGAGGACAGCAATACACAGCTTGTTTGGGCTGTGGGGAGGAAATGGCTTAGGCCACCAAACGCTTGGCTATCACTAAACCATTATTCTGAGTCATGGTGGGAGCTGCCTAAAAGCAAAATCTGACTGCAGGCCTGTAAAGTTCTTGTTTGCACACAGGAAACAAACCCATGCTTGGAACATGGAGAAGTTTTCAAATCACAGGTCATCACAATTTACCTGGAATCAGTAAGGCTGTTCTGGGACCAACAGGTTTCTGTCATTGGCAGAAACTGCATCAATTCCCAACCCTCACAGAAAAACATCCTGCACCAGCTATTCAGGAGGCACCAGAATCAGCAGTTTTTAGTAATCGCTTCCATTCAGATAGATTCCCTCTGCAGAGAAACCTGACCAACTCGCCTGGCAGGAAATAGCAACATGGGGTTCTCTGCTTAACTGCACTCTGTCAATGAAAAGAAAGCAACAGAAAAACTCAGAAGTCCTTAGGGTCACATTCTTCAACTCACATGACAGCATTTAATGTCTACTGAAATGAAACCAGAGTTATATATGGACAGAGGCAGCTTGAGGCAGGAATGCAGCAGACAATAGCAGCTGCAGAAAACGCCTTCCCCCTACCTGCCCAAGTTTGGACCTCCCTATGAGGAAACATGATGCTGCACATATGGTCCCAGGGCACAGGCAAGTCCGGACCCGGCTCACCCCAGTGCCAAGTCAAGGGCAAAGGTTCTGATTCAGTTGCATTTTGCTCTTGTGCACCCTGGGGTAAAAGGGAGCTTTGGGTGTGAGCCAGTAAAGCTTCAGGTCTTTTGTTTCCTGAAAATGGCTGAGGAGGGAAAAACCCTCAGCAGTTCTTGGGTCTCCTAACAGAGTGAATAGAAGAGTGAAACTTGCACATGAGCGAGCAGGGGAGGTAAAAGGCAGTTCAGCAATTTAAAATTTATGTCACGGACTACAAAATTATTAACAGTGGAAGCAGCACACAATTACTGTCATGGGTTACCACCCTGGGCCCAGATTTCCCTTCTGTCTTTAGTGCACAGAATATGATGCAGAGCAGCATGGAAAGGGAAGCATCACTGTGGCCTGTTCCTTCCCTGCCTCTCCAAAGGCCCCTCCTTGTGGAATCTGAAAGGCTCTAGCATAAGGCAACAAATTCCACCAAGAAATGAATCTAGCAAAGAGAAAACTCTGCAACTAAACCTTTGCTACCTTGCTTGAGAGTATGTATTGATCAGGAGGTGCTACTGGGGAAAGTAAAGCCCAGATAAGGCCTGTTCCACCCCCAGTAAACCCATTCTTCCCAACAGCCAGGATGGGCACAGCAAGTGCCCTGGGCAAGCTCCCTTTTCTGCAGTGTAAGCACCCTGAAGACAATCTGATGAAAAGCTGTTGGTGGAACATCCACTTTGATTTGTTACAAGAACATAAAAACCTCAGTCTCCCAAACAGACCCCAGAAACGTTTTCCAATCCGTTATTTCTCAAGTTACCCAGACTTTTATGCTAGCACCATTAAAGTGAGTGAACAAAGGATGACTTTAGTTACACCTGGCTTTTATTTTTTGCAGGAAAGGAAAGTGTGACCATTCCCATAATGCATCCATCCATACCTGGTGGGCATCTCCAGAGGGCACTATGTAGGCTTGGACAGGCTCCTGGACATACTTGGGATTCTTCATCACCTGCCGCAGTTGCTTCAGCAGCTCTGTTGTAATTTTCGGACTCATCTTCCAACCTGCAACTAAAACAAAGCAAGAAACTTCAGTGTTTCTCTAGCCATTCGAGGTCACCCACATGCACAGGCTGGAGGAGGCTATCCCCATTGGAAAATCCCCTTGAGGACAACTGTGCCAACATCATCCCTGTCAGACCTGTTTTGTGCCTTCATTTATATTTCTTGAGAAAAAGAAATCAGGTTAAGGCCAGAGAGTCAAAGCTGGCCTGTCCTGGAAAGGATGTCTCCCACCTGATGATGGATGGCATGCCCTGTGGCGATACACGTAAGCTTAACACACTGGTCAACCCCTTCTTGCATGCAAACAGCAGCAGGAACCAAAGCACCTCAGACATACCCTATGACAGCCAGGAAAGGTCTTGGAATGGGATATGGATGGTCCCAAGTACCCACAGATCAGAACCAGCCCCACCTGTGAAGCACACTGAGAGAAACTTTCAGTCTTTTCACTCTAGGGCCACAGATGCTGTGGCTTATACACCATAGGAGCACAGGCTGCTGGGAGAGGAAGACATGCACATCAGGAACTCAGAAATGGACCAATTATAAATGCAATTTTTAGAAGTTTTACTGTAGCCCAGAGTTTCATGGTGACCTGGTGACTGAATTAACTCAGACAAAAGAAATCTGCTCCCAAGGACATTCAGAGGGATGCGTTCACTGGCCACATTTACCTCAGGGCTGCATGCTAGTTCACCTAGGAAGAACACAACCGTAACAGGAGGAACAGCCCACTGAGCTCTCACAAGTGACTGCCAGAGGACAACTGAGGATACTTACGGGAATGTACTCTAAAGACCTTTGGCAAATGCTCTGCAGATATCAGCTGGTGTCAGGCAACGGTGGGGCACAGCCTGGATAGCACACAGCAGATCAGAAGGGAAAACAAGGGCACAGGCCAGTCACCCTCCCTGGCTGTGTTTCTGCAATGGATGTGTCTGGCATTGCAGTGAACACCAGCCTCTCAATGTGCTCCCCCAAAACCCTCACCAGCCAGCGCCCGCTGTGAGCACCCGGCACAGCGATGCACCAGGCCCTGCTGCTGTGCTGGCACAAGAGACGGCTGCAGTGGGAGGCACGCGCTGGCTGCAGAGGATGCCTGGCCAGAAAAACCATGAAAATCAAGAAGCCTGAACCTTTTCAGAAGTTCTCCATCTTTTTCTTCACTCATATCTCCAAAGCGTGCCCAAAGTGGGATAATCTCCTTCCTGGTTTTCTCCCCGCTCCTTTCACAGTTTTAAAAACTCTTACAACTTTAATGCTGTCACTTTCCAGGGCAAGGTGGGTAGGTTATGTGCTGCTTGAAGGCCATGCTATGAAGTATTTCATTCTGACCAGTTAATTTCACAGCTCATTTCACAGCCATGTCTACAAACAGGTCATAGATGGGAGAAGCAAACAGCATGCAAGTCTCAAACATTTTTTGCTTATCCAGGCACTTATTCCATTTACACCTCAGTAGCTACCAGTAGTCCCACATGACATTACAGTCTTATGGCCAAAGACAATAAGGCACAATCCCTGCCCTGTGATGTTTGCCATCTAAACAGGAAGGCAGAAAAGCTGCCTCCCTTTCACAAGATATGATGTGACCAAGGTCACACAGCAGCACTGTGACCAAGTCAGGAACTGAACCAAGATCTGATGCATTCAGGTGTAAAAAAACCCAAGACCACCATTCACATGTCTCATCACAAGAAGTTTAAAGCACACCAGACTTGTGTGAGACTGACTCTACCCACAGGTACACTGTCTTTTAAAACCCAGACCGCAATAAACAAATCAAGTTCAAAAGGCACCATACACTATATCCTCAAATTGGTAACTTGTCCCCTTGCTGGGGATTACACCTCAGATTTATTTCCAGGACAAACTTCATTGTTTTATACAGTGCTTTCAGGCTACACTGAGCTTTATAATACTGTGATTGTTTCTGTTTGTCCTCCACAGAGAGCTGCTGTAACACTCTATAACACTGCTGCTGATTTATGTTCAGATAGAGTGAAACACAAAGGAGAGAGAGCAACGACATAGCGACTAGCCAGCAGAAAAGAATCTCTTTCTACAAACTCATAAGGACACAGCTTCCTTTCTTGGCCTCTGCTTTGTCTCCAGGAGTCTAAAAGTCTCATATAAATAGGCAAGGCATGACAAGGCTTTGCCTTTTAATAAAGCTCCTTGCTGACAACCCATGGTTTTCTTAGCAAGACGAGATTCTCTCAAGGACAAAAAAAAAAAATTAAAAAGTACTCTCACTGTTGAAAGACTTGCTTGCAGTATTAAAAACACAACTAAGGTAGATTAGCAAGAAAACCCATATTAAGGGTTATTTTGGATAACCCCCACATTATAAGAAATGGCTTTCAAAATATCGTCCACAAATTTTACAATAAAAATTGTCTTCAGTTTCCAGAGAAATAGAAGCTGTTTTCTCAGAGATATTTGGTAGTCATTTATTCTGGTCACCCCTATAAATCTTAATTACAAGCCTCTACAAAGTTAAAACAGTTTCTCTATCATTATTTCTATCATTATTTAATCAGTCCAGTGATTAAAACCAAACACAGCTGAAATTATGGTAGTGGCTGTAGCAGTACAAGAACCAGTCCCATTTCCTGCCCTATCTTTTTCAAAGGTATCAGGCTCCCCTGTTACCTGTCTCTGCAGTTCCCCACGTCTGGATGCCACTTGTCTCTGCTCACACAAAATACCATCCAGCTCTTTGCTCGGCCTTCATAAGCTCCACTGTGCCTGAGAAAGCAAAGGGCAAAACTGAAGGGGCCAACAAACTTTGCCCTCCCATAAAACATTCTCATCCCCCAGCAAGGAGCTGAAAATGCATTAACACTACGTTCTTGGTGGTAAGATTAGAGAGGCACTGAGGGTGAACCATGAGGGAACAGGGAACATCAAGGGCCAGGCATTTGCTTGTCAAGATTTATGATTAAATCTTGCAAGTGTGTGCTGGTTTATGCCAATTTGTTTTCTCAGTCATTCTGTCAGAGGCCACTCCTCATTTCACAGATGGGGAAATTAAGGCAGAGCAGGAATAACATGCAAAGTATCACTGTAGCATGACAAGAGTCAGAGCTGGATCCCAAAATCTGTCACTGTCTAGACATATATTATCTACACCTCACTCAGACTGCAGGAGGCAGTTCTCCAAGAGGCCAGACCAGATCCTGCCTGGACAGCATCTCCATCAGACACATGGGACAAAGAGCAACCACGAAAATGCTGCCAGAGGAACCAGACACGTCCTCCTGCCTCCCACATGCACGCATAGTGATGGGCTGCTGCAAGCACAGGCGCCAGTGATGGCCAGGGCAACCAGGCCCACTGTGTCAGGATGTGTGTCAGTGCCACAGTGGGGAAAGGAGGCGAGGCCAGGAGGTCTGGCTACAGCTGAGTCTGCCTGTGGCTGCTGTGTCAGACCACCCTGAGTGCTTATGTCATGTTTTCTTCAGATATGCTCATCCTTGTGATAATTTCCTCTCCGCTTTCTCTTTTATGAATAGTCTTGTTCAAAATAAGCACATTAGCTTGCATAGTCGGGAGCCAGCAGCACCACCTCAAAGCCAGGCCTCTCTGGCCTGGACTGGCTGCACACAGGGCAGCCCAAGCACTCAGTGCCCAAGCAACCACGCACTAAGGCACAAGCCCCATTGTTTGTCCCCTCTCCACGTTATCTGCAGCACTGCAAATTCACCAAACAGAATGGCAGAATTGTTAGGGTTGGAAAGGACCTCCGGTCCAGCCCAACCCCCTGCCAAAGCAGGGTCACCCGGAGCAGGTGACACAGGAACACATCCAGGTGGGTTTTGAATGTTTCCAGGGAAGGAGACACCAAGGCATCCCTGGGCAGCCTGTTCAGTGCTCTGCTACCCTCAACGTAAAGAAGTTCTTCCTCATGTCGAGGTGGAACTTCTTGTGTTTTAGTTTATGGCCACTGTTCCTCGTCCTGTCGCTGGGCACTACTAAAAAGGGCTACTACTAAAAGATGGAGGTACCATCCTCTTGCACCCGCCTTTAAAACATTTACATGCATTGATAAGATCCCCTCTCAGTCTTCTCCAGACTGAACAGGCCCAGCTCCCTCCGTATCTCCTCGTAAGTGAGACGTTCCTGCCCACCTGGGCCAAAAGCCTCCCCCAGCCCTCCACAGGACTGACGGAGCCGCCTGGGCCTGGCCACCCCAGCTGGGCCCGGCGGTCAGTGCTGGATCCCCTGCAGGGCCTGGGCGCCTGGGCTGGGCCTGGAGACCCGTCGGGGACCGACCGGAGGGGAAAGCCGTGCCCAGCCCGGGCCGAGACCCCTCGTCCAGGCCCCGGGCACAGGTCCCGCTCTCCGCCATCAGCTCGGGGCACCCACCCGGGGCTGTCCCGCTCGCCGCGCCTCACCTGCCGCCAGCCCGCCCGGCGCCACGACGTCAGCGCCCACGTGGGCCGCCAGCACCGCCCCCAGGCGGCACGGCTGACGTCACGGGGCGCGCGGGCGGGACCGGGAGCGGATCGGGATCGGGATCGGGATCGCCACCGCCACAGCGCACCGCGCACCGCGCACCGGCACCGCCACGGCCCCGCCGAGCCCTGCGGGGCCCGCCCGTCTCGTCGCCTCCCGCCCGGCGTCCCGCGCTGTCCCCGCCGGCGGTGTCCGGACGGGGCGCGGGGCTTCGTGTCCCGGGTGAGGGGAAGGCGGTGTGGCGCCCGGGGCACCCGAGTGCCCTGCAGCCGGCGGGGAGGGACCGGAGCGGAGCGCCTGTCTCACACCTCGGTCTGCGCTCGCCTCCGCGGTCCGCTTCGCTCTTGGCCTTCCAAAAATCCCGCGTGGAGGAGCGATTGAGGCCGCTCAGCGAGTGCGCCCGCTCCCCCCCCCGCCCGCCTCGGGCCGCGGTGCCGGGGAGCCGGGCAGAGAAGGAGCCGCGGCAGGACCGGACAGGCTGGGGGCTCGCACCTGCTCCCCCAGCACCACACTGGTGGACAGGTTGAAATTAGGCATTAGGAAGAAATTCTGTGCTGTGGGGGTGGGGAGGCACTGAAACAGGTTGCCCAGAAAAGTTGAGGGTGCCCCACCCCTGGAAATAATCAAGGCCAGGCTGGATGGGACTTTGAGCAACCTGGTCCAGTGCCTGTGGTTGACACTAGATGATCTTTAAGGTCCTTTCCAACCCAAGCTATTCTATGATTCTGTGAAAATCTGGTCATTTGCTATGCATGTGCCCTAATGAAAATACCTTCCACCACCCTGCTCTGCCGCAGCAGTTTTTTACAAGTGGGCCATAAGTGAACCCTACTGACAGAAACAGGAGGCTGTTACAGAAATGCAGACATGAGAAGATCACCACCAAGAAAGGCTACAAAAAAAGAAAAAATTCTGCTTTATAACTGTCCGGGCAAGAGGGGTTTGCTTGCAGCAGTAAGCCTTTGGAGGTCTCCAGTCCAACCCTCTGCTAAAAGCAAGGCCAGCTTCAAAGCTAGAGCAGGTTGTGTAGGGACTGTCCTGCTGGGTTTTGAGTATCTCCAAGAAGGGAGAAGCACAGCCACCCTGAGCAGCTGGTGCTACTGCTGACCACCTTGGAGCAAAAAAGGTTTATTTCTGATACTCAGGCAGATTTCCCTCATTGCAACTTGCCCCGTGACCTTTTGCTGTGCACATCTGGAAAGGGTCTGGCTCCTTTTTGTCTCGGAGCGTTCTCCGGGCTCAGCAATTCCAGCTCCCCTGCAGTCAGCCCCGGCCAGCAACTGTGGTGTTCTCCACGTTGCAGATCTCTGGAATACAATCTAGGGTATAACACAGCACAGCAAAACTTGTAGTCCAACAGAAGAGAATAAAAGGTCTGTCCTGCAACCAGCATCCCAGCATTGAGAAGGGTCATTGGATGGGGCTGGGATTGCAGACTGTCCCTGAGTAGGGACAGGGGAGAGGGGAGGGAGAGGCTGGTGACCAGGACTGTTATAACAGAAAAATTTCTTTCCTCATTAACCTCCTTGGGTGAAGCTAATTGCTGTTTCCCGAATATTCTCACCTTATCTTCCAGCCTTGCTCACAAGGGACTCCTACAATCTGGGCAGTTTGGGCCTTAAAGGCCCATTTAGATCATCACACATCAGTGTCCCCCTCGGGGTAAACTACAGCCATGTTTTGCATTTGTGTTACAGACCACATTATGCTCACCCTGCAGAATATTTGCTGAGAAGATTCATTTCTTGGAAACCAGCCAGAATCCAGCGATGCTCACACTAAAGCACGTGTCAGGACATTTTAAAAGCACTGCAACATTGGCACGATGATCACGGAGATCATTTGCCAATGGTGAACTCTGCAGCTGAATCCAATCAGGGTTGTGAAATGGTCCTTTCAGCCTCCTCTGACTCACAATAATAATAGTAATAATAATAATTTGGGGTTAGAGTTTGAATTTGGCTGTGGCTCTTAATAGAGGGTTGTGGAAAGCTGCACCTGCCGGAGCTGTGCACCAGCCCAGGGAAGGGGGAAGGATCAGTCTGGAACATTTCAAATGTTTGTCATGTGCCTTTCCAGCTCTCCAAGTGGGGACGCCTTTTCCTCTCCTATTCTGTAGCATTTTCAGTTTGTTTGAATTTAGGACAGTGGCTAAACACAAGGTAATCAGCCTGTGCCAGTGAAATTTTTTGTTTGATTATTTTTTGCCAGCAAATCATTATTATATCACTTTGGGCTAGCTGATGGACTGTGGGAGCAGTGGCAATCGAGTACAGGGAGGAAAAGAAAATACTTCTCCTATGTGGGAGTGTGACTTGGGGAGCATGCACAGCATGAAATAATCAAGCTGCTGGCAGATCCCAGTGTAACAGGGGGAGGACAGGGCAGGGGAAAGCTCAGCATTTTCACAGAACTTGCCCCAATTCTTCCAGGTCTAGAGATGCCATTCTGCCTGTCCCCAGCCAGTCCAAGGAAAACAACTACTGTGTGAAAGCAAGTCTGTCCTCCCTCCTTTAGCTATCCTACAACCCCAGCATGAGAGGAGAACAAACCAGGAGGACTGAATTTGATTAACTTTCTCTACTTTGGACCCAGCTCAGGGCAGAAATAACAAGCATCACTGTGGACAGACTATCAATGTGATATTGATGTCTCTACGTAATTTAAAATTAATTAAGCCACCACTCAAAAACACCTTACTGCATTGTCAGGTGGCCAAAATGTGCCCCCATTCTGTCTTCGTCATCAAGTTATTTATTTAATAAATGTAAAAAAAGTCTGCATTCCCATCTCCTAAAAATGTGCTAAAGGAAGCAGAAAATAGAAGGGAAAATATTGATGTCTGGAAGAGTTTCTATGTTGTTACTGAGCGCCTGGTATTGCAGAGCCACATTGTTAAGGTTTCTGTACCCAGACGTGACTTCTAACTGGTTCTGACTCATTGAGCACTAAAATTTAGACTAATTTGCTTTCCTTCCTGGTAGAATTAATAATGGCAAACTGATGGGTATTCTGCATAAGAACCTCATTCCAGAAGACTAATGATCTTGTAAGAAAAGATATTTTCAGACCACAAAGCATTTTGCAGACATCTCCTGCCTTTGCTGGTGACAAGTCCTCTGCAGTAAACAGCCATGTCACAGGTGGAGGTGTGACTGTGCCAGGTGAGCTGCTGTCCTGTCTGTCTGCAGGGACCTGGGTCTAAACACTGCAAGCATCCCAGTACCACCTGAGCCAGCAGGAACAGTGCTAAGCCCATGGATGAGCTCTGAGGGGGTCTGGATTGCATGGGAGGCTGGTGCTGAGACATGGCCCATGGCTGGTGCATGCCCAGGCTGAACGAGCCAGTGGATGGCTGCTAAAGGCTTTGCCTGGATGAGCAGAGGAGGCAGCACTATTTATTTCATTTGAATAATATATGACTAGTAGGTTAAATAAAAGAAAGCAGAGTGAGCTTTCCAGTTAAGCCAAAATGTTTGATGCTTGTTTCCTGGGCGTTCTGAGTCTCTCAGAAGCTCTGAAGTTGTCCTAATGAACTTGCCAATGTAGATAATGTAAAATCTTTAATAATTAATTTATCAGGAAGAGCTGTCTATGATATATGTTCTGAAATGTTTAAAGAGATGAAACTGTCCTTTCTAAGTGGTTGTTTGACCTCAAATAAAATGGTGAAAATTCTGATGCAAAGATCTTTTATGGAAGCACTTCAACCTACCTTGCTTTGGATTAAATTGTCCTAATTGGACTATATTTTATGTCCTTATAATGCTGCTTTTGCATCAGATAACAAAAGAGAGGGGTGAGGGAGAAACACCTGAAGAGTAGCAACCAAAATTCCCAGAGACCAACCTCACCAAATGACAGAGCCATTAACTCTTGTAATTTTGATCTGTATCAAGTGATCAAGGCCAGGAAATAAGCCCTAAAAGAATTTGCTTTATCTTATCAACCCTCCTATACACATTATACCTTTATTGTGGTTGTAACTTTCATTTCCTTCACCTTCTTCTTTTGGGCACCTGTGAAATTTAGATTCCTGCTTTGCAACCTAATCTCCAAAAATGACCCCTGCCCACCTCAAGCATCCCACAGCCTTTTCATGCTGTGGGACCTTGGTGAGACTGTGGTGTGAGAAGGCAACCCAGCAACCAGTCTGTGACCAAGACTTTATTTTTTTTCCCCTCGAAGTAATGCAGATCGTTGTGGGAGAGAGCAATAGAAACTGGGGATTTGTAGCGGGGGGCTGAGCATCTACACAGCTCTCAGCAAGGACAGGGGATGCCAGTGGTGTCTGCCAGTGGCTTGGGACATCTCCTGGCCACCGGACAGGTGAAAGGGTGCTCTCAGCCCCGCTTCCTTGACACAGAGGCCGGTGCCACCAGCACCACTGAGCTCTTCCATTGCCATGGCCCCACAGTGCCACAGTCTCAGCACTGTTTCCAAGCTGAGAAACACAGCGGGAGACACACAGGGGGTTGGAGGTGAAGTGTGGGATCACTTCCTCCCTGCCAACACGGGTCCAAAACACATTTTTACAAGGTTGCACACATGACTGAACAGTCCCTCCCATCCGTGTGTCAGCGCTGGGATTGCCTGGACAATAACCCATCCTCCTGAGTTTGTGTTTCCAGGGGCTGTCCTGCAAACTGTCACGTGAAAGTTGTTTTACTCACAAAATCCCACAGTGAGTTTGGCCATGCTCACATCTCTGTGCTGGCTGGGCAGGGTCACATCCTCCCTGCCCAGAGGCACACCTGTGTCCATGTGGGAGACAGCAAGTGTTGTTAAGTCCGGTTTCCTTCCTATTTCCACCCTAGAAAATTACCTAACAACAACTAATGCCGTTGTTTTGCTAGTATGTAACAGCAGCACTGTAATGTGCCAAGACAAGGAAGGGCCTGAGAACAGCAAAAAACTGTTTGTATTTTCAGCTCTCAGCTCTGAGTTAAATGAAGGTTTCAAACATGTGGCATGAGTCCTCTTGGATCATGTTTAAAATAAATTTTGTATGTTTGGAAACAGTGAAACTAGAAACTGCAACAACAAATGTTGTGTTTGGGGGAAAAGATAGCAGGGAGAGAAGAAACAAGCCTATCTAGAGATCTTATCTTCGTTTTTCTTGGGAGGACAATTTATCTGGCCAGCACTGGAAGTTGATCATGGTTGGGTGGTTCCCAGCAGCCACATTTGGAAAGGAAAGGGAGGCAGCAGTAGGCCAGGTAGATATCTGAGTACTTCCACGTCTGCTCTTTTAAGTTAAATACCAGATGTTCGGACTTTGCTTGTAAACCTTTAACGACATGGATGAAAACGAAATGTTTGCTGCGTTCTCTGCCTGGCTCCATTTCAACACCAAGCAGTGCACACACATCCCCCCTCACCTGCACTTGCCTCTTTGCAAATGGCCCAGATTTGAGCCTTGTGGCTGTTTCCAGGACTCCTTAGTTTTCCCTTGTCCATTCTAGCAGGAAGAGAGATGCGAAAAGCTAGATGTAATGTATGCAAAAGAGACCTCAGTGGTCACTGGTGCAGCACTGGTGCTAAGGGCTTTAGGAGATCATTTGTTCAGCCTGCATAAAACTCCATTCTTCTAAGGAAGTATATCCTGATGAATTGCATATATTTATGGATATATTCCATATTTAAATTTTAAAATCATGTTTATTGCACAACAGAGACTTTATCCAGTTCCTGTGATGCCATTCTTCCTCAAAGTCTTCACTAGCACAAACATTAACAGGGTGCAATGACCTGCCTGTGTTTTGGCCTGACACCTGGGAAATATTTTTATTACACACGGTTTCCTTATCCGCTCCGGCAATAAAACTAATGGAGCCAGGTGTCTGCTAGGTCCTGTCTGCTTGGGAGGCAAGTGAGAGCCCTCCTGCGAGCTCCTGCCATGGCTTGGGGTAGTTGCACTTCTCCCAGTGTTAACCCCAGTTCAGCATCTGGGATCGCCAGCGGATTTTGTTTCTAATTAACATTTGCAGGGTAATAGACATTTATTTGTACAAATATATAAAGGGGCCACATTTTACAAGCCCCAGCTCCCACCCAAAGTCACTGCCTTTGTGAGCGAGGCCCACTCACCTGCTGAGAAATCCCTTGAGCCTGAATGTGTTGAAATAATTTGGTGTCCTGAGCTGTATAATGTATTAAATGAATCACAGTACAAGAAACAGATGTTTATTCCAGTGAGTGCAGGAGTCCAGACACAGAGTATTGGGTTACTGTCTGTCTCAGATAACGGTACAAAGCAGAGAAAAGTTGGGATTAAACATTCGACATATGTTCAGTGTAGAAACTTTAAACCTTAAAAATGTAGCCCAGGTTCTGTACCTGGTCTTATGGGAACAAACCTGCAGTTGCCATGAGGCATTCCCAGGCTGTGATCAGCACTTGGGCACAAACCTGGGCACTGGCACATGCCCTGCGCATTACACCAAACTCTGAGGCTGGGCTGCTTTGATGTCTGGCCACATTCCTTAACTGCCATGCCCAAGGGACAGTGATCCACAGCCAATATCTGTGAGAGATTTGGGACCATCTGAGACCCCATCTATGACATTTCAGGCCTTTAGACACTGCTGTCCTGAGATCTAACTGCAGAACTGAGCCCTGGGCTTTTCAAATGAGCTGTTTTCCTTAAAATAAAGGCTCATTATATTTGATTAGTTGTTTTTGTCTGTTAAACCAAAACTCTAGATTAGGAGTTAGAAAACCTGGGCTGATTTTTTTTTCCCCAAATGAAACATGAAATATGAGGAGCTCCAGAGAAGTTTAGGGGCTGGGGCATCTCTGTCAGGCTGGCTGCTTGACTCTTAGCAACTCAGTACAGGGAATGTTTACTCAAAACTCTGTACAGGAGAAAGCAGGAGCGCGAGAAAGCAAATGAGGTAATGAAAAAAATCTCTGGACAAAGATTGTGCATATGCAGGGATGCTCCTTGCCTGCGACTTTTGTTCCCTGCACTGATTCTTTTATCATCAGCATTACCCACATGGGTCCTGCTTGGGGTCATTTCTGAAAGATCTGTGGGTCCAGGCCATGCTCTGTGCTTGGGGACCCTGAGGGATCTCAGCCTTTGGCCCCACAGGAAGGCAGTCAGTGGAAAGCAGTGTGACTCCAGCAGCTCCTGTCACCTGCAACCACTGTCCTTCAGCTGGCAGCAACTGCAGAAAATGAAAAGCGCCATTTTTATATTATAAAATCTGTTTAAACAAGCAGACCTTTGCTCAGACAGAGCTCTGCCTCCTCCCACATCCCACCAATCGCGGTATCGCAGGCAGTGCTTCCTGGCTGCACAATCTGAGCTTCACTCATAAAGGAGGAAAGATCTGCTGCTTCTTTTCTGTTCCTGTTTGCATCCCTCGCCACACTTGAAATGAGCTGTATCCTGAGTTATTCTTATACAAGTCTTCCCATTGTTCACGTCACGGGTTATGAATTCTGTCCCTTTGAAGAAATATGACCCATGCTATGGAAAAGTGAGAATGATGTTGAGTCTGCACGAGATCCTCATGGATGTGACATACAGGAAAAGCATGAGTGCTTTGCTCTGTCCTCATGAATGAAGCCACAGGAAGGAGGTGTGACAGGGCACCGGGTGAGCTGCTGAGAAATTTCCATGGTTTCTGATTCTGCACTGGCTCAATTTGCATCCTCGCCCTGCATTTTCATTGACTGAAAATGTTCCTCATAAAGGGCTCCTCTGGCACTAAAAGTCTTGTCTCTGCTGAAAGGTTTCTTAAATACTTAGCACCAGTGATTCAGACTTAATTTGTAATAACATTTGTGTCATGACAACCCGTGCTAAGCAGAGCACAGGTATCTGAGTACAAACATCTCCACATGGGATTGAGCAGACCTGGTTATATGTACATGCTTGGGAAGGGGAGGCTGGGGAGAAGCCCCACAGGAAGAGATCTGGGGGTTTGGGTCAATGGCAAATTAAATGAGTCAACAATGCCCGGTAGCCAAAAGGGCCAACCATGTCCTGAGGTGCATCAGGCACAGCATCACCAGCTTGTCAAAGGAGGGGATTGTCCCACTCTGCTCTGCACTGCTGCAGGGTACTGTGTGCAGTTTTGGGCTCCTCAATATAAGAAGGACATCAAACTATTAGAGTGTGTCCAGAGGAGTTCAACGAAGAAGGTGAAAGGCCTCGAGGGCAAGACTGAGCGGAGCAGCTGAGATAACTTGGTTTGTTCAGCTCAGAGGAGACTGAGGGGTGCCCTCATTGTAGGCTACAGCTTCTTCACAGCAGGCTGGAGATGGGCAGGTGCTGATCTCTCTCTGGTGACCAGCAATAGGACAGGAGAATATGGAATGAAGCTGTGTCAGGGGAAGTTCAGACTGGACATTAGGAAAAGGTTCTTTGCTGAGAGGGTGTTGATCTCTGGAACAGACTCCCTGGGGAAGTGGTCATTGCACTGACTCTGCCAGAGTTCAAGGAGCATCTAGAGGATGCTCTCAGTCATATGGTTTATTTGTGGGTAGTACTGTGAGGAGCAGGGAGTTGAACTCAGTGATCCTCATGGGTCCCTTCCAGCTTGAGATATTATATGATCCTATGACAGTAATTGGTCCCTTGCTCATCTCTCCACACTAGACTGCTCCTTTAGTCTCATCAGTACTGCCAGCTGAGCATTTGCAAGGATGGGAGAAAACACTGTGCACTGATAGAGACCAGAAGTGCCTCTCTGATGGCTGCAGTCTCCTCCCCAGGATGCCATTACCATTCACACAAGGTATATTTTGCTGGAACAGGAGAAAAAACCAAAATGCCACAGCCAAAGGCCTGGTGCAGGCAGGTTCTGAGTATCACCAGTCTGGAGCATTTGGTGTTTGCTGCTGGGGCTCTGTGCCCTGCCTTGTCCCTGGGATCACTTGGCATTTTGTCCCCCCAGCCCCACTCTCAGCACTGGCAGTGCCCATGCTCACCAACACGGGCTACGCTGCCCATGCCGAGCTCCTTCCCGTGCCTCGGCACCTCGCTCCTGGAGGCTGCTATCATGTGCAAAAAGGAAGGAGAAGGCAAAACAAGCACAGCCAGGAATCACATAATATTGCTGCAGTCCTGCCAGGAAACAGACTGTAGAAGTTCCTGTATTTAAAAGCCAGGAGATGAGTTTTATTGTTAGTAGTTGTTATAGCAACCTGAGGTGCTGGAGAGTAATACATGCTCGGCGCGTTGCAACAGACTCTGACAAGTTCAAGGCTGTTGCCTTGCTGCTAAATCTCGTTGCCAAGGCAATGCAACACAAGGCAAGAGCCTAGAGAAATGAATATTGCTGACAGCTTGTGCCAGCAGGCCTGGGCTGATTAAAAGGGAACTTTTAAAAGTGGTATTAACTTAAAGAGCATAGCAGCAGAAGGGAAAGGGGAGCACAGATATGGAGGAGAGGATCCAGAGGAGGAGCAATGGGTTAATGTCAAGCAACAGGTAAAGGAAAGCGTTAGATTAAAAAGCGATGTGGATGAACAGGATGTCTCAGCTTGTGATGCAAGAAATGCACCACATTTTTGGAGGGAGTGAAAAAAAAATCACAAAATCCTCACTTTTTAAATTTGTTTCACTTAGGCAGTACTTCTGTAATTTGAATGTGAAGTTTGGCTTTTTCCCAATAGTGTTGACAGCAAAAATAATTTTCTCAGTAAATTTGTTTAGTGGCTCGGGTATTGTTGCTGCTGTAGTAAAAACCATGAAATAGCTCAGTCAACTTTCAATTTTATGTTCATTTCCAGCCTTTTTAAACTTCTTCATGGCAAAAGGTTACCTGGAAAAGAGATGAAGCTGCAAGCTGATTATTCTCTCCTGTCTGTGATTCACTGTTAATGCTGACAGTATACTCTGAATTGGAGGAAGAATATTACCCCAAGGACCACAGAATCAAAGTAAATGATCAGTGCTGAAGAAGTCAAGTAATTACTTTAATTTCAACTACAAATACAATATTTTGACATTGCTATGGGATACCAGGGTTCTAAAATTCAAGTACTGCAGGAGTACCTCAGATACACAATGATGTCAGATTAACTTGTTGACTTGTCTATTGATTTGTGAATAAAAGCATAACGTTTCTTGGAAAATTACCATAGCACTATTCTGATCCACTCCCACTTATGCCCTATGTATTTTACATTTCCATGAATTATCAATAGCTAAAAGTGAACTCATGTTTTCCTGTTCAATGACTATTCCATCATGTGCAACTTGCAGTACAGTAGTACTTTACCTGACCAAATGCCCTGTGTGGGAATTTGTTCTGGCACCTGCTGTGAATCATGGAAAAGTCAGGTCTGCAAGTACTTTGTATTATTTAAATATTGGAAACTAAGACATGGGAAGTGATTTGCCAATTGTGCTGGAATTTTTTTTTTGTGTGCATTCCTTGGCAGAGCCATCTCTATTGACCTTCATAAAAGTCAGATTTTTAATTAACTGTGAAATATTTTTGTACTATTTTGAAATTCTTAAGCTGTGGGCCAGGAAGCAGGCAGGTGACTGGTCATATGCTTGTAGCCATCATTTGGTTTTCAGCAGCTAAATTATATCTAAATAGTTAGCAATATGTTACTTGCACCCTTACTACTGTTACTGGCATTTTTCCACAATTGCCATAGCTAGCTGTGAGATATTATACAATCAGAAAGAAGGGAAAAACTGGTTCAGGCAATTGTGAAGGGAACATGGCATTGTCCCAGAGGATGTTTTTTTTTGGAGACTGTCCATTAGATAAAAACCATGAGAATCCGAGATCTGGGCATCAGCATTTTTCTTTAACAAGAAAGCAAAAAGAAACTCTGTTTTCAGTCTTAGTTTAATTTCTCTGCTGGTGATTCCACATGTGGTGTTATTTCTTAATATATCCAGGTTTTGAAGCCCTCCAGGATATCATTCCTTTTTCTGAAGGGACACATACACAGAAGTCAGGCTAGTAAAAAGGCAAAACCATATGGGCAGGTCACACAGCAACATCAACATTTAGTTGAACTGCAGGACTCCAGAGCACTTCCAAGACCTGGCTCTCCTATCTGCAAGTCCCATCTGCCCCTAATGCCTGTGACAGTAGGGTCCTTCTTGGAAGGTATCTAGACCATGTTTACCACCCTGAACCTGTTGTGTGATGCTTCCTCCAGGACAGATGGGATGTGTAGCGGAAGCTCAGACCCCCCAGAAAGAACCACGGCTGAAAAGCACTGCAGCTAAATGCACCTTGGCACAGCCTCTAAAATATGGATGCACAGCCCAAGGGCATCCCCCTCTGCTTCCTTCTGCCTCCTACCCCTCTTCCCTGCTGTGCACTTGCTTTAGAGCCACCCCCAGAGAGCAGGAAAGCAATGTGGAGCTGGGACAGTGTGTCATCAAGATAGCTACTGATAGCAGAGCAGACAGAGCTATTTCCAGAATGATTAATACTATTAGCACATGCTAAAGCTTAAGGCTAAACATAAGCTTTAGAGGAATGGATTTTGATGTAAAAAGTGAATAAATGAGACAACTGTCAGAACAATGAGTGGTGAACCAAGTAAAGATTCTTAGCATAGGCGATGCAAAGCACTGCCTGCTGGCCTGTTTTCACTGAAGCTGCTGGTAAAATTCCCACTGCCCTTCAGGCTGGAGAAATAGCCCAGCAATAGCATGTGGCACAGAGGTAACCCAACCAGCAGGCACCAAGGCTGCTCCCACAACTAATTAGCTGCATGGCATTTGAGCAGAGGCACAGCAATGGTAACACCCCGGGATCCAAGGCACCGATCCTCCCCCAGCCCAAACCATGCTCCACTGCTCCTGCAGCCTGTTTGAAGATCTTTGTGCTGCCCTTTACTGTACATACCTTGAGTGCTTGCAAGAGTACCAGTGTGAAGGCTTGTCTGTCGCTGAATAAAAAGCACGTCTCAAAAGGGCCATCTGACTTATGCTATCTTCTCATAATCCCCGCTCCAGAGGTCTCAAATGCCATAATTGAAAACCCGCTGTTCATCTTCTGAAAGTCAGGTTTAACTTATTGTAAGCAGCTCCCAGAAGGACAGTATTTTGCATAATCAGTTACAGGGGATACGTGTATCATTTTTCTGTTTTTCTTCTTGTGACACTTTCCTCACAGGAGAGCAAACAAACAAAATGTTGGCATAGCTGTGAAATGTCCTCTTCCCCAATTCCTTTTTTTTACCCCAATCATCAAGTCTACTTGTTTTCTTATGGCTATAGCATTGTATGGACTGCTCTTAATTTCCTTTTTGAATTTTTTTTTTCTTACATAAGACATCTTGAGAATAGATGGAGTGGATTCACCAAAATCAGGGGGGTTTGTTACTTTAGATCTGTGTCTGCAAAGAAGTCACATGCTCAGGGTGTTTCTCTGGAGTAGCTAATTCAGCTGGGACCCAGCCACATGATCCCCCTTTCGAGTCTTGCCTTATGGCCTCTGAGGAATGTTGCATTGGCTGCAAGGGAATTACTAGGTCTTGGCAAGACATGTTAATATCTTCGCAAAGACTTGTTAGGGACCAAGACTTCAGCCTCCAACTATTTCCTCTGATAAAGCAGAGTATTCACAGCAGTTCATTAGTCTTGAACCACACCAGTTTGACTTTGAGAGAAATGAAAGTTCCCCAGAAACCAGAGGGGCTCTGTAAGTAAAGCTTGGCTGGCGTTCCCTGCCTGTGTGTGCTAGCAGGCTTCAAAACAGAAGCACAGTGTTGGATCCAGTTAGAGAAATCAGTGGCTCAGGACAGTTTAGTGAAGGGTTGGGAAAATGAACACCCAGGTAGAAGAAAAGTCATGAATTATGGCCATACCTGCTGCAATGGGATTGGAAAACTGTCTGTCAGGACATCAGAAAACTTGGACTGTCATACGTGGGCATGCAAATTTGATGTTTTCTCCTGAAGATCTGCCCTTGTTCATACACCAAGTTTGTAGCAGCAACAGAATTACAATCTTATTTTATTACAGCAGTTGTTTTGGGGTTTTTTTTAACACTCAGTGCTGTCTTTCCATTAGCATCCCACACTACACTGATAATCCTTGAAAGCACCAGAGCGTGAGTATCTTATCTGCAGCTGGATCTCTCTGCTAGGAAGCTCGTTACACAGCATGGAAAGAATTTCTGCTATCTCATTTTGAATCATTGATAACAATATCACAAGTGAAGGGACTGTATTGTTCATCCATGAGATGGGGAGGAACCACTCCCACAGTCCCAGCACATTGCTGTCCCAAGCCCCCGCTTGCAAGGCAGAGAGGCAACATCTGAGTTAGACATTTTGCAAACCAAGAGCAGTTTTCCCAAAGCGTGGGGGGAACAACACTGGTGCAAGGGACAGAGGGTGTATCACAAAACAGGTCCCTCCACGCCAGCTTCCCAAAGCATGTGTATCATCGAGCTGAGCTTCAGAGCACAGCACAGAGAACACTAAAGGAACCTGAGAGCTGGCCCCTAGCAGCAGCAGCCAGCCCCAGCAGCTGGAGTGCTCGATCCGAGCAAGGGTATCTATCAGTCAGATGCTCAGAAAATCCCAGCTGACTCACGGCCCCATTTCTTGGCTGCGTGCTGGCCTCTTTACACCTCTGGTGTCGGAAAAGGAAGTGAAACAGCCGGTTCTCATGTATACGTTCAACAGCTTTGAAAAGCCCCCCAGTTGCAGAAAAACGCAGCAGAGCTGCAAGGTCTGGAGCTGGTTTCCTATCTGAAAGCCAGGCAGGATGCCGGATCTGTAGCTGCAGTTTGGCTTGACAGAGGGCCAACTCCAACACCGCTGTTCTCATCTGCTTTAGTGTCAGCTGAACATTTGTGTGCCGTTTTCCCATCCAGCATGCTACAAGCCTAAACCTAAGACTAAAGTTCCCCTAGCTTTCTATAGAGTGGTGGCAGGAATTGCAGCCTTGTTCAGTGCCATTCGCTGTCACCCAGCTGACACTGGGATCCAAATCAGGGCCCCAGTTCAGCAGCTACTCAATGACTTGTCCCATTCCAGGCTCCCTTGGCTTGTGCATGTCCCTAGTTAGACACATGTTTAAATAACTCACTACAGCCATGCTTAAGCCCTGAGAAAAAAGCAGCAGAAGGGCAGAGAACCAGCTCGATCAACCACTCACAATGAGATGTGTTCAAGCCAACTAATGGGTAATCCTCTGTCTATGTACCACAAATACACAAGATAACTCACTGTCCTGCTTGGCAGAAGAGTGTTATTGCCTCTTGGGAAACAAGCATTCCTGGTCAAAGATTATCCTTGTAGAATAAATAATCAAACCAAACTAATGCATGTGTATGTGTATATAAATATATATATATAGTTCACATGGATTCATATGACATGTTGCATATGCTTATGTCAGTCCACCTGATGGGGTAGGAACCAATGGGAAGTTGTAACTCCACGGAAAGAATGGGAATTCTCTGGTGAGCCTCAGCATGGCAGAGACTGTTCTCAGAGGTCGTAAAAGACTTCTGCAGCCTGCTAATTATACACTAGCCAAATCTTATTACAAACAAGTAATAAGTATAGGCACGTTTGTTGGTTTTGCTAATGACATTAATGTCCTTTTTGATGATTTGCAGAGCTCCGGGAGGCCAGAGGCTCAATTTGTACTGATGTATCTCTCACTCTGGTGAAGTCTAGGAAACTCTGGATGTTTGATACCTTTTCACCATCTATCTTTAGACAATCCAAGGTCTGTTTTCTGCACAGTAGTTTGAGCTGCTTCTTCTGCTGTATAACGCATGCATTCAGAACTCTAATTAGATAGTGGATCTGTGTATTATTTTCTGGTATTCAAGTGATGGTACGTAGAATTACACATTATTCTTCTTAAAGGGAATTTGTGCTTTTACTCCTCCACAATTTCCTTATCTCCCTTAGCAAAATGGCTGTGACACTGAAGTCTGCTGTGTAGATTCGTTTATTTTTCCCCTGTGGAGTCCCAGAGAGTTCAGATATCCCAGTTAAAACCACAGACTTTGCAATTTAGGTAAGTCATGACAGGGTAAGAGACAGACTTGGAGCTGGTTAGTACACATTCTGAAGAATTACCAGGATTTGCTGGGCAAACAGAAGCAAAGGCTCTCTTCTCTTCTCTTCTCTTCTCTTCTCTTCTCTTCTCTTCTCTTCTCTTCTCTTCTCTTCTCTTCTCTTCTCTTCTCTTCTCTTCTCTTCTCTTCTCTTCTCTTCTCTTCTCTTCTCTTCTCTTCTCTTCTCTTCTCTCTCTTCTCTTCTCTTCTCTTCTCTTCTCTTCTCTTCTCTTCTCTTCTCTTCTCTTCTCTTCTCTTCTCTTCTCTTCTCTTCTCTTCTTCTCTTCTCTTCTCTTCTCTTCTCTTCTCTTCTCTTCTCTTCTCTTCTCTTCTCTTCTCTTCTCTTCTCTTCTCTTCTCTTCTCTTCTCTTCTCTTCTCTTCTCTTCTCTCTGTCCACATACCTCTGTGACTGATTTGTTTTGAGTTTCCAGTGTCTGGTTGCACAGACCTGATCATTGGTCCCACTGCCCTTCTCCACTTCCTGTCTGAGAACAAATGGAGACAGTCAGCAGCAGCAATCTCACATCCTTTCGTATGAAAACCACTGAACGCAATTTGTCCCGCCAGGGAAATCAGTGCTTTAAGTATGTGAGTAATCCACTGACTTCATAGGAATATCTCTGGATGGTTTTTTCAGCCCGCTCTCGATGGCTGCAGTGACAGAAGGACACTGCCCTGAGCACACTCTTGCATGCTGCAGGCAGGCGCCAGGAGCTCTCTGTAGGCACTGCTGGCCCGTGCTGCAATTTGGGGAGCCCTGCTGTGCTGGGGCAGCGAGCTCCTGCCCCGGCTTTCAATCCGGCCGTTCCTAGCATTACGCATCCCTGGGAATACACTCAGAAACTACAGATGAGGTCATTCCCAAGAGTCTGCTTAGGTATTTGGGGCCCTTGACATGGAGAGGAGCTAAAATCTTATACTCTATGAAAGGTTTTTAAAGGGAAAGTGGAACTCTTTATATAGTACATTAGCTGTTTGCTGATCTCGAATTGGTGAAATATTAACTCATCTACAATTTGTTTATCCTTATTGTTAGACACTGCACTAATACACATTCTTCTATCTTACTTGCCCCCTAAGAAGCTTTGGGAGTGACAGTTACTTATCAAAACCCAAAAGAAGACATTATTCATGAATTAATATTTTTTATGCATATTAACAAATCTGAGGCTGATTTCATTGCCGTGCTGTCCTTTCAAGTGATCCATGAAATGTGAAAAGCAACAGTTGGCCCAAACGGCTCTGAATTTGGCTTGATGCTCTGAACTCCAAAACATTTATCTAGGAAATTACTCCACATGCTCCTCTGTGGGCTCTGAGGTAGAACAACAAGCACAGCATGCAAAGAGACCTCACCACTGAGGACGTGGGGTGGCTCTAGCTTTGTCCTATGTTCAATTTGTCTTGGGGTAATGGAGAAGAAAGCGGAATTCCAGGATAGTTACAGAAAACGTTTTTCAGTCTTACTGAATCAATATTCACATCCACCAGCCCATGACCTTAGACTCCCATACTTCCACGCTCCTCTCCCCCAGGCAGTTGCACAGGGCTTCCCAGCTGGTGTGTGTCTGGTGACAGCACACTCATGTCAGAGATGCCACTTCAGGTTCAAATCACAGTTAATGTGCTGACAAAGAATCCCTACCTTGTTGTTCAACCAACATAAACCTTTTGCCTGAGCGTAGATGGTGCTGAGCCAATAAATGTGGGTTTCTTGATGCAAAAGGACGTGCTGTGCTCCAAATGCATCATCAGAATCACAGCTTAGTGATGTCTTTTTAAAAATGTGCTCTGAACATGAGTTTTTCCTTCCAAAAATAACTTTTATTTTGTTCATATTAGAAGAGCAGGATGTTCTTTCCTGTCCTGAAGGGATAAGGAGGAAATGAGAACTATGGGGTTCTTATATGGTATGAGCTACTATTCTTATGGACTAGTGCTGTGAATCTTGATTTTTTTTTCCCCAGGCTTAGCATTTTATTCCCCATGGACCTCATTTTGCATTCATTCATGCTGATGTTACTCCAGTGAAGCTGTCTTTGATATCAAAGGAGTTCCTCCATGTTTACAACCTCTCATCCTAAGGCAATAGGCATTAGAAGGGAGGCAACCTACTGAAGACAGTGCATGCTAAATGTCTCAACTCCCTTTTCGAATGAGATAAAGTCAGTTGAGAGACATGAGTGGGGGCAGAAAGCATCCTTTCCTGTACTCTGTGTTCAAGGAAAGAGACAGCAGTTTGGAGGAAATGTGAACGTAATGGACTGTACATTTGTATCCCATTGTACTGAGGTCTGACAGGAAACACTTGGGGTTTGATTCAGGAAAAAGTAAATCGTATCCCGTTATAATACTCTCATAACCCCGGTTATCCTGCAGTATTTGACTACATCTCTGTCTTTAATGTATATATTCTCACAGCTCTCTCCAGAAGACCAGAAGGAAATCTGGCCACTGGGGAGCGGGGGAGGCATGGGAAGAGATTTTACAGCATTTTCCATTCAATGGCCCTCCTGAGTGACAGCAAAAGGCCAGCAGCTCTTCACTTTTAAATCAAAGGGACTCCTGAGCAGCTGCCATTATTGACTGCCACCACAAGCAGCTCCTTACATGAGGAAAGCTGCACATACCAAACTTTGGATAATTTCTGAGCAGCCTCTGCCAAGCCTGTGAGAGCTTTTCATTGCCATTGGCCTTAGCTGTAATGTGTAGATGGTTGCAGTGAGTTTCCACTACGTGTGCAGGGCCAGAGATTCCTCAGCAGATACTGGAGAATCCCTTGGTTAGAGGTTCACCCTGCAGCAACATGGAAGAGGTTCCAGCTCTCAGCATTTAGCAACTTGGTTCCTCACGCAGCCCGCTGAAGCTGATGAGTTGTGCGGGATCTGCGCTGGTCCCCGGAAATGCCTTTAATCACTCCCAAGGGAGCCTGCCTCCCAGAGTGACCAGGGTCAGGGAGTTGTTACAGCCCTTTGTCTGCGGGGAACATGCAGTACCACCAGTGTTTGGCATTTTGCTGTACAGCTCACGGAACTGCAAAGATTGCAAAAGAAACCAACCCCCCACACGTGACCCAGAAGAGACAGATTGAGGACATAATGCCCTTGATTGAAAAGGGAGGCACCCAGGAAACCTTGTGGTATATATATTTTTTTTTTAACTAGAGCTAAAGTAATTTGGCATGTGTGTCCCCTGAGCTGCTTCCTAAACCACAGCTGCATGAGGAATTATCTAGCTCTTAGCTGAAGTAACTTCTCAAAAAAACCCCAAACATGTAGGTCATTAAAGTGCTAATAAAAAAAAAACTTGATGAATCTCTGAGCAGTGCTCTGATTATCTCTCTGTGGGGAATGAAGAACTCATTAACATGAGCTCCATGCCACTCCCTCCTCCTTTCTCTGAGTTTGGCATAAAGCAAGGAAACAAATGTTTGTGGTTTGGCCAAGTTTCTAATGAGTAGCTCAGCTAGGTCCACTGATTAGACACGTGGCTTTATGGAGGGTGAAAAGGCTGCAGTACCATGTAAAGTGGCAAAGAGCGGCAAAGAATTTCTGCCACATTGGGTCACTGAAAAGGAAACACTTTACCTCTTGTGTGGATTTTTTTCCTCATATTTAGCCAGAAATGTACACACAGAGGGTTTCCTTGACATGGCAGATAGAGAGAAATACTGTGAGGTCCCGAGAGAGTAACAAAGCTGGGTGTATGTCTGAGGACCCACTCTCCAAAAACTGTTGTTGCAGCTTACTATGGGTTTGGTTTCACTTGTTAAGTGGGGGTTTTTAACGCTAAGCTACAGTCCAACCCCAAAAGAACAGTCCTGCCTATCATGTCTCCTCCCTGCTCTAGGTGTTACCTGTCCCACTCCACAGAAGGACGTCTGCACAGCAGCCCCCAGGCACCGCAGGAGCCCACAGGCAGCACAGGCAGAGGTCTCCATTTGCTGCATCACCTGCAGGAGCTGCAGCACAGAGATCTAACTAGAACTGGCCCAGGCCACTGACTCTCCAGGAGCACCTGGCAGTTGTTTCGAAGGAGGGAACAAAAGCTCCAGCACCAATGGGAGAAGTCTCTTCCATGCAGGAAAGTTTCTTCTTGATCCTGCTTGTAATCCATTTATAGCTTGAATCATGAGTACTTGTCAGCTTCATAATCCTTTCAAGACTAAAGTAAAACTCATCTACATGCCCAGGAGAAGAAAACTCACCCTACAATAAACAGGAAAGGCATCTGCTGGGATAAGCAACTGTTGCCTCTGAAATTCAAATATCAGGGTGTGTGATCAATGTCACGCAGCACCTTAGCACTCAAATCAACCTCCTGAGACATCAAGTCTGTCCCCTGCTGCTGCAGACAACGCATTGTATAATGACTTTAATAAACTACAACTAAAAAGCAGTGAAATTTTTCCATTTCAAATACTGTCCTTGGAAAAGGCAGTATTCTATTCAATCACTCATGTGCCAGCACCCTCTCTAGCTAAGCAGTTGTCTGGGCCAGAGCTCAGAGTTCAAGACAAGTCCCTATCCACCAACTTCATTCCAGTATCACCCTCACTTTCAAAACCACACCTAGTTTGTAATTTCTTGGCCTTTTCTGGTTCAAAGCTTATTAAAACATGATACAGCTGTCATTTTTTTCCAAAAGGAAATAAAAAAGAGGGGATGAACATGGATGGAACAGCCCTACTAATTGCATGAGTGTTAAACTGAATAAATATGCAAATTGGAGAAAGCCAAATGCTTCAACCTTCATAGCACACTCCACATGTAGTTACATATTCTTCCTGTGCCCAGGGTAAGTTTTAATTTCCAACAGCCACCAGATAGTTAAAAGTCCTGTGTTAAATAACAGATGCTGTACCACCTCATCCCCTTATTAGTGGCCAGTACCTGCAGGTTCCCGTGGCGCTGGTCTGCTCAGGTAGAGCCACCTCAGTGCTTTGTATACATTTGCAAAGTTAAAGCATGTTCTGCATCCTCTCCCTATTCAAATCAAACACCCCGAGGCTGGCCAGTTTGGTGCTCTTGGGACCTCTCTAGCTCCCAAGAGCCCTTGTCCACCTTTCTGTGATGGACTTGTAGCTCCTACACTGATGTGGTGGCAGCAGCCAGCCGGGCTGGAGCCTCTCTGGTGGCTCCATCAGAAAAGGGTCCTGGCACGCAGTGTCTTCATCCTACCCTTGCTCCAGTCCTGCTGCTTTCCCCATGCCCACAGTCTTCGAGGAGCTCTTTAAAAGCAAGCAGTACTCAGAATTATAAAGTTTTGTCCCTGAACCTACACGGAGTTAGTTAATGTGTGTTAAGCACCTGTAAGCAGCAGTGCTGATTTCAAAGGGACTTTCTAAGCTTTGCAAGCATATTTTTAAAAGTTTCTACTCGATCCTGCTTGTAATTCACTCCTAGCCTGGATCATGAGGACTTGTTGGACTTGAGGACTTCTGCGTCTTAGAAATAATTAAAAATATAATTAAAATACAGAGCGGTTTTTTCCATAAAAAGAAGAACTATCACCCAGTGCTTCTGTGACTTCAAACGTCTGGTGAGAGCCGCTCAGATGTAACCAAACCAGCCCTGAAACCGAGAAACCAAGTAACTTTGGGTGGGGAACCAAGACAGGGATGATTTCAGCAGCAAAGCGGAACGACTACAGAAAGCCAAGAAAACAAAAAACGGAGGGGAAAAAAAAAAGGAGAGAAAGAAAGGACAGTGTTTGCCAAGATGACTTTAGCATTTTGTGCAGCTTTTTATAGCCAGGGCTGCTCTCGGCAAAAGAGCTTTCTCCTGAGCAGCACGAGCCATCTGGAGAAGCCGTCTGCCGCCTTTCAGCCCCAACAACTGTTTAAATTTCTCAAAATTTCACTTCCAGCCCAGGGTTTTGTTGTTGTTGTTTGTTTGGGGGGCGTGGGTTCTTTATTCATTTTTCCCGCATGCAGCTCCCTGTATCCCCCGGCCGCCTCAGCTGTGCGCTGGGCATCGAGGGGTCCCTCTCCAGCGTCACGGCCCCCGGGGATCGATGCTCCAGCCCCGCACTGCAGGTACAGCCGAGGCGCGGGGCGGGGGACAACAATGGAGGGCAGCCGGGGCGGAGGACACTGGAGGTGCCGCCGCCCCTCGGCCAAGTTGGAAGCCGCGGAAGGGCGAGGGAAGGCGGCCGCAACTCCAACTTGGCCGAGGGGCGGCTGGGGAATGGCGGCGGGCGAGCCCCCGCGCGCTGCCACATAGTGATCCCAGGCGGGCGGGCGGGCGCGGGAGGAGGAGCCCAGGTGTCCCTTCCTGCCACATAGTGCGCCGCCCCTTTCCCCGCCCGCTCCCGCGGTGGTGCTGGCGCTCCCGCCGCCGGGCGCGGGGATGGACTGCAGCACAAAGGCGCGGGCCCGCTGAGGTAACGCTGTCCGGGCTGCGGGCACCGCGAGGGGGACGGCGAGGGAGCGGGGGCTCTCCCTTCCCGCCGAACGCGGGGCCGCGGCCGCCCCGGAGCCGCGGTCGGGAAGGGGGGCGGCGGCGGCGGCCGGAGGCCCCGAGCGCTCCCCGCGTTGCCGCGGCCGCCCCGGGGCTGCGGGGGGAGCGCGGGGCCGCGGCCGGCGGCGGGATGGGGCGGTGCGGGGGGACCGCGGCCCCCGCGGGGCCATGGGGGCACTTGCCCGTGGGTCTACGCCAGCTCTCCGCCGGGGGAGATGCTGCAGTGCTGTCGTTCTGCCTCGGCGCTGGGCTGAGGAGGAGGACGGGGCTTTAAAAAATGCGCCTCCGCTCCGAAACTCCGCTAATCAAATAAAACCTTGGGAGTATTGTTGTAACTACTGTCTGTCCTTGCTCCACCGCAAGGTTCCGGACTCCTTATGCGTCTCGGAAAACTTCTTAAAATTTACATTATTTGGGGGGTTTGTAGTCGCGCACAGCTCCACCTTCGCCGCGGATCGCGGTGCGGAGAGCCCGGGAATGCGCTCCCCGGTGCGGGCTCACGCATTCCGGTCACGGCAGCGCGGACCCACCGGCGTGACCAGCATCAGCCCAGCGCCGCTCGCTGCTGCGGGCTCGCCGCGGCCACCCAGCCCCCTGCTGTGTTCGCAGCTTGGAATTATCTCCGTTCTGTGCTTGGCTTAGCGAGGAGGAAATTCAGGATTGCTGCCTTGAACTTTAGGCTTCAGAAATGAGGATTTACGATGGGCCTTTTGGGAGTTTGTTCCTCGGTGTTGGTCAGTTTTCATCTCGCATTAAAAAGCTTATTTAGGAATTCAGAGCGGAGTTACCAGTCAGCGTTCGCTGCAGACTTCAGGGCAGGCAGGGTCTGCATGGCTGAGCGATGTGATTTTGGCAGGGAAGCTTTGGACTGGCTCTGTAAGGAAGGTAGAGCATGCCTCAAAAGCAACAACCCGGTTGTGGAGGTGGGTTGCCTCTGTTTCTGTTTTCTCAGCATCATTATGTTACAGGCAGGTTGAGCCTGAATCTGCTGGTTTTCATTCACATGTCCTGGACTCGTGTCTGAAGGGTAGTGATGTGATACCAAGTGGGGGAAAAATGTGTAGGCTTGTGCCTCATCTGCGTGGTGCCACTATGTGGAGGAGTTAAGTTTAAAAAAACAAATAGATAAAATCAATGGCAATGAATATCTGGGCAAAAAACGAATGGCCAAGGGTTATAAAAGCATGAATGTATGGAATTGCTGAACTGTGTGGGAGAAGTTGCTGCTTAAATGAGCTTTAGTACCAGAGAAATGAAGCTGACAAATGTAACCTCAGCCTTTCAAAGAGAGCTTTGGTGTGCCTGGGGCAGCTTCAGGCTGTCTCACTTACCTTCTG
The DNA here is from genome assembly GCA_014706295.1 of Lycocorax pyrrhopterus obiensis. Classification (NCBI taxonomy): domain Eukaryota; kingdom Metazoa; phylum Chordata; class Aves; order Passeriformes; family Paradisaeidae; genus Lycocorax; species Lycocorax pyrrhopterus. The sequence goes on from JACSVZ010000008.1 coordinate 26,145,650, forward strand.
GTCCAGTTGCTGATGACTGGAGTAGAGCACAGGTGTGGCAGATGTATGGCTGTGTGTGATCTGCTGGGAAGGGATGGTGGTGGCTTTTGGGGGGAGTGGTGCAAGACAGGGCAGGTTCTGCACGTGCCTGCTCTGACAGCAGTTCTGCTGTGAAAGACTCCCTTTTGCCTCGCTGCCAGGGTTTGCCTTGTACCAGGGAGTTCTCAGGACTGCACACCCGGTCACTTAAGTGGCCTTGCTGGCTGGAAACTTTGTGTGAACAAATTGTACAAACCTCCTTGGTGGCATCCAGTACTTGCAGGGAAAGAAAGTGTCAACCGAGGGAACGGCATGAGCTCTTTGGCTGTTATCAGACAAGCTCCTCAATGCTGCTTTGAGTAAGAAGTGCGTGTATTTCTCAATGAAACAAAATGATAATTGTGTGACTAATAGAGTATACCAGTTTTAACTTTAGATGTTGTCATGTTAACGCTTTTAGTGTTACTCGCATTGTTTTTCAGAAGATATTATTACTTGAGTTTAATTTTTGCTGGAAGAATGTGAAGTCCCAGGCAGGAAGGGGTGGGCTGCTTAGGGGTTGAGTGTTTAATGATAGAGGTTAGTGCACGATGATGATGATGATTAAGCACATCCTTAATTCCTGACCAATAGATGGAGTGCTGGTATGCTTTAGGATATCTGGGGATTTAATGGTCTCTTGGTTAAATCAGTCATTATCCTTGACTCTTGCCTGAGGATTGAGGCAGCTGACATCATTTAAGGGAAAGGTGGTTTTAGGGTGGTGCATTCAGGCTGTCGTGTACACCACGATCATCTAACCCAAAGAGGAGATCCAGGTGATGCCTCTCATGCTCCAGGCTTTGCGCTGCTTGTAGGGTGGTTGGACTGGAGCGATCTGGGGGAATGGGGCAGTTCTGCTGCCTTGGCCAGCAAGGTGCATTGCAGCCCTTGTGTCGACCCTTTGCTGGTTATGAAATGAGCTGTTGGACAGGGCTGGCTGAACCGAGCTGGGCTCGGTGTAACTGTGCTGGAACAGTCCCTGTTGCATGTGATGTTAGAGGTGACATTGCACGCAGGGGCCGCCTGCTTTTGTTCAGCTCCACTTGTTACAGGCCAAATGACCTGGCATAAGACTCTTATTTGCTGTGAAAATCGTGAGAAATTAACACATAAGGGATGAGAAATGAAAACTGTTTTAAGAAAGGCCAGCATTAGTTTGTTTCCTTTTGTAAGGGGAATGTTTTACGGATCAAGAACTGAACTGAAAGAAGGCAAAAGGCTGCTAGTTTTTCCCTTGTTAAAATCATTGTTGCCAGTTAAAAGTGCAGCGCTGTCCTTGCTGTGCTGTGGATGGTGCTGGAATGATAATGCTTTAAAAAAACAATTTTAATTTAGGAGAATAACTTATTTCACTTTGAGATGGTGCATAAAATTGCCTTTGCTAGCTTTTTTTAAAACTGGATATGAATTCTAGTTTCTTTAAAAAATGTCCTGTAACTTTAGCAGCCATAGTAACCTCTGGCTGTTATTTCCCTTGTAAATCAATGTTGCATTTTCATAGTGCTGCTGTTTCAAAAACTGAGTTGGTCATTGTTTTGGTATTGACTTAGAAGAATGCAATCTATATTATTTAATAGCATTGCTTCCCATTACATCACAGTCTTTTCTTCAAGCTATGTTTTGAAATGCCTGTTGCCATATGAGAGACGGTGGTAGATGGTGGTGTGGCTTCTGGTAGGATTCTTGGGGGGTAGTTGTCTTTTGTGTAGTGTTTTTTGGCAGATGAAGATGAATAAAAGCTACTTGACCCTTAGGGAACAAGCAGTAACTTACTCATTGTGTTTTAATATTAGCTCTGCTTGCCCACAGAATCTACTCTGCTTCTATACTAACTCTGAGTCACTTGACAAGGGGGAAAACACTTTTGTTTCTTTTCTGTATTCAAGATAACACACGTCATTGTACATCATTGCAAATGGGATTTTGAGGGATTTAATTTAAAGATATCCTAGCAAGTACATGGCTTTTTTGCAGATAATTTGCGATCCAGATTATTAGTTAAGAGAAACAAATTTTAATTAATTGGTTAGATAAGAAAGTATGTTCAGTTATGGCATGCTCTTAATCTGGGCTGGTGGCAGTGAGATGGCAGATCAAAACTGTAAACTGGAAAATGTTGACTACCAAAAAGTTGGTATTTTCTTCAGATTCATTGAAAAGTTGGATAGTGGAAGAAGGCTTGAGAGCATCAGCCCTCAGTGGGAGGGTGGCAGCTCCCGGTGTTTTATTCCCCCCTAGATCTTTACAGTCTGGTGAATGTGATGTAGGTATCTATTTATTTAGGACTCTGGGAGCATCTTAAACATAGTTTGTGTCTTATGGTAGTAATGTCAATTCTGCTTGACATGGGAGCATCTTAAACATAGTTTGTGTCTTATGGTAGTAATGTCAATTCTGCTTGACAAGGATGCAATCGGCTGTTACAAAGTGCTAATTAGGGAAATATTCTAATAGCCTCATTCATTGTTCTCGTCTCTTAAACTGTTGTGGTCTTGGCTAGGAAGAAACTTTTCTTGCCTTGTATTGTCAAACGTGTTAAAATCCAAGTGACATCAAAGCAGGAGGCAGTTTTCGTGTGAGTCAGCAGGCCGAGGTGAAGATCCGTAAATCACAGGCTGGTGTGAGAGCTCGGGCTTGCTTTGTAGCATTTCACGTTGTGTTTTCTTGACCCACAGCAGCTAACAGCTGGTAAATCCCTTTTCCCTTGTGCAGCTGGAATCTCCTGAAGTTACTTCTCCGGCTGAAGTACGTGGCAGTCCTGAATAGCACGGAGTTGACAGCAGCTTGCTGCTGTTCCTGTTGCTGCTGCGCTGCCCTGAATGAGTACCTGGCGTTACTGGCAGCGCTTCAGCCGAGAGCTGAACTGTGCTGTGTTGGCCACACTAAGAGGATTCATTGAATTGCTTTGAAAATCTCTGCTTGTTGTCTCCATCTATACCTGTAATAACTGATCTCAAGCTTTTTTTTTTTTTTAATAGTGCATGTATATAAGTGGTAAATGATACGGGAGTTTCGTTGTTTTGATTTTGACTTTTTTTTTTCTTGTAGAAAACAAGTGTTATTCTGCATATCATCCATTGCTCTTACACTAAACACAGCATGGCTTAGAGGCCAGGTGGACCTGCATATTCTGTTTGCAAATGCACAGTAAATGTCAGTCCTGGAAGGAGGGTACTTACCACCCAACCTGTACGTGTCCTGCTGATGGTAAATAGAGTGCAGAATAGGAAAGCTTACTTGATGGGTAAAGCTTGCTTAACTGTTCAATACAGTCAAAACAAGGAAATATATATTGCATCCCCCCCTACAAATGTAGACTGGCTTCTTTTTTTTTTTGACAGCTCTAGAAGTCTTGGCAGAAGGCTGTGGGAGCAGTTTGGTACTGAAGTTGTCTGTGTGATTCAAATAAATAGTTTCTAGAGCAATGTAAATTATAAATTGGCTGGGTTCAGAGAGATTGCTGGTATTAATGTAAGTCATTTCATATAATCCAGTATCCCAGTATTTCCTTAACAACCCATATGACGTTTTAGTCTTTATGGATGTATATACAAAAAACCTCTGTATTTATAAAGAGCATCACTAAGGCCACAAAGTCAAGTATTTGAAAGCTGCGTAGTGCTTTCCAAAGAAAATATCCTCAATTTAAAAATTAAATTACGGCATTGGAAAGTACACTTAGGAGCCCTGATGTCAGAAAGAGAGAAGTGTTTTGGCTCAGATGCTTCAGATCTAGCAGACACTTAGCAGAGGCAACCTTCAGCCTAACATATGAAAAATTAGGTGAAATTGAAAATAGGATTTTGGGACGGAAACAGTGGACAGTACTAGGCAGTGCATCCAGCTCTGTCTAGAATTGAATACAATGACTCGAAAGTACTGACCTCACAAGCACCTTTGTGTTTTCCTGACTCAGATACACAACCATTTTTAGGAGTGTTAATGAATTGTATAACAATTTCTCCAGGCTCCTGGTCAATGCTAAAACAGGAGTAAAACACAACTTAAGCAAGCTGCCTTTCAATATTATTTAAATTATTGCTGCACACCAGGCAACATACCATATTTGCTGTGTATCCTAAACCACCAAAACCTAACCTAAAATTTTGTTCTTGGAACATACAAACTGTATTTGGAGATGTACCCTGTGGAGGGTCAGATCAAGCGTTCTCATATGATTGTTTTCACCTGTATTTCCCACAATTTCTGTGAAAGTGCTGAGATTTAGGGTGTAAGAACCTGTGTATAAAAATAATACCTGGCATTCCTATGCTACATCAGCCTCTGCAACATTAGCCCTCCTGATACAGCATTACTGCAATAATAAATGAATACCTAGTTCAATAGATATTTCTGTTACCGTGTTTAAATTGTGATAGTGCCCACAACAAGCCCATCATCCTGTTTCAGATCTTGATCGCAGATGAAGCTTTACACTAAATATCTGGTTACGGGATAATTGTCTTCATAGTGTTCACAGTTAATCTGGACAGTTTCTGCCTTTCAGTTGCAGCTGTCTTTAAATGCCTAAATATGTCTAAAAATATAGGCAAAGGCAAAACTCTTTTGGTAACTCAAATGTTTTTGGGCCCAGCCATCAGGGCAGAAAGCAAAGATGTTCATGGTCTTTAATTCACTCACTATATAGAAGCTGTTCCCCTTAAGGCAAACTATATTTTCAGGCCGAAGTCTGTGTAACTTTCTTATTTGTAAAGTTACTGAAGGTTGTAAAAGAATTTGTGGGTATGTGTTAATTTTTTTCTTTTTATTTTTTTTTCCCCATTCCCATCGATGGGCGTAATACTGAATACAAATGAGATTTCTTACTGATGTGCTGACTGGAATGGGTTGGCTATGCGGAGCTATTTGTCTTTGACACGTAGCTGATTTGGCATTCAAAGGACACGTGCACGTTCTGTATTAAATGGCTTAAGGACTGGAGTGACACAGTTGGAGAGCTTGGCAGATACCTCTGTGTGTGCATGATTTGGAACAAAAAACTCCATCTTCTAAGACAAACTGTCCAAAGTAGATCTCTCAGTCAAATTTTCATAAATATTTTTATTGCAAAGATTTGATCCTGAGCATTTGAAGAAGAAAAAAAGGACTTTTGATGTATGCTTTAGTAATGGCTGATACAATGTTTTGTAAAGCCGAGTCTGTAACCAGCAAAGCCCTCTTTAGGTGTTTGTTTTGTTCCTTATCAACCCGATCAAAATCATGGGTCTGGTATGGAGCAGAAAAAAAATGCAGAAGAACTTGCAAATACATTGAAACTCATAGTGTTTAAATAAATAAACCCAATACAAAAGTAGAAACCAAACCAAGTGATCTGGCAGTCAGGATCCCCCCCTCCTTTTTTTACTCTGTTTCAAACTTTGTTTAAATACTTTTGCAGCATGCAGAGAGATTGAATACATCTGTGTAGTGCTAGCATGAGAGAGTCTATACTCAAAAACAGGTTAGTTCAAAAAAAAAAAAAAGAAAATCTTGAAATGAATCCAGGTAGCTTCCTAGTTAAAACATATCAAATAACATGAAGCATGTGAACTCAAGACAACTCAGTTTAACTATATAAGACATTTAAGCTGTAAAGCATCGGGGGGTTTTTTAATAGGTGCCTGGATAATTTGCCCTTAGGCGGCAGAGGGGCAGATTGGGTAGGTTCCCTTTTTACATCAGATGTTTTCCTGTGAGCCAAGAACTTGGGGGAAACTGAAATACTACTTCCTCTTTAAAGGGTTGTTGCATGTACATTATGCTCTTTGTGTGTGTTTGCTTAAACTTAGATGTTTTTAAAGAGCAGTACCCCTCATTTTTACATGTCCTAAGACAGCTCCTGGTTAAGGGCTGGATTTCAAAGGCTGCTTAGTTCTTCTCAAGCACCACACCATTCAAAATGGAAGTTTTTGCTGTCTGGTCAGCAGAAATTGTTCTTTTTTCTTGCCATTCCTAACATGAGTGGTTTATTGCATGTCAGTGCTTCTAATCAAATCAAGTGGGACTTAATGTATTGCATGGTGGGATCCTGTGTCCCTCAAAGTATCTTAAGTCTGAAAGTCTCCAGTTACCTGAATCAAGGCACTGTCTCTCCGACAATGGATCCAAAGTGGCTGATTGAAACTTTAAGTGTGATGGGATTTGTTCTGTACCAGAGAGGTGTCGTCCAGCAAGGGTGGTCAACATTTCAGTCCAGTGCTTTGGGAAATCTGTGCTTAGATGTGGAGATTTCCATCTGGGGAGAGATTTGGCAAACACATGGAACAGACCTTGGAGTGAAAGGGAGGGAGAGCTCTGAATGGAGACAGGAGGTAGGAGCGCTCTGCTCCACAGGCAGGGCCAGCAGGAGCCCAGGCTCGTCCAGTGGTTCCAATGCCAGCAGCTTTGTCTGCCTGGTCTTTTCCTAGGGCTGGAAGAATAGACAGCCTAGCCCATACGTATCAGCAGAGCAATGTGTGTATGGGCAACTCTTTCCGAGAACCTCGAGTGGTATATGGCACTTGTCACCAAGTTTGGGTCTGTGAACTGTTTCACAGGAACCCACGAGACAGACCAAAGTATAGTAGCCTTATTGTCCCAATACTTGCCTTAGGAGATTCTGTCTCTCCACTGGAAAAATTATCAGTTTCCTTATTGAAAAGGGTTGAAATTCTCCCCTTTAGGGGAAAAATATTAAAAAATTTAAAAAACCCAAACCCAGATGTATCGCTTCCTTTCCTATTAATATTGGCTAGTATATTGCATAAAACTAATGTACATGCAATGTTGACTAAAAAGAATTGGCTAATGGTGAGAGTAAGAATAAAAATGTATTTATAGCCTGGGTTAGCCTTTAACAAGAAAAAATAGCTTGAGGTATACCATGTACCACTAGTGTCTGGCTACTATCAAACATGCTGCAAATATATAGTAACAGGTATTGTGTGCAGTAAATTTATCTTTGTAGTAGAAACCTGATGTTGTTGCTATTCCCAGGGGCTAAGTTGAATTACATTATTACTGAGGCTGAGCTAACAGAGCTTTGCTTATAGTATACATACAGACAAGGCGGTTCTTCACAGAGAGGTGACCTCTGCTGTATTTTGGTTTCAGATTTCACAGGGACCCATTTCAAAGTTTTTAGCTTCAGTCCACACCCTGCTGGTAGCTAGCTATAAAACTCTCTTTGAAGTAAGTAAAAAAAAAGAAGAAAAAAGTCTGTTCTTTATTACTTTAATAAAGTTAGATAAAGGTCATTTGTTTACTGCTGTTGTGGTATACACTGCTGCCACTGTTCCTTGCCAGTATAAGTGATAGTTGAAAGATGGAACTAAAGCTACAAAATTAGTGGTTGCAGTGTGCAAATGCGTAGTGTAAGTAATTATCTTTTTTATGGCTCTTCTGTTTATTAGTTAACTTGGAGAATGTGCACTAGCATATATTTGTTCTGGGGAAACTATTGTGGTTGACAAGGCATAATGTAGTGTACTCTGTCCAAGGTTATTCCACCCTCTCTCTAAAGTTTTCCTTGTGTTTCTCTCTCTCTCTCTCTCTCCAAAACCAATTTAAAGGACCAAATTAAAGCCCTGTAATCCTGTTTAAGAACCCTGTCGAATAAGAAGTCTGCATGTCACTGTTCCAATAAATATAGTCACCTCTTTAATGCAGTAACTCCTCTCTAGGACTGAGTTCCATCCAATTGAAATATTCGGGTTGTACATTACAACCAAGCTAAAGGGGATATCGTGCTCTTCCCTTCTGGCCCCATGGTCCTGCCTCATCCTCTCTTGCGTAAGCCCTGCTGTTTGCTGAACTTGTGCGATTCACGGTGAATTGCGGCAGAAAAGCTCCTGTCCCCCCCTTGACTGCATTAACTCTCTTTAATGAGTTGAATTAACTCAAGAGAGGGTTGGGTGAGCACTAGGGTGTGTACGAGGTGTCGAAGGCAGTGGTGAGAAAAAGGGAAAAGTGGGGAATAAGGAGATGGGGCACTGTCAGTGCTGGGCTCCAGGTAAATTCCAGCCCCTTAATCCTTGGGTGGTGCTGGCTCTGCAGCTGGGCACTGCCTGCAGGACTGGAAGGCAGTGAAAACTGGATGTGGAAGGTGTTGGTAAGCTGAGTCTTCTGCAAGAGGACTGATTTGGCAGGAGAGTAAGAATGAACAAACTATTTCTCTAGGCTTTGAAATGCAATGCAGCAACCCCCAGATTGTGAGGTTCCCCCTTACTCTCCCATTGCTCTCAAAATCTGAGCGGGAACAGTCATGTTTAAAGGGAGATTCTGGGATAAATGCAATGTTTTGGAAAACCTACATAGATTTCAAAAATATTTTAATTAAAATAATCTCACCGTGCTAGGCTGAGTGGCTCCCATATCCCAGCTCTGTGTCGCTGCCAATGGGTGACGATATCCTGTGTGGTGTGCTGGTCTTGGGTACATGGGGCTGCTTTCCACAGCAGCCTTCCCTTGCCTCCAGAGCCTGCAGTATCCATGCATAGCACAAGATGCACAATTAAATTTTCTATTGTAAAATTCAAAGGTTTTTGCTACTGAGCAGTGTATACCATTGCTGCTCTTACTTTTTCTTTATTTCATAAATTACATGTAAGAAATGAAGCCTAAATACTGCCACAGGAGAACTTTATTGCATCAAGTGGGCCACACTGTCTATAAATATAGAAAAAATTCTTTCTTTGGTGAGAGGGAAGGGTGGGGCTGCCCTTGGTTCTAGTAATGAACTTATGCATATGTTTACGAGACAACTTGATATATCAAGGATTCAGAATTACATTGAAGAAAATGTATACAAATAAGTTGCTTAGCATATCTCAGCGAGCCGCCCAAAATGTGTAATTCTAGCTTGCAGTCTCTTTGGTGCCTTTGACAATGGCATTGCCTATCTTCTCCTTCCATCCAGGTTCTCATCAGTTAAATGATGTGTAAGAAAACCTAGTGTTGCTAGAAACAAACTTGGCAGAAGAATTGTTTTAGAAGTGTAATGCTGAGTTTCTAACAGCAGAAAGCTGTTTGCTGTTGGAGTTGACTGAAATTGTTCCAGTGCGTCTCCATGCAGGTGGTGAGTGATACAAGCTCACAGTGTGAATAGCTGTCCTGCAGATAGCCCTTTATTGTCTTCAGTGCCAGGTCCTCCCTGCTTTTTCCTGCACCTCTCTTGTCCTTTTTTCTCTTCTCCTAGCTGCAGTGAAGGATTTGTCTTCAAGAGTTTGCGTTTTCTCTGTTTCATATGATATGCAGGCTTCAGTGTAGAGACTTAAGGAGTCTTATCAAAGTAACACTGGCTCAGTCAGAGTAAAGATGCTTTAGTTAAATAGACTATGGCTGTGTTTAAAAATAACAGCTCTGGCTGTGTCAGCATGTTGGATGACCTGATACCGACTTCAACAGAAAGGGCTTCTGAAAATTACTTTGCCTGTTGCAGTATTGCCCCAGTGTGGACTTGGTTTCTGTTGGTAGCATTTCAGTGTTGGATAAACCAAACCAGAGCCCCTGAATTTTAGAAGTGAGTAGCCAGAGGGCTTCAGTGAGACCTTGTTGCAGTGGGCACCCTTTAAATGCACAAACAGAAGCAGCAGCGCTTTTGCTCTTGTTCACATTGTCAAAACAATGGTGCCGGGGTTTGGGTGCAAACACCACTCTCATGTGAGCTCAGTTAGTTTTGGATTCTCAGCTGTTTGATGTTTGTAGGAAAAAGGTGGTGTGCTTATCTTCCAGCCCGAGATCTGTGTGTGACTGCCATGCTTGCACACATGTAGCCTGTTGCTTTCTTGAAACAGTAAAATGTGTGGAGGGGCTTTCTAGTAATTCCTGTGCAGTTGTCTCACCTTGCCCCAGCCCTGGTGTGTCTCTGTCTTCTGCTGCCTTTCTGAAGACTCATTTAAAGCATTGATGTTCTTAAAAATTCTGGTTAATGAGATATCGACAGTATACAGGAGAAAGGTACAACTTTTTGAAAATACTTTGTGTATCTGATGTTTATTCTGTTTTTTACAGTTCTTCTCGTGTGTGGGTTTTCTGTCCTTTTCTTGTTTTTTGGCAAGGAAGACAGTATTACATTCTTGTACCAAGAGGAAGAGTATTAAGCCTACTCATAAAAAGAAGATTTATTATCAAATGTAGTTTTTCATTTTGTCCTTTGGAAATTTTTTTTTTTTTCAACTCTAACCATACCCAGATTACTGGCTTCATTCATACGGTCGTTCTATCAAGTTTGGATGCTGTCTTTGTTAAATTACGGCTCCTGAGGGTTTTCTGTTACAGAGGTTTCTTCAGTCAGGGGAAATGAGGGTATAATAAAGAGGATCCAAGGACCGGACACAATGATTCTATATAACTGAAACAAACAATGCCAGATTTGGCTGATGTTGGATTTTCCATCAAACTTTTTTATTGGCATTCATTCATTTTACATTAAGCAGAGTTTAAAACTGAGGCAGGTTGAGTGCCTGAAGGAACTGAGAGACCAATCGCAGACGATTTGGGCAGTACTTTTAATCGCTATATCCTATCTTCATGCATTTATTTTGAATTCTGGCTTACTCAGGAAGTTGCCTTGATTCAAATGCCATTAGAACAGTAAATCCGACAGGAGACATCCAGATTTGTGAAAGGACTATCACTAAAGCCAGTGTAACAGACCTGGCTGTGCCTGGGGTTTCTGAAACACTGACTCCAAGCATTGAGCTGTTTTCTGGCAGAGTGAGTACCTGACCTTCATTTCTGTCACCTCTCACTCGCTGCAATTCTCTTAGCTGTTATTGGTATATTTTGCGTTTTACTACAGTTATAAAATGTTATTAACTGTAATGTGCTAAAATAGGGATAAAATAATCATAATGCACTTCAGGATGCAAGCAAATTTGCTGTGAGATTCTGTAAATAAATGACTGTGCCTCTCAGCCAGAAGTACAGTGTGAAGCAAGAACGCAGGGTATGCCGGTAGCTTTCTCTCTTTCTCATGTTGAGCACTGCCAGAAGGGGAATGATGCTGAATCTGTTTCTCACTGCCTCTGCTGTGCCAGAACATTGGTCTTTCAGGGTAGAGAGTGTGCACTACTGCAGTTTTCTGCAGATACTTCTCAAGGAGAGAGGAGGAGGAAAAAACATATTATTAGTTTTGACATTTATAAACTAATAGATGCTACTGTAAAACTAAAGTCAAAACTCTAGCTTTTGTTTAAATGTCCTTTTAATTATTTTGGAATGGTTTGGGATATTTTTCCCCACTCTTATTCTCAATAACTTCTGTGTCTTTGCGCATTGGTGAAATTGGGTGCAATGATTGAATCATGTCCAGTACACAAAACTCTTTCCTCTTCCCATCTCTTTCTGCATGTGCTCTTCAATATACCTTATCCAATTCTTTATTCGTAGAAATCTAGGAGAAGCTTTCCTAATGCTCTTTCTCTTATTAAGGTTCAATGGCATAACTTCTGTTTCTGCGTCTTTTCTACCTTTAGTGGCTTAGAAGGCACGCTGGTAGAAATGAAAGTCCTTACAGTGGCCTATCATGTAGCACTTTGGAAGATGAAAACTGGATTCCTCATGGAGCAAAAAGCTGTATGGGATTTGAGATTAGCACTTGCAGTGCATCAGCGCTGTGCATTATGGTCAAATTTATTGGACACAGAGTTTTTAGTCTTTTTATGCCATATGTGGTACAGGAGGATTCTGCTTGATGAAGGAAAGCAAGCAAGCTGACAGAAGGAATAAAACTACGTATTGCCCCAAGGATAAAATTTTGGAAATATTTCTCTGGATTCCAGCAATGGGCATTACATAAGAAAGAAAAAAAGTTTGCCCTGAAGTGCCTAAGTTATTGAGGCATTTGTAAAAGTAGGATTTGTCTGTCCAGAAATTTATTGCAATGTCCCCTTCTGACCAGAGACGACACGAGTATGGATGCTTTGTAAAATCCTACTCATCTACAGGAGCCTGTGGATTTTGAGAGTTGCAAGGTTGTGTAACTCAATGTAAAAACATAAAAAGTTGCAGCTGATATCTTCAGATTATTTATTTGCATTGCAGTTGTGTGAAATTAAGTTTCCTGAGAGGTCTGAGTGACAGTATTTACTGTAAGAGGATCTGATCTTACAGTTGTTTGTTCTTTGTAAACTGAACTAGCACAAACAACAAAAAGTGTGCAATTGTGCAGCTTTCTAATTAGAGTGCTCTCTTTGGTGTATTTGATAGCATCGAGGGGTGGTGGTTATAAAAGCAGAAAGTAGAACTGTCCTGGTTGTGAGGTACAGTGATTTCCCTGTAGCATCTTATGGGGAGGAGTTTGCGCTGGACTTGGACCCACAGCTACCGAGACTTTCTCCTGAGCCACAGCTCTTTCTTTGGCTCAGCCCTTAACGGAGCAGAAAGGCAGGAGGTATTCACAGCACTATTTGTGGCCAGCTGAGGCTTTCCCCTTAATCACATTCCTGCTTTGAATTGCTTTTTGGAGAGCTCTCTAAGGATGCCGGAAGCCTTAAAACAAGGCAAACTCAAGTCGGGCTTGGCTGGCTAATTAAGGTGCCCCAGCAGAGCAGTGAATAGCACACTTAGGTTGTTATGCCTGAATACAGATTCTTGGTACGAGGGGCCTGGATCTGTTGGTCCTCTCAGCTCTGTGCAGGTAACACCCAGATAACAACTCTGTTAATTCTCAGCTCATTATTCAGATTGGTGTTATATTTAAATATTCTGTCTGCATTTTCGCTTAATTTCTGAGAAGACTTGGGCTGTGAGGGTTTTTTTTTCAAACTTTTTAGCACAAGCTGTGTAAATTCTGCAGTATGTTATTTTTCTCCTTTTAAGATATTTTATCCCATACTGATGTGACAGCTGCTCATGTTCACCCATCTTGGCAACAGTTAAACCCTTCGTGTGAAATAGCTGGCAACCAGTAAATGGATGAAGGTTTTGACATTGATTTATTGATGTGTCCAGAAACCACCTGTAAGGTTTTGGGTTCTCAAGCAATTCCATTTATTTGTCTTCCCTCTGAAGAAAATAAACAAACATACACATATCCTCATTTGTTTCTCCTACCCGCATTCATAGGTAGGTTTCTCATATTGGGGTTTCCTTTATGTTTAAAGAAAATGCTTTGCTAGCAAGGCTTCTGTTATAAATAGTAGGTAAGTGCACCTACACATCAGGGCTCTCTTTTTAAGTGAGGCTGTAGCAGTTGAAGTTTGGAAATAATTTTTAGATACCCTGTAGATAGACTGCACGTGGGCAGAGCCACTCGCCTGCATCACGCCCACAAACCAAAGTAGCTGGAAACGCTTGGATGAGAGCACAGCTGAGCTTCAGAGTTTGGACACTTCAACAGCCTCTCCCTGACAGAACCTTTTCCTCGTGGAGCAGAAACAAGTGCTTTGCTCACCTCTGGGCTCAGAGTGCTTGTTTATCCATCCTCGCCAGAGCTTCCTCTCTGAACAAACCGTTAGGTCTAACCGCACTTTAAATCAATCTGATTCCCCCACTAAAGACAGTGTTTATACAACCATGCATATATATTTAATCCTGTTGAAAATGGTTCTCAAAACAGATGTTTAAAGCTCTTGTTAAAGGTCGCTTGGGACATTTTAAATAGTTGTGTAAAATTCCAGTTGTCCCATCTTCCTGCCTCCAGAAGCAAGTAGCTATGTACCTATTGATTAGAAATGGCCTCGTTGTGAGAGGATTATGAAATTGCAGCTCCATTCATGTTATCTGACACTAAATTTCTTAGGTGAAAGTAGGACTTTTCCCTGTTTTGATTTTTATTTTTTGACTTTTTCGTCCTTTCATATGACCTTTTTAATACCTTGCTTGGAAAAGATAATCTAGATTAATCAAATAGCTGAGCTTTACCAATAAATGTAGGTGCTCCTAAGTGGCGATGTCCTCTGAAAGAGTTATTTAGTTTTATTTTTTAAAGGTCTAATCAAAAGATAATTTGGGGAAAGGGGTTGTTTCCTTTTCAACTGTTGCTTCTCAGTGATGTCACTGGTAGTTAACTAACCTAGCTTTTCAAGTATTTTCATTCCTTCAATGAATACATTGCTAAGCCAATAGTCTCAGTAACCATTGAACATTTGGGGGGTTTATTGGTTTAACTTTATATGATCATGAATGTGGAGTGAGAGTAATGATTATATAGAGAGACACTTTTTCTTAAGCATTGGATTCTCTCTCTATTCATATGAATATGAACTTGTCTGATCTAGTTCAGGAGTGTGTTTGTTAAGAGGACTGTTCTTAATTCAATACATGGATGTCAAATATGATGAAAATCTCTTGGGTTCAGATGTGGAATGATGCAGTCAGTCTTTCTGTACTGTTTCCTGTTTTGAAAAGAGTTTGAGCTTTATTCTCATTTTCTTGAGGATCTAGATAGGATTTTATAAATCAACAGGCATGAAAGAACAGAGTTCTTATTCAGACTTTACTGATTTTGAATTGAAAATGTATCTGTTGTTTCTGTTCTTTTTGTTGGTTGCTCAGGGTTTTATCAGAATTAAACAACCTTTTATATCCTAAGCAATCCCATAGTACAGCAATTAAATCTTTATATTTTAATTGCCTTACTGACAGCTCTCTGAATTTGTAAGAGATTTCAAGGATGATATTATTCATCAAAAACTTTGGTATGTTTCAGTTGACTTTTAATTTTTTTACTTAAAACACTGCAAATAATTGCTTAGAGTGTCTAAGGAGAGTTGTAGTAACTATTTTGTACTTTGAAAATCAAATTACAAGTCAGGTGCAGTCCTGGCTAAGTATTGTTTGTAGCAAAGAAGCTCAGTCTAGACTTAGTTGTAACCTGCAGCGGTGCCTTCTCACAGCTGGTGTGGCAGTGAGCTGCTACGAAGCAGGGTTTCCTCAGTAGCGTGCTCACCTTTTTTTGATAAGGGTGGGCTTGAGTTATTTTTGTGATGTATTTGTGAAAGGGGAGGGCATGCAGCTTTTTCAGTTATAGGAAACTTTTTTTTTTTTTGGTGAGCTAGGAGACTTAGAGAAAACGTAGAAAATGGGTGAAATTCACATAGAGAGAATTTTTCCTTAAACACTGGGTTCAGGATGTAGGCCACATCTGTAATCATGTTTTCAGAAATGAGTCCATATTAAATGGATTCTCTGCCAGCAACATCTGGTTGCACTTTATGTACGTGTTTTCTTTCATAGAGAAAGCAAACCATATGACATAACCCCAGTCAGATAAAATGGTTGTTTATAATACTTTGTTTATTTATATAGCACCACAAGATGAAATACATCTTCATCTGAGAAACCTTGCAGCAGATTACCAAGGTGAGCAGATGACATCTGAATTTCCAGATGGCTGGTCTGGGGCACTGTGTTGTGTGGTTTATAAGCCCTGCTTAAAATAATATAAAATTAGTAGCTGAATCTGCTAATTGAATGGGGGCTAATAATTCCAGGTGCCTTCATGGGGAGTGCCACACACCCTGTAGTGGCACAGTGATGCTGGAAGTGCTCCTGATGCATTGCATGGGGTCAGAAAGAGCAATACTGTGCAGTGACAAACCTTCACAGGCACAATGCCTTTTAGGACTGGTAGTAACCCCCTGGTACTGGTCCCTGCTATGAGTAAAATTTGAGAGCAGTGATTTGCTTTTATTAAAATAGACATCCCTGCAGTTGCTGTGCTGAATGTGAATTGCTCAGACTAATTTCAGCAGGTTGATCTTAACTGTGCTCTTAAAAGTGGCTTCTTTGTTAACAAAACAAGCTGTCTGTGGGGCTTGTAGTGGTCCAGCCTGTGCTCACCTGTTGGGTTCCACCTGGGAACAGGCCAAAAGATAAGAACTGGAAATACCTTGCAAACATCAGAGGTGCGATATCCTGTATTAAAAAGAGTGTTGGGTTGTGATGCCCTGGGAGCAAGGGGAGCTACGCAGTGGGGTTTCAGCTGTTGTAATCCAAACAGGAGATCTCAGCACATGCCTGCCAAGGTATTGAAGGGTGTCAGCCATCATCACATGGAAGTTGAGCCACCTGCAGCTGTAGAAAAAGCTGTAGATGAAGCTGTGTTTAACTGAGCGTGTGTGGTACTGTACGCTTGAATTAGAGATATTTGGAAGGAGCAATTTCCATGTAGGCCAGCAGTTATTTCAGAAACAGCTTCATGTATCAAAACCTTGATGGGAGCTTTTCTACCCTTATGTTTTAGTGAGGGGCATACTGGGGAGGGAGGCAAGTGTCATCTGCTGCAGGGTTTATTTCTTCCCTCAACAGGCTCCTATCAAATGTGCTCAAGGAAAGAGCATTTTGAAAATTTGTACCCAGATAAAGTATTGTTGTTAGCGAGCAGAGACTGAGGAATAAAGCAACATGGACGGTTTAGGATGAGAAGAAACCGACACTTTATTAATTTACAAATTCGCTTATATACCTTAGCATGCTGGACTGACATAAGGTTATTGGTTCGCTGACCAACCACACCCCAGAGGGGTTGACTGAACCCAGCAACGCTTACTTCAGATATTTTCTCCTTGGTATCATAACAATGCCATAGTTTACAAGATCTCTCAACTGTTTTCCCGTAGCGTCCGTGAGAAAGCAAGGCTTTCACACAGACACTGTCAGAAAACTGAGAAATCTCTCTGCAGCCAGGCTTTCAGCATTCACAAAGTATCGTTGTGTGGGTGATGATCTCGACTGAGATGCAGAGTCTCTTTCATTTTGGATTTTTTTACTGATTATTCATACACTAAAGTTGCTTAGAATATGCAGTACCCAACAAGTAATAGTTTATTTGACTCTGCATTGCAACTGATTAACTTTCCTGTTAACAGCATAACTTCTTTTTTAGAGTCAGCCAAAAAAATGACAGTGGTTTAGAATAGGTTTTTCTTTCATTACCCAAACAAACTAGAAATTTAAATGTTTTGGCTATTAGACCTTTTAAAATTAGGCACCCTAATTAACAGAGCTAAACATGACTTAATTACTTAATGTAATTAACAGAATATCTATTACCTTTTTAGTTGCTAAGCTAAAAGGTTTTTACTGAAGTACAAGCTTTTGCTGTGCATGATGACCCTTTAAAGGCTTTTGGGACTCTATCCAGCTGGCAGCTTGGCATTGCTGAGCAGATGTGGCTGGTCTCTGGAGAGCTGATCTCCACTGCTTAGCTTTATTAATTCCTGACATTCACATTGATCTGTGGGTCCAAACAAAAGTAAAGAGTCTCAGGTGGAAGTGGCATAACGTGTAACTTCCTGTTGGCCTTTTCCTGCTATTTTCAGGATATATTTTGGTATTATTAGTCTTAGCAGCTCTTATTTGTTGTATGTGCATGTTTTACTGTTTCTTGGCTTCATATTCTGTTCTTGGTGATTCATAGAGCATCAAAATGCACAGAAATCATGTTCTCAGCACTTTGGAAGACCTCTCCAAATAATTCTGCACACTGGTTGTTCACAGGAAGCAAGTGGGCGTGCTGGAAGAGCATTCAAGTTTCCCGAAAGTGCTCATGATCACTGAGGAACTGCTGTGCAGCTCCCTTCTGAGAAGCATTCTTCACTTCTTCCAATTATTTAATAATTAAAATATTGAGGTTGGGAGGAAGTACATTTTCCTGTAATAAGAACAGGTGGTGTTGAAAAAGCAATTGAAGATGTGTGCTGATGGACTGAAGTTTGATTTTTCCTGAGATGTAATTTATATCCATAAAAAGCAAACCGTAGTAAGTTTGGCAATAAACTCAAATCACAAGTGACAGATTTTTCTTTGTGTGGGGAGAATTGTAGTCAGATGTTCTGTGCATGGGAAGTCTTTGTGGGCCACCCATCAATGTACTATTATCACAGTATTAAAATGAAGGTGTTTTTTGTTTGGTTTTTTTAATGTTTATCAAATTCAAGGGGAAACATGAGGAGTTTATGAATAAGAAGAGTGTGACCAGACGCTGGCATGTTGGAGACGCTGATCACAGGCAGTTGCAGATGGGGTTCTGAAGGTTACAGTGGAGCATGCCAGTGGGCTGTGGATTTCCCCCTTCAACCACACTCTGTCACAAATAAACACGGTAATTGCTGCAGCAAAGGCTCTGCACGAACACACGTTGCTGACCTCATCCCAAGAAACACACAGCACTAGCCAATTTCTGATATAGTTTGGGAAAAACATTTATTTAAATACTTACTGAAAACAGATGTTTGGGAGTTTTGTTGGGGTATGTGAAAGTCTTCTAAAAAAAAATTTAAATCCTGAACTGTAATTATAGTAGCTGATAGTTTATACCTTTCCAATCCTTGGT
Source organism: Lycocorax pyrrhopterus obiensis (assembly GCA_014706295.1). Lineage (NCBI taxonomy): Eukaryota > Metazoa > Chordata > Aves > Passeriformes > Paradisaeidae > Lycocorax > Lycocorax pyrrhopterus. Next base: position 26,163,969 of record JACSVZ010000008.1, read on the forward strand.
CTCCAAAGCCATGCTTTGATAATTTCTCCAAGGGAAGCACTTGCTGGTCAGAAAGTGAATTCAGATTGAGACCACCCAATAGTCACTGAATAGAAGTCATGGCAATATGTGTGTTTTCATTTAGTATAAATATTTTTAACTTAATGACTTCCTGTTTCTAAGGATGAGAATAATCTTGCTTAAAAAAGGAGGAGGAGGAATATTAAAACAGGAAACTTGAGTGCATGACTGCCCTTTGCTAGTAAGCCTATAGGCTGATGCAAACTTAGGAGAAAGATCATGAGATGTTTTGGTAATTGCAACTTGCAATTCCTAAGGTATTTGTCAAGTGGTTATGGTTGTTTTCCTACAAATGCACAAACTTCTGCATGTTGCCAACAGAAATGGACCAAGTAACAAGAGTTTGATGAATGGAACAGCAAATGAGGAATGAGTGGATGTCCAGGAAGACAGAGAAGGGAGAATACAGACAGTGTTTTAAGTAGTGTCTTAATCAATGTTACACTGGATAGGATTTCTGTTTAAGTAGGTAACAAGTCCCTGTTTACATTTTGAAACCTGGTCTGGATAAGCCGATATTGCTATAAAAGAGTGAAAAGAAAAGCTTAGCTAAAACCTCAAGATTAGACTTAAATCATTAAAACATTCAACAAATTCAAGTTGAAGGTGTCTGTCCTAGTTTTGTTCACTTTCCTAACTGAATTTGATGTACAAGTTCTCAATGTGACCGCCTTGTAGAAGTAGCACATGAAAGTGGCTGTTCTGTTTCTTGAGTTTAGCAGCTTCAGCAGAGGGAAAAAGTGAGTTCCAGAGCTAGGTAAGGGCTTGTGTAAATTGGCTGAGGTGCATATACTCAGGAAACCTTACACATCTGTAGTACTGTTTTGTTTTAGACCTGGATGTGGATTAGTTCTGCTGGCCTTCAACGTGTATCTCATGCAGTCTTGCATCACCATTTAATGTTTGATCAGCACATGTTCCCTTCCCTTCTTTTAAGTAATTTTTGTTGAAGGGATCCGAGTGTGCGCAATAAATGCCTTTAGCCTAAGCTGACGATCTTGTTACAAATGAGGCTGCTGAGTGGTGACTTTTTAAAGTTGTGCATTTATTTTCCTGTATTGTTACTTTTATAGATTTTCTTCATACCTTTAAACTAATATAACCTCAACATGAAATTTAGTATCTTGTGTTTTATCTGTAAGTGGCAAAAGGTGTTAGAAAGCAAAGCCCGGGTGGGAAGTGAAGACTGCTGCACCCTACAGCAGATAGACTTCCTTGTTGCACTTATACCTCTCAGCCACTGTTAGCCATAGTTGCCACTGAAATTCTTATTTTTAATTTCCAGCCTCAATTTCTTAAGTTGTGGAACTGTCTCATTAAAAGCCTCATCTCCCCTTAATAACATTGTCATGAAATAAGGTTTTACACTTGCTGAGATTTGTCTTAATAGCATGGGCAGTGGTACGAAGAATTTTTTAGTACCATGCAAAGGGGACAGTGCTTTCTGCTGCCTCCCTGGCATGTCTAACCTGGGCATTCTCATCTATTCAGTTTTAGCCCTTCCTTTGGTAGGTCACTAGATTTCTGCATGGTTTGCTTGCTGTGTTAGGAAGAAGTAGGCTGAAATGAAGAAAATCCTACCTCCTAAACGTGCCTGGCATGCATGCTAGGGCTCATTTCCACAGCAGGCATTAGGAGGTTAGTTGCTTGCTCTGGATATGCCTTTCTTCCTCTCTCTTAAGCTGGTAAGTGCTCCTCAGCACAGGAGCTTTTGAGTACAGCCGCACTTCATAGACGTTTTGGATACAAAACAAATCACGCTTTGCTTGAGCAGAAGTAACGCACTAAACAAGGAATTGTTGCTTTCAGTGTTTCTAGCAGGGCAGTAAGAGGCAGCATCCTTCTGCTTGGAGAAATACAATTCATCCCTCTTGTGATATCTCATAGAGTATGTTTTGTAAGGAAAGGCCTTGAGATTCAACAGGGAAAAAATGCTTTATTGTATTATATTTTATATATATGTATTTATATGTATAAATATAAATCCCATTTAATACAGAAGGTAATCTTAAAGAAGTGTGTTCTTGCCAAAGACAAGATCAAAGTTATTTGATGTTTCCATGTTGTGTTTACAGCTAAAACCATTGTTCTGATTTGCATTCAGAATGATGCATGTGACAGGCCATTATCTGGAGTATTCAATGTGTATAATTAGGCATTTCCTTTCTTTTCCTTTCAGAGTATCTGTGCAGGATTTTAAAAATTTGAAGTAAAAATGATCTGTGTACTTTGATACAGCATTTGCATAAATAATTTGAGAGGATGGTCAGAAGGATTTCTTTTGAAGCTTTTGTGCCTAAAATAGTTCCATTGATTTATAGATAGAGATGAGTATTGATGTGCGTTCTGCAGTGGAATAGCACAGTGGAAATAATACTGCAGCCTCTGGTAACATAACTGGGATTTTAGGGCTGGGCTGTCACCTCTGGCCTGCTGGCCTTCATGCAAACAGTTTCAGAAGTAAACTCTTAACACTGAGGTTTTGAGGTGCATTGATGTTTTTGTTTGAAAGGAAATTGTCATTGCCCAAACCAACACAGCAGCCCAAGGAGAGTTCCCTCTCAACTTGAAATTAGCCTCACTCAAACACCTGTATTGAAACTGCTTTAGAAACATTTTATTTTCAATTCACGATCTAGTTTTCATTGACTGTAGAGGAGACCTGTATTTATATTGAAATGTGCATTTAAGATAATTTAAAAAAACAAACAACAAACCCTGTGTATACTCAGAGAGAAATTGTGTTGCGGTGTTGTGAGAATGACGGATAACAAGAATCATTTTCCCTCTTGCAGACAGGTACACGTGTGCAACCTTTGTTGCTAAGCAGTGGGTTATGTGGCTGGTTGATAGGAGGAATGTTTCATTTCAAAGTTTAGGAAGTGCACTGTGTACCTCTGAAGTTTTAAATTCTCCAAGGAATTCTGATTATTTTGGCCTGGAGGATCTCATCATCTGGAGTTCCCTGGTGTAGCTGCCCTTTGGGCATGTCTGCATCCTGAGTGCAATCCCTGCACGTAGGGTGCAGCACCAGCCGGGGAGAGCATCCAGAACAGCCCCATGCCATCGGGCTTGGAGGGATGCTCTCCAAAATCCAGTGCTCATCACTGCGGGGAAACCTGCCTGGCATTCGCGGTGTGGAAACCTCTCTTGAAAATCAGCACCTTTTACCTGACCCACTTTGAGTTCTTGGACAGAGAAGTTTTCTGCCTCACTAGTTAGAGATTTGTTTTCCCTCTGAAAGAGGAACCTCGAGATGTGGGCAGTCAGATTTTCTAAAAGTCATAGTGGAGCCTCTGCACGCATGAAGGAGCAGACTATATTAAGTGCCAGCTGTATTATTTTTAGTGTCTCTTCCTGCACTGCAGTTGAGAGGAGTAGGCTGGCAGTGACCGTGAGCTGGTGAGCATCCTGCTTACACCTCTGTGCTGTCCCAGCTCAAACAGATGCGTGTGCCTCACCGGTGAGGCTGCCAGTTAAATTGCTGGTTCAGGATACTAAAGATCCAGTCCCTTAATCGGTTTGGAGGAATTTTGCTTCATGTGCCTTCTGCAGCTGATGCTGTGTTTGCTACAGAAGCAGCACAAACACAGAGATTTTGTCCCTTGGATTCTGCCCTGTTTCCTTAGAAACTAATTTCATACCATAGCTGCAGACTGAGCATCAAGTCACTTCTTGTTCTCTCTGTTAGAAACATGTAAAATCAAATTGAGGCAGACTAAGTGCAAATATATTAGTCCTCACTTCTTTGCAGATTCTTCCCTTCTTTGCAGTGAATATTTTCCTACTGATAATTTTTCAACTTGGATGCTCTAGAGAACAGGGCCCATTAGGCTGTGATTGCTATTCCTTTGATTAAGCTGTGAAGAGTTGTCACTGCTGGAAGTAAAACTTATTTTTAGTAGCTTGCATGAAACGTTCAGCTTATGTCTCAAGAAGATGAAGTTCGAGGTTGCCTAATTGTTTATTGTCCATGTCTTCACTTCAAAAAGAAAAAATATTGCAAATTTTGGGGAAAATTTGAACAGCTTGAAATCATTTGAAGGGGGGAAGTCCTTTTTGGTAGAGGTATTGCTCGACTGATAACAGATATCCTGGGGTTTTGTTTCTGATAAGTAATTTGGCTGTACTTCCCTAAAGCAGAGATATGTTGCATCTTCACAACACTTCAGCTGCTTTTGATGACAAACCATACTTATTCGTACTGCTGGTCTTTTGTGAGTTTTGGAGATGAGGAGGAAAAACTGGGAAGGGACAATGTTGAATCATTCTAGAAACTGGCAACTGTAAAAGAAAGCAAGCAGAATGTCGTAGTGTTTGGGTGAGTTATTTCAGTAGTTATTTTTTCATGCGGGCATATTCATTACTTTTTTAATTCATTGTTACCTCTCTACCGTGTATTTCCTCCTCTAATAAATTTACTGTGGTTGTGGTATGCAGCTTCCCATACATCTGTAATTGAACTTCTGCTCCTTGGTATTCTAGAAGAGCTGCTGAAGAGACAAGAAGATACTTGACATGATCATTAGAAGTCATTATGCCTCTGAAGGGTCACTTTGTTGAATTAAATTCAGAGGCTCAGCTTGAAAATAAACAACAGTAGGTAGTTCTCTTTAAGCAAACACCCCTCTAGAAAGGTATTTTTCTTCCTAGTAAGTGTTTTCTAATTTGTTACGCTATAGTTCTACTATAAAACATATAAACATTAAATGAAAATATTTAAAATTGCCATTTTTCCCTTATACAGGTATTAAATTAGCTCATTAAACTGAATTAATATTTAAACTTAGTCAGATGTTTGGGTCAAGCATTGCAAAGCATTGAGGCTCTTCAATTCCTGGTTAAAGTTAGCTGAATGTCAAGCATTGCTCATTGCTTTCATTAATTTTCCCTGTAACAAAGGCACCAATCTGGCTTTCATTTAAACTTGATGCAGATTTCTGGTGCATGTCAAGTGGAGCAGAGTAAATCTGCAAAATAGCTTTTAATGATAAGCTATAGTTGACTACCTTTGATCGAAAGAGATAGTGTGCCCTGAAAAACAGGGTTATAAAATACTAAAAGGCAGACTTATACTGCAGCTCAGATAAAATAAAAAATAGGTGGGGCTTAAGGACGTGGTTGAAAGTAAAACCAGTTTGAGGTAGTTTCTTGTCTTTTGCAGTTTGTGCTTTTTCTTCAGGCTTCCTCAGCACATTGGATCAGCAGTGTTGGGAGAGGGGTTGCAGCACAGATATTTTGATGAAAATATAACTAAAACACATTGTGTGCTCCTCTGTTCTGGAGGAGCCAAGATGCAGCAGTTGCTGCTGGGGGAGGGATACCATTAAAATGGATACAAGTTCAAAAGTAAATGTTTGTCTATGTTCCTTTTAAAATTTGTTTCTTATCTTAGTTTGGCAATAGTTCATTTATTTGCAAAGCTGTCACTTTTACTGTCTAAATAAACATTTTGATACTGATTTGGTACTTCTAATCCATCATACATGAACTTTCATGCTGTTCGTAAGGGCTTTTGTGAAGAGAGGGTGAAAACTGAGGGAAAAGTAGTAATTTCTATTTTTTAAATTTTTTTTAAAGGCAGCACTAGGAAGTGATAAGCGAAGTAGTTGTATGACATCAGTAGAGCTCATGAGGGAGATTGAGTGAGGTCCCCAGTGAGAACAGCAATTTTTTTGAAAAAATAAGAACTTAGAAAATAACTATGGAGGCAAGACAGAAAGATAGCAAGGAGATTTTCTTTGTTCATGAGCAAGTTTGACTTTCTTCTTAGTAATGTAAATACAGTCCAGATGGCTGGAAAGTACAAGATGCTCCCAGGGGTTAGGGTGGAGGTTGGCTGAATTAAGCTTTGCAGAAGTCAAAAGTGAACAAGTGAGATACAGAGGGTTTTTTTTAAAAAAAGCATAGTTGGCTTCTATTCTTTGTCAGGTTTGGGGGCTGGATTGACCATTTCATGAGCATGATTAAATAAAAGAATATAAAGAGACAATGTTTCTGTTTATAATGTCATAATAAAGTAGGACGCATACTGATGAAAATGTATTTTTCTTTCACCAGCGGAGTTGGTCAGTTTGTAAACAAATCATAATCTCAACTTCCAAATACAGCTTGTTCTAATAAATAAGGGGATTGGTATTTTGGAGATGAGGAAAAGTATTTCAAGATCTCTATGTACACTGAACATTATTGGCTTTGCAGCAATAATTTGGTCTCATAAATCCAGCTATGGCTCTATCCATAAGTTAATGCTGGAAGAAAATAATATACATTCAAAGTTTCTGTTGTGAAACATCTTCTGATCATCTGTTGTCAGGCAAAGATTTCTCGTGGGTGGTTTTGTCCTGTCTTGATACAACTGGGCTAATTGCCCCACTAATCGCCATTGGGAGCATGGGGAAAATCCTCTCTAGCCCCTTCAAACTTCAGCTGCGGGTCTTCACTTTTATTTCCACTATTCTCTTCCTGTTTGCAGGCACAGTATGAGGCAAGTTTTGACGGTCTCAGAAAGAGCTGCAGAGTGCCAGTAACCTTGCTGCAAGTGCTCAGAAGTAATGTTGCTGCAGTAGAATGAGAGTAACACTTCAGAGCTGAAAGACAAAGCTGTGTGTGAGTGCAGTGAAGAGGTGCTGTGGATTTGATGGCTTGCAAATAAAACCAGCCTAGCATTAAAGGAAAAGGTGAGATTAGAAAGGAATCAGTGGCGTCTCAGGTGGTTGAAGCATCAATTTAGCAAGAATGACTTCTTAGTAAAAGCATCCTGAATGGACACGTTTTAGGGCTGAAGTGACAAAGGCAGCTTGCAAAAAGAAAATGCTGAGAAATTAAATGTAGTGTGAGAATGTGCTAGGTCTCACTTTATAGGAAAAAATGTATGGCAGGAGTCCCTGTGAATCTTGACTTGCTTTGTATCCTTAGGCAGATCACTACTGTTATACCAGTATTATAACTGTGAATGTTTAAGTGTGTGTTTTACATCTCAATCTGATGAGAGTCGAGTCTCAAATGCACATACCTGAGCGAGTTGGGAAGTCGGTCTTGTTTCCTTGTGTGGGAGATGGAGACCAAGGGAGCAGAAGTCTTGCTCTCTGAAGTGCCCGTTCCTTTCTTGAAGCTTTGATGCTGTTTTGGGTCTGGAGGGCAGAGCAGGAGGTGGATGGTCTGTGTACAGCACCAAGGAGTTGCTTCCAATTGTGCATTTGAGGTGGTTGGCCAGTGCAATGTGTCTGGGTAGTTCTCGTGCCAGGAGTTCACATGGCAGTGGAATAGCAGGAGTGGGCTGGTGGTGCTTGAAACAGAACACAGAAGCAGCATGAAAGGGGAGGGCCTTGCGATGGGTGGAGAGTAGGATTTCTTACAACTGTTAGTAGTTGTGGTGTTTTGGAAGGAGTGTGTATCGCTGGGAGTGGGATCCTGCAAACTGTGAGGTAGGAGTGATTGGAGTGGATGGTTTCTGGTGAGAAACCGAGAGCATCTTTGAAAATGACCATGACACATTAGTAGGTGAGGTTAGAGGACAGTAATGAGACTGCAGTAAAAGCTAATGGGTTGAAGTTGACACTGAAAGATTGGTAGAAAATGAGAGATTTTGTGTCAGGGACAAGAAGAAATCAAGAAACCTGTGTTAACAAAAGGTGAGAGAGGAGTCATGCCAGGCCTTCACATTTCATTTTCTTTTTAAAAAGGAATGTAAGATATTTTTTCTTTCAGGAGAGATGTAAAATCTGAGAAGTCGGAATACAACAATATATGTGGAGTGAGACAAAAAAAAGCAAAAGGGGGGAAAAAGGTTCAGGGGCATTAAACAGCAGCTGAAAAATGCTAGGTGTTTTTTTCTTTACAATTGCCCAAACCTTGGACATAGCTTGAAAATTATTTTGCTTAAACTGACTTGGTGTAGCTTTAACCTGTACTTTTTCATTTTTTGTAATGAAGGCTAAAGGAGCACTGTCTGCCTCCTCTTGAGAGGCTTTTTGAAGCTGCAGTTAGCACTTGTGTTTTGTCTGGTTTGAGATACCTGTTAGTGAAGGAGATGCAATGTATTAACACACCTTCTCTCACACCAGTCTCAGTAGGGACCTCACCTCATTTGAAGGGGGCAAGGGGAGCAGAAGTATATAATGCAGAAACTACTTCCCTGAGGCCAGTTAGAAGGTCTGTTGCGAAACAGCAGTCGGATAAGGCCATTCAGATGATTTCTGACAGTGCCATTTCCCATTGCTTAGACTGTATTTATGTGAAAATTTAATAATGAAGTACGTAAAATACCCCACCTGAAACTAATTTTATTCTTGCTGAGAAGCAGTCATTAAGATAGATACCAGACAGCAACTCTATTCTTTACAGCACTGAATTGCTGAGCATTGGGCCTTTGTTAAAGGGGTTTATCAGATGACAAAGCTAAAATGAGATAGCCAATATTATTATAAACTATAACCCATAAGGTGAGTGTGAATTAGCACCTTCATTTTCCTTTGTATTTATTTCAGCCAGAAGTCGTAATTAAAGTTTTTCAGTTACTCTTCGATAGCTTTGATTTGTAATATTTTTCTAAAATCAGTCTCTGCTTCCTTATCAGCACCAAAGCTTCTACTGATTGTGGTGCTAATTCAACTTGAGTATGAATGTTACATAAATTTTGCCCAGTAGTTTCTTGCCGTTCTGAACATGCATCTTGGTGCAGTGACTGTAAGAAAAGTTAAAAGTGAACCATGCTTTTTAATGAAAACCAGCAAATAATTTCTTGCATTGCTTGGTATTACTATGTTCTAATTATGGTAATCATGGTGTGCTTAACTACTGCCTTGCTTTACAGTCTGCAGAGTTTGGATACTTCTCTAGCAGCACCAGGGAGATTAAATTGAAAAGTTTTTGGTGCGTATTTTTTTCTTAGGATGTTGACAGCAGTAAAAATAAAAGATAGTTTTTGAGTAGTGTTCTAAATCTCAGCACACTTTGGCGTATCAGCTGAAGTGGGGGTTTTGTATCTAGTTAAGATAATAACTGGAAAAATAAGTTTTGCTCTACTATTATAATTAAACCAAGCTGTTTCTTTGTATAGTTTGTGTTTAGAGCTTCAGAATCATCTAAAAATGAGGGGAGGTTTCATGTGTTTGTAACTTCAGAAAAGTCAAATTCTCCAAGACCAGCAGTGTGCTGTGATGAAAGGTCAGCTTTTGAGAGTTCAGTGGGCATCTCTTTGAAAGAAAAGATCAAGAGATGCAATAATTTAAATAAAGCCTACCTTGAAAATTTTAGCTTCTGGTAAATGGTTTTGTATGTGAAAATATTATGGGATGTAGTGGCTATTTTATCACTGGTGATATCAGGAGATTAAAGTACAGTATAGACGTTTCATTTATGATGGTGACCTCTTCCTCTGCAGAGCTATTGGAACCAGTTTGTTGTCAAAGCTTTGTGGCCCTGTTTGTCCACACATGGGACACTAGAGCCATATTCCATTCTCCTTCTGGAAGAGCATGGAGGATTTTTCCATGTTCCCTCTTGAAAGGGGAATTCCAAAATTTGAAATCTTTATAAGAGTGGTTTCCTTGACTACAAGAGTAGTAATCTCTCTGCCATGGATTGTAAACACTTCCACACAAGCAAAGTCTTTTTATGTCTCTATCTGAAGTTAAGACATTTGTCTGGCTTTTCCACCATCCAAAATTCTTGACTTGTTTGGCAAACTAACTCCATAAAGCTTTGTCTTTCATTGGCTTTGTTTGTTTTGGTTTTTCCTTTTGAAAATGATTTGGTCCCTTTGTAGCACATTCCAGTTTTGTTCTGCTTTTATGACTTGTTCCTCTTGCTTTCCTTCAGCTAGAGTGGAGAGAATTAAGTGCAGTTGTAGCTGTGATTAAAATCTTTCCTTAATTGAGTTGCAAATTCTCAATGACAGATATTGGTCAGGATGCTGATGTAGCACCTTTTACCATTCCTGGTGCCTTCCTGTATTCTGACAGTACTCTGTTTTTACAGTTGCTTGTGTTCATTTATCATCTATTTCTTTCTTCACAGCGTGAAGTTCAACAGAGTGTAAATTGCTTTCTCCATGACAGTGACTTCTTAATTATCTGTCAGGAAAATTAAGTCCCTTTTTAAGTCCTGTCTTGTGTTTCCCTTGAGGTGTCTCTGATACTTGGTCTCCTCGTGTAGGGTCTGGTGGACTGTGAGTTCTGAGTGCTATTGTTGTACAGATACACGAACATTTCCAGCTTCCTTTGTAGGGATTCATGGTGTCAGTTGGCAATGCTCAAATAATCCTAAATGGAGAAGGTGGTGAGGAAATCTATCCATTAGATTTACACGGGATATTTTATAAAGTATAAAGAGTAGCATTGCTTTTCCTTTCATTCACTCAGCTGAGTACCAGCCCATGTTTTTGCGCCTCGTTAGCCTCACCTGCCTTACTGTCAGGGAATGCTGTGGGAGTGAGTCTTGTTACTGATATGCTGAGTTATGGTTGGGGATAGAGGTCTGTTTCTGGTTGACAGGGATGCTAACAGTATTTAGGGGAAATTCAACAAATAAATAGAAAATCGCAGTTTTGTTTAGTCAAAGATGCTAAATAATTAGACAGAAGTTCTCTCTCTAACCCCTAGGAAATATGTTTTTGTTAAGTTTCTCACGTGCTGATTTACAGTAAAGATGTCTTGTGGCCCTGGTATGACAGTTCTGTATTCTATTATATCATCTGTTTTGTATGCTGAGTGCTGAGAATGGAAAAGATGGAAACATGGTTAGATTGTCAGTTGTTTCCAATGAAGAAATCTCTGTTTGGTGGAACTGTTTGCATTCCTGTGGTCAGCAGTATAAGGAAATACCATGTTATGAAAAATTCCCAGTTGTTTCCTTAAGGGCTCTTAGAGTTGCACAATCTTTTGATGGTTTTGTTTGTTAAAAAAAAAGAACTTAGTTGCCAGCTCTTCAGTTTGGAACTCAAAATTCTCTTAAATATTTACTAGAGCTTTGCTTTTGTACTCAAGGTTTGGATTCAAACCAGAAGTGTATTTTCCTAATGCACACTGATCAGCCATTATAATATGAGTAGCTGAGGAAGATTATAATTTCATTCCAGGGCATGTTTCCTTGGGATATCCCATCAGTTCCTGGGCTATCCATCATTGGATTACTCATAGTTTCTGGATGCAGCTCTAAAATGTTACTTCTCTAAGAGAGGGAGAGGTAGCTCTCAAGTCACCAAGTGGCTTTTGCACTTCAGTTCTCAAGAAGATAAATGGTATTTCTGACACACAAATTCTTTTGTCCTACAGGCTGAAGCCCTCATTTAGCATTTAATTTGTACTTCCATTTTCAGTATCCAGTTAGGATTTGTGTAGTGTGTCTGATTTCTGACATACGCAGTTATTCAGATGTATTGCAAATTTTTTCCTAGCCGTTCATATTCAATATCTGTCTTAGTGCTGTCATCTCTTGAGTTAAAATCCATCTCTCTTCCTAATTTATTCATCCAATAATGTATATTGTTATTTTCCCTGATCTGAGAGCTGACTCTTAGTTTGTTTTTTGATGTGTGGCTGTTACTCCTTTTCAGATTTTCTTTTTCCCATTCTTGATATGATCTGCATCCTTTGTTACTGATTATATAATTTTATTTTGGGCATAGAGGCATTTAACTGATGAACAAGACCTGAGAATGTGGCCTAAACAATGCAAAGTGCAGTGAAGACATTTCCTGACCAGTGCCTGTGTCAAAGTTTCTTGCTCATACTCCAGGGGTGGGTAGAATGGGATGAAAGACCCTGGTGGATTAAGCAGAGGGAATTAAGTCATGGCACTAAATGGCAGAGTAGTTTCATAATTGTCAGGTATTTTTTATTGTTGTTTTAATAGTGAGAATTTTGAATTGCGGAGGGATGAAGAGCTTGTAAAGGTGCATTGAGTGGTAATAGGGAGAAGGGATGTGAAGTAGAAGAAAGGGATTGTAACAAAGAGTTTGTGACAAAGGACAGGAAAAAAATTTGCTCAAAAACATATGATGTTTTGCGTGTCACGGTTTCTGGCTTTCTCCCAGACTGCCTCCTTCTACTGAGAGCTGCAGGATCTCCAGCCTCTGCAGTGCCCAGAGATGGGGACACAACTGAGCAAGCTGCCCATTGCCGTCCTGGGGCTGCGCTGGCCCTGCTGGGAGGGAGCAGTGCTGTGCAGCTCCAGGGAGACTGAAGTGGTGTTCAAACACCATCAGATATGGGCACCTCTGTGTTCTGCAAACCAGTGCTATTAGACCTGAAGCTGGCAAAATTGGAGAGACTATTAAATTTTCATGTCTGAGAGTGGTCTACCAATGCCCTCTGGAAACAGTAGCTGCTAGCCTGGAAGAGAGTCTCTTCTTGCCTGTGATGGCTACGCTTAAAATAACGTATCAGGAGCTTGCGTAAAAATAACTTTCTCTTATCTCTAACAGTGTGAAGTAGATGAAAAATAAACTGTACTCATGCCAAGAATAAACAGTCACGTTAGAGTGTTTAAATTCCTGATGCTGTGGAGTACTCCTGCTCTAGCATGGCATTTTGATGCCAATGCATTTCTTCCTCTTTCCCCAGTCACTGCCATCGCTTTGTGTGCTCTGCCAGGGAGCAGTTGGCAGGACACCAAAATGAGCAAATATGCCCAAACCCTGTGTAGACCACCTAGGTAGAGAATTCTGTCCCTTAAATCTCCCCTAAATCTGTATTCCTGTCAGGTCTAAAAGTAGATGAAATAGTCTTGTGGCTGTTTAACTGTATTACACCTGTAATACTCTGTATAAGTACATTGTTCATTCCTAAATGCAAACTTGCTGAGCAAGAAATTGACTTTATATAAGTAAATAATTCAGGGGAAATAGACAATTTGAGCAATAACAAGATGCAATAACATCTTATTTCGATTTCTCTTAGAAGTTTGTTTTTGCTTCAGAGTATCTTGTGATGATGGTGTCTTCCAGTAATTTTGTGTAATCCTACTTGCATTATTTTTGTGCACACTGGTTTTTTCGGAAGTCAGTTCTTTATTCCTGAAATTCATGGAGCACGTTGAATAATCCAGCTTTTAGTGATGATGGGAAATGGGATAGCCAGCCTGCTGAAGTGTTGAAACTGGTGAAGTATTTGTAGTGTGATATGCTGAGAAGGCCTAAGCAGTAATGCTTGAGGATACTACAGTGAAGTCATGAAAGAGTAAAAAGGAAAAGCTGAGAATGGTTGAAAGAGTCTGTTACAACCTGATGAATTAAAATGGATTAACAAGTTGGTGAGAAATACCAGCTTTGCCTGATGGTAGGCTGAGCTCAGTGCTTTCACAATGCTTAAAATGTCTAATTTGCAATGTATAGATCTTAAAAAAGAAAATGTAGCATATGTTTTGTATGCATGTATGAAATGAAGGAGTCTGGCCCCTGTCCCCCAGGAAATAACTGGTTTTTCTTGGTGGAGGAGCTGAGGGAAAAAGGAAGGTGATGGAAATAATTTGTCAGGTTTGACTGAAGATAATTTGTGCTCAAAGCCTGTGAAGACAAAAGATGACAGAAGTAAACAATTGCTATTTTATTTACTCAGTTTACTTTCATGCTAGAAGATGAATGCAAGAGGAAAACCCATTACTGCTCCGTGGTGGGAAAGGGTCAGAGCAGGGCGATTGTTTCCGTACGAACTTTGAGCACCAGCAGCTGTCAGTTTTCAAAGGGAGGTGTTGTGTTCCTCTCCCGTGTTCCTGTCCTGGCTCCACAGCTGCTCTGGAGTTCAGCTTCCTCAGGGCTAGAAGTGGAATTGTGGATTGTGGCTGTTCGGCTCTACTTTAAAAATGTAGCAGGTAGTCAGGATTTTCTGTTTTGTAACCTGGTCAATGTTGACATTCACAACTCGGCACTCTTAGATGAGACTTTCTTTTGAGATTTTTGTATATGAAAAATGCATTATATGATAACAAAATAAAATGTAATTCAATGAAAAATTCTGAAAAAGAGTTCAAGAAGCTAAATGTGTTGATGCTTTAAGTGTACAGTATATTCTCAGTAATGTTGAGAAACCTACCCGGTGTCAGTCATGTCTTTTTTCTGTTTTTCAGGTCAACTGTATTACTAGAGAGGAGGAGAGCTGTGGAAAAACTCAAGGTACCTAAAACATGTTACTGCCTGAATTCTTGCTGTGTTCTTGCTGTATTCTAGTGTAATGATGTTAAGGGGGAAGAGGGAACTGAATCAGTGAACTGCCACTTTTAAAGTGGTTTTATTAAAAACCACAGGCAAAATACCCATCACAATAATCTCATTAATGTTGTGCAGAATACTTTTGTGGGATGAAGTTGTACCTCAGCTTTGGTGTGTGTGCAAGAGTCTGAACAAAGCTGCATAATATTTGCTCTAAATGTGTTACAGAACTGCATAGACATAAGGATAGTGAGGTGTCCTGCAAGTTCCAGTCCCAGTGAGTGATTTTATAATTCCCTCTTTGTACAGTGGGGTACAGGCACCAGCTGATGATAAATATCACCAAAGATGAGTGAATGTGGTGCTTGCAGCTTTGACATTCTTCACAGCAGTTAGCAGACTTTGCTAACAGCAGTTAACTGCTCCATGTACAGTTCCCAGAGATGCAAAAGGACTGGTATGAAGATGGCAGAACCTGAGCAGCAGCCTGTATTTTACAAGTTGGAACTGGGGATTCTTTTATGCATTTTTCAGACATTCTCTTAATGTCTTACAAGTGTATCTGTGGTATAGATAACATATATCATGTTGTGGTCTTTATTTTTATAATAATAGGCAGCAAACATTCTTACAGTGGAGTCTTTTTAGGGATTGAGTGCCTAATCTCTTATCTGAAGTACTTTTTGTCTACTACTCTTTTCTGTAGCTTGCCAGGTCTTTATTAAAATAAGACAGTGTTATAACTTGCCTTTTCATGTCTGTTATGTAACTAAAAAGACTATATTAAAATAATCCTAGTATTTGGATAGGGCTCTCTTGGGGGATTTTTCTTAGCTGGAGAAAGTTTTTCTCCTTTCTTTACTGTGAAGTACCACCTGTGAAATGCTACGCGTACCTTGCGAATGGAATGCTGTGAGGCCGAAGCAGGGAAGAAGTCAAAATATTATCACTTCATCAAAACGGAAGGACAATGGCTTTTACTAATAAAAGCTGATTTTATAATTCTGTGCACTTCAAATTAAGAGGTGCTGAGCTGCCTTCTTCCACTAAGAGTGCATCAACTTGTTACTTGTGAGTAATGATGTAGTGAACTCTGGCACTTTCTGTCCAGTTAATGCTAAGTTTGCATTGTTTGTAGCTGTTTAGGTTGCTTGTGCCACACATGCAAAAGCAATTTGCTACAGATGAAAGTACAATTTATATGGAATTTATTTCTCAAATTTCTACTATTAATACAGCTTTTAGAGACATCAAGCATTTGTCTTTGTGATTGAGGGGAAAAAATAATGGGTGTTTTCTTTTTGTTTAAAGAGTGTGAGAATTTAAAAGAAAGAGCAACTTACAGTCCTGGTAAAAATAAAATGTGTTCAGTTCTTGACCTGCTGGTGGGTAGTTATGCTTACATTGCAGGTGATACAAAACTACTCATGTCTGTTATTTGGACAGAATTGAAAATACAGGAGAGAA
Source organism: Lycocorax pyrrhopterus obiensis (assembly GCA_014706295.1). NCBI lineage: Eukaryota > Metazoa > Chordata > Aves > Passeriformes > Paradisaeidae > Lycocorax > Lycocorax pyrrhopterus. The sequence continues at coordinate 26,179,645 of JACSVZ010000008.1, forward strand.
ATCCTGTCCAAGAGCAAAACCAACAGTGTTGTCACTGACATGTTCATCTATAATGCCTTTCATTTCAAGAAACTGGGTAATTTCTTGGTCTTTTCACTTCTGCTTTAAGATCATTCAGATCATTGCTTCCACCTTTGAGGTCTTCTGTGATGCTTGGGGAATTTAAAATACAAGATGTTTTCCTGGGATCTTGGGAGACTGCTAGACATGGAGCCCCAGTGTGGCTGCATTCCCTGCAGTGCTGGACTGGCTTCTCCTGTAGGCTCCTGGTAAGATGAGAAGCTGGCAAAAAGCATAAAAAGGAATTAATGCATGGCTGGAAAAAAGATTCAAGGGACTCTCAGACATTTTATCTGGCGTCTCCAGTGCTGAAGGAGCGGTTTCTATCTCTTTGCTCATTTTAGACAAGAGATTTTGCTCTTGACGTTTTTTTGCCCCTCACTGTGCAGAACCTGTCAAATCCTTTTCCTGACACTTTCTCTCCTGTCAGTCTCTCAGAAAGACTTCAAAAGAGATTTTTCCCAATTGCAAAAGGAATCAGGCATGGCCTTTCCTACTCACCCTGCATTTGAAGCATTGATAAGTAACATGTGGCTGGCTCCAAACTGCTGACTTTCCCAGCCCTTTAAGAAAACACTGTTAGGAGTTTGGTTTTAAAAGAAACTACAGGATTGTTCTCCCTTCTTTGCAATTGCTCTTTTGTGTAATGTGTCCCAAGAGGTTTGATTCTTTTCTGTCTGAAGCAGTGAGAATTCACTACTGTCTTTCTGATTAACACATATTGAAAAGAAATGTCAAATTTTTAAAACTTTTCCATATGGGAAGGGTTTCTTTATTCATAGTCTGTGTCACGCTCTTTGAGTTGTAACTTTCTTTTTCTTTAATGCCTTTGGATCATCACTGTTTGGAAGTGCCCTAGCAGAAAGAAAAATATTATTTTTAGAACTTGAGACTGAGTAAGAGAAGCCTGGAATCAAAATCTACTGTCTTGCATAATTGTTTAAACCTGCTACGCCGTTTGGCAAAGGCACAGACTGAGAGGTCTTTTCCACAAAATGTGGTTGGGGCTTCATCTTTAAAGACAGGGTATGCCTGAGGACAGCCCTGGTCCTTTTAATAAGAGTTACGCTCGCTTGAAAGGCCAGGCTGAAGATGAAGAAGAATGTAACCTGGGGAGTTTTGAGCTTATTCAGTAACTCCAGTCTGATGCATCTCATTATAATGATGGGAGAACATGGTAAAACAATGGCCTTTTTGTTTCCTGCTCTGTCTAAGGAGCAATCTAAAAGTAAATTGTACAAAAATACACTAAGATGCAAGACAAACCTAAATCTGTTTTCCAATCTATCACCTGAATTGATTTTTCTTTTAAAAATAATCATAAAACCCCAAGCTGTCCCTGAAATACAGATGGTGTGGCTGTATTACCCATAACCATTTAACCTGGTGAAACAAAATTCAATGTTGTCTCTTAGCTGTTGGGAAAGCTGCACTCCCTTCATGTTGTCCCACATGGTTTGTGTGAGGAGGGGTCAGATCTTGAGCTATTAAAAAGTTCAAAGGACTTGTTGGGGCTGTTTTCTGAAAACATCTCACAGAACTCTAAGATTCAGCAAGTTTGTAAAGTTGAGTTTTTTTAATGCCTCTCTCTGATATGAAGCACATTTCTAAGCCGCAGGTAGCATTACTCATTTAGACTTTTAAAATCCCCTTACACATAGTACTGAGGAAGAGGTCAAAGTAGGGCAGAGCAGGACAGTTGCCAAAGTATTTTTGCATGTTACCAGTGTAGAGTTGACTAAAACTTTTGTCTGTGCCCTCCTGAAAGTGTCAGCCTGTAGTGTCCCATTCCTGCCACCTGCGCACACCCCGTTTTCCAGGATGGCTGCAGCAGCTCTGCTGAAGGTCCTGTTCCTAACTAGGCTGCTGGAGTGTTGGTGGTTTTGAGCCCCTGGGCTTTCTAGTCCTTGAGAGAGGCTAGATGGTGCTTGTGGCACTATTTTCAGCATGCTCTTGAGTGCTTTCCTCCCACCCTGCCCAGTGCATCTTTCAACACTCCCTCTCCATTCTCCAAACAGCCCTCACCCCTTCCAGTCCATCAAGAAGGAATTGGGATGAACATTGGCTCAAAATCCCTTTAGGCATGATGCTTCCTAGGTTCAAGCCAGGGAAAATGTTTAATAAATGTTTGCTCCAGGATGTACAGTATTTCATGCAAACATGGAAAAATTACGTTCTCCATCTTCTGTCAGCTACCAGCCCTGATTGAACCATATTTAATCATCCTAGAAACCTGGGGTCGTCTGGCTAAATGTGAATTTATTGTCCCCTCTGAGCCCCATTGTCAGAGTGAACTTCCTGATTTTGGTCAGTTTTTTAATTGGTGCTGTTTTGAGTCACTCAGATGTGGCTCTTCAAATGTCAGTGACTGTAGATAATCCTGTCTGCATGAATGATGAAACTGAGTATGTGATATAAGTGTATTTCTGCCTTAAATGCCTGTTTCCAGTAAATAGTCATAAAAAGAAGTTGTCTCACAGTCTGATAACAAAGACAAATTTAAACATGGATTTGGGCTTATGCACATTTCATACAATTATGTAATCTGATGCCTCGTTCTCTAGTGAATCAATTTAAAGCTTTTTTTATTCCTATCATGAGAAGTTTCGATGCATAGAAGCCTGAGTCTTTGATTTAATCTCACTAAACATTTGTAGATGCAGACAGTAATATTTGTTCATGCTGTATCTGCACTCTGCGTTTTTCTCGTTCAGATTGAAAGGTAACCACATTAATTTACAGTTTGCATTTAAAGTCCCGCGTTTGTTGGACTTTTTCTTTCCTGTTGAGATGAAGAAACTCTCTGGAACTCAGTTCCTGTTTACTTGGCTGTCTCAACCTTGTCCTGTATGGACGTGACAATGGTGTTGTATCTCCACTTCTCCAGCTTTCCCTGCTGAGGGTAGTGCTCATGCTGAACTGAGCTGTTCGCTGTGACCAGGTCATCAAAGCACTGGAGCTCTGCCCAGATACTCATAAACAAATGAAATAAAATGTGGGTTATATGTTGTGCAAGTTAAAGTAATCAAAGAGAATTTAAAAAAAAAAAAAGATAAAAGGAGGTCCTTTCAACATTTCTATAGTTGTTGACTTTCTCCTGAAAAAACACTTGCTTTGTGTGTAGCTCCTGTTGCTTTTAATACATATGTGAAAGAGCTGTGGGGCTGTTGGTTGTGTTTTTAATCATTATTTTAAAAACACAGTGATTTTCAGCATAGATTGTTGTTACAAAAAAGAACCTGGTTCTCTGTAGACTCGGCACCAAGTGATGATTGTCTTGTCTCAAAAGAGCCAAACCTAAAGTTTCTCTGGCATAAACTGACTAAATTTGAGCACTCGTACTGCTTCTTTCACTGTGATCGAAAGCTGGAGTAGCTTAGGAGTTTGAGGATAAGGACGTTTAATAAGTAAAACAGGAAAACATCACCCTAGGATACTTCCAGAATTGCTTCTACTTCGATGATCCATAGCAGTAAGGAAGGCTTATCCAAGTTCCTGTGACCTTTTAAAACACAAGTAGGGTGCTTGAAGCGAGGATCCCACTTCCTCGGGCGTGCTGCTAATCCCTGAGTTCGTACAGAATTTCTGTAGCTGTTACTTCTGCTGTGGATTTAGGAAAAAGACATTCAGGCGTTCCAAGACAGCATAGCTTTCAAAGGCTTTATTTTAGTTATGTTAAAATACTGAATTGTTGGTGCTGCTGGTTTGGGGTTTTTTTTGCTTTTGTCTTTTGCTTTTTTTTTTCCCACAAGTGCCTGGAACGTGTTAAAGAGTGTTGGATTGCTCTTTGCCATTTTCCCCTTTCCCTTTTCGAGGTCCCTTTCATGGAAACAGTTTGCTAGCAGCAGATAAGTTTCTGTATCTCATTCCCTGTCAAATTCCTCAGTCCATGTGATAAAGAGTTTCATGGGAGGCAGGAGGAGGAAGAGGACAGCATTCATGTGAAGTCTCTGATTGCAGCAGGGAGCCGAGGAGCTTGGTGGGCAGCTCCAGAAGGAATTGTAGGGAGTGTGCATTGCCAAGCATGGGAGAAAAGCACTGGAGCTCTGGCATTCACCCCACAAAAACCTGTCCTTTTTCAGTTGACACAAGAAGGTTGTTAAAAGTTAGTAGTACAGATTGTTTTATCACATCCTGTTAATTATAAATTAATGAAGAACAGCTCTGCAAAGAGGAGCTGACGGAATTCTCCAGTTGCTTGTGACATGGCGATCAGATTTTCAGCTCTTTCTGTGTGATGCTGGAATTAAAGCTGGAAATGCTATTCAGAATTGCAGACTGGTCTATTTTAAATGATCAGGCTTATAACTGCAAGAGAACAGATCTACCTTAAAATTAAATATTTTTTCCAGAAGGTAGGCTCTTTCTATTTTGCTAGCATTATAGCCATTAATGAAATGGCTTTAAATGTGTCTCTCTCCATCCACCACGTTGTACTTAATTTTTTTTAATTGCTCCATGGCTTAGGAATAAGTCTGTCTCTGATGACTTAAAATTGCTGAATCTTTGTAAAGCATAAAAATGCAAATGTGGCTAGATGTATATTGTGACTTTACTGTAGAGATTGTTGGATTTTATCTGGTTTGGCTTTATTCATCAGCTGAGTGAACGAGGAATATGTGTTTTAAAATTGGAATTTTTTTTCTAAAGTAGTTATAAACCTTGAAACTCTCCCACTCAATACCGATTTTACTTTAGCAACAGTCTGTGGGTTTGTGATTTTTCCCCCCCTTCACTTATTGAACTGTATTCAGAAATTACAATTTCCCTAGCAAATGTTGATATTTATAGTCAGTCTCTTGTTTCCCGTCTGCTGAAGCTGGATTTGTATAAATTCTTAACAGCTCAGTTATAGTAACATGAAGATTTTTGCTGTCTGCTAATGACCAATGACTCTTCATAGAAGAGTCTGTTAAATGTGGAAGTAAGCTTCAGATTTGGCTTCATTGTGTGTCAGGTTAAAACAAACTCAGTCAAGTTCTTTGCAGCTGATGCTCCCTTAATTCTGCTCCTCCTGCAGAGGTTTTGCTGCTGAGACTTGCCAACACTCGAGTCTCTGCTGGTTATCAGCGTGGAGTGCTGGGAACTGTGATTTGTGTTGTGTTATCTTAGGCTGAGGAGAGTCTTGGTTGAAGGGGAATGGGTAAAAAGAATCACTAACAAAGCATGAAAGTCTGATTTCTTTATGCTCTACATTCAGAAACAGTTTTCCAGTGGTTGACAGTTGCTGCTGTTGCCCGGTGTCTACACCTTAACATAGAGATATGGAGGGTTTCATGTCAAGTAGTTTGGTTTGAAGCTTATCTATACCAGTAATTGGAGTAACCTATAATTCTCTTAATTTTAAATTCAATTTAATCATATTTTTTGGATTAACAGTAGTGCAGGTACACAAATCAGTGAGTGAATTGCTGAATCAAATGTGTTTATTCTCCATGGAAATGGACCACTTACACTTGACATAGGCTGTTACTTTAGATTGAGTTAATTCTTCTAATAAGCTAAAGCAGTCAATCCCTCAAATATTACAATTAAACAACAACAGAACAAACTCATCTGCAGTCTGTTTGCAGTCTTTTGTGTTCCTTAAAAAAAAAAAAAATAAAACAACCCTGTTTTGAAACATTGTAACACACAAGAATCCCAGTAGTGGTTATACTACATTGAACATATCACCTCGATGTTTGGTGAACATGCCACCATGAAGGTATGGAAGAAGGCAATTTTACGCTTCCAAAGCCTGTTGATACAAGTCCCAAGCTTGTTGAAGGCAATGACTAAAGAAAGCATCAGTGTTGCTTTCAGTACGTCTGGCATATCAAAGCTGTTCTTACCTGGCTCCCAGTTATGTGTATGAAACAAGTTCAGAGCAATTGCAAAGAAGGCAGAACAATCCTGTAGTTTCTTTTAAAACCAAACTCCTAACAGTGTTTTCTTAAATGGCTGGGGAACTGAGTGCTGCAATTTCCCTGCCAGCCTTCTGCCTTTGCTAGTCATAAAAATGAGAATGCTTGTTATAAGGAAGTTAAAGCCTGCAGGTAGTAAAGTGGCTTTTAAAAGAATGAATTAGAAATTGGATAAAATATATACCCATCTACCAAAGACTTCAAACTTTTTGTTGTTGCTACTTTTTATTTTTAAGAGGCAAGGAGGGGTTTATAGCAGGGTTTCGGAATCTCTTAGCAACAAGGAACCATCTTTCAAAAGTCGAAGTTTTTGCTGAAGAAAATAGAAAGGAAAAAAAAAACCTCTCTCACAAATTAAATTTTAAAGTATAATAAGTCTGGCCAAAAGATATTCTGAGAAACAATTTGCTAAAGATACCAGAGCCGACAATAAGTCATTTAAATTGAATCATTTCAAGTACATCAGGAATGAACATCCTGCCAGACAGCCTGTAGAGCTGATAGATGGCTGAAGTATAGAAGAAATATATGGTGGAGATAAAGCACAGAACGAAAGTTAAATGATTTTTATCCCAAGTTGACTTTCCTGAGGGATTTTAGGGCAGAAACTTCACTTTGTAGGTCATATTTTGAGAATTGGTCTTAAATTGAAATGTTGGTAAAAAAGATTTTTAGAACATAGAAAACAGAAGTAGCAAATTGCCAGGAGTAGATAGCATTTGCACAAGAGAGCTTATGGTAACCACCAGTGACAACATTGATCTGGCAACTGTGATCTGTTACTTAAAATGGCTGCAAGATCAGAGGCAGGAAGATAGGCAAACACCATTTCAATATATTAAAAGCATTCCAGGAATAGTCAGGGTACCGCAGACCTGCAGGTCTGTACAGGCAAGTTGATATGTTTCATTAGGAACAAAGACCACAAAATTGGTAAACGCGTGGACAAATACGTGGGCAAAAATTTATCTCAGGATTTGAGGGAAGTGCTCATGTGCATTTCAAATAGATGGCCTTTAACCTTAGGGTGGGACATGCAGTTATTTAGGTCTCTTTTTCCTCCTCTTCAGCTTGCAGAGTTGAACTTGCTGTTGGTGTAAAGTGCAAAAAACACCCAATCATTTGCTCTGTAATCATATAACTTTTTGAAAAACTTTTTAAGAACCTAACAGCCAGAAACAGAATACTATACCACAATAGTAACTTTGTGATAAATTAGATGGATGTCAACAAATAACTGGATTATAGGAAATAGTGGCCTAAAATTAACTGTATTGCCTCAAGAACACTAAATTACATGTATGTAGTAAAAATCTGTGACTGCTGATGTACATGAATTTAGATGTGGATGTTTGTTTAATTTTGGTCAGTTTCTGACCACAAGATGTAGGTGAAGCTTAGTTTGTGGTAAGTGTGGCACAGTCAGTAAGTAGACTCCAATGAAATCTGCCAAGTCTGAATTTTCTCCTGTCTTCGTATGTGATTGGCACACATCAGACTGAATGTCTGTGACTTTTTTACATTGCTGATAACACATGCTTCTTGGTAAGAAGATACAAAATAAATAAGGTAAAGTGTCATCTTGGCATCAAATACCAGGCTTTAGGAAAAAAATATTGTTTGGACTGAAAACGGCTTCAAGCTTTTTCATGGCTACAGTCTCTTTAAGGTACTTAATGATGGTGAAATAGCTTTAAAGTGAAACAGGTTTACTAGACCAGCCGAAAGGCCCTCTCCAGCATCTGTCAGCTTTATACCAGTTTTGTACCAAAGAATTACAAATGAGCAAAGGTTACCGGAAAGGTCAGGTTACTTCCATGGAAATATTTTCTCTGACCAAACCTGTCCCTTAAGCTTTGGGAATATACACTGTAGATAAATTTATGTTACTCTCTTTCAAGCATAAAACATGAAGTTTGCACTGTTGCTGTTTTGCACATGTTGTGTCATATGGAAGAAAGCATATGCTTGTAGGTGGGTACTGATAAGCTTATGATTTAGAAAAGTATTCAAAAATACTTTCATCTTCACCATAACTTAGTGTTGTGTGTTTGTCATGAATCATGCCGATTCAACCCTGGCTCATCTAACTGTCATATAAGGAGGGGAGCTTAAATCAGCTTTTACAAAATACATTTTGGTGCAGTACATTCAATACATTTCACTGCAATAAGCTCTTTATTGCCGTGAATACAGCAAGGTGCTTGTAGTGGGCTGATGGATGCGAGGGGTTTGTTGTTGCTTTTACTCCACTTCCAGCATGAACCATTAAGGGATTTCTAGTATAAAGGAGTGCTTTGTTTATTTACATGTCGTGCTGACATTGAGATGTAGAGACTCTAGTACCACGTTGATGTCCAGAAGTGTGAGTTGTGCAACACATTTGCTAGCTTTTTGGCTCATTTTTCTTTCTTGACAGCAATAATAAAATACAGAAGACAGTCTTTGAGATGTACATTAGCTTCAAGCACTTACTGAGAATGGGAGAGAAAACATTGTCATTACTTTAAAAATCATTTATGGAACTTGTTAAAAACTATTTCCTATTAAACTTGTTTGCTTTATAGTAGTCCACAGGGATGAACATTTTTGTAATGAAGTAAATTTGTATTTTGATCGCAAACACAATAAGATGTCTGCTACCTTTCTTCCATTCCTCCTTCCTTCACTTTTCCTCCTGCTTTACTCCCTACATGTTGACATTTTATTTCTTTATATTTTTTAAGGAATTGGTCCTATATTTTTACTTAATGATTGTTATGTTGGCAGCTCTTGCACTTGGTATTCTGAAACCTTGTTTGTGCCTGGTGACAGTTTCTCACAGCATATTTTAGTCTACACTCACACTGTTGCCAGATCTTGGGATGTGCTTGGCACGGCAAGGTTCTCGTTTTATACTGTGTTGTATCTCACTGCTGAGAATTAGTCAGTAATATGTGTTGTTGACTTAGGCAATGTAAAAAAGACCTCTGGTTGTGAGATGCATAGAAAAGTGTACTACCCGTTGTGCACGTGAATTGCAAGAATTTAATGAATAGGCTCTTGTTTTTAAATCTGCCACTTAGATTTTTTTTTCCCCCCCCAGGCTAATAAAACAGTTAAGTGATCTCTTCTTACATGTTCACGCTGTCTTGCCTGTAGCTTGTCAGTGTTTTAGAGCAGCACGTGCCTTGCATAACTCGAGATTTCTGCAATATCAGTGCCTGCTTGTGGATTGCGTGCCTCTGTTGGAACCAGTGTAAGTCTATGGTGCCGCCAATGAAGTCTAGATAATTACTCACTTCACGCCAGAGAGAGCTTAATTAGTGATTTCAAATGGTATGTAATTATCTAAAGTTAGGCAAAAAGAATCGCACTCTACAACTTAATGGTTTCACAAACACAAATGTTGAACATGAAGATGTTAAATTTCAGTACTTCGTACATAATATAGATGAGAAGTGAAAACTGTTGCTTTAGGACTTAGGAATTTTTCTTTCAAACTGGGGACTTTTAGGCATTGAGCAACTTGTTCCTGATTCACATCTCGGAGAAAAACTTAAGTCATCCCAAGTGACTCACAAATTATTTAACTGTGAAGTATGAACTTCTCTTGCAAGTTCAGATGGTGCTATTTATCCTTAACCATTCTGTGATGTAAGCATTTCTAGGCACAATCAAAGAACTTCCCTATTTCAGTAATTATTCCAGAAAATGTGATATATGTTCATATTCAGCATCAGTAAAACAATTTGCTTGTGTTACAGCTGGATGTGAAAATTAGGGACTTTCTAAACCCTTTTTGCATTCTTTTAGCGTGAAATTTTTTGCTGTGTATCAGATCTGAGAGGTGTGCACCACTAAACCTCACTATTACTCATCTGTAAGTCTGGTTTGGGACATAAGTGGTATGTGGGCTTGGAACCTTCTCTGCATCTGAATTTAGCCTTAGTGACTAAAATTTATCTCCAGCTCGAAGCATCATGCCTAAATTTAAGTGGTAAATCCTTAAGAGCAGAAGAATTGTGATTTATTTCTGGGATACATCTTTCATGCTTTTAAGCAATACTTAGATCTTGGATAGGTTTGCTGCACAAGAGGGAATTTTGCTCTGGAGAAGAAGTAGCAAACAGAGAAGAGACTAGTCAGTGAAGAGTTGTGTTTCGTTAGCCAGTTGGCATATGTGCACTTGCAAGATTCACTTGAATGATTTCTATTTGTAGTGCTCAGCTGAGTTCTACTGATGCAGTGAAACTTACTGTTATCACTTTTAACATCTATCAGTATTTTCACAGCCTTCTATCAAAATATTGCTGAAAACTGAGCCTGAGAAACAAATTTGAAATCAATAACTAACACCCATTCTAGTAAATATGGCTGGGGGGAGAGTAATTTTTAAGCTACGTAATTTTTTTAAGGCATCTGCAGCTCTATCACCGTTCCCTACTTTACTGACCTATCTTCCGTTTTGAAGTAGGTCTAAAAAAGCCTTTTATCCTTCTGGGATTTTTAGATTAAAGACTTCTCCATGTTCTGCTGTTTAAGAATACCTTTGTCTTGTATAGTCCAGTATTGAGGATAAGCAGGATATTAAGAAATATAATGATATGCATTGCAGCACTTCATGTGAAAAGAACTAATGGTCTTGGAAAGGTGGTCTATGTACTTTGGAGGTCTTGGCATTGCTCAGTGTGATGTGACTGACTGATCATCTGTAGAAACTTTCTGTGCATGTTTCTAATATGTGGGAAAGCCAGGTTTTGCTGTGGCAGACAATAAGCAATGTAGGAAATCATCCCACAGTGGATTTGCCCCATGTTTAGTAGCTTAAAAAAAATTTGTGGGAAGAATGATGAGTTCTGCTCTTGCTTTCCAGCAGCAGTAGAACTGTTCATGCAGCGATATAGTGAGATTACTTGCAGTCTAAATTGTGCTACACTTCTGATGTAAAAATGTGCTGCTTCTGTTTACCCTTTATTGAGTCATTGGTTCCAAGAGAGAAAAAAGAGATGGTATTTTAAGCCGTTTGTACAAATTCGTATCTTCTGGTCAAACATAGGATTTGCATTTACTTTCCTTGGGAAGCTGAAATTACTGAAAATCCTCTGCTTTTGTATTTTCCAAAAGATAACACTGCATGCTTGTATAATGGTTTTGGAGATTATACCGATCTTTCAGAAGCATAGCTCTACACTTTAGAGATCCGTTTTTAAAAAGGTAATATTTAAATATTTCATCAATCTTGTTTCCTAGAAGGATATTTTTCTCCCTTTTTTTTATTACTGTGGACATGATATCACAGTCTTATTCCTGCAGAATGTTTTTCTTTCCACACATTGGGGCACATGCCTGTAGTTTTAGCAGACTCAGTTTATTCAGCAACATGCACAAGCTGGTACTTCATTGATTTCTTGCAAAGGGAATAGCCCTGTGATAGTTTCTTCTTACTATAGGTACTGGTCTTGAAAATGGTCAAGTGAAATACTTTCTTATTGGTGTCATTCTTTTGAATACCTGTGCAGATGATTGAGTGCTTCAGCCAACGAAAAGGTGACCTGCTGCTACTAAAGATCAAAGGAGCTCTTTTTTACTGGTGGTATTGGAGCTGAAGAAAAAAACGCCAGTAATATATATTAGAAGTGTTTTGCTGTGTGTGGCTTTACCCAGAAAGAAGGAATCAACTTGGAATTTTTAAATGGGGACTGGCTTGGATCGAGGGAGGAAAAAAATACATGTTGTTTTTGTTTTTAAAATATGTTAGAGGAAAAAATGAGCTGCTCATGTAAACTGGTAACTTTGAGTGGGATGAAATTTCCAGGGCTCAGCAGGGTGAGGTTTGTTGATGGTACCAATAGCATCTCCCTTTTATATACTCAAGGCCTTTCCTGAAATCCCAAGGGTGGCATAAGGGGATTTCATTCATAGGAAAGACTCTAAAGGACTGAATTCTGCCTTAAGTTCTGGAGCTTCAGGGCTGCAAGCATTGGTGAGATTACTTACCAATAAGTAGTAATTTCTCACTAATAAGTCTTACTCTAGAACAGATGGAGCGGAGTCTCTGTAGCAACTTTGCTGGGAAAGTGTGATCCCAAGTGAAAGTAACAGCTTTTGTAAAGCTCCAACAAATTACCTATCTGACATCAGCTAACGTAAAAACATCTTGGCAGAGCTGATGTACACCGTGCAGGTTTCTGACGTCGTCCCACCTCGTCTCTGCCAGTGATGGTTGCGTCCTGCGTGCTGAGCTTGGCTTCGCTGGCGGCTCCGCTTCCCCCCTCAGCCACCCTCTCCCCCAGATAACTTTATCCTCATAAAACGGATACTCAGCGCTCCAGTCTGGATTTCATTTCTTCTCCTTCAGCTCCGAGTGATCTCGCGCGCATTCCTGACACGTTACCAGCAGCCCACATGTCCAAGAGTGCCATATCAGCTTTCAGTGGCCAAAGCTCGGAGGGGAAACAGGCCAGTTCCTCCATGCGCAAACAGCTGGCCAGTTGTGGATGGAATTAATTGCTGATATGCACTGGCTGTGTTTTTCTTCTCTTGTCATTTCCTTTGCAGCTGTGAAAGGCAAGGCTTTGAGGCTTTGAAAACAGTGCAAACCTCAGTGGGAGTAATGTAGGAGTACTGAAATATATGTGTAGATTAGGATTTGCATACGAAGTAAAACCTCTCCTAAGCTGTAACAACCAGCACTGTTGATGTTGATATTTAAATTCCAAGTGCATCTTCCAAAAGTAATTTCTGACTTTTGTTTTCCAGCTTGAGAAAAAAATCTGTTTGAAGATTTGGATTTCTGAAAGCCATAATCATTGTTTTCTGAAAATAGGAGTCTGAAGTTGAGCATTGAAAGCAATATGTTAGGAAAATGGTTGTCTTCCATGTATAGTCTTGGAGCTGTTATATGAAATGGACTGATGCTGCTTTAGCCAAATGTGAAACAGTCAAGTTGCTGAAAGTCATGTTCCAGGCCAGCAGTTATGGGAAATTTATCACGGGGTTGGAAAATACATATGTTATCAACAGGGCTGCATGTCTGCCTCGAGGCTTCACCCAGCCCATAACAATCCAAAACCAAACCACCCATCACAAATCAAAAAATGCCGTCAAAAGTAGATTCTAAGCCCTAATGCTGTCAGAAGCTGCAGCATGCTGGATTTAGTTGTTAAATCAGTGGAAAAATGTGTGGTACCTATTGTTGAAGATAATATTTCATGAGCTTCCAGTATGAAAGTGCAACAGATATTTTCCCCTTTGTTTATTGAACTGTTTTAAATGTGCTTTTGTTTTATGGAATTGTTGCACCTTCCCTACAAGTAGGCTTATGCTGCCATGCAGTTTACTCAGGGGAAGATCTCTAAGCTCTTTCGCCAAAATAATTACAGCTCTCCTAGGTATTTTACTAGCACGCAGTATTTGCATACTGTATATTTATAAATAGTCTCGTACCTAGAATGGATTGTTTAAACATATGCTCAAAAAAGACTTTGTTAAGAACTGGTCTTAATAACTAAATAAATGAAGTTGTACAAATATGCTGAAAATGTCCCCACCAGCTTGGGTTGTGCAACTCCTTGTACCACAAGATGAGTATTTCAAAGGTCCCTCTGAAACCAGGGCCATTATTTGTGGTAAATACTGTGCAGAGTGAGGAAGGGTTGACAGACCAAGATCTTAATAAATAAATAAATAAATTAAAATTGCACAACTCTTGAAAGGAGCCAAACTTTCAGTCTCAGCACCCATATCAGCCAGACTCTTGCAGAGACCACTGCAGAGAGCTGTGGGATTGTACTTGCAGCAAATACAAAGGAGTGCATCCTTACATCCTAGTTTTTCAGCCTTCCATGCAAGGGATTTCCACTGCGACCTTGTGTCTGTCATAGCTAACAGCACACAAGGGGACACTAACCTATGTCTGGTATGCAGGAAGTTCAGCTGTCGTAATTCGATTGTGAATCTGAGCCAGAGAGTCAGTAACTCAAATCATGGCTGTTACTTCAAAGAACGAAGGTTGCCTCTTTGAAAGGCTTCTAGTTTCTATAGCTGAACAAAAGTTAACTATTGCATAAGTTGTATGTTATACATATGCATATATATTTTCATATCTTATTATAAATATACATGTATCGTAGACACCCTGTTCCATAGCTGTCATACTAAGTACTTTTTTGGCAGGTAGCAGAAGTTATGGAAACAATTAAAATTCCTGTGCAACACTGGATTACTTATTTGTTTGTAACAGTGGGTGGTGTTATAGGGAGGGGAAAAAAAGGCAGATCTGTACTTCAAAACCAAAGTGTAAAAGCGTTCTGGAGTGGTTTTGCCAGAAGGTCTTTTTGTCAATTTGTGTTTGGACAGAAAGGTCTGAGTACCAGGAATAGAGTTCTGGGGTTTGCACTCTGGTGTATCTTGTTAGTAAATATTTGAGGAATTATAGAGCTGCGGTTGTTTTTATGGCCAGTAACCAACTGGTGTTCCTTTCAAGGCAATAAACAGTGTATGAGAACAGTGTTCTTAATTGCCCTGGAGTGTAAGGAGTTGTTAAAGTTTAGAAACTGGTTGTTCTCTGCTTGCCTTCACTTTAATCTAGTGCCTGTCTGACTGAGAGATTAGGAGTGGCAAAAAACCCAACCAGTTTTAAGGAACTCATATAGTAGCTGGGCAATTTAATTTCATCCAGCAGTGAGTATCTTGATCCAGAGAGTCTGCACTGTGTTTTCCTGTGGGTTACATGACAGGTTGGTGCCATGATTTGATTTGCAAACCTGTAAATGAGTTCATGTTTGTGAATCTTACAGCTGTGGTTTCTTTCTCCACCCTTTTCTCATTAATAAACTTGAAAAATATTTAGGACAAGATTTCTCTGGACTCGCCACCTCTGATGATATCTTTTTCAACTGTGGTCTTTGTATATATGTACTTCTAAAACAATTGGGAGGTGTGGTGCAGTGTGCTTCCTTGGAGGGAGGAACACTGTTAGTAAAGATTACTGATTCTGTGAGAAGAGTCAACTGCAGAAAATGCTGAAACTAACACTGTGGCTGGGAGGAGTCTGTGGCTTTGGTTTTTAACTCCCTTTGGGTTTTACCAGTGACTCGGAGCAGGGAAGTGTTTGGTCAGTTGTGGTGTAACACTGAAAATATTCTTGTCTTCCTGACAGCTACATTTATCAATACAGTAATAAGTTCAGCGTCTTAAACAACCACCTGACCTGCTACATGAAGAAATTGTATGTAGTTAATAAATACTTCAGATTGTTCTGTATGTGACTGACAAGCCATAGTTGACTAATGAAATACAGGATTTGGCAGTACTAAAGCTCGAGACATCGTTGAGTGAACTTTGTGTAAGAGTGGGTTCATTCAATAAAAAATAAAAGGAGCATTTAAAGAGCCTTTTTTTCCTTTCATAAAGATGCTTTGTGCTGTTGCAGTTGTGTGTTTGATAGAATGGTTGGGGATGGATGCTGCAGAAAGTTGTCTTGTAATTTGAGTGTCTTCTATTTGAGACCTGCATGATTTTTATCTTCAGTGTCGTGACATGACTGGTGAGTTACAGTTTCTGTGCTTGAATGGAGTTTCCCACTATAGTTAGTATCTATGTATCCATAAATTAGTCTGTTAGCATGAGCCATTCTGTATATTATGGGATGGGTTGGGGTTTGTTGGGTTCAGCGTGTTTTTTTTTTAGGAAATGAGATCTGATTTTGCTTCCGCTTAAGCCAAGGAGAATGCCAGACTCAGTAGGACTGGGCTCAGAGTTTTGAGTATGTGTTGGCAGCTAAAGTGAGCACAGCCACGTGGGGCACAGGGCTGATTCTGCTGTTCTGCAGTACCATGGTTCCCTGTACCTTTGAGGTTTTAATTTTAAGTCCGTGAAATAAAATAAATCAAATGTTTTGATTTGTGGTTGAGTTTGGTTTTGGGTTGTTTTTTTACTTGTTGGTTTTGGGTTTTTTTATAGGTAGGTAATCTTGATGTGTTTTAACACATGGCTCTAAAACAGCTCATCGCTGGTCACACAGTTGCAGCAATTGTTGCACTGTGGTTCCTCATCTCCCTTTACTGTATCAAAGTAGTTCAGCTTCTGTGAGAATGTGTGCTAATGGGTTTTTATCATGTGTGTGAGTAGTAGTGGACTAGAAATTCTCCCATATTAGTCATTGCAGTGTGATAGATAATAGAGAAGTCTGTTCTCATTTAAAGCTATAGCAGAGTGCATGAGGCAGCCTTCAGTAATGTATACTGCAATTGCATCAAATTTCTTCAATTACATCAGAGAGATTCTTATGATAAAGGCATGACCAGCTAGTTTTAAATTGTCTATTAAATTCAATTTCCTAGTATCAAAAAAAAAAAAAGTACCCAAGTATTTTAAAATATGTAAACTGGGGAGAAGAGATGAAAAAAAAGCTTCTAACTTTCAGTAGATTAATCATGCTTTCAACATCTGGAATGAAGGTTTTTCTTAAACACAGTTTTGAGACATGCAGTATTAATCCCAAAGCTCTGTGAGGGCATGCAGAGCTTAGCCTAGGAGGCAGATACTGAGTTCTGGCATTAGTTTTTTTGCATTGTTTCCACATTCTGGCACTCCACTCCATTTCCTCGCCTCACTGAGCACTGAAAGGGACATAAATTGACATAACTAGATTTTTGTGACTGGGGCAAGGGAAGCAGCCTGAAAGATAAACTTTAACCTGTCATCCTGTCAACAAATTTGCATTGTTACAAAAGCAAGAATTTATACACCATGGAGTCAAGAATAGTATGTAGGGACAATGCGTTAAGATAAAGAAAGTGCATATCTGAAGTTATGTTTTTTTCAGCCTAAAAATAGAATCTAAACATCTCACTATCTGATTTGCTTTTCTGTAAAAAAATTTACTTTTCCATTTTTCTGTCATAAAAAAAACCTTTGAGTACTCTCACTGGCCTAAAGCAAGGAAGTTTGAACTATAACAAAAGTTAATGGGAAAGTAATGGAAGCATTTGGCCTATCCCTGTAGTTTTGAGACTGCTAGCTTCTCTTAGCAGTCTATACTGTGTCTTGAGCATGCTACAGTTCAGTTATGCAACCTTGGGAAATTTCTCTCCCACTGAATGCACTCTGCCTTTATTAAGGCTAATGGGAGTCATGTGTTCGTGTCAGTGGGAAAGCAGACCCTTAAAAATCTTTCTGGTAGATTTGGTGGAAACAGAGCTCACGTTCGTTATTGCTGTTCTGGGCAGTTGGATGTCTCATTAGCGGAATGTTAATGATGCTCAATGAACTTCATTATTGGACGAGAGGATGTGGTGAAAATATAAAACAAGTGACTTTTCAATCTTATAGTTTCCTGTACTGTTGGATTGATTTCTGCCTGTTGTGTCCTTTCTCCCATCCCAGTACTTACACATTATTACCTGGAGTCTGGTGGATGTGGTACTGGGGGTGCTTCAGCCTTGCTGTCGGGGCTCTCTGCCCTGAGCCCATGCTGTGGCTCTCCTCTCCTGGGAAACTTACAGTAGCAACCATTAGATTTTCAACCCTTATGCAACTTCAGGCAGGGAGCAGGTTATAAACATCCAGCAGATAGGAGCCAGGTTTTAGCCGTGGGACTGTCAATCTTTACAGCGACAGCCGCGTGCGGAGGGAGCAAACACGGCTTTGCACAGCCCTGCGGGGAAGATGACAGTGAGACCCACTCCATCCCTTCACTGAGCAGATGTTCCTGCAAACCCCCACTAACAAAAACAAACCCACAATCTCCCCGCCGAGCCGCAGGATGGGCTGGCCCCGACGTGAGGCCGAGCCCTTGGCCGGCAGTGGGAATTCGCTTACCCTCGGAAAACGCGGCCTTTCGTTTTATCTCGCCGAGGCAACCGCAGGGGAACAATGGGTTATTAGAGCATTGGAACAAGGCGGGCTTTGAGTGACCCCTGCGTTACTGTGTTGTGCAGGCGAGGCTAAAAGGAGAGATTGGCTGCCCTCAGAGTTAATTTGGCGGCTGGTGCGTGGGGGCCTGGGCTGGTGGTGGGTGTGAGGTGAGGGTGGCCGTGAGGGAGCAGGGAGGGCTTCCCCTCAGGGCTGTCTCTGGGAAAGGGAAAGAAGCAAACACAGAAACAGAGAGCTGGCAGAGTTAAAAGTGTTCAGTTTGTTTTTTCTTTCTGGTACAAAATCTGTTTTCCTTCATTCTTCAGCTTTTAAGACAAAACTGTTACATTGCTGATTTTGTCGCTGTGACAGTAAGAGTGGCTGGCAATGGCTGAATGGCAGGTGAAGTGTCCGGTCACAAGCAGAAAGGTGCTGGCCTCCCCAGTTCTACATGGAATGGCACAGGCAGGCTTTCATATCCCATGCAGGGTCCGAACACTTTGATCTTAAATGTAGCATTTGGAGGTGTCATTGTTCCTGAGGCTCATCCTCCCTGAGGCTGTGCACATCTGTAAGCAGTTATGTAGATTATGCCATTGATATCTCAGAAATTACAGTCCCAGAATCACAGAATAAACTGAGCTGGAAGGGACCCACAAAAATCAAGTCCGGCTCTTAGCCCTGCAAAGAAACGTCCCCCAGAATCACACCATGTGCCTGAGAGCATTGTCCAAGCACTTCTTGACCTCTGTCAGACTTGGTGCTGTGATCAGTGCCCTGGGGAGCCCGTTCCAGTGCCCAACCACCCTCTGGGGGAAGAACCTTGTTTTTCCGGAGGAATAAGGATGTAGGGCAATGTTTTAATCTATCAACAAGGTATGTTCCAGCTATGTGTGCTGCTGGTCTTAAAGGTGCACTTTGAGTAGAAGCGCTCATATTTCAGTGCTGGTAAAATATGTAGAGCTGCAGAGTGGACATGAATTTTGAGAAAATCCAGAAGGAACGCAACATTCAGATGTTGGCCAGTAGCAATACTCATCTTTTGTAAAGCAGAAACCAGTTTTTTAGTTCCTCATCTTTCACTTGCATACATACCCCTAAAAACAAAAAAAAGAAACCAGCCCTCCTGATAACACTTGAGACTGTCTTGGGTAGAATTTTCCTGCCTCCAGGGCTGGAGGAGGAGCCCATTCAGTGGGTTATTTGTAGGTCAGTTGGTCTTTCCATGATGAGAAATAACAAGGTGATGAAACTAGCTTTATCTTCTGGACTGGTGTACCTATTTCATGTTGAGATTTTATGTGTATTTTTAAATGTGTTTTTTCTCAAAGCACATAGTAATGAAGAATTGTGGCATCCCCTTCCTGAGTAGTTATCTACTCAATATGCAAATGTATTCCCAGTGCCCTGAGTAGAAGCCTGCTGGAAGCCTCCCAGTCAGTCCTCACTGAGCAGTTCCTGCATTGCATGTGAGAGTCCAGAACCAAAGACTTTGCTGTCAGTTTGATGGAGGCAAAATCGGCTCTCCATGAAGGAGGAAATATTTAATAGTTATGATGTGCACATCTTTCTTTTTTCTTTTTTTTTTTTTATCGGTTGGGGAAAAACAAGCGATGGCAGCAGCTGTGCCATGTGAGCGAGTGTGTCATGAGCCTGCTGGGCAAGGCATAGTGAAGGGCATTATTCTGCTGGGAGGTTGGCACTGGCCATGGCCCTCCAGAGTTGCCACAAAGGATTTTCTGTTCGACATCTAACGCAACAAGCACATTCGTATGTTTGCAGAGGGTTTCCATGGAAACCGTGTAAACTGTGATGCTGGCAGACAGAGGCAAAGGTTATACTATTGTAGGGGCCCTTTTGTATTCTCTTTAAATGTTTCAGAGCAGCTATATTTCTTAACTGATGCTCTCAGCCTATGTAGCAATTTGTTCAGATTTTTGGTTTGGTCTTTTGTTTTTCCTCCTTTTTTTCCCCTTGTCTTTTTCATGGTTGTACTGAGGAGGTCAGGTGAGAAGTAAGAATAACAATGAAAATGTGGTACTCATTTTAATTTTTTTACATAGGATCACTTGCGTATCATTATTTGAATTGATTTATCTTTCTGTTAGTGATAATGATGCAATTGGAAATGGAAGAAGACACAAAAAAAAACGAATTCAACCTATTCTGCTCCTACTAGTACATTTCTCATTTTTGTTGAGTGCTTTTATTGCTCAGGTAGAACTGACTCAAGTCATTGTTCACTGGCACTTGGGGGCTTTTCAATGCTGATCTCCATTCAGAACTATGAACTTACGCTATTTATAGATACCAGTTTTAACACTGTCTAGCCTTTAGTATGCTTTGAGAGTTCATGCTGTTTTTAAATTTATCCTACAAATTTAAATTTCCAGACATACCTATTGCTTTGTTCATGTTTCAGGAAGTACTCCCACCATGTGCACAAAAGCTACTTACTAAGAAGAAAGAAAATTATTGGCTCTTCTGTAGGATTATCCAAGTCCCTTTTGATTGTCCATGTTTGCAACATTATGCTCGTTCACAGGCTCAGCTTAGTTATTATGGGGAGTTATTTTAAATGACTGAATCTGTGTCTGGGCTCATGCTGCAGGTCAGAGAGAGGTCCAGGTACTGCTTGTTCACCTGCTGCTCTATGAAAATGAGATCTTACCTGATCACATTGTGCATGTATTCATTCCTACCACTTAACTTTTGAACCTATTGGTTACTTTAAGCCAAACGTGGTACAAAGGTAAAAACATAATTTGCTTGTGCTTTACAGAAGTTGAGATCTGGTTAAACATGTAGAATTTTGATGCTGAGCAACATCCTCAGTACTTAAACAGCAACCTCAGTACTTGAAGTACAAGTTACTCAGTCCATCTGATTATAGGGCACTGACTAAAAAAATGTCCAAGTGTAGATAATTAATTGAGCTCCATCACAAGTTTGCAGAATCAAGAGACAAATTCTCAGTTTTAAAGACTAAAATATACTTTGCTACAAAAAGGGCAAAAACCTTTTAGGTGTATAAAATATTACCATCTTTAATAGACAAGTAACCTCAAGGCATTGTGTTTCTGAACTTGTGAAACTGCCGTCACTTACACAAGGCAGCACTTAGTAATTACTTTGTGAGGATACAAGGATGAAACAGCCAACTTTGAGAGCTTGCTGTTGTGGGTGATAGTTTCTAACAGAGAATGAAAAAGTGGAATGTGCTGTTAGCTCAGGATGGCTGCTGATTTACTTTTGGACAGCCAGGCATGCACCATGCCAGGAGCGGCCAGGAAGGGATGGATTTGTTTGTTTACTTATTTCTCATGTTTTGCTATTTATGTATCAGATGTATAATTGTTAAAGGCTTCACATCCAGTGCCTCGTAAATGTGACGGTTAAAAATGACTTCAAAAAAATAAACCATCCATTTTAGTCTTCTAGAAACCACTGGTCTTCCTGTCCAATATCACACAGTTACAAACAACACGTTGAATATGACATGAAAATGAACATAGGATAGAGGTAGTGAAAACCTTTCTTCAAGTTTCATCCAGCGTAATTTAGTAATTGCACTCTCTGAGGGATGGGGGTTGTCTGCCAGGTAGGAGTGTTTCTCATTATGAATTCCAGTTTCCTGAGTTTGAAGCCAGAAGTCTCAAGAAAAAGTCTGTTCATGTAGCACAAAACTTTGCATGCTTTTATCGCATCATACTGACTGCTTTGCAGTACAAACTTTGATTAGTTTTAATAATTTATCACAGAGAGAGAACATGTGCTGATGAGGCAGGCTGAAATCAAAATTCCTTAGCAATGTGCCAGAGAATTAAAAAGAACAAAATGATAAACCCGCAGCAACCCACAAATGGCATCTTACATGCTTGTTTCAATGCACACTGGAAGCATCATTCAATAATTAAGATAAAAATAGAAATCCAGCTATCTCCCTGCCCAAAATAATGCAATAAATTAGCAAGTTAGAGAGACACATCTTACAGGAAAAAAAATCTAAATACTTCCCAACTCTAAAAGCAGCACCTACTCCTACTCTTCCAGAAACCTTTGAGATCAGACTCCTGAGACCAGATTAGTCCTGCAGATTCCTTTTTTCCTTTTTGGATTAAGAAATGAGTTCCAAAAAATGATGTGGTTCCTCCTCATCCCCACTGTGGTTAAGGCAGAGCTCTGGCTGCCCTGGGTCAGTGTCGTCCTCCGCAGCATTCCAGCACGTCTGTGAGAGCTGTCATGAAGGAGCCCTTGGCAAGCATCTAATCACCTATTATTCAGCACTTTATTAATCAAGTTTTGTGGTATTTTTTTGGCATGTTCTTCCACTAATATGAAGATCTTTAAGTCTTCAAACAGTGTTAGGTTTTTACAGATATTTATAAAAACCCCACAAAGCACCCAACACAGAAGGGAAAAAAATAACCGAAAGACCTAGAAAATATGTTACTTACCTTTATTCATCAAGCAGATGTAATCTCTATATCCTCAGGCATTTTTCTGTATCATCAGTAATTTTCTTATGGTATAAGCTGAAATGCTGTTTACCTAGCATGATTCCCATAAGTTACTCAAATGTTCAAAAAAAAATCACCAAAACTCAGAATACAATGTCATTTGTCTAAAAATTGCTAATTGATTTTTAAATTTGTTGCTTTTAATTCTTAATGTTATAGTTGAGAGAAGAATTTGCCTCTACATCTCAGGCTCTGAACTTCAGCCCATGGGTAACATGTCAGATACTTCCACTCAATATAAAAATACACAGGTTTAATTGCAAACAAGCAAGTAGCATTTTCAGGCCAGGTTTACAAATGAGCTTTGGAAATTAAAATAAAACAACTCTTATGTATTTAGTTTTATCTAGGAGACAGATCCATCTAATATATTTGTTGGCTTCAGAATGTTCTTGAAATTACAAACAAAAAAACCCAATAGAAGTCAAAATTGAAAGAATTATTTGGGAAAGGATTTGAGGGAGAATCTTTAGCGCTGCATGTGACTGATCAAAGGCTTCATGTGCCTTCAAAATTATAACTGAGAGTCTGCAACTGGAATTCTGAGTCACTGGTGCTGCAGCTCATTCAAGTCCCTGGTTAGAGGAGAAACCAGGAAGCTTTTCTTCTCTTGCATGACAATGCTGTAGTATAAAGTGTCTTCTGAAGCAATCTAGGTTGGGTGGTTGCTTGTACCACCTTGGCTGCTGGGAAGTTCTGTTCCCAGTACATTGGTCTATCTCCTCTTTAGATATGAAATATTCATGCTTCATACAACTGTGAGATCAAAAGAGAGGATGTTTTAACTCTCTAGGACAAGTGTCCGATGTCAGCTGGTTTTCCATTTTAGGAACAATCATAGATGTGTGCAAGTCCCCATGATTTTGTGCAGCATGCCAGGATGCATCCGTGCTCTGTAATACCAGAGTAGTTTGTTGTGGAGTGTCTTTTATTTTATCCAAGTTTCCAGAGCTTACAAGTAACGAGGGAGGAGGAGAATTACGGGATAACAGTAGATAATTGCTTGCTTGCACTGGAAAATAATAGTAACCTAATTATGAAATATTTATATGTTCTGCTTTTGACTTCAAAAATACTGCTCTTACTACTGGGCTTGATGCTGACTCACCCTACTCCTCACTGTGTTTCTTACCAAAGCTTTTGTTAGTAAATCTTCAGCACTTGTTCAGAGATGTGCTGGCTGCTGCTCTGAGCACATCTGCTTCTCTGTTCAGTGCTGTGGTTAAGTCCAAAGTGACCCTCTGCCATCAGTCAGGCTTGCTTGAAATTCAGTGGAATAGTTTCCATTCCTGAAGGTGTAGAAGACCTTTGGCTCTCTAAATTCAATTTGCTTTTCTAATACCATGAGCAAAAGGTGGCAGAGACAAGAAGGAGGTCAAATTCAGGCCAAGTCAATTGGGATTGATGTACATATTTATATAGGTTAAACTTCAAATGCAAATGAAACTTTGCATTTGCTAGTTGGGTAGTTTATGGGGGGGGTTTAATTATTTTCAAGCAAGCTGAAGACAGTATTAACCATGTGACTACACACAGAAAAAGTGTTTCTCACCACTGTAAATCCTAGGGATTTCCCTGGGAAGGATAATTAAAGCAACATGCTGTGAACGCAACTAATAAAGTAGTTGCCTTTTGAACTTTTGAGTAGGGCAGCCAGGCCCTTGTGGCCCTGCTCTGCTCCACACTTTCCCCTGCTCTCCTCCCCCAGATTATTTTTAACCCCGATGCCTTTGTGTAACCACTGCAGACTCAAGCTTCATGGAGAGATGTGCTTAGCACAAGTAGGGAATGGCATTTTCAGAGGTGGGGGACTGAAGCACATGCCCTAGGAGGGGCAGGATTGCCTCGAGGCAGCCAGGAAAACATGAAAAATTGTAGCATAAGGTATGTTTAACTTAAGTCCTCTAAAGATGACGATTTTTTAAGTATTAGGGATGCAACTATAACCTCCATCAAATTCTGCATGTTTGTGAACTTTTTCCATGTTATGTTTTGACAGTCACAAACATTTGTTTGTAAATGGACCAAGGAGGGGAAGAATTGTCCCATATGCTAAGGCAAAACTAATTTTGGTAATGGAGAAAAAAGAAAGTCTTGGAGTCTTGAATGGGGTGAGAAAAAACACTCTCAGCATAATCTGTGAATAGTGATTTACAGGTTTTTGTCCCTTATGCCATCTCATGGCTGATATAAGCTGTTAGTCCTAGTAACAGAGCCTTCCCTCTACACCTCAATTGGAGCTTGCCTTTTTTAAGCATTTGCTAGAGTAAGGGGATAGCTCTTTTCTCACAATGCCTAAGGTTTTTTTCCTTGCTCATGGCCAATCAGTGGCAATGTGCTTGCTGCACAGTCAGGCCTAGGCTTGGCTGGCATAATTTTTCTCACACTTCCATCAATCCCTAAAATTACTATTTGTAAATTATAGTTAAAAACCTTAAAACAGCCATAACATTTCCACTAAGCCTCTTCTTCATATACAAAATCAATATATGTTGTGTTGTTTTATCTAAAATATTTTGAGTTTTTAACTAGAGCTATCATAAATCAGCTTTTTTGAAATGCTCTTGTTTTCTGTTTAATGTGAGAATGATGTATAAGTCAGTAAAATGTTAAAATTCCTTTTTTGAGAGGCTAGCCAATTTGTTTTGATATAGTCAAGCTGACATATGTGTGTTAATGTGACTTATGTTATTGCTCTTCATATAAAATTTATGGCAGAGTGATTCAGAGATCCCAAGATGAACTGGGGAGACTTGTTCAGGGTGTGGTGCATAATATTAATGAAGATACAATTTGTCCTGAAAACTATATGATCGAAGACCTGGCACAATTTCATCTTTTCCCCAAGTTTCCAGTTACAAATGTCCTACTGAGATTAGCTGTTGGCCAGGTTTCCCAGTTCTCGCTTGTGAGTTATGGAGGGCGTTGAGCTGCAATTCTGTATGGTCAGTGCATGGTGGTGGTCTTAAATGGGGTCTACACTGAGCTGTCGGTGGTGGTAAAGGTCAGGATTTGATGTGAAGAGAGAGGAGCTCCAGGGATTTGGGCTATAAAAAGGTTTGGCTGCCTGCTGCCGTACACAAGATTGGTTGTTCGTGTAAATACTTGTAAAATCCAGCAGTTGCCTCGTGTCGATCATCTGGATTGCCCACCGTCACAGCCTCTGACCCTCCAGCAAAACCCAGGAGGCAGCTGCTTTGGCCATGGCATTTCTCAGGGTAATCAAACTGCCATAAATCACAAAGGCTTTTCATGTGTCCTGGGATCGGTAAGAGGTGTCCCTGCTCTCCAGTGTCACACATTGTACCAGTGACCCAGCAGGGCTCTTGCAGGTTGCTGGGAGTAGTCCTTGTTACTCCAAATGGCTCTATCCAGGTTGCTGTGAATCAATGGATTTTAAAAAAAAAATTTACATGACAGACTTGTTTCTTTTACTCCATAAACCTTATGTAGATCTGCATATGAAGTGGTATTGTTTTCCTCTGCAACTGTGCAGGTCAGGGACAGCCCGAGAAAAAAGTCTCCAGAGGAACCTGGAGACTTTGCAAGAGAGGGAGAGTGTTGCAAAATATGGAAGGCTGTGGCTGCAATCAGCTTTTCCAGTTAAGTTTTTTTTCACAGAGAACTTCTTAGTTTATACTGTGGAAGAACCCAGGTTTCATGTTTTTCAAATGACACAGGGACGTTGTTCAGCCATTGTCGATGTGTGTGGGTTATGTGTGTGCCTACTTTCACAGCTTAATACGGATAAGTGCTACCCGAATGTAATCTTTTAATTTAGCTCCCTGTTGTCTACTGACTCGTGAAATATTTTTAGGTAACTTAAGCACAAGTGATTATGTAGATAAGCAGAGGCGAGTCTTTAAAAATAAAAAAAAAAAGTGCTTTTTATTGTCACTTGCGTGAATTGTTTCACCAGCAAGCTCTGGATTCCTCCTCTGATACTTTTCTGTAATCAGTTTGCTTGTGTGACTGCGTTTGTTCTGACTTGTATGTTTTGTGTACAGAACATTGTAATCTCAAAATGTTTGTATTGTCTGCACAATATTAACAATTTTGTGAAAACAAGAGAATGTTTTATGGAGTGAAACGAGGAAACCTGTACACTGCTGACTGCTCAGGTGTCACGCGATGCAGTGATGGCAACAGCCCAGTTATGTACTGCCTTTCCTTGGCACAAGAGGCTCCATAGTGGGCAGGGTGGACCCTAGATCTCTCAGGGTTGTGCTTTTCAGACCAGTTTTGTCTTTTATCATACTGACTCTCAGAAAAGGGTGACTGGATAACTTGCTTATCAAGGGTTCCCTCCCTTTTTTCTCCGTGAAAAACTCACACAACAGTGAAGTAATAGCAAAATGTGAATGATTAAAGTAGTTTGGGTCTACAGGGCTAAGCATGCAAGTTCATTTATGAGACTCAACACATGCAAATAGCATTTATGGCCATGTGGTAGAGCATATTGGATACATCAAACCAGCATTCTAGGCTCCGGAAGTTTTTTCCACACTGCTTGTGCTAAAAAATGTTGGCAGGCCAGCCTGCAAATGTGGAGGTGCAGACTGCACCTGCTACAGGCTGAGTGCGTTACAAGGAGCCTTCCTTAACAGAGAAAAAACATCACCCCTGCAGTTAAAGGTAAAGCTACAGGCCTCAAATTCTCATATTCTGTGTGGTTGTCAGCAACCCACTTAGTTCTCACTTCTTGACAATAAAGTGTGTCTGGCTCAGTTCCAGTTTACACTGAGTAAAGTGTGAGTTGCACAGCTTGACTATTTGTGTTGACTTTAACATTGCACGATATAATTGGGAAAAAATAATGCTTTAGATTTAACACAGCAACACAGAAACAAGGTTCAAACGCACTCAAGTGCTTTTTTCTTAGGAAAAAATGCATCTTGCTGCCATATAGTCTCTTTCATGTGGTGTCTGAAAGAGATGATAATTTTATTAGCTTGCTCTGTTTAAAAGCAGAGGGACTTAAATATGCAGTGCTGGATTAGACTGTTTGATTAGTAAACAGTTTGGGCTGTAGTATGACAAATTGTTTATGGCTGCATTGCTACTGGAAGAAATGGTATTAGACACTCCTGTATCATCATTATCTTTATTTCAGAACAAACATTCATGTAGATATGCAGTTAACTGGCAGGGGAACTGATACAGCTGAAAATTAATCCATTAAAAAAAAAAAAAAAAAAAAAAACAAACAAAACAACTTAAAGAACCCTCCCAAGCATTTGCTGGTATGAATCTGAAGATGTGATAAAGGGAGAGAGATTGAATGGCTGGGCAGGTTGGGAGGAGGTATGACTACTTTACTTTTTAAATGCAAATTAATTTGTGTCAATTTAAAGGTGTAGTTTGGCTTAAGTGCTAGTGTAAAGAATTACTGTATATTGGTAAAATCAGTTAATAAAATTTTGAACAAATGCTACCTAGGTATTTTCACCTCCACAAATTGAGTTTAGAAAATGCTAATGTCTGAACACACATCTTACTCACCTGAACAATGTGTAAAGTAAGAAAATCCCAAATCCATTATAACATTTAAAAAGAAAAGAAAAATAAAATTTGTCAACTCACATATTTATGGTATTTGATGTCCTCATCAGGTGAATTTCAGAATGAATTTAATTTTGAGGTGCTTATCCAATTTTATTTTTTTTTTGCCTTAGAGGAGTTGCAGTTACTCATTTCTACATCGTTACTAAAATGTATGTAAGGGAGGATGAACAGTTGACTTTCTAGTGCCAGAAAATAGCATTGGTGACCCTCTTCTCAGTCCCTATTCTCCTACCTATTTTCCCATCCCTCTCAACCATTCTCCCATATTCCTGAAGTGTGTGTGTTGCTGCCAGCTGACGTACGTAGCTGACGGTGTTTGCTGAAGCCAAGTCTTTGATTCAGACTGGAACCTGTTTCATAGGGAGGCTGGAACTGAGATCAAGAGACGCCCAGTTTGCTTCCAACAAGTCTCCTGGCAGACAAGATATTGGAGGGGGGGTGGGGGAGAGAAAGAGCAGACTGTTCCTTAAAAACAAGCAGGCGAGAAATCGCAGGAGCAGAACAGCTCAATGTGCTCCTGAGAAAGGAACCGCTCAGATGCGGCGCAGTCCAGCTCGAGTGCTCAGACCCCAAATCAGTCACACCAGTTAATGATGCTGTGCACACACTGCTGGTTTGCAGTGCTGGGAACTCTCAGTAAGATGGATTGCACTGCATAGAGAAAATGGAGATGTCTGAAACCAGCCAGAAAAGATCAGCATAAAAGGTAGGTTAATGTTCTGTTGCTAGGTGATCTAATAATTTGGTCCCTTTTCTGTTACTCTGTCTAGTGATGTTTATTTTTATATACATTCAGTACGTTATGAAAGATACAAATATATCAAGTCAGTGCTTTCTGGGGGGGTTCTTTCTCAATATAAATTTTCCTCGCATTTGGTCTCTTGCACTTTTTTTTTACTTTAGTACTTCTTGTTTCTCTGACCTCATTATTATTTTGAGCTGTTTTTGTGATTTGACATTAAAAATAGTTATTGCAACAAAAGCAGCACAGCAGGTTACTTAGACTTTACAAAGTGTCAGATGGGGATGCTCAGGATGTACTGTTGCAACCTAAAATCAACAGTTCCAAGTTCCTGAAATAAATTGAGGCTTTTGTTGAATTAAACTTACTCCTAAGTAGAGAGATACACAGCTTCCTGACAGAGGGGTATGTTCTACTTTCTCTCTGTAGCCCAGTTACGGGTGTAAAATACAGAACAGGATATGGAAGCCAAACCCATGAGCTATATAAGGCATCAAAGCGCGGGAGGGCACGACCTGTTTTCTTTTGTATCAGAATTCAGTTCAACATGAACCAGGAGGGCAGAACTAGGAGGGGGAAGTGGTGTTAGATTAACAAGTTATGTTGTAGCAAGACCTCATGAGCCTTTTTGTTTCACAAGTCCTTAAAAGTATTTTTAGCAGAGATGAGGATTCCGTGTAACAAAAATTTATCCATTCTGACTTTCTCTACTTGTTTTGGCCCCACATTGGAGCAGTTGAATCCTGTACGGGAAAACTGCTCTTCTCTATGCTTTGAATCTCTCTTTAGCCTGTCAGCATCTACGTGTTAGGCCAAAATGTGGGCTAGAATCTGTGTCTCAGCAGAGAAAGAATGATGGCTCTCACCAGGATAGAATCAGATCTGAGTTTATATTTGATTTCTCTGTGTGTGTTTGTGCTTTCTGACCAGTCTAGATATAGTGTCTTGTTACGATAGGGTCTCTTATTTCTACCTGTGCCTCAGTCTCTGGAACCACTCTGGAGCATGCATAAGAAATGTTAGTTAGTACTGTTCAGGAAGGCGGTACCTCACTTTCTTTAATTCATAAGCATCATTGGAGGGGGTGGAAGCCAAAAGTAGCCTTGCAGCAAAGCTGGTTTCTTCTCTAGGCACAAGTATCACACACACACACGAAAAAAAAAAAAAAAGGTGGGGGAGAGGATCCTCTATCACAATTCATAGATGTTGAGGTCTGGATTTTCTGTAAATACTTTTGTGTTATTGCTGGTTCTGTGCTGAGAAGGAGGTCCTGATTTTTTAGTTCCCAAAAGCTGATGGCATTTTTAACAAATATCCTCTTTCTTAAAAAAAAAAAAATCAGTAGAAGATGCAAATAAATAATAAAAGAATGGTTGATTTGTTTGAAAATTTTCCAGGAAACAGTAGGGGTTATATGAGAGTCAGCCTGGGCCCAACAGAGCAGGCATTGAACCAGACCTAATAAGAACAACTGGACCCAACACCCATTTTATGTTCAGTAATGGAAGGGTTTTGTACTACAAGGACTTCAATGTTGTGATCTTAATGGCTAGAGGTAACAAATCAGGCTGAAAGGAAAGAGGAAAAAGTAAAGTCCAAGGCAATTAGAAAAATCTCTTTTCTGGATTTTGGGTATTGCCAGTCACATTTGTGCCATTTTTACAGATGAATGGGCTTTTCTGTCACTGTAAGAATGAATTGTAAAGTAATGGACTTGAACTAATTATGTCCTATAAACCTATAATAATAACAATAAATGTGTTTTGAAGTTCAGACATGCGTGTAGTTGATCCAGCCAACTGAGTTGATCAGCAGCTGAGCAAGTCTCCTGCTTGGGGTTAACAGGATTCAGGAGCGTTTTAGGGAAAAAAATGGTCAGATAAGACAACTCCTGGGAAGGAGGGAAAGGGCAGGAGTTACAGCTGGTCACCAGTTCAAGCAAGGTTCTTGCTATCTACGTTTCTAGACTGCTTTTAGTTACCTGCAGGTGCTGGAAGGTGTCTGTTCTGACACTGAAAAGGTGTCTGTTCTGGCTCAGATGGAGGTTCTTACCCCAACACAGATGGAGAGCAGTGGAGGCTGACAGGTCTGGTCTCAAGCTCTCCATACCATGTGACATTTAGCCAGTGATCTCATAGTCTTATGTTTTCTCCTGATGATTTTTGTCTTTTTCTTCTTAAACCTCACCATTTTTGGCAGGGGAGAAAGGGAAAGTACATACAGGGCAGAGGAGGGGAGACATAAGACATGGTTGCATTTAGAAGGGTATTTTTTCTAAGCTGAGCAGTGGTCAGATCCCCAGACACCATCTCAAGAATTAATTATTTAGAAAAACTTAAGCTCCTTTTATACTTCTACCAGATTTTTCCCAAACTCTCACTTCCTTGAAGCAAGGTCCTTGTTTTCTCCCCAGCATCCCCAAACTGATCACACATACCAGGCTTCCCAGCAGTCAGTCAGCAAATGCTGAATGAACTCCTACTGCACCCGAGCAGCAAATGCAAAACTCACCAATATGTTTCCACAGCCTCTGGAATGAAGCCATCAGAGTTCATGGAGCTTGTCTCCAGGATGTGAATTATGCATCCCAGAACATGGTATGTTCATCCAGCATGCCAGGTACCTCCTGGGAGCTCTGTGTGTGCAGCTGAATAATGTTGCATCCCAGATGATGTTTTCTTGTTTTCTTTCTCTCTCTCTCTCTCTCTCTCTCTCTGGAAAAAAAAAATGGCAGAAAGAACAAAACCAATTAAACCTGTAGTAACTGTTGTATTTCCTCTCAATCCCGAATTTTATCATAATCTGTAGTATACAAGAAAGTCATAGACATGGTTTTTTTGGCTCTTACCTGGTAATGCTTTCCCAGCTCTGTAGGTGGTTTCTGTCTGGAGTTTCATACTTGGTCACAGGGCTGTAGTGCCCCAGGATTTCATCCTTGTGCTCTCCCTTGCAGGTGTCAGCAAAACCGCTTGGGAATCAGTGTGGGAAACTGGCTGAAAACCAATTGGCATCCTCCTGCCAGCCTGGGTCATGGCGTGGCTGCACAGCAGAGGGTGCAGCACAAGGACTGAAAGGACTTGCTGCAGGCAGAAGGAGGGCTTGGGTTCTGCTGAAGCTGGTTTTAACAGGGCTGCCCAGTGTTTCACTGGGAAATACGTGAGATTATAGTGGAAGCAGTTCAGATGCTCCACGCAGGCTCACTGTTCACGGAATACCCCAAATGGTAAATTGCAGTGACATAAACGAGGGATGGGTGAACTGTGCCACAGAGCAAGGACACTTTGATCCACTGATACCAGAATGTCAAAACATGCTGTTGAACACTGCTTGACTTGAGCTTTTTTCCTCTGAAGATGTGAATTTACATACCAAATATTTTTGCATGCAAATATTTTTATATTAAATATATTATTGACTGTAGATATTTGCATGTTAAAATGTATGTTCGTAATACACTATCTCGTCCTTCAAATCCTGCTTCTCTTTGTTCCTCAAACCTGAGAAAGTGTCCCTCTTCAGTAGCTTTTGAGGAATGGTGTTCCTGAGTGTGCTTTTGAGCCTGATTACTTGTATGAAAATTCAGGTGTCTGCTTCTTTCTTTTTGATCCAGTTCTGCTTGTGTTTACACAATGCTTATCAGGTTTTTTAATGAGATTTTTAGGCTTTCTACCAAAACATGAAAGTATTTTTGTTGGGTTTTTTTCCTTTTCCTAATGTAATGAGCTTCAGTGAGAATCTTTGCATACCATTGCACACAAAAGGAGAAAAGCTAAAGCTCAGCTATTTGCCATGGATGTGGCTTCAATGCTGTGTAACTCAACATACAACCTTCTCTGCAGTTCCTTCTACATTCTGTCTCATGAAAGAGCAGGCACCAGCTGGAGCCCTGTGGAAATTCCCTGGTGGTCTTTGAATATCCTGAAGCCTTTTATATAAGCTGGGGTTATGAGATGCTTTGAAAATGCTGTAATTGAGGAATTTCTTCATTCAAGTTGGGAGGTGAGCTCTGAGCAGATACTAAGCAGGCCTTGTCTTCTGGGTGTTTGCTTGAGCAGCTCAGGAAGGAGAGCTATATAAAAACCTTAGGAGGTGATAAGTGCAGTGTAAAATGGTACAGGAAAGTTTGTCATAAAATGCACAATGGTCATTTCAAGTGTTATTCTTAATTGTATGCTGTTGGGTTTTTATTTTACCTTGAATAGAAATGGTTGTGCACTATCAGAGAACTTACTAATGGTTTTTAAACAATTTTCTAGAATTTTTCCTAAATTTTCTAATTGTGGTGGTTATTCACTTGTTCTTTCATTTTAGATGATCTGCAGAGATGAGGAGGGACTTTAGTTGTGTCCAGACTTGGAAGTTGTATGCACTGCCCTCCTCATAATTAACATTGTTCCCTGTTTTCTGTTTGTTTCAGGGGAAGCCTTCCATCCACAGTGTTGAAGCATGAGTGCTGATGCCAGCCAGGTGGTGATCACTACTCCTCCCCCGGCCACGATGCCTCACAAAGAGCGGTACTTTGATCGCATCAATGAGAATGACCCGGAGTATATCCGGGAGAGAAACATGTCCCCTGACCTGAGACAGGACTTCAATATGATGGAGCAGAGGAAGAGGGTCACCCAGATACTGCAGAGCCCTGTGAGTGCCATTAAGGGGGAGTAAAAAGGAAAGGGTGTTATAAAAAAAGAAATCTGTGTCACAGCTAGGTAGAATATGTCTGTACCATCTTTTAAGAAAAGTCACTAAACAGATTATCTGGCATTTTGTTGGTATAGTGGACAAGCAGCCTTTATTGTGTTGCTTTTTGTCCTGATACTTTTATGTTCTTATGGTTCATTGCAGTATTACAGAAAAATGTGGCTGGCTGCAGGGTTCCTAATTAAAACTTAGGAGCAGGGAAGAGAGTGAAGGAGTCACTGGTCAAATAGGAACAAATTAGGGCATTACATGGTGTTCTGCTTTCTGGGTTTGAATATTAACCTATCATTTGCATCAGGAATGCTTTAATTAACATTTATAATGGGGTTAAGTTTATTTAAAAGCTAGACTATGTTCTTTTTATGTCCTTGAGGGTGATCATACCCCTACTTGGCCATATTAGCGCTCATCTACTAGTTATGTAAGTTGAGTACTTGTGTAGACTGCATATAAAACTATTAAATCTATTGAACCATGCTCATAGTAGTTTTAATTTATATTTTAATACTTGTATTCTTTGAGTTTAACCTGATGAATACATCGGAAAGTAATACTGTTGCCTTTAGTATTTTGAAGCCATAGGGAGTGAGTAAGGCCTGTGGGGTGATCCTTTGGGGATATCCGGGTGTAATGTGAGTATTGAGGATAATGGGACTGGGAAGGGGCTAAAGCAGCTTTACAGATCCTTCTGTCTTCAGTTCCTCTGTAAATTGGGGTGCTTCTGTAATTTTTTTGAAGCTTTTCCATATGTAATGAGATTGTAAACAGCTGTTAGTAATCACCCTATTATAGTCATCCATGAATAACAGGATTGTTTGCTAAAGTGTTGTTGTGGAGTGTCTCTTGGATCTGTGTGTTGCTTTGAGTATAATATGAACCTGTTGACTAAGGAATTTATTATTTTTCAAGTCAATTTGTGCAAGCTTGGGTTTGCAGCCAGGCTCTTTTATAAAGAAAATAAGGAGGTACTGCATAATATTTTAATCATTATAATTTTATGTTAAATACTCAGTTTGTAAAATGTCATAGAAGTTTACTCATTCCTGTTCGAATACTCACATGAGCAGCCAGGGCTCACAGCAAAGACCAAATCTTCAGCCTAACAGATAAAAATAAGTTGGAGAGATCATTTCGGTTTGTTTATGGGGGGTGTTTTTTTGGTCCTTTTGATGACAGTATTGAATCTGATGAGCATAACTATTTCATTAACATTTTGGGGCACCTTTTGCCAAGTCTGCCAGATGTAATTAATGTCCCTTTGCTGCAGCCTCTGTGGTGTTTTTTTTAGTAGATGTAGTGTCAGCATGCAGATTTTAGGAAGGGGTGTGAAGAGGGGTATGAACCCCTGAGTTTAGGTTGCTGTTTTAACAGAAGATTGCAGGACAGAGAGCTGCTGGGCTGCTGTCAGTGTCTTGCTGCAAGAGAAGCTGAGCCCAGCACTTTTTGGAAAGTGACTGTTCAGAGTTGCCAATAAGTTGCAAGTTTTTGTTGTGTAAGGGAACAGTTGTCCAAATAAGCCAGGGGCCTGCTGCCTACTTGGCTTGCAGAGAAATGGGAATGTGGGAGCTGAGTGTGTGATCAGGCATGAAGAGGAGTTGTCTGAGCTCCCATTTCCCCTCAAGTATCTCCTTTTATCCTCTCTTTTTCTGATAAAGAAAATTTAGAGGAACTCTGCTGTGGTTTCTCACGCGAGGAAATTAAAGCATTTTTATACAGTATCTGTTGCCAAATGTCCATCAAGAGAATTTCATCATTAACTTGGGGGTGGAAGGTGCGGTATTTTTTCCAGGCTCCAGTTGCTGTGTGCCAGTTCCTGGGACTGAAAACATTTACCTTGTTCTCCTGAATTTAAAGTTCATCACAAAATGGGCAGAAAGTATTGTTCCTGTTGCCAGTCTGTGTAGCACAGGTTTGGGATTGAATTGATGAGTATTGTCCATAGTGTTTTTGTTCTATAGCTGCAGAATTACCTTATGTTAGACATTTTTGTAGAAATTAGTTGCTTTTCTGGGTTATTCCACTTGACAGAGAGAATATAGTTTGAAGGTGTTTAGAAGAAGAGGAAGAGAAGTTATGAGACACAGTTTAAGGAAGAGCTTGCTTTGCTGATAAATCTTCGCCCAGTCTTAGATATATAAATGCGTATCTTCACCAAGCCTTGATAAATGCATTCAGATCAAAGAAACAGTCATTGACTCCTCTTCTGGCAAGTATTAGGAAATATGAAGTGTATCTAGCAAGGATAGTAACTGTCTTAAAATTACACGAACATGTATGGAGTTGAGGTGAGCTTTGAACATGCACTTTCTGTGAGCAAAGGTGCAAAATTAAAGGGTTAACCAGTGGCACATAGTAGGAAGCTTAGGTACTAATTTAATCTGGCTTTATTAACGAGCTTTTTTCTTTCTTTCAAGTAGGAAAATCTAAATCCTTCAGCAAGAAAATAAATTAGAGAATATATTTCAGGAACCACAGTATATTTTATTCAGTGTGTTTTATTGTAAGGGCTACAGGCCTGACCAGACATCTTCAGACATCAAGCTGCTGCATCTCTCTGATGTGGTTTGGTGCCCATACTAGTGTGCAATCTGACTACTCCTCTCTGATGTGCAATTTCCCTTTCCTAAATTAAATAATTTAAAAGCTACTGAAAAGCTATTTCCATTACCTCTAATGTTTGCTAATGCCTTCGAGTCTGTTCATTATAAACCTTAAACAAATCAGAGTTGTTTTCTGACCATTGCCCATGGAGAATGTCCTGACATTATCAGTTGAGTTCTCAGATGTGTTTGCCTAATATGCATGTAGCCCCTGAGCATCTGATAGCCTGGAGAATCTGATAAACTGAACACATTTGCTGTTCTGTGTCTGTTAGAAAGGTGGAAAAATATTAAGATCAGCTGGGCCTGAGCAGCCTGATAGCATCCAGAAGTACTGCTGGCCAATCTTTAAAGCCATTTAGGGTTATTTCAGTAATGTCTTCAGTTTCAGAGGATTCAGGTAGCAAGTTGTTATTTTTAAAGGAAAGGTACTACATTTATGCAGTGGACTAATTTTATTGCTTATTAGGTCCAAGATACTTGCACTATTGATGTCTTGAGAGGCCACCTAAAACAGAGACTAGACAGGAGTAAGAGAATAAAGGTAGGTATTTATTTGAAAGGCCTTCAAAGGTATACCCTGGGGAGCCAGAGGCTATTCTCAAAATGGAACCCAAGGTGGACGACAGGTCACAAGTTCTTCACAATTTTGTAGGTTTGGTTCATTTGCATATCAGGGCTGATTCTCCAATTAAAGCTTCAGTTTAATGATGTAATTTCCTCTTAACTTGCCCCCCTCTCAGACACTTTTGGTTTATACTTTTTGGGCCTAGGATGGTCTGGGTGTCCTTGGAGAGCAGGCCTGGAGAGGCTTTGTTGTGTCTACCTAGCACGAGAGAGCAGAAATTAACAGGCTACAAGAAACTTCAGAGTTACACACTAGGCAGTACAGGATCTGAAAAATATAAAAGTTAAAACCTAAGGCATCACTATAATATATCCAAAATCTGAAAAGATATGTTGGTTGTTTTGGTTTTTTTTTATATTTTGCAACTTAACTCTGCAATTAAAAACAGTTTTGCCTGTATGCTAAACAGTCATATGTTGCTTGTTACACAGAGTAACTATGTCTTTCACAGAGCAAAAATACATTTGCTGTACTATCAAATCCCTTATTTCAGTTATGGTATACAAGTCCTTCTGGCCTTT
Organism: Lycocorax pyrrhopterus obiensis; assembly: GCA_014706295.1. Taxonomy (NCBI): domain Eukaryota; kingdom Metazoa; phylum Chordata; class Aves; order Passeriformes; family Paradisaeidae; genus Lycocorax; species Lycocorax pyrrhopterus. The sequence goes on from JACSVZ010000008.1 coordinate 26,216,726, forward strand.
ATTCCCTTGTAGCATTTCTCTGATGCCATTACCATAGCAACCAGAAACTCTTAAAACACTTTTTTAAAAAGGAAAAGGGCAGTGGTTGTGCAGTTATGGTGTTAGTGAAAACTGAACAGCCAGTTCAGCTGAATGAATATATAGATTGGAAGAAAATCCCCACAGCCATCATGAAGCAGGGAAGGTCTTGGGTGTTTCTGCAGGCAGGCAGCAGTTCCACTCTGCTTGCAGTGCAGCGAGACCATGTGAAACAATTATCCACCCAGCAGAAAAGCTAACTACAGGCTTCAGCTAACGGGACAGTGTGTGTAACCTAACAGGAAATTAGGATCAGGGCTTAGACTGCCCTGAGGAGTACCTTACATCCCTTTATATTGGTGTATTGGAAGGAAAGCTACAGGTGAGGGTGGAAATGGAAGAGGATGCATTCTTATACAAAAATGTGCTTATATATGAGATATACTTCATTATTTTTACTGATGTAAGAAGAATTTGTGTCTGAAGCGATGAGTTGAACAGCTGTTTCATGTAAACATAAAAATGCCCAGTTATTGGAATTTAAGTGTCCAATTTATGTTTTTAATTTACCAGTGAAGTTTTGTGTGGCTTCCTGAGACCCATGGGATGTGCGCTTGCTATTTTTACATATAAAACACAGCTATTTGGAGCTTGGGGTTTTTTTTCCTTAAGTTGAGCTCTGTGTTGGCAGGATCCCATCAGGCTTTACTTCAATTTCATGCTGGATCTAGAGACTGTCTACCAACCCGTCATGACTCTGCAGGTTGTTCAGGGCCATTCTGGCTTGCCACTGCCATTGCAGGAAGGTTCAGGTCAAGCTATCCAGATTGCAAAATTTTGGGGGGTTATGCTGAGGTTAAAAATGTACTTCTCTACTGTGCCTCCCTTCCTGCCTTGTGTATGCACACACCCCCCTGCCTCCCACACTAGCCAGTCTTGCCCAAAAAAAGTGGGGAGGTAACTATACAGCTTAGCAACTCTTCTATTCAGAGGTCTGCCTTAGCATGCAGCATGCAGGCAGATTTTTCTCCTCAAAAACAAGCAATCCCACCTACACTTGAATTTTTTTTCTGGCTATGTTATTTTCAAACCTTCAGGACAGAGATGAAGGATGATTTAATTTATTTTTTCCCCAACTCTTGCAGTTGTTTAGCTTACTGTATTTTGTATCGAGTGAACATCCAGTATTTTTGCAATACCACTCCCTTTTGGGGCAGTTTATTTTCTTAAAAATATCAGTCCTTTCAGTTCCTCATATGTTTTGGCTTTTACTGCTCTTTTCTCAGAAGTTCAAAAGCCTTTCACATCCTTCAGAAGCCTCACCTCTTGGCCACAGGGGACTCACAACCTTTTCTATCACCTGAGGACCTCCTCACTGGGCAGTCCTCTCACCTTGCAGCTCCCTGCTCTGGCTTTTGTCTTCTCTGACATCTTTCTGACATCCTGCTGGGAAGTCATGACTCTCCTCTCTCTGCAAGAGCTTATTTAATTGATGCTTTCGTCATACAACCTGTGCAGCGTTTTGGTCACCCAGAGGCAAGAGCTTAACTTGACACGTCGTTGAAGACATACTACAGAATGTCCCTTAAAGATCCCCTCTGTGCTGTGACAACATTTTAAGTGAGAGGGAATTTGTGTTCAGGGTAATGTTGTCTCAAATCAAGGCCATCCACTAGACCTCCGTGAAGACCCAAGAAATCCCAATCCCTGGTTGTCTTTTCTATAGCTGCCATGGTGCACTGTAAATTCATACCAATGTCCTGCACCTCAAGTGCACGTCGTGAGTATTTCCCTGCTTTCTTACCTTAAAAATAGGTTACCTCTCTGTTTCCATACTGCTCCTTTCCACTTAGTTTGAACTGTGGGGTTTTTTTTCATTAGATATAAATGCCAACAGATACATATTGAACCTGGAAAACCTTGGAAAGCCATGACTGGTGACTTTCCTCCTTGGCTGCAGGAGCATGTGCACCCAGAACACCCTTCAAGAGCTCTGCCATCCCTCCTAGTGCATTGCCACCATGTGTGCTCCCACCCTTCCAAGTCCTGCACTTACTGAAAAACCCAGTTAATTATGCTCAGAAATGCGTGAGACCCCTGATGAGCTGAAATTTGATTTCTTCTAGCATTTTACATTTCATTGTACATTCCATTTACATTCATTAAATTTCATTTACATTCCGTTTAGCAAGACGTACAGTATGGCTTTACTCCACGAGAGAATACGAGGGAGGGACCCAGACCCCCATGCAGAGCAGCAGTTGTGTGAGTGGCTGGCGCTGGGAGCTGGGTGTGCTGGAGATGGGCTTGGCAAAGGAGTTCAGTGCTTCAGGTTTGGCTGTAATCATAGGGTATCTCTAGGCTGCTTATCACAGGAGTAAACACTGCTGCAGCTCAGAGAGGAAAGCCAGTGTGCACCAGGTTAGAGGAGCCGGAAAAACTGGCACAGGCTGAGCTCTGTGTGAGGACCGCCTTGCTGTCAGCCGAGTCACTAAATCCAGCCCAGGGACCCTCACCTTCAGTGCAACTGAAGAGATTATTATAACTTTAGCTAATTCCCCATACTTCTTACTGAGCCTGTTTCTTTTTGTGTTAACACAGAAGCCCCCTCCCCCTTGTTCTCTTTCACAGCATTGACAAACACTTTTTGTGACTCTTATCTTCTCCCCGCCAGCCTTCACTCACTGGCGGTTTTTCTGTGGCCAACTCCACCCTTTTCCACTTAGGGCACCCGTTGTTTTTATCTAAACTCCAGTCTTGAAAGAGCCTGTTAGGGGCCGTGTCGGCTGTTTCGGTGAAGGTCTTCCTCTCACGGGCAGCTGTGTTTGCAGCACAGGAATCAAAATTAACGTCTCTTCGCTCTCGAGGACAAAATACCAGTTAAGTTTTGAAACTTTCCTTCAGTGGTGGAGATTTGACTTAGAGACTCTGTGTGGGCACGTTTAGATAAGTTGAATTATACCCTTTTCTGAAATGGATTTAAGATATTAGAAACTGATCAAAATGGGCAAAAGTGAAAATGGATGAATGAGTTTCTTGTATTATTCAACAGCTTTTAGTCTTAACAGCAGTGCTGCTGTGAAAGGTAGGGGCCTCACGTATCTTTTTTAGCTACTTTCCTGTAGAACAACATGAAACTGTTTGGTCGTTAGTGTAATTAGTCCTAATGTGCTTTTAATGAGCATGTGCTTTCTCCTCTTAAAGGTTTGCAATGGTATGGAGTATTTGTAGATGACTTGTTTGCCATTATTATTTGCTTATGATTTTCTTTCTACTTCTTTTGAGTTGGATACATGTAGAAATCAGTGGTCAACAAAAAAGAAACGGCACAGATAGTCAAAATATTCACAAACCTGTGTACTTCTTAACATCCTCAGAGAGCTGCCTACCGAGATGAAGAGATTAATACTAAGCTTTTTAGCAACATCATTGTTCTGCACTATATATGTGTGTAGCCATGTAAAATAGGTTATTCTAGCAAGTTGATTATTCTAGTTCTTCCTGCATATGTTGACTGAAAAATACTGGTTGTCAACTGGTACATGCAAATGTTGCTTTGATTCTTAAAAGCCCAAATTTACACTGTCAGCTCACACTTAGACTGTACTTCTGGAAGAAAATGGAAGTAAATGAGTCAGAACTGAGCTTGTTAACTTCACTCTCGAGTTTCAGAGAACTGTTGCAGATCTAAGTTGAAAGATTTTTCTGTCTAAACTGTCTGGGTCTATGATGTGTATTTGGAAGATGATTGCAAATAGTTCTGGAGAAGTAATTTTATGATATTAGAAAGACCTTGACCTAATCATTCTACTAAAGACTCCATCAAGAAAAGCTGTGTCTGTTCTGCACACTGTGCAGTACCATGTAAGGCTGCTAAAAAGCTGACTACAGTTTTGGAAAGAGTGGTGTTCTGGAAACAGTTTTAGGAACAGGCTGAGCTGCCCTGTTCATTTTTACTAGTGAGTTGTGGGGAAATTCATGTCTCAGAGCAAGGTGGTAGAGTGGCACTCAGCAGGTGGGTGAGGTGGAAGCAGAGCAGCAGCCTGCATTCTGCCAAGGTCAGGCTACTCACGTGGGTGCCTGCTGCTGCCAGGTGAATAAAAGCCCTACTCAGCATCCTCCCAGTTGTGCATCTTGTCTGAAATGTTACTGTACCTCCTTTCCAGTAGCTGTCATGGGCCCAGTTTTCATACAATGGGATGTTTCCTATGCAAACTTTCAGTCTGATGCTTGAAGTGCTGTTCCAGCACAAACAAGGGGGGACACAGGTGTTTGGCTGGGCAGGTGAGGTCCCTGAAGGCAGAAGGATGCTTGTGCAAACAGGAAATGATTCCCAGCTGTGGAGGAATGGGTTATCCAGACTACATCCTTGCTGTGTGCAGGCACAGGCAGGTGTCTGAGTCCAGCTGTGTTGGCAGGATCATGGCAGCCGTGAAGTGCTGTGCTGCTCACTTTGGGACTTGTACCCACCCCAGTGTAAGAAGTCACTGCTCTTAGCGTCTCATGTCTAAAGTCGTAGTGGTTTCAAACAAACAACCAAAACAATGCACATGTACCCAGAGAGCCTGCTAAATCCCAGGGCTGAAACTTTCCCTTGATTGAGCAATGCTGAGCATACAGCTGAATAACATAATTTTTCATTCATCTGACAGTAGAGTTTTTCCTTTGTCAGCATTTTCTTGTCAAATACTACATCTGAAATTACCAGTGACCTTTCCGCTTGAAAAATGTCTGCTTTGTGCCAGAGCAGCACACTTGTCATCTCTTTGAAAACATCTCTCTCCAGTGTGACTTGCTTGTATGACTTTTGCTTGATCACTTGTGGGCAGTGTAATGCCACACATATATAAGCATATTACAGTCTCACGAATTAAAGCAAAACCAAACCACTTGGTCTCCAGGCTCTAGTTAGGTTTTCAGAAGCAGGCTCCTGCTGCTGAGTGAGTCAGATCCCAGAATCAGAGCCCTGCAAGGTAGTGGTTTTACAGAAATCAGTCTTGCACAGTGAAATAAATATCCAATAAATGTCATTCATTTAGTGGCTCTTATTAAAGGTAAATTGTTGACCACAAGAAGGTGGTGCCCTTCATAGGAGCCCACTGGGATTACCAGAAATGGAAGAAGGTTGTATTAGCACATGTGGGATGTTTCTCTAAGGATGTACAGTTCCAAGTTTTAAAGGTGTGTAGCAGTGAATGAAATGTATTGAAATATTCATAGATATCCATGTGACAGGCTGAAGGCTGCTAGAAAACACCATTATACTATGGCATGTGAATAAATTGCATACTTGATTTTATGCACTTCATCCATATTCTCACCTGCTTTACAGTTCATCCCAAACCTCCACATTTGCCACTTTCCTGGCTCTTACCAATCTTCTCCTATTTCTAAAACTATTTTTAAGGGAATCTGCTTGTTTGGTTTAACAAAATTGTTGATTCAACACTAAATCCTCATTTATAGCAGTCTCAGCAAATGTGTAACATACTACTGTTAGCATCAAGGTGCAAAACTAAGCTCAGAAGAATGAAAATAACATGACCAAAAAGCAGAAGAATTAAAAATACACTAGGCAATAAACCAAAAAATCTTTCTGTCAAAAATTTCCCAAAATATATTATATTACCTTTATATTTGCTATAGAAGTAACATTACTTGTACAGGTTAAAAAAAATCCCGGAAGTCTGAATATGACTGGTAAGAGTTTATTATTAATGTTTTTGCAGATCTTTTTTATAGTCCTTGTTGAATTGAAGGAGGAATAATTTAATATAATACAGATAACTGGGCAGCCTGTTCCAGTGCTCTGCTACCCTTGATCTAAAGTTCTTCCTCATGTTCAGGTGGAACTTCATGTATTTCAGTTTATGGCCATTGCTCCGTCCTCCACTTCTTTTCTCCCAGTTAGGTTCCTTTTCTCGCTCGATTCTATGTTTTTCCTTTCCTTTTCCCCATCTGCTCCTTTCTCCTGCTGCATAGACCTTACCAACAGCAGCCACTAAAGAGAAAAATCTGACTTTGCCTGTGCATCTTCAGGCTGGTGAGAGGTTGTTCAGCTGCTTGGGGGATGCCACATGAATATTCTGGTCTACACTGAGAGATCCGTGCAACAGATCCATGCAGAGTCAGTCAGTGGAAATTTTTAGAGGCTTTACTTATGGAAATCTGGCAAGTCTCAGGTACAGACACAATCCTGACAAAATTATTCTAAGGAGAGCACAGATATCTGAAAAGTTGGTAATTAGTAGTTACGGAGGCTCAACTGTCCAGCTGAGGGGGCTGTACCAGGTAGAGTCTTGAGGATATTTTGGGGGGGTTCAGTAGCAGTCTGTCTTACTAATCAAAACCTGTTGCTGAACAGACTCACGAGATTGGTGGATTTTGCCCAACAGAGTGGGTGTTTTGAAGGACTGAATTAAAATTCAGTGAAGAAATTACATTTGTCATACAGAACTGTTTTCTTTCTTTAATTGAGAGCAAGTGCTCTGCTAAGGAAGGCAAACTGAAAGGAGCAATTTCTTACAGGGAATAGTCTGGAGTTATAATAGGAGCCAGCTGTGTGGTAAAGACACCAAATGTCTTTTTGGAATGAACCAGGAGTGTTCACAATCCACCTCAGCTCGTGTTGTGTGCAGCTTCAGGTACTGCTAGTTTGGGGAAAAGCTGCAAGATGCTGCCGAGAAGTAATGAGAGGGGTAGAAAATTTAGCCTATAATGGAAGTTTGAAGGAACAGAATTTACTTAGTCTAGGAATGTCAGGACTGCAGTGATCCTAGGACAGGGGTTTGTTGTAGATAGGGAATAATCTGTTTATCATCTCAAAGGAACAGGCTTTGTCCACAGTCCATAGTATATTAAATTTGATACTATGAAAACTTTTTCATGATATATTCTGCAAGAGTTTGTCTCTTGGGCTTGCAGTCACTTTATTCAGAAAAAGAAGGAAGGGTTTTTTCCCTCTGGGGAAGGAAAGAAATAGAGAGGAGATAGCATTCCTTCTAGTTTTTGCATGTCTGGGATATTACTTGAGCATGGATGAGCTCCAGTTTTCCAGTTGTTTGTAACTTTATCAAGTTTGAATGGGCTTTCAGAGGGATTACATTATAAAAAAAATATCCAGCACAGAAAGCAACACATCCTGCTTGAATTTCAAGTACCTCTTCCAAAATATGGACAACACTTTTATTATTGATAAAAATGGGGTTTATCATTAAAAAAAAATACATTTTATCTTGTCATGTACTGGGAAATAGTAAATCCTCTGTGACCAGACTCCTCCTTTCTCCCCCCCAATTGCCAGTACCTAGTGTACAAAGTTTAGTTTGGATGATGAAGTCTGACAAAGTTAAAACAGCTAAAAACAAAGTCTGAGGGGAAGTTTCATGTAACGTTAATAAGAGGCAAAACTACCAGCCCCACCTATAATAGAAATAAGATTATCAAGGCCAGGTTTCCTTGATGATTCTCAAATGTTTCTACAGGCTTTTAGAGAAGATCTGGAATGCCTTATTCAAGAACAGATGAAGAAGGGCAATAACCCCACTGGACTGCTTGCATTACAGCAGATTGCTGAATACATTACAGCGAGCACTTTTACAGGTTTTTCCTCATCTTCACTCAGTAAGTGAATTATACATTTAACTGCTCTTTTTTTTTTTTTAAATTGTTACCAGGGCTTAGCAATGCTGGGATCTCCTCTTTCCTTGAATAAAAATTCTATCAGAGCTTGCTTCAGCTGTGAAGTAGTGCAGATGGTAGCCTAAACTTGCCTTTTTAGGCTTCTTTCTCTCAAATTCTTTGATTTGTTCTCTCAAATTCTTTGATTTGTATAATGATATCCAAAATGGTTGGAATCCTCGAACTCAGTTATTCTGTAATTTGTTAATAAAAGTTTAACTGACGTAGGGAACAAAATGCTGTGTCCTGTTACTATTAGGAGTTCAACATGAATATAAACTAAGATGTGAAATACATTACCATTGAGTTTCTTTATTTTTCTACTTTTGCATATAAATTGTTACTAAAAAAAAAACCTACTCTGAGGTGGGGAGAATACCCTGGCAAACTGAATCATCAGATAAACAGCTCCCACAGTTAAGAACAGCTTCTACTCAGCACTCTACTTGTAAAGATGTCTCTGCGATCTCGCAGTTAACACCCAAGTTCTTCTTTCCAAGTCATGAAGCACTGAGACGTTCAAGTCAATTTAAGTTCTGTGGGTGGACATTGTATGGGAGCTTACAAGTCTGAAGTACTGTGGCAGCTGTCAGCATTCATCATCTTTGGACATTCAGTCCCAAAATGGTACTTCAGGGTTTATTTAACAAAACGAGTGGAAGAGAACAGAGAGCCCAAATAACCCTGTGTTCATGTCTCTGGTTGGTTGCTGAGACTGCGTCCTGCTGTTGTCTCTGCTGCGTTTGCCAGAGACAGTGGGGACTGATCTCAAACTGCACACTCCTTTTGTTGAAAACCAAAATTACTTTTACCTGTTTCGGTCTTAACTTTCCCTCTAAACAAAGGTTGTGAGCTGTCAAAAGGCTATCATGCATTCATGAACGGGAGAAGGGTGTTTGTGTAGTCACAAGTCAAAGAGAGAAATTGGTCTTTGTGATTTCTCTGTTAAGAGGTGATTCCTTCTGTCTAAGGGTTTGAGAACTCTTGCACTAATCCTAATTTCTTTATTAGGACTGAATTGAAGTGCAAAGACTGAGATGTCTCTTCAAATTAGTTTTGCTGGTGTCAGAAGTCCACAAGGAATGTCTTATCCTGTAACAAAAAAAGCCTCAAAGTACCATGTAAAAATACTTCATTAATGACAAATATCTTAAAGCACAGTTCCAGTCCTATATAGGATACTGATTCAGGAGAGAGTTCGGGGAAACCTTTATCCAGTGTAATAAATGCTGGTACTGCTTTGCTAACAATTTAAGTACACTGCATCTGGAACATCATGGCATAGCTGGAAATACATTTAATCGTCCAACTGGCCATCATCTATTTTTGTCTGTTTTTCAGGCCATGGAATGATTACACCCATCAATGACCTACCTGGGGTAGACACCTCCTCCTTCGTTAAGGGAGAAAAACTTACTCGTTGCAAGTTAGCCAGTTTATATAGATTGGCCTGACTTGTTTGGCTGGGCACATTTGCCAAATGCCTATATCACAGTAAGTATTTTAGACCAAAAAAAAAGATTTAGAATCTCACCTATTCATTCAAATTATTTTTCCTCCTGAATAATGTAAATAAGATCAGTAATCCATTTCCTGTCTCCTTTGCAGGTAAGAGTAAGCAAAGAACATGACCACATTCTAATCATTCCAAGAGGGCTGTCCTTTTCTGAAGCTTCAGCTTCTAATTTGGTACGTGATTCACCTGCTGTAATAACCACCAAGACTCAACCTGTTTTCTAAAATACTTTTGTGGCTGCTAAAATGGACTTCTATAATTATACTGTTGTTGGGGTTTTTTTAATATTTACCCACCAGATGAAAAGCTGATTAACTGCTTAGATAGCAGCACCCTTTGCTGTCAGTATTTCTTCCTGGGTTTAGCTTTACTTTCTGTTTCTTTGTCTTCAGCTTCAGTGTGGAGCAGCAAAGTTTTGTTTTCCTGTCTGATGAAGCTCATCAGTAGCCTCAGTGTAGCAGCAGCCTTTTATAACCTGACAGTGTGGTAATGCATGTGAAATTACTCTGTAGGAGTAGTGTTATCAGAATCAGCTCTTACCTTTAGAAGTGAGGAGATAAAGTCAAATAATCTCCCCAGGCCCAACAAATGAGCTGGTGAAGTTACAAGCTGGTATTTAGGCAGTGGTAGCTGCTACATCACACATCTTTTGGTGCAGAACCTGCCATATGCTCTTCATGTCAGTGCATATCTGTAAAGAAACTGCCTTGAGGTGAAAGGGTTACCAAAATGAGATTGATAGTATTACATAGCAAACACAGAACCAAAATGAGATATGACCCTGCTGTAGTTTTTTGTTGATCCAGAAATTACTGTTTTAATGTGCCCATAAATCTGAAAATTCCTTGTGCATTGAATGCTCTTACGGGAAATTTCTCAGAGTCTGAATTACCTTTGTATTAAAACTGTAGGAAATGTTAATGAAATGCAGTTTTAAAAGTCAGAAACAAGGAAAGGTCAGCTAGACTGAAGTAGAATATATGTTGTATCAGAGTCTTATTCTTACTTCTTCCATGGCTGAACTTCCAACAGCTGTCAAGGGCTTGTACAGCAGGGTGGTTTATTGACACACAGATTCATGGCTGCTCTCCTACTTTTTTTCATGCTCTGAGCCCTAAATTTGTGGGGGAAAATTTGGTGCTAAATAAGAAAGCAAGGGTGTTTTCTAGATAACTGAAGTTGTCTCAAAACTTTTGAATATCATGTGTTTCTTTGCCTTTTTCAGGTTAAAGTGAACATCCTAGGAGATGTAGTGGACCAGGGAAGCACAGCTCTCAGTATTGACAGTGTAGGCTTCAGTCCACACGTGGCCATCTACTCCACACGCCCCGACGTCAGATGTGTCATACACATACACACCCCTGCCACAGCTGCTGTAAGTCTTCCTTCTGGCACTGACTGAAAGAAAACAGCTTTACCTTATGAACTTAGGGCATATTTCTGCTCACAGCAGTTTCATTTTTGTTTTAATGTCGACTCTGCACTGGTAAATAGAAGTGTGAGGTTATCAAATAGAGAGAGGGCTGAGCCACCACAGTGGAATGGGATTGGAATAAACTGATGCTCAGAGATTGTTATACTCAGGTTGAGGCAAAGTAAATAGTTTACAGAGGCTTCATTTATAGCATCCTAGATAATATAATGTGCTGTATAAATCATCATTGTTTGCATTATGCAGCTCCATTTTTAAGTGGTTTAATTAGTAGTTACACTTAGTTTGGATTTACCTCACTATTTAAATGTTATAGTTAACATAAACTTTAAATGGTCTGTATAATAATGATAAAAATGTAAGGAGGTCTGAAAGAATTGGTTTGAAATAACTAAATTCTTAATATTTTATCTAGAAATGCATATATATATATATGCATTCCTTGCCTACAGACAAAATAAAAAGGAATGATTAATTTCTTTTATACTAGCTTTTTGAAGTCATAAGTGTGAGAAAGAAGAACAAACCATTAAGTAAGATGAGAATTAAACATGGATAAGATTCACAAAAATTAACTTAGTTGGAAAAATTTGTCTTTCCTCTAGTGAATCTGTCCCTAGGCTGGGTAGCAGCACCTCTGTCACCCTATTGCAAATCAGACTGGTATGGGGGAAATTGTTTCTAAGCTTTCATTATGAAGTTTGACTCTCTTCCAGCAAAGATAAAAAGTGCACCCTGCTAAGGCTTGGGTGGTTGAGATGTGAGTTTTAGAAGTTTCAAATTTCCTAGTTATCAGCATTTCATTTTCATGAAACAGGTTTCTTCTATGAAGTGTGGTATCCTTCCCATATCACAAGAGGCTCTGATTCTGGGAGATGTTGCTTATTACGACTACCAGGGATCTCTTGATGAACAGGAAGAGAGAATTCAGCTTCAAAAAGTTCTTGGACCCAGTTGCAAGGTATTCAGCCTCATTTGTGCTCTTCATAAACAATTTTCATGTCCTGCTCCAGTTTCTACCATTTAACATTAGTGTCTTCATTTACTAGATATTAGTCTTGAGAAACCATGGTGTGGTAGCACTAGGAGAGACACTGGAAGAAGCATTCCACTATATTTTCAATGTGCAACTGGCCTGTGAAACACAGGTGAGAGAGAATTTATCTGTGTTTAATTTCAAACGCTTATGCTGCAGAGTTACAGATTGCATCCCAGATGGGAAGATCTCTAACATTACACAATTTTGGGGTTGTGGAATCTAGTAATGCTGTATACCAGGTCAAAGTCAGAGAGACTGGAATAATCAGGGAATCAGCGAGGGAATGGTACAAATACTCATTCTAGGAACACTGACACAGTCTCAGTGGTGTTACACTCCAAAGGGTACAGAAGGTTTTGTTCCATGCTGTGCAGAGTGAGCCTCATGCAGGGAGTCTGTCAGATAATACATTTGCTGGTACTCACTGCATGGGGAAGTGTGATTTAAGATCTCTTGAGAGCCAGCTCCTTTATTGAAGCTGCATGTTGTGACAAGAAAAGAAGCGTCTCTCTGTGATCACAGATTTGTGAAACCAAATTAAAAGAAGGTCTTTAGAGCAATGGTAGAGGGTGGCATATTTAAAAATAACTTGAATCACAAATTCAGTTGTTCCCATTTTGTCTAACTTTAGCTACCTAGTTAGGTATCCAGATGTTACCTATAACCTGTGAAGAGAGACCACTGAAAGTGTTCCCACCCTTCATAACTTTTAAGCCCATCTCCAGAAACTTTGTCACTTTGTGCTTGTTCCCAAGTGATCCTGTCCTCTCAAAGAGGCATTTGGATGTGCAAATGGCAGGCTCCCACTCCTTTCCTGCCTTGCCCTGCCCTGCCATTTATTTTGAGTTCAGTCTCTCTTTCATTTTGAAACAGCTAGAAAAATGAAACATTTTTAATCTTGTGATGGAGAAAGGTTTTTTTAAGGTACTCTGAAATCGGGTGTTTGAGTCTACTCCTTTTAAAGTGCAGTTATTAGTAGATGGTATAATGCTTTCCATAACAGTCACTTGCTGTATATTTTAATACATTTTTGGACAGCAGAAAACTAGCCTGAGAAATAACTGCAGCATGTATTTAAGCAAGCTTCTGCTGCAAATTCAGAAAAGCAGAGAATACAAAAGCATTTTCACAAATAAAATATGCTCCTTGATGTCTGCAGGTTCATGCACTTGCTGGAGCAGGTGGGATAGACAATCTCCTACTACTGGATCTGCAGAAGTTCAAGCCTTCCACACATGCTGTGGCAGCAATGGGAGGAGGTGGAGTTAATATGGCTTCACAACAAAAATGGAAAGTTGGGGAGCAAGAATTTGAAGCGCTCATGAGGATGCTGGACAACCTGGTGAGAGCACGTTGATGGTGGTATTCATATAGTCCTGTAATCTTTGGAGTGTAGGATTAGCTTCTGTAAAGCAAACAGTTTCTTCTGGTTTCTCTGTGAATTCTAAAATGAAGACAGAGTAAACGTAAGAGACGTAAAATCTCTTCATTTTGTGAAGTTTAATTTGTCATAGTGTTTAGTTGCCATACTGTTTCTGACAGCAGTATTCTGTCTTAGTAAGAATTTATAATGCTTTGAGCTTCAATTTTGTCCCACCATCTTAGAAATGTATAGTAGCTTAATAGTAAAAAGTTTTATTTTCATATTTTTAAACATTCTTTTCTTATTTTCCTCCTCCACAGGGATACAGAACTGGCTATGCCTATAGGCAACCATTAGTCAGAGAAAAACCCAGACATAAGAGTGACGTCGAGATCCCAGCCACTGTGACTGCCTTTTCCTTTGAAGATGATACAGTCCCACTTTCCCCCCTGAAATTCCTTGCACAGAGGCAACAGAGAGAGAAGACAAGATGGCTGAACTCTCCAAACACATACTTGAAAGTTAATGTGCCTGAGGAGTCCTGGAACGGGGAAGCCAGTCCCAGGACTAAGATCACGGTAGGTTGATATGTTGGGCAGTCACTTAGGTTTTGCCCTACTTGAAAGTAAGTTATGCACAGTTCATATGAGGAAATCTTGAACAGGATTAGCAAATAAGTTTATTGGGCAAATTAAAATAGGCTTTTCAGAGACTTAATGACCTTGGTACTGAGGGTCTCCTTTGTTTGGGGAGAGAGGGGTTGACTGTAAGAGTAACAATTTATGATAAAATTTAACCATGATTTCGCAGTTCTAACCATCTCTTCTTATTCCTGAAGTAGAAAACAGTTTTTCTACCAGATCTTCTTGTGCTATTAGTTATCTACCAAATATAGTAAGGTTTTAAGTCACCCGTGGGTTGTTCTTTTTTTACATGAGGGAGACACGAGCTCTAATTCATCTCTAGCTGCCCCTTTTCTATTTGTGAGCTTACTGAAAACAGCTTTCGAAAAGTCTGTTCATGCTACAGGCTTTTAATGATGATAAAGATTTTCCCCCTCCTGCAGCTCAGCAAGATGCTTACACTTAATTTCCAGCCTGCAGAGAGGTGGCCCTCGCGGGACTACAGAGCGTGTTATTGCTCTTCAGCTACTCCCAGTCGCACAGTACAGCTGTAAAAGCATCAGCTCCTCCTGCTGGCAGGCTGGCGGGCTTCTAAACTTGAGTTTGGGAAAAACACCCTCAGAACCCTGCTTGAGAAGGGAAAAAAACTAGTCAGTGTGTGGTCAGCAGAGGTGGGAGTCGATTGCATGAACAAAGGCTCTGGATCTACGTGCCAGTTACTAGAAAGTGTGATCCTTTCTAAATACAGCATCATTAGTACACAGCTAACAGTGCGTTTTTCAGGAATGTATGTCAGTGTTTACAAAAAGTAATCTTGTTCAGGGCAACTTAAATCCTCTTGGAGAAACCCACAAACCTGTTAGGGGTTAGGATTATTTTTTAGGTGTCATGTGGAATTGAGAATAAAGTCAGGAAGTCCTTTATTGATACCTCTTCTTTAACAGTAAGACAACACAGAGAATTGTTCCTTTCCAATATTACTGGGTTTTTTAACTTATTTCTTCCCCCCCCCCGCCTTTAAGTGGATGAAAGCCGATGACTCCTCCAAGACTAGTGGAGGGACGCCAATCAAAATTGAAGATCCAAACCAATTTGTTCCTCTAAATACAAACCCAAGTGAAGTGTTGGAAAAGAGAAATAAGGTAAAAGAAGTGTAATGAACTGAAAATTGTAACATTTCCAAATAAAATTATGTGTTCAAGTAATGATTCAGCAGAGCAGTAAAATAACATTTTCAAATGTTTTGATTTTATTAAGAAGGTTCTTACACTGTATGTGATTTTTGGCACCAAAAACATGTATTTAAATGTGTGATATACATAAAGTCTGTAGATACGTATGCAATATTTATATATTTAAATTTTGAGTGCAATAGTCTGATGAAGGATGAGTATTAACTCTGGAAATGATAGATTAGAAATGGTAGTCCCTGTTATTTAGTATTTTATTTAGTAGATAATTAGGTGTCAACATGAACTGAATTGCTGTGCGTCATCTGCAGCATGATTCAATCTCAGACTCTAATCTTGCTCTGTTCTGTTTTAATTTGCCTAGTGCTTGTTAATCTGGAATTTCTAATGGCAGTAAAAAAAAGAAAATGAGAGATTATTGTTGGACCTCTCTGTAAACAGAAATATCTCTCTGCTTTTCCCTTCCACCATGAAAGACACTGATTATCAGACTGACCAAATATTCCACCCTCAGCATAACTATATTAACAGATATTCAGGACTTTTTTCATTTGATTGCATATTTTTTTCTTTCTTGGAAAGCACTATATCAGTGTCCTTGGGGACTGAAGTGGAATTAGAAGGAGCAACTCCCTTCCTCAGAACTGCAAAGGCACCCTCTAATCAGCTAGAGATTAATAATACATGTCCCAGGCAATGATTTTTAAATTTATGCATGTCACTGGCTCATTGAGAGTTTATTCCTAAGTTTCTGCTGTAGGATTTTTTTAATATGATCTGTGTTGGTTTTTATATTTCTATCTGATCTGTCAGTCTCTTAAGCACTGACAATTAGAAGCTAGGGCTGTTAGCTTAAGGAAAAAATAAACTATTCACAGAAGGAAAAACTTTACCAACCTTTGTGATCACAGAGTTTTCTCCAATAGCTGATACGTGAGGTGGAGAGGACAGGTTCAGGGACTATTCCTGGGAGCTTATTTCTAAATGTTGGCTTACATGAAGTGTAGGAATTGGGACTAGGGTGAATATTTGGGAATATTCCACATTGTTTAGGAAAGAGCTAAACAACATATGCTGTGTATTTTGAGGTGGGAGAAGAGTTCTTAATTTTTAGGTGCAGCAGCATACAGCTTGATCCTCCAGCCATTCACTGCTGCCTGTGTTAGTGGCTTTGCAACGCTGATGGGCATAGGATTTTTTAAAGAGAAATATCTGTTCCTAACCTGGTTTATTTTCTCTCTATAGATAAGGGAGCAAAACCGATATGACCTAAAGACAGCAGGACCTCAGTCTCAGCTGCTCGCAGGGATTGTTGTGGATAAAAAGCCGAGTTCAGTGAGTACAACATAATTAACTAATTTACAGCTGTTCAGGTTATTTGGCTGCCTGTCTTTCAAATGTCAGCTTGGGCCATTTTCATTGTAAGTGTTTTGTTAGAACTGATTATTTTAATGCCAGTTTTAGAGGTGTGATACATCTTACTCATGTTTCATTTTAAAGGTTTAAAATGTTAGTTTCAAATTGAGATATGCATGTTAAGTCTGCTGCCATTAATATTAATGAAGTAGGATCCTTGTCTAAGATCATTTAAGTGAGAGAGGAAGAACTTTAGAATGCATGGGCCAAAAATAGCCTTCATTAGTCTGTGGAAGTGATGCTTAAGGTAACAATTGAGTCCCAGAAATAGCTGAGTTTAAAAGGTGGGATGTGACCATGTAGAAGACAGCTTTCATTAAAAACAGGCTTCTTATTGGGAGAGAGGGTTGCCAGTTCCTTACCTGCCCATATTAATCTTTTCTTGAATAGAATATACTTCCAAACAGTATAGATATCCCTAATAATGTTATCCAACAAATTTTGATTAACTGCAATTGGCAGTTCTATACATCTAAGAGTTTCCAGCTGTCCAACAGTTAGTACATCTGTGTTTTAATTCTGTATTCCCTGCCAAAATTTTGTCAACAAACTTTGGCTAAAAAAAAAAAAAGATCCATTAGCCCTGCATGTTTTGCTTGTTGCTTCTTGTTCTTTAACTGTTAAATTCTGTGGCTTTCTCTTTCCCAGCCAATGCAGTTCGATGATGAGCACGCACCACCGGCACCACCCAACCCGTTCAGCCACCTCACCGAAAAGGAACTGGAAGAGTACAAGAAAACCATTGAGCGCAAGCAGCAGGGGTTGGAAGGTCAGCGGTGTGGTTTGCATTGTTGGGGTTTACATTTTAATAATAAGCTTGAAAATACCTCCTGTAAAAATTGTGTGCATGTTAATTATTGGCATATACTGTTGGCAGCTAGTTTAGAACGAATCATTCCTTGAGGCGGTAGAATTCTTTTGTTAAATGTGGTTTGTTCTTTTACTTTAGTTAGTGCTGAAATTGAAGCAATGAAAGGTTTGCACAGAAATGGGTTGACGAAAAGACAAGTTAACATGATGAATTTTTGTGTCAGAATCATAGAATAACTTAAGGTGGGAGAGTCCATGAAGGTCATCTTAATCCAACTCCTCCTCAGAGATGATGCTAAAGTTAGATCAAGTTGCTCAAGTCTGTGCCCAACCAAGCAAAAGTGTACTGAGATGTTTGGCCCTGGCTTCTTTAATTTTACTTCTGTTCTCCCAGTGTGCAAGTCTCATCTACTTCACTTTTCACATCTTCTTCCAATACTACTGTTCCATAGAGATTTGCTTATTCAGGGTTGATTTTAATTTTTAACAATAACACTTACTGTGAATTCTTCTTCACTAATACTGTGTAATAAAACAACTTTGCCATATGTCACAGTCAGGACATAGTGTAATAGCTTACTGTACCAGCAGACTGTGACTTAGGGCTAGATAAAACCATGGAGCATGCTACTTGGAATGCAACCCTGCCACCTTTGTTAATGCTTTCTGATAAAGAACTGATATATACTGATTTCTAGCAGATAAAACACATAAATGCATAATTCTTTAGAGTTTCAACTGTGTATTGTAACTTTGTGCTGTTGTGAGCATGAGCAACACAAAGCTATAGCAGAGCTGTAAATCTTGTAGCACCAGCATTGACACTCTTGCTTGATTTTCACTTTTGCTTGGCTACTAACTCACATCTTGTCCTGCAGATGCTGAACAGGAGTTATTCTCAGATGACGGTTCATCTGTATCACAAATTCAGTCACAAACTCAGTCCCCGCAAAATGTCCCAGAAAGATTAGAAGGTATTCCATGCAATTTCTGTACAATGCCAAGGGCTCCAATAACCCAAGTCCTCCACTCTTCTGCTGCACTTTTACACTTGCATGAAGTCAACTGAGTCAAAAGGAGCCCTCTTCTGCAAAGTTTGGGTGGTACTCTGTCCAGAAAACATTTTTTCCCAATTTTTTTCTAATACCTAATTCTCACAACCAGAAAACAACTCAGAGCATGCTGAAACCTAGATATTAACCAGGTGGAGCAAATAGATACTATACTTCTATTTTACTGAAAATGTTAAGATTAGTTTTTTTGCTTAAGACTTCTCCAGAAGTCTTAAGTAGGCATTTTAAAAAGCAGGTTCTCCAATGCCTTCTGTATGGAATGGCTGTGTTTTTATAAATCAGTCTCTTGCAGTAAAATGTAATTCTGACTGTGCTTGAGACTGTGTATGCTGTGTACACTGTATTTGTACATACTGTATACAGCTTGAGCTGTGCATGCACTTGGCAGAGATAAAGTTAGATTTTTAGCTCATTTTCCTTTAATGACATTTTCACTGTGTTGTCTGCTTACAGCAACTAAGAGTGTGGATAAAGGGGAAAAAAACACATCTAAGCACTTCAAGTTTCATTCTTTGGATCACAGTCCAGACTCGCAGGCTTTGTCTCAATACTGGGTTTTGTTGCATGAGAGTCTACATAAATTACTGCAAAATCATTTGTCCTTTCAGAAAATCATGAGGACTTCTACACGCAGAATGCCAACCTCATATCTGTGGAGATGCCGGTTGTGGTGGTGAACGGGAAGGAAGATGCACACGACGTGGAAGAAGATCTCACCAAGAGGGTCAGTCAGTTAACCATGAGTACTGTGGAGAGCGTAGAGATTACCATTAAAGGCTCTGAAAAGATAGAAGAGGCCCTGTCCCCTGAGGGGTCGCCTTCCAAATCCCCTTCGAAGAAGAAGAAGAAATTCCGCACCCCATCCTTCCTGAAAAAGAGTAAAAAGAAGGAGAAGGTGGAAGCGTAAGTGCAGTTCTGTTGTGAGGAGACATTGCACATTTTAAACGTTTAAGTTCACCATTAACAGCGTAGTGTTAGGGGTGTGCAGTAACTGGACTTTTAACCTAAACAAGTAGAAACTGGAAGAGGTTTTGCTTTAAAGAAACCAAACAAAGAGACAAACAAACAAAAAAACCTTTCATGTTAATTGCAAATTAATTCATCTCTCACTTAGCTGTGTCCAAAATTGCTATGAGGGTTGGAAACATTGATTGGTTTCATGTAGAACTACACTGGCAGGTGCTCAATTACCGTCATAGCAAGGTCAAATACCATCACAGTATGCAGCAGCAAGTTCTGCTTGGAGTATTTTGCAGACTTTAAAATTTTCAGTACAGTTCAAGTCTTTAATAAAGTTACTGTTGAGTGATCATATGACTTTTTAAAACTGCTGTCTCATTTGGAAACCAGATCATACATTTTTGTATCGTGGTTTTTGACCATATATTTTATGTTTCTGTACCCCTGTTTGAGTGGGTACATATTAACAGCACACCTTTACATCTTTTTTAAGATTAGCTCATATAGAAATATTATACACTGGCACATAATACTAGGGGAAAAACTGTGTAAGAGAAAGTTTATTTGGAATTATACAAAATGTCTAAAGAATTCCATTATTCAATAACTTTTTTGCCAAATATTTCATTTTAGTGAAATATAATTTTTGAAGACTTCTTTTTTATTCTATGAGTTGGGGCGGGGGAAACCCTTATTTTTCAAGAAGGGGGATTTTATACACTTAACATTGATAATTTAGTTTAACTGGCAAAACAAAAAGAAGATTTTATATGTTCAAATGTTTGTATACCATTCAGTATAAAGGTATTATAAGCATGTGAACCAAGCATTTCATAGTTAGAGTGTATTTAAGAATGCTTGGTTTAGAGTATACTTAAATATAATTCAGGAATCCAGGGACTTCAAAATCAAAGGATAAAAGCATATAAAATTGAACTGGATTCATGTTTAAAAATTACTTGTGGGTTGTTCTTTTTCTCTCTCATGGTATTGCTAATGAATGAAGAAAAATAATCTCTTAACATAACCAAATGAAGGAAACAAAAATGTTAAAAGGGAAAGTGAAATAATAGGGAAATAGGAGGAGACAAAGAAAGTAAAAGTTTGGTGATTATTTTTTTTAAATATATGATACGGATTGCAGGATATTTTTATTAAATCAGCAGAGCGACATTTCCATATTAGATGTTTTAAATGATTTGTATGGATTCATGCAGAGTGCAACACTTTGGGTTTTTTCTTCAGTTTCATTCACATTGTGAAAGGGTCTCGTGAATCTGTGTTGTCCTTTGGATGAACCCAGAGCAAATCAGAGCCTAGTGCCATGGGTAAGGGTGGTACTGCCACTTACTCATTTTTACTTGTATTGTCATTTTAGTACTTTTACTGTATTGTAAATACAAACTAAACATAGAAATTAACATAGGGGTTTCTTCGCTGTGTCAAATGTCTGTAAATCAGTCATCGCAATAGGAAGTACATCTTTAAGATCCATGTGATTCCCAAATTACCAGTTGAAATATTATACAATATATAATTGTTAAATATGGCTGGAGAGTGGTTTGGCATGCAAAAATGTTGATTATAGCATGTTCGGGGGCTGGTTAGCTTTGACCGTGTAAGTGTGATAATGCAATGTTGGAATGGATCCTGGAAACAATTTCCTAGCTGTCACTAAATACTGGAATCAGTGTTTTTAATCATAGTGGAAACTTTCAGTTGCTTACTTTGTTTTTTATGTTCTACATTATTTGTGTTGTATTACAACATATGTAGAAACAGTAACCTGTGAACTACGCTTTTCATAACTTTTTTAAAAATATATCTAAATGAATGCAATGTGCATAAATATTTTTTAAAATGCAACCGTGAACTATTTGCACCTTTTGCTAATGCCTCTATTTACTTGCTTTGGCATAAAGAATGAGCCAGCCAACTCTTGTGTCCTGTGGAAAATATATAAATGTTATCTGAAATTGCTCATAGATGTAATGCTAATTAATGTTAAATCACAAATAAACAGTATTTTAAATAGATGGATTTCATATAGCAGCCTTTTGTTTATACACTTACATCTCTCGCTTGTAGAGAAGATGGTTTGATTATGCACGTTGCTTCTCAAGAATTTATTCTGGAGAGGGCTTCTTGCTTGTGCTTATCCTGAGAGCTCAGGAAGAAAATAACCTGATCTTGCTGTTGAACAGCTTTTGTCTCTGTCGCAGATGCTGGAAAGGAAAGAGGACGTGCCCGTGGTAAAAGGCAGGGCACTGCCAGGCAGTTGTTCTGAGCCCAGGTGGGTCTGTGCTTCCCCATCCTGGGCTGCCTCCTGCTCTGCAGCACCACAGGATTGTGGGTGACAGCATGAGGGACTGGGGTGGTTTTAGGGCTGAGTAAGTACAGAGCAAGGAAATAGCTTGTAGAAATTACCTTTTTTTTTTAATTATTATTAATAACACAAAGGTTTTCCTATAGGGAAAGCTTAATGCAAAGTTATTTGAAGACAATCTGTGTCACGCCCTGCTGACATATGGTATATATCAGAGCCTCTGAGGCTGCAGAAGTTGCAGCATTTTGTTTTTGTAGCTGTATCAACTCTGTGAAATGTCTTTAAGGACTGCACAACTGTTTATTTTCCTTGTCCTTCCACAAATCAGCCTTTCGTTTCTGTTTACAAGAAAGTCAAAATTCAGCTCCCTGAGTCTGATGACAGTTTGATGAACTCGGTTCCCATGTGGTAGGATAATTTTGGTTTAGCATTTTAAATAAATCTTGACCAAGATTTTTGTAATTTTCTGACTATCATTTGTCTCCAGAAGCATCTACAGTCTGCTTAGTGCTGCACTAATGTGAAAGTAGACACTGTATCAACAGAGAGGAGCATCCACTGTAAGGCCACAGGCATATATAATTTTTGTCTTTAAACTCTCTTTATTCCCAAGAGTCTACAAACCACATCAGACCCTTCATTTTCACTTAAATCTTACTCTTTCACAGTGTTACTTGAAGGATCCGAGATTCTGCAAGCCAAAGCATGGAAATAAAGTCGATGTTTCTAACAGGCATAATAAACATTAAAACTTTAGTTTTTGAAAAGTAGGAGCCCTTGGAAAGATGAGCTTCAAAATGGATCATTAACATGATAAGAAATAATTATTGTCATTAGGCTGCTTAACCCAAGAGAAAGCAATACAGAGAAGCGGTGTTCGCTATGAGGAATTGCATGCAAGCTACCACCCAAGAACACTGAAAAGGAAAAGGATTTGTAAAGCTGTACATCCAGGTGATCACCTGCTGTTCTCTTTTACAGCCTTCCAGCTGTTCTGGAGATGAGTGTTACATAGCAAACCAGACCTAGCGGAATTTGCAAAATGAGGTGTGTCAGCCTTTAGATGCCACAAGGAGACAGAATAATGTCATGGTTAGGGCTGTAATGCCATTTTGACTAATATTTTCCTGCCTTGCCAGTTGAGTCCACGGCACACTGTTGAGCATGTGGCATAAATCGTTGTTCTCTCTGGTGCAAGTAGTTGAGGATTTTCTAGATACCCAGTTTGCAAAACTGTTGAGTTTTCACTATTTCAGCCCATGGAAACTTGTCAAACAGGATGTTCTGCAAAGTAGCCAAGGACAGTGAGAAAGGGCCACAGAGTCCCTCGCTGTTTACATGGGTCTGATGGAAACTTCTGACACGGGCACCGATGTTCTCTCTCTTCCTTTCTGCAAACTGGCAGGGAAACACATCCCCTCGCCCATGGGGTCGCTGTGTGGGTTGGTGTTTGTTCTTTCAAAGACCCAGGGTGTTAAAAGAGGTGCAGGGCTCTGAAAGGCACTGATTAGCAGCTGCCTGGCCGTGTGTGTGTGTGGGCAGCTGGAGCGTGGCCAGCCTGGCCGTGGGCGTTGCCGTGGGCACGGCTCCCGTGGCACGAGCAGAGCGCTGGGAACACCAGGAAGGCATTCAGTGGTGATGGGCACTTCTGGCGTGTTGGCTGTCACACAGCCTGCAGGAACTGCTCTGTCAGAGACTTGGCAGCTTGGCCAAACTTGCACAGACTCTTAGGGGAGTAGTAGAAAGCCCATCCTCATTATAAAGATTGCTCAGCCCTTTGCCACAGTTTCTAATCTCAGTTTCAAAGCCAGCAGTAATTTAGGTTTCTGAGAGAAAAGATTGACAGAATACAATATGACAGAACTTGTATTTTTGTGCAGCCTTGTCCTTTGGAAGTGTTGGGGTACAATAGCTGTACTTTTTACGTGTGCCAGCAGTACATGCAAACACACACAAGCGGTTTTCACGTGGAGCAGCACACAGCATGGACAGCTTCAGTCAAGTTTGATCAACTTAAAAGCAAACAAAACAAAGCCTGATGATGAGAACTGGAGGGCGAACACACTCTGAAATTGTGGTTGAAAGTCCCGAAGTCAAACAGGGCCTCTGGGAAGTGAGAATTCAAGCGGCCTTTAGGTGGCATCGGATCCTCGCGTTTGCTGCCTTTGTTCCCCACAGTCGCAAAGCCAGTAACAAAGCGCTTTCAAAGAAGGTATTTTTGGTGTAGATTTTGTGGGCTTTATTCCAGTTCCAGTGCAGAGAGATGAAAGCAGACATCTGGCTGCCGGACTCATTTTCTATATTGATTCATTTCAAAATCCAGCAATGGAGCAGGCTTTGTCAGGGAGGCAAGGCTCCTCCTCTCTCCTCCATCCTTTTGCAGCAAGCTAAGAATGTTGGTGAAGTTTTTTTGCACTTTTTAACTCACTCCACTGGGCAGAATAATATCCATATGTTCAATATTTTCTCTCTGTCAACCTTACCCACAGGCCAGAGACTTCTCAGTGTTTCTGGATGGTGGGGCAGAAGTCACAGGAGACCCTAGTGGAAGACCACTGGTGCCAAAGGATCATCCTGCACCTTTTTGTCTCACCTGCTTCCATGTCGTGAATTCCAGGTGCATTTCCTTTCACAATTGCAGCAGTAGCTCAACACGACTGCGTGTCTCTGGATACAGCTGGAGCTTTTGCAAATTTTTAATTTGCAAATGTTATTTGTAAAAACAAAACTTGTGCCTTGCGTTATCAGGACGATGAGAAGTTGAACTCTGTAAGGAACAGCTGAAATTCTGTTGGTGACGTGGTCCTGGGCATGGCCCTGACCGCTCCCAGCCGTGGCTGACATTGCCAGCTGGTGCTGGATTTGACCTTTGGCATGTCAGCTGCTGGTTGCTCTCTGACCTCCCAGGCATGGCACTCATCCCTCTCCTCCCAAAGGTACAGAAAGTTCAAACATTGCGGTGCTTAACTTAATCGTCTGGCTTTTCTCGAAGGGCTGAACACTTTGCCATGGCAGGGAGAGCTGCAGAAGAGCAAGTTGTGTAGCCCTCGGCTTGATGCAGTGAGATCCAAATAATCCCCGAACTGCAGGGAAAAAAGCAGCCCCCAACATCAGCATTTTGTCCAGCTGTGCTCGAGGACCTTGCAGGGACTGAGTTTCTCAGTGAACATCCTATCAGCCCAGGCCTTTCTCTCTCCTCTATGCCCCCATGGGGATGGAAAAGGAAAAGTTGCTGCAGATGGCTGATATTCTGTGTGTAGGGTGTTGAGAACAACTAACTGACCCTTAATAAACATGCCATGTTGGGGGTCTCTGAGTGTTAATGGCAGTGTGAGGACCTGCCTCAGCATGTCTCACAAGCTGGCGCTTGGCTGACGTGTACCCAGGCAGGTGCTGAGCTGGGGCCTCAGAGGTGCTCCAGAGGACCAAAGCCGCCTCGTGTCCTGAGTGGTACCTTTGCTGGGTGCCAAAAAGGACCTACAGAAAACTGTGAACGCACTGCAGCAGCTGCAGTTTACACACAGTGCTTTACCCTTGGATGTTGGACACTTTCAGCCCAAATCCTTCTTTAGGTGGATGGACAAGACAGAAGTTGGCTATTAAATCCACTCAGCAGAAGGGGAATGTGGGACAATAACTCCCTTCCCCGAACAGGAACTACCAATTTCTTCTGCCAGTGAGTATAAGCATCCTCCTCTTTCTAGCAGGTAGAGCCACAGTGTTTTCAATACTTACTCTTTCCATCTGGCTAGACAGCTCTCTCAAACACCAATACCTATAATTACATATATTATGTATATTTGTATATACATATTACACATGCTAATTATATCTGCAGAGGCATTAAAACGTTTACCCTGCCTGACTTCAGTTTTATTTTAAAGTTGGCAACATCCAACTAATGTTAGGAATATGCTGTATAAATAATGAGAATTTATTTAGATTTATTCAACAGTGTTTACGACTAATAAGTAACCACATCCATTTAAGTCCTGATCTCCTGGCTGGCATGTCACCTACATGTGATCATTCACCTTCAGCTGGAGCAGCTGGTTCTTCCTGGGTTTATTTAATGGCGCCAACTTCACAAATGACCTGGAAGAGGTGCATTGGGCAGAATTTTCTCTGCCACTGTCTATCCAATGGGAGAATACTTGGGTGTTGGAGTAGTTTTCTTATAACCAGATATTTTGGGCTGTCTTACTCCACTTGGCTTGATTTCTACTTTTCCAGTTGCTTTATGGTTCTAGAGATGCCCCAAATGCCCTCTCAGGGTGAGGGTGAAGGTGCTGTGTCAGTGTTACCTGTTCCCTCCTGCCAGCACCGGGATGTCTGAGGTACCAGCTGCTCACTGGGGCTACTGGGCCTCTTACGGATATCTCAAGAAATAACAGTGTCCTGTCCCTTCATTGAAAATGAGCTTTGTGCAAATGAGGGATGGCAAGGGAGTTGGGCTCGATGATCCTTGTGGGTTCCTTCCAACTCAGGCTGTTCCATAACTTTGATGATTTTCTTGCACTGGGCATTTTAAATTTGAAAGCAAAGTACACTTTGCTTTTGCTTTCAGTCTCTTCCTCCAGTTTAACCCTCATGAGTGCTGGTGTGAACATGGTGACGATGCTGCACAGGGAGCAGTTTGGCTGGAGAAACCTCTCCCTCTGTGAAAATAATCTCATCTGAGAGGTTATTTTCAGCCTGTGGAGGATTCGTGTGAGCTGGTCAAAAGCTCCCCTGGGGTCTTCCCAACAGCACCTCCAGCCTCCCTGAACCCCACTTCAGCATGGCACAGCTCACTGAGACTCATTGTGTGCTGCCAATGCCTTTTCAGGTGTGTTTTGTGAAGCCACACGCATTTCATCAACCTGTAAGATCAGGATTCAGCCTTTGCTCCCGGTGCACACCCAGTGCTGCCCCTACAGCAGAGGAGAGCTGCTGCCCCCACTTAGTCCTGCTCTCATTTAGATCTTATCAAGGCTGTCAATACCACTGATGTACTGGACACTTGGAAAAAGCACATTTGCTTTGAGAAATCAGTATGATGAGAAAACCAAAGTGGTGTCTGGGTGAGTGGGAACACGGTGCTGGGCTCCCTCAGCGTCTGTACAAGTGCCTTCTGCTCCGCACACGACACAGCACCTGCCTCTCCAGAGCCCTGGACATCCCACAGAGGGCACAAAAGCAATGCAGGATCCCTGTGCAGCACCAAGGGCGCCGAGCCCGCGGCAGATGTGGGCTCACACAGTGTCGTCTGCATGGGTCAGGGCAAGGTCCCAAAATGCAGTGGTGTTTTAACATGAAATTGTGATCTTGAGCATCTTTAGTGCTTTGATTTGTTCCTAATGAAATGAGGAGATTCTCGGAGAGGCAGCTCCAAGCACTTCTCCTACTTGGCTGGGCGGGGAACTGATGCTCCTCACTGAGAGCTCTCTGTGCCCAAACGGGCTTGAAGGCAAAGCTGCAAATTACCCCTGTGGGATAATCCCGCTTTGGCAGTTTTTGAGAGAGAAGTGGTGGTTCTTACCATAAATAAATAACTTTGAACAGAAGTCTGAGATCTGCAATAGAACTGTCAAGGATGGCAGAGACTCGTCCACTCTGCAATTCCCACCTGGGCACCATCCATGCTGACCCTCCAGCGTGTGTGGTGCAGCCCTGGACACCCCCGCCTGCAGTGGGATGGCTGGAGAAGGGTCAGAGCAGCAGCTGCTGTGCCCAGCTCCCATCACTATCACCTCTTGGCTGATACGGGCTCCAAAGCCGAAGTTAAGCTGCTGCAGGAGCAGTGCTGGGCACACTGCCCTCCTTCCTGAGCTGGTCTGGGGCACAAGCAGGCAGAAGAAGCCAGAACCAGCCTGGTTTTAGGCAGGCTCTAAAAGGACAGATTCTTCAGGTCCCTGGGTCAGCAACGAGCTTTTTCCCTGCCAGATGAACCACAAAGGCAGCTCTGCCTGCCCTGATGCCTAAGTCTCCATAGCCCACAAATGTCTTACTAGTTGGAAAATTTAGATTAAAAGGGGCATATTCCCATAAGAAGAGAAGGTCTGCCATGCAGGAAGCATCCCCCAGTGTCAGCCCGTGCCCAGCATATGGATTAAATAGCTTTTGCTGCACAAAGACAGACAGGCTCTTTGAGCAACACAAGTGCACGTGTGCAAGTGCCATTTTTGGCAGCTGCCTCTAATTTGATAGATGCAGTTACTAATTGATTTTAGGATTTTAGGATTTAGACAACACAATTCCTCCAATCCTAAAGGAATGACAGCACCTCTTAGCTCCTGTGCTAACCGAAATGCTGTGGCCAGGGGCTGGGATGGCTATTTCCATGCTCCAGCTCCAGTGGCAGGAAGGATGCTCCTCCCTGCCAGCCAGTGGCTGTTGGAGAGCCAGGTACAGTGATGCCCAGTGCTGCACGTGGGGCAACAGGGATAATGTCAAGTTACTGATGGCTCCCTTCATCCCGCTACTCCCCTGTTGGTGCAGTGTCTGTTTGCTGTCTCTGTGAGTTACCTTACCAGTCTCGTTAATGCCATGTGCCACTCCAGTTCATCCAGCTGCAGCTGTCAGAGCATTTAACATGGCAAGGGAGAACAGGAGTGTGACTGAGCTTGTTTAAAACATCACCTAGGCAGAGAGGTGAAGGGCCCCTGGGCTGGGAGCGTAGCGAACAGGAGCTGCTCCAACAGCACTGCCAAACCACTGCCCATTCCTGCCTTCAGCCCAACACTTGGGAAACAACACCAGAGTAGGACTTGCCACCGGCCACGGCTCACTTGTACTGTCCCTGCAGACAAGACAAAAGTCACTAGAAGTGAGGATGTGCAGTGAGTTACCAGCAGCTCCAGGCAGCCGATGAGCAGGAGCAAGGTTTGCTGTTGCATCACCTGCTCCAAAATATGCTCAGGGCCACTGCTGCACAGGAACAGGACCTGTCCCCAAACCTGCCCACTGATGGGTGCTCCCTAACACCCCAGGGAGAAACACGCACTGTGGGTGCTGTGCAGCCCTTTGCGATTGCCAGCATAGAGACCTTGGTGTGGTGGAGCTTTGGAGGAAGCCAGGAAACATCCCGTGCCCTCCTGCCAAGGATACAGCTCTGCACAGGCAGTGGAGCCACATTCTGGAGACCCCCTGTCCCCCCAGGCTGAGCACTTGGCCAGGGCTCTCCAGCCAGCCCCTCCTGCTGTGCTGGAGGCTGACAGACCTGGACTCCTCTTCCCTCTCTGGGTGGGATAAAAGCCACCCACCCTATTGTTCACAGCCATCCTCTCAAAGTTTATAAATAAACCCCATTTCCCTGCTGTCTTTGTGCTTTTCCATTTTGACGCACCCTTGATTTCCTCCTGTTCCAGAGGCCTTCAAACAAACAGCTCCTTTTTTTGTTGCTGGTTTGCTTCCTCCCCGGCCGTGTCTGAGCAGGCGCCGGTGGCGGTGCCTGTGCCTGGGCGCACGTCGGGTGCCAGGTGCCAGGATGCCGAGCACCGGGACAGGGTTATCTGACAGTTTCCCGTAAATCACCCCATGTTGTAAGTGTGGGTGTTAATGTGCAACTTGGTGATGAAGCAGCTGGTTTTATTGCATGTGCAGCATGTTAGCAGTGGGAGGAGGATGCTGAGAAGTCTGGGGATGGGATGTGGGAGCCTGGTGCTGTCCCAAACAAGTCTTCCCTCTACAGGGTGAGGCAGAGCAGTCAGGCTCCTGCAAATCCAAGCATGAAGTGCGTGATCCACAGGGTTCACTGCTGCCCAGACAGGATCACACCTCCACTGTCCTAAAAATACTGAGGTGTTCGAAACAAGGTGATTCCCCAATTAATTTTAATGGTAACACTTAATTTCTAAGCATTTTAAAGCTTACTTCTTGCTGGCAATTTGCAGCCCTTTAACAGCAGTTCTGATTAGCAGCATCTTTGGGTGAATATTTAAGGAACACTAAAATCCACCCATGATCTATGTAACTGCGCTTCTCTCTGTATCAATATTGGGAATTGCTCATGTAATACATGGCTGTATTAGATGTGGTCATAAACGCAGGTCTGTGCCCTGGGCCAGCACAGGGAAGGGCGTGTTTTGCTTTTTCAGCACTTGCATTGCAAGCGCAGGCTAATTTTTAACTCTCTCCATCTAATATTCATAACATCTGGGTGAAATCTCTGTCCACTGACCAGAGCCTGGGGTACAAGGAGAGCTGGGGAGGGCAGGGATGCTCTGAGCATCATGGTGCTGCAGGGTGAGATGTGGGTGTGAATGGAGCTTTCCCTTTTTTGTTCCTTTTTTGACTACTTCTGCTGAAACCAATCTCCTGAGAAACACTGAGGGCTAGCATAGGTGTTATGACAGCCCTTCTGCCTCCTAAGTTAAAAAACCTGTTGGGTTTTTGATATCCAGCTGGGTCATTCCCAAGCAGGAGCGAATTTGCCATCTCCCCTATATGTGCTCACGCTACTACGGTTAAAAAATAGCAGAGAGAGAAATCTTAAAATATCTTGATACCTGAAATTCAGGAAGAAGAAAAGAAAAGCTAGGAAAAGGGATGTGCTGTGCTGTAACAACACGTGGGCAGCCTCTGTGCTGGCACATGGCAGCCCAACCCTGGTGACGTTGTGGGTACTCATGGTTTCACCCCACCTTGCTGCAGTGCAAGCAGGTGTCTCCAGTTATTTGACATTTCCCTTCCCCCTCCCGAAGGCCGAGACGTCTGTCTGTCCCTATCCCGCCCATGTCTGGAGCCAGCAGCTCCGAAGGGGAGCAGAATCAGACGGCGGAGTTTCCCCGCTCCGCTGCCTTTGTGTGCAAACCGGGTTTATCTGTATTGTTTGACCAGCGCCAGCAAATTACACCCTGCCTCATGCGTCGTTAGGGAGAGGCAATTAAATACCAACCCAACGAGTATTGCGGCCAGCGTGACTGGGGAGAAACAGCTGCAATCTGCATGGCAGCTGGGAGAGACGGTGGAAAACATGAACCTTTTTGTTTATGTCTTTGCTCTACCCTCTGCCGTGTCTGGCTGCCCGGCTGGGTGAAACCTGCGCGGGGCAGGGTTTGGCAGGAAGCGGGCAGGGATTATGCCTGGATCCAGTGAGTTTTCACTGGTTTGACTTCAGCCCAAGTGGCTGGCAGTGCCCATCCTGTGTGGTGCTGGGTCGGGTCACCAGAGGTCACAGGACTTTGCTTTTGCCCTGCAGAGCGTTTCTCCAGCTGCTTTCCAGCCGTTGCAGCCCTGTGGGCTGTTCTTGCAGGCACATCCTGTACATCCCTCTAGGATTTAGTGCTCCAGCTCAGTTTCCCATCAAATCAACCCTGTTTTTCTATGGCATCTTCTTCAGTGCCCTTGTGCCCAAGCTCCTGACACTGAGCTTGTGTCAGTGCCACCCCACCAGCAGTTCCCTGTGCTGTCCCCAGGTGAGATTTGCTGTCCCCATCCTGCTTCACCTGCCATGATCAACAGCACATTCATATCTTCATCCCTCAGCCTCCAACGCTGAATCACCCCAAGTGTTTTGTAGACCACAAATCCTGTTGCTAATCCTGGGCACCCTAATGAATCATTTTTTCTCCCCAGATGCTGTGAGCACTCTAAGGGATGGAGCTATTTTGCTGTGGCCTGGAGTGTTTTCTCAGTGTTATACAAATAAACAGGGGTAGATTTGAACCGGGATCTCTGGAATCAACTTCCTGCAGGTGCTGAGAGAATTTTTGGGTAGATTTAGAGGGCTGCCTTTGCAAACAGCATCTTTAAGAATCACTGAAGTGATGTACATGGCGAAGTGCTCTGGCAGCTGGAGCAGGCGATGAGAAAATCATCATTGGAGTCTCGTCAGAGCCAAGGATTTAAGCTGGCTGTGTGGATCATCTGCCACCAAAGTCAGCCATCTGAAATGTAGAGCAGATAATTCATGCTGCTCCCTGTCACCAGCTTTCTGAGAGCCAACTCTCCCAGGTTTGTAGAGGGTTTTGTGAGCCCTGAACAACGGGTGCCCAGGGGGTTCCCAGGAAGGGGAATACCCATGGCAGGGCAGTGCATCAGTAACATGGAACTGTTGTGTTCCTGCCAAAGCCATTGCCCACAATCAGCTGCTGATTTAAGCAAGGGTGTTCTGCCAGGCTGACCCTGTCACGAACCCACAGTCACTCTTTCCTGCCCTGCACATTGGTTTGGGGCATTTTATGTGGTTTTACTCTGCAAGCTGTTTGCTCTTTGGAGGATCCTGCAGAATCTGAGTCCTGGAGGAAACAACAGTCACAGGCCCGGAGAGGAAGGGCACAGGGTTAAAAGTGCGATGAACAGGTCACACTGATTATTCTCTTTACAACCAGAGATGTTTCTAGGCCAGGCAGTGCAACAGATCAAATCTCTTCTTGAGACAGGTATCTGACAGCACTGTGAGAGTCGTCATCAGTGGAACCAGAGCAGGTGAGGATTAGTAAATGAACTGCAAAGTGAGTAACACACTGGCCAAGGGGAGCAGAAGGGCTGGGGAGGTCACCCCCACTCAGCAGAGCCAAGAGCTGCACAAAAGAAGAGTCAGGACCAGCAGCAGTGGGGTTTTGCTGTGACATGATTGCCATAAGATGCAGGGATCCCAGCCCATTGGAAGCCATCCATGTGGGATTGCTGTGGGCAGCAAACCAGGGGCCGGGATGCCAAGACTTGCCCCTGGTGCTGGTGCAATGACCAACCACGGCCAGGGTGAAGACAGAGGATGCCAGGCAGGATCAGCCTGGGAGGATGCACAATCCTTCTCCTTAGTTACAATGAGAGGGGGCAGAGGAAGATGAGGAGGAAGCTGTAGGGAAATACTGGGGAGAGAAAATAGCTTTTAAACCGCAGATGATGTTGGCACATGAACAAATGGGTATTAACTGGTGGGGGCTGCTGGGAGACTGGGAAATTTGTGCAGGGGATTATATGACGTGGCTGCTCAGAATAGTTGGACTAAATGACCCAGCCGATCCCCTCTGGTTTCACCCTCCCCTTATGGCAGCAGGTGCTTGGAGTAGCAGCAGGGCTGGTCTATTTGTGTTTGAGTATTAGGATGTCAAGCAAGTAAAAATGAGCAAAACTGCATCCAAACACTGCTGTGCTGCTTCTGTTCTTGGGATGCACCAGGAAACCCTCCTGCATCAGCTTCTGGGGTCAAAACCTGCCTGCCAGTGGCCTGCAGAGGCACAGTGAGCTGTATTGGAGGGAGATGCTTGTAAGCAATGAAGGAAATCATTAGGCAACAGCAATTACAAGACTCACGAGTTGTCTCTCGATGCATCACTCCCACACTGAACCAGCAGAGCTGCTGGCTGGTGCCACTGGATGCTCCCAAGGTTCCTCCCAAAGCAGAGCTCCTCCTGGGAAGCACTGTCCCCTCCAGGCTATGTGCTCCCTTGCCCAGCTGATGTCAATCATTGTGGCACCACAGCCAGGGGCTGCTTTCCCCTGCCCGCTGTGGTGTGGCATTAGGGCCAAGAACAGCATCCTTGTGCCCCCCAGCCTCCAAACTAACCCCAGCAGCCTTTGCCCATCAGAGTCCTGCAGTCTTCCCCTGGGCACTGACCCCTTCTTCTGCCTGCACATGAGCAGTAACTCCAAGTCTGAGCATGACCTCTTTAGTCCATGACATTTTTTCAAAAATTTAACAAATTTTTAAAATTAAACCTTTTTCCAGCCTTTTATTTGGAATAACAAGCATTCTTCCCTTCCTTTGAAAGGAAAAATGTAATCTTTCACTATTATTTATTTGCTGCCACTGCTGGAGTCGAATGTCAGCTGTGCCCTGATGGATTTCCCCACCTTAACACCAGCCCCAGATACTGCAAGCCCAAGTTAGACATGAAATCCAAGGAAACTAATTTTACTGTGCAAATTTGAGGATCTCCTCTTTGTAGAAACTGTCTGATAAGTCCAAGTAGCAAAAGCTGTGGCAAAGCAGAAATAAGGTATTGCTGAAGGGACAGTCTGGAGAGGCCAAAACTGAGCCCCTGCCCCTCCAAAACCCTGGGCATCATTTCTGCATGCTCCACCTTGGGGGGGGAATGTCTGGAAACCTCCCAGGACACTTCTCATCATAAAGCCGCTGCCTTTCTTTTCCTCTAGGCTTTATCTTCTGCAGCCACTTTGCCAAGACACGAGGCCTGAGGGCGTGAAAGGGAAAAATGAGGCACCTGAGCAGGTACAATTTGTGCACAGCCCCAGAGATGCCTGGTTTCATAGCTGTCACCACCTGAGGAAGGCCATCCTGAGCTAATGCATCAAAACACGGGGGACCGGGAGGTTTTGTGCTGTGACATCAGTTAAAAGGCCAGCTGAGTGGAGGGACACAAGGCATTCAAAAGTGAGAAGAGGTTTAAACTACCATCCATTGGGAGGTGTGGGATCCTCTTTCTCTGCTCTTCCCACAGTGCATCCTGCTGGGCTTGTCCTAATGGCTCCTCAGCTCCAGCCCAAAAAGCACAAATCCCAGAAACGTGCCGGATGTCGCTGTGTTGGATGTCACATTACCGAGTTTAACATAAAAACCCAAAGCCAAAGCATTCAAAATTGCACACTGAGACTATTCCAAGATCCTTCTGCCTGGAGCAATGTCAAATGACCTTCTCTTGATCTGCCAGCCCAGCCCAGACTCAAGGATCAATCAGTGTATTCCTAGGAGTGGTATAAAGTTTTCTGTTGAACAGATGGAGAACTAGATCCTCCACTTGGCTCTCTTCACCAGGGGAGACACTCTTGGACCTTTTGCCGCATCCATCCTCCCACCTGCCTCGGCAGATCCCATCCACTCCTTACAGAGCCACCCAGACCCACCAGGAATATTCAGCATTTAATCCACCCACCAAGAGATGTGCCTTTTTTCTGCTGGCACAAGGCAATTTCAGACCATATGTGTGCTTTCCCTTAAGGGTGGGCAAGAAAAATTCTTTATTATTTTTATATCAGAACTGCGTGGCAACTACTGTGAGAGGCCACGTGTGAACAGCAGAGAACTAGGAGGAGCTGAGAAGAGCTCCTGCCAGCTCCCAGCCTCTGAGACAGAAAACCTGCTATTACAAAAATGGAGAGTGGGGAGGGCAATTAGGAGGCTGGAAGTAAAAAAAAAAAAGCTTACTGTAAAAGCAGAGATCATAGCTCAGGTTTGCCTGATGAATGCTGAGATCAGGAGATCAGGGAGCACCACACAGGTAGCTTGTGAGGAGGGATTTCAGAGGAAATTAAGTAGAAGCTTTAGAGGTACTCGCAGGATGAAACTGTAAATAACAGCATCATAAATGGATCTGAGATAAGCAGTATGGCTGGGCAAGGCAGGAGCAGGCAAGAGGGACCATCACCACTATTTGTAGCTTAGTTATTTCTAGCACACACCAAAAGAGAGCAAAGGACAGATCACAGAGGTGATGCAGCAGCATGGGCAGCCGGAGATGCCCAGCGAAACCACGGAGCTTCCTGAGCCCCAGCAAAGGATCGGGATTACTCAAGGGCCTGAGGACCCACCTTATGCATGAGAGCTGCTGGAGCAGGCACTTGAAACCCTGACAAGGGCCTTTCTCCTGGGGCACCTCTAAGTTATCCTGATCGCTTGTTTAATTTAGGGAGCAGTTGGAGAAGTGAAAGGCCATTGTAATGATGGCTTCATAAGAGGGCTGGATGCAGCCCCCCACTCTGGGTCTGGCCAAGTGAGAGTCAGGCTCTGACAGCATCCCTAAGGAGACTGAGCCCTTGGCTGCAAACATCTACCAGCCCCACAGAAGGATGCGTGGCCCTGCTGTAAATCACAGTCCCATGTCACGCCTTGGGACAAGGGACAACAGGCAGCAATAGCAGGTGGCAGCCGGGGGCCTGGCAGGACAGCCTGGAGCCAGTGCTCCGGGGAGAGCTACATATATTAATTATTGACTAGTGAAAGAAGAAATACGAGATTTCACTGACCTCTGTGTACCTCTCTGTGCGGCCTGATTTCTGCACCCCAATTAAATCATGCCCGGGCAAGGAGAGGGGCAATACCTGCGCTCGCCATTGGGCTGGGGCACTTGGCTGACCACAAGGAATGATGCCAGTAACACTAAAAACTTCCTGGGTCCAACAGAAAAATCAAGCTTTTAGGAGTCACCCAGGTTCCATCAGAGATCTGCTTCCCCTCCAGGGTACAGCT
Source organism: Lycocorax pyrrhopterus obiensis (assembly GCA_014706295.1). Taxonomy (NCBI): domain Eukaryota; kingdom Metazoa; phylum Chordata; class Aves; order Passeriformes; family Paradisaeidae; genus Lycocorax; species Lycocorax pyrrhopterus. The sequence continues at coordinate 26,252,306 of JACSVZ010000008.1, forward strand.
GCTCCAGATCAGCTCTAGCCCATCACCACCACAACAACTGTGTCCATTAAAAAAAAAAAAAAGATCTGTGATAGCCTCCAAACAATTTTTCAATATCTTTATATCACTCTTGTGCAGTGAGAAATGCATGCCCTTGGCAGACAGGCAGCACAACTATCACTTGGAAAATTAGTTAGTCCTTCCAAAAGGGCTGCAGACTTTTAAAGGCAGGTGAAATTTTATAAAAGGATTACATTGGGATTAGCCTGAAAGGAGAGAGAGCAGGTGCTTCCAGGAGCCTTTGCAGACCGAAACTCAGGGTTGTCCTGGCCCCCACCCTTTAAAACCCTCTCTGAACCCTGCCAGGTCTGTCCAGGGGGTGATTTACACTGGTGCTGCCACTGGAACAAACTGAATGGATAGCACCTGCAATGTGGGGAAACAGCTGCTGTGTGTGATACCACCAGAACAAGGTCAGAATACACCCACCAAAGGGGACTTACCATTTGTGCTCAGAGCAGCAGCTCTGTTTTCCTCTCTTCAGCCCAACATGGGCACCTCACACACACACGAGATGATTCCCATGGCAGAGGGGAAGGGATGCTCACTCTCTACCCCAGGGTTTTCTCATGGCACCTCACACCACCTGGCAGCTTTGCACCTGAACCCACATCTTGCTGTGTTATGCAGCACTGCAAAATAAAGCACTCCAGCAATCTTACCTCTTATCTAGCCCAATCCCCAAATGATGGGGTCGATATTTTCCCCACTTCTACAGGTGTGAATTTGGCAACATCAGTGTGGGCACCCAACCTCTGCACCCCTGTGCCACGCTACCCTTGCTGCGCCACGCTGTACTGAGGGCAGCCTGCAGCCACAGGCTGCTGATAAAAGGTCCAGGGATCTCCCACGTGGTGAGCACGGCTTTGGCCACATGCCTGGAAGCTGGGGCCATGCTGACGGTGTGGGCGGTGTGGCTGAGCCAGTGGCTCACCCCATCTCACCCCATCTCCCATTTCCATGGGCCCATAGGCCTGCACCCAGATCTTCCACTTTTGTCCAAGAAGCAGTTTCCCCATTGCCTTGCAGAGAAAAAATTGACAGTGAGACTTCAGGATGAGCTCAAAGGTTGAACAAAGTACAAGAGAAGGGAAATGAAGAGAGCATGCCCTTAACTGGCTGTATTTAGAAGGCTGCAGTGGATGAGGGTGCTGGACCATGGCTGCTGGATGTGCAGAGCTGGCAACACTGCAAAACTTCTTCCCTTATCACTCCTTCTGTGTTGCCTCTCTGATTCTCTGTGCTTTCCACTGCCCACCCTTTTTTTTTGTACCCCATAGCCCACGTGCCCTAAAGCCTCCATTCCTCTTGAGCCAGTTCCCTTGAAATGCCTGCCCTTGGACCATTGCCTTGGGAATACTTTTCTCTGTGGAAGTGCCTTTAAAGAGAAATTATCCTGGAACTAAGCTAGAAGGGAAAGGAATCTAAATTATGATTATTCTGGCTTCAAACCTGGGATGTCACACTGGGAAAAGCAGTACCTGCTATTGATGGCTGAATCAGCACCAATTCATACAAAGCATTCCAAAAATCCCTAGAGAAGTGTTGTGCAGGTGCACAAGGAGGACCAAGAAATGCAGTAGGTAACAGAGGATGCTGCCATTAGGTACAAGATCTACAGTATGGACTCAGGATGGCCACACACATCCTCATGTTCTGGGAGAGGGGCTCAGATTTTTAAATCATCTGATTGTTAAGCAATCTGATGCTGGCTGCCTCTGCTGCCTTTGGTGTGCTTTCAGTAATGACCTCTTGTACTTTAAGGTGAGGCCATGGAAAGCCTTCTACCCGATGGTGAACCAGCAGAGAGGTGCCCTCAGCATCCAGCCAAGCTGGACAGCTGCTTGTGCCCAGGTCTCCAGTGGCTGCAACTGGGGCTGATTAGAACAGTCACATCCCCAGCTCAGTCCCTGCACAATTAGAAAGCCAGAGACATTCTGACTGATGTTTTAATGGGCGTGTTCACCCATGCATGCTTGTAAAGCAGGAATCGTGTCTTATCTCAGCTAGTCAGTGGAGTTAATAAAAGCCAAGCGCATTTTGGGTCCTTCACTTGCCTGCATGTACCCTATGGCTCAGCCTGGCTCCCACCCCCACCCCTGCTCTGGTCAGCCCTTGCTTTTCCAGCTGAAATCCTGCTCTTGGGGATGGCCAGTCGCCTGCGGGTGCTGAGCACACCTGAGCCTAGCAGCGGCGCTCTGCCCTGCTCTGCTCCCGGCACACCAGGGTCTGCCTTCTTCTCCACTTTTCTTCAGGCCACAACTAAATCTAGATGATGCTTCGTGCTCTCCCCCCTACATCAGCCCGTTCTGGGCTGCCAAATGCAGTGATGGGACAAGTCGTGGCATTGTTGATGTGGCAGCAGCCATGTGGTGCTGCCGGCACGGAGGAGGTGCCATATGGCCACGGGAGAGGCTGTGTTGTGCCGCACCGCACGGAGAGCTGGCCCAGCCCCGGCATGTGCCGTGGTAAGGGCATGTGACCGATGAAATCCTGCAGCCATGCTTCCCAAAAATAGCCTGCTGGCCCCCAGCAATTGGGAGCCGCAGGGATTTCATTGCATGCTGCAGTCAGGGGCACCATCCCCTCTCAGATGATTCAGGTCCACGTGATGCTGCGGGCTCCAGGTACCAATTAACACTTACTAATACAGCACTTCTAAACGCCACCACGACCTCTCTCGTCTCCTTCTCCCAACCAGTTCCGGTCCCTGGGAGGCCGGTGAGCCCGGCAAGACCCACGGAGCCCCACGGCTGCCAGGTGTGAGCAGGTCCCCACGCCCCAGCACATCTCTGGGGCGATGCTTCTCCTCAGCCGCTCCCACAGGGCTCCTCAATGGAACCAGACCAACCCGACCGGCCGGGCAGGAGCGGGGTTTTGTGCTGCAAACGTAGCAGCGTGTTTCAGGTGTTGCTGTCACGGATGGAAGGGGAGCCAGGAGCGTGTTGGAGGTCACTTGCTGCCAGCCTGGTGCTAGTGGAGTCCACTCCTCCTACCCCCTCAAAATTCATGGACCCGAGATTGCAAATGACTCCTGGAAGTGCAAATCCTTGCCCTTCTCCTCAGTCTGGGTCAGGTCCTTTGCTCTCTCCTCCGGGCGCAGCTGCTCTTTCTCACCTCCCTGACTGCAAAACAAGGGGAAAACAAGCTCTAGTGTGCCCGGTCCTGACCCCAGGTCTGCAGGGAGGGACATGGAAGAGGTGAGGGAGGCTGGTGCATCCCTTGCCGGCTCTCCGCCTTCGATTTACTTTGGAAAAAAAGAATTATTAATTACTTTTAGAGTCTGAACCCACAGAGAGCTTCCTGGGGAGGCACTGCTTGATAGAAGAGGAGTAATTTGACATTAAACCGCTGGTGCTTCGTGGCGAGGGGTCCCTATGGAGTTCGGGGCTGTGCCTGTAGTGCCGGCCCCATCGCCCCAACGGCTGGGCGCAGCACGGGCTCCCCAGCCCGCCTGTCACGCTGGGTCCCTGATCGGGGACAGACACGCTGGCAGTGGCGGGAGGTGACACGGGGGGACAAGGGGCAGGACAGGCCCGGCTGTGCCTCTGTGACCTGCGGGTGGGCGCAGCTGGGCCCCCACCGCTACACTGGCACCGCCAGTGCCACCACCCTCGGGGGCGCGGTGTCGCCGCAGCCGGCGCCCCTTTCCAAGGGGTCGTTCCCCGCTGCGGAGCTGTAACACATCCCGGGGCTGCTGAGCGGCGACCCGCCGGTCCCCCCCCGCCCCGGGACAAGCCCGGCCCTGCCCCGCCGGCCGCCCCCCCGCGCCGGGCGCCGCGCAGCCGCCGGCGCTCGCACTCCGCAGGCGCGGCCGGGCCGGGCCGCCCCGCCGGGGCGCGGGGGGGGCGGGACGGCGGCGGCCCGTGGGGCGACACAGCGGCGGGGCGGGCGGCGGCAGCGCTGGGACCGCGGCGGCCGCCGGGCTCGCCGGCAGACGGACGGACGGACGGACGGACGGACGCAGCGCCGCACGGGAGGGCGGCAGGGCATGGGGAAGCGCGGCCGGCCGCGGAGGGAGCCGCGGAGCGAGCCTCGGAGCGAGCCTCGGAGCGCAGGGGCGGCCGGCGGGGCCCGGTGCCCCCTCGGGGACATCTGCAACACGAGCCCCGCGGCGGGCATGGACACCTTCCTCTACAACGTGCAGGTGCTGCTGGAGGCCGCCAGCTACCTGGAGCGGATCGAGAAGGAGAATAAAAGTAAGTGCGGGCTGGCGGCCGTGGCCGCGCGTGTGCGTGACCGCGGGGCGGTCAAGGGGGGTAAGAAAAATAACCCAAACTTTCGGCTGGCTGCAGGGGCCGGCGACGCAGTGACAAAGGGCGCCGGGGCCGGCCTGCACCCCCCGCGGCAGAGGCGTGCGTGCGACCCCCTCCGCCACTGGGGAGACCTGGCCCGGGGGGAAAGTTTGGGATGGAGAGTGGAGCGGGACGGCGCGGGGAGGGGGGGCGCATCTCCGGTTCTCGGGGAGAGTGGCCTCGGAGGGGCACCGAGAGGGGCCGGGGGGGCGGCGGGCCCCGCGCGGAGCCAGAGCCGGTGGCGGAGCCGGAGCGGCGGGGGAGGAGGCGATGACACGTCCCCGCTCCCCCCGCCGGGTCATGGGCAGAGTCACGTAGGCAAGTGGCAGCGCTCGCCAGGTAGCCGGCGGGGAGGAGAGGGCAGGGCAGAGCAGTACAGGGCAGGGCGAGCGTCCGGTGCGGGGCGGTGGCCAGCCGCGCCGCTAGCCTCCTGCTCCGCGGGCGCGGAGGGTGCGCGTAGCCCGCGGCTTTCCCCCGCGGAGCGATCCCCCGAGCGGGCAGGCGGGCTGCGACGGACGGCGGCACCGCGGGGAAGAAGCGCTTTGGGAACAAAGGGGCGGCCGTGGCCCGCGGCAGAGCGCGGCTGCGGACCCCGCGCAGTGGCGGAGCGCACTCCCGCGGCGCTGCGCCCGGCGCGCCCCGCCCCCGCGGGCGGACACATGGTTCGCACATGGAGCCAGCGCGCCGCGCTCATTGGCCGCCGCCTCCCGGGGGCGGGGCCTCGCGGCCCGCTCCGCCAATGCGCGGCGCCGGGGTCCCCCGTGTGACGTCACGCGTTGCCGAGCGGGCCGGGGGGGGCGCGGCGGGGGGGGCTCGGCCGGGGGGGCTCGGCCCGGGGGCTCCGGGGACCTGCGAGCCCGGGGGTGTCACATGCAAAGCCCTCCGGGAGCCCCGGGCTCCGCTCCGCCACCGCGCTTTGCCCTTGTTTTCCTCGGGTTTTTCTGTTATTCTTTGTTGTAGTCTTTATTTTGATTTTTAAAATTTTTCTACTTTTTTTAATTCAGTTTTTTACTCTTTTTTTTTCTCTGCCCTCTTCGGTTTTATGTTTGGGGTTTCCCCCGCCCCCCCCCCCCCCCTTTTTCCTTCGCGGAGCATGTGCTGCGTTTTCTTTTCCGTTTAACTTTACAAAGGGATCAGCGAGTCCCTCACCACGCGTCTCCATCGCACCATCGCCCTCTCCTCGCCGCTCATCCCCTATGGCAGCTATAGGTCCCGTGCAGATGACGATATAGGGTGCCCTTGTTCTGCGGGAAAAGCTGCGTGCACGCAGGCTTCCAGGGAAAGGGATCCCACTGCGGAGAACCTGCTCTGCCGCTAAAGCTGCAGCCAAAAGCCCTTGTTCTTTGCTCGCCCAGAACAAATCCAGGCTGCTTTTCTGTTTTTGAAAGTTGAGTTAATATTGGGGGTGGCATTTTTTCTCATGTCCTAATTGTTATTTCGTAATGAATCTGCAAAGCCAAGCGTCTGAGGAGCTGAGCTGCACCGCGAGCAGCAGCTGCGAGCAGGAAAATGACAGGAGACACCAGCAAGAATTGTGTTTGCATGTGAAAACAGCAGCTCCTCTGGTTTGGAAATCGAGTGTGAGACTGCTGGTTTGGGTTTGTTTTTTTCTCAACGAGCCCTCTTCTTGTGAAGGGGAACTGTCAAAATCATGGCTTTTTTTCGAGGTGGGGGGGGAAATAGAATTCTTCTTGCCGTTGAGATGGATAGTATCTGATCTTTTATACGCTCTATTTAAAAATGCATAATTTTATACGGTTCCTTGTTTGGAACTGGAAAATGAGTAGGACAGCAGGATACAGAATTTTTTATTGCTAGGTTTTTAAAAGAGGTGTTTGCATCTAAACAATTCCATTCCTGAGCCCTTGTTTTCACTGAAGCTTTCACTAGTAATTGTTGAGGTCATAATGCTGAAAATCATCACTTTTATTAGGCAATTCTGCAAAACCTTTCAATATTTTAATTTGCAATCAGGACATTTTAGGGTGAAAAGTCCCATTTAACCAAAGGTTCAGCTAGTGAACGTGCTGTTCAGAACGTGACTGTCATAAACCAGGCAGATTTTATGTGTTGCTCCCAAACAAAGAAAAATGCTGCCGGGATTGGAAAACAATCTCTGAGCATTACTGGCCCTATCTAAACTAAGGAACAGCTGCAGAAGCGGGAGGGTTGTATCCTAATGTATATACATCTCCTTTCTGGGAAGGGATTTGCATGCGGAGCTCAGGTTATTGCACCAAGAGAATGCTGTGCCCTTTCCTCTGCCAGAGCAGTGGTGATTCCTCAGGGCACCCAGTGCTGGCAGCCTGGCAGGGACATTGCTAATGGCTGGTCACTCCTCATTACAGTCTCTGACCTCGCAATTAGCAATAACAGGGGCGGCCAGCTCAAAAAAGTTTGGTGATGGAGAGTGCCAGCCTTGGTTGCAGTCAGACTTGGTGCTTGCCTGCTTCCTGCAGGATGCCCAGGTCATTTGACCACGGTGTTACGCAGGGCTGTAATGAGCTATTTTGGTGTTACTCCCATCAGGAAGGTGGCTGAGTCACAGCCCTGTTGTGCCAGGTGCTGTACACACAGGGGAGTGACAGTGCCCTACCCCAAGGAAACAGAGTCTTAAAAAAACAGAGTTGTCAGGTGGATGTTTGTCTCCTCCTGGCCAGGATGAGTGATGGGGACAGAGCTGGGTAAAGCACCAGGGTGCTGGGAGCAGCATCACAGTGGTATGGAAGCTGAAGGGCTTCGGTAGCCAAAGGAAGGAATTTAAGGAAGGGCTATTAAGGCTCTGAGAGCTCAAGTGGTTCTCCTCGTAGTTTTACGGTTTCTGATAAACCACACTTGATGTCCTCATTCATTCTGCCAAGCCTTTGGTGGCTGTGCCAGGTTATTCACCTTCTCAAAACACTGTGTTCAGCAGGAGCAGATGCTGTTTGGTAGAGGGGTGCCCTGAGAGGTGGACACAACCTCTTCTCTTGTGGATCCAAATGCTTGGATATCCCAGATGTGCACGTTACACCTTCTCGTGCTAGAGGAGCAACTACAAGGATGTTTTCAGCCTCCAAAACACACCTACCCTTGTTTGCGGGTCAGTGGTGCAAGGCAGACAGCAGAGCCTTCCGTGTCGAGGGCAGGACTTTCAGATAAGGCAGGAGTTTCCTACCTGCCTGAAGCTCAGGGAGAAATATGGAGATGATTATGATTTACATTTATAGGTCCCACATCCTATCTT